>JARWLC010000007.1:3012500-4212500 GCA_033318265.1 Phyllotis vaccarum
GGACCATCACTACCAAACAAAACCCAGACATTTTGCTTAAAGGCAATCGTAGTCAATAATGAGCAGGAAGGTAATGAGTGACAAGAAAAGGTTTTTAAATAGGTAAACCTGTGAAAGCCTTTTATAAAACGCCCAGTTACACAATTGTTACATGTGAACGGAGCAAAACATTTAAAAAGCCAGAGCGAAGAGGGAAGATTTGCTCAGGGCTCCTTTATTCCCGCTGAGTTTGACACCCTGTGGCCTGTGGTGATAGTAAGGGAGAGTCTAAAATGGCAAGATTGAGCACAGGCTATAAAATGAGGAGGGTTTTATAGTGGCTGGATTTTATTTGCGTATAAAGCCTCTGTCCTTTCTGCCTCTAAAGAACACTTGTTGCCAAGTTAGAGCATCCAGACATAATGCAAGGTAAACCCTGAGGAAATCATGCAAAATGCTGCCGGGTGGGTTTTGAAAGCCCACTTTTTTTTTTTTTTCTCACTTAATGTAACTGGGGCTTTGCTTTCCCCGAACAAGACAAGCGTCAGTGGTTTCCTTCCTAAGATCTGCAGGAGGAGGCTGTTTTTAGCCCAGAGCTGCTGCTTTGCCTATCACTGAAGTGCGGTTGTAGGATTGCCTGGGAGAGAAGGCAGCTGGAGAGGAGGAAGGCGGAAAGGGAACGCTTGGAATGCTTGTAGGGAAAGCTTGGGGCTAACCAGGCAGTGTGCTAGGGATGCGCTCACCCAGCAAGGGCAGCTTGGAGCCCGGCGGATGAGGATGGGGGCTTTTCGCAATCTCTCTCCTCTTGGGTTATTTCATTTATTTAGTATTCTAGAAAGATCTGACTTATTTGGACCATCCCACCGATAGATATTGCGAGGTTAAAAATATGTTTCCGTGTGCACAGCAATTAGCAGCAAGCAGGCTCTGCAGAGTGGAATATTACAGGATTTAGAGAATGCTAGGCTTTTTGTTGGCTCCAGCCAGCAGATGGCGATCGTGTACCATAGAAGAGCACAAGGCCAGCGCTTGGTGAAGCCTGAGGTTCAGTTTCTTTTGCTTTGTTTTTCAAGCTTGACAATGCCCATCTATATATCCTGTGGGCGCACAGTGTCTGAGCCTACTCTAATCTTAAACTTGTTTTATGATGATATCATTATTTTTTACTGCTACAAATTAACTGTCGGTTTCAATCTACCCCATATTTCAGCTGCCTTGGGGGATCATCTTGTCAGTTGCGCGGCTTTCCAATTTTATGAGTGAGATCAAGAGTGATTCCTTAAAGGCACACGGGAGACAATGAACTGTGGGCGGTGACAGTGAGCTCCATTTGGTGGCCACTCCCGGAGGTGATGAGGAGTGGGAGGGAAGGACCAGCCGGGAAGCCCACAGGTTTTCTGAAAGTGACTGCCTTGACATTTACTCAGGCTCATTTAGGTATGATCCTAGGTACCAATGGAGTGAAGTGGGGCTGCATGAATCCTAATATTATGTTACAGAGTTATGTTCAAACACAGGAGAAGGTAGAGAGAAATTCTGGGGCATGAACATCCTTGTCGATTCACAGGAAATTCTTTTCTCTCAGGGACATAAAGCGCCTGCAACCAAGGACTATTTACTCTGCCTTGAGTTCAGGCATGCTTTCCTGATGCCTACTGGGTGCTTGTCTTTGTGTGAAAAGTCCTTGTGAACTTAAGGTCAGGAGCTTGTGATTGCTGCCTAATCTTTTCTTGAAGCATAAGGGCAAAAGAGATTAGGATCCTCTTGATAGAGCTGGCAGAGCACCATTGATTGATGATAAACTTGAAGGAGAGAGAGGTCATATTGCAGCTTGCCCTGGTCAAAGTTTTCCGTCAGCCGCACACTGTTGTAAATCTGTTGCCAGCCAGCACACTGGCCATGGCTGTGCTGAGAGGCAGAAACGAAGCCCAGAAGCCATGAAAAGGCCAGGCTGCTTCTGAAATCCTGGGTGGACAGAAAGTGTGGGTTCGGACACCCACCAAAATCATCTGTTCTCTGCAGAAAGGCTACTCTTGCTCCTGGAGCAGTCAGTGACCGCACACCTCCTCCCCTCCCATCTCCTGCACATTCATTGCTTATGTAATTGTTGTTAGCTCTTACCCAACCTAGAATTACTTGGAGAATTTCCTTTTAAATAGAATGCCTGAACCCCAGCTTCTAGAACTAGTTGGTTTTTATTAGAACAAATAAAAATGGCTATTGTCACGAATGCCCGGTATGAACAATGATCTTTCAAGATTTTAGTATGAGTGTGTGTGTGTGAGTGTGTGTATGTGTGTGTATGTGTGTGTGTATGTGTGTGTATGTATGTGTGTGTATGTGTGTATGTATGTGTATGTGTGTGTATGTGTGTGTATGTGTGTGTGTATGTGTGTGTATGTGTGTGTATGTATGTGTGTGTGTATGTGTGTATGTATGTGTATGTGTGTGTATGTGTGTGTGTATGTGTGTGTATATGTGTGTGTGTGTGTTTAGGTCAGATATCAGATGTCTTTCAATCATTTTTACACCTTAGTTTATGAGGCAGTGTCCCTCGCTAGCCCTAGAATTTCCTCTCTTGGCTAAAGTAGCAGGCCAGAACCCCTCCTGCCTCTGCCTCCCCAGTGCTGGGATTCCGGGGGATACATCTGAGTTCCGCTGTTTCATGTTGGGGAATCTGAACTCAGTATATGTTGCATCTCCCCAGCCCTCAATTTTAATTTTAATACACTCATCCAAGCTGAATATTATTGTTTGTATTCTTTCTATATGGCACCTGGGGTTCGGAAGTTGATGAACTTTCCTACTAAAGGCCAACTTGAAAATGAAAGCAGCATCTGTGCTCCCTGCGCTATGTGGCGCTCCCCCTCCCCCTTTAAGAACATCACTTGCTGTGACACCAAGGCCGTGGGCAGGTATGACAAACGAGAAAGGGAGAAAAAACCCAAGGTTGCTGCAGAAGCTATGACAATTGCCCTAGAGGCTTCAGGGCTTCCAATGGCTGGATCTGCAGAGGTTTGGGATACCGGGAGACAAAAATCTGGAGAGTCCTTGGGGATTTAGCCCACAGAGAGGCCTCTATTGAGCCAGCCCATCAGAGTTCCATTGATTGAGGAATTATAGAACTGTTATGCTGGGAAGTCTTTGCCTGGATGAAGGGTATAAAGGAAGGATGCTAATGTACTGGTTCTTTCAAGCAAGGTTCACAAGAGGACTGGCATCAGCATCACAGGACACAGACAGCCACAGGTATTGGTGTAGCAAGAAAGTGCACACAGTGAGGTAAGTGCACAGAAACGCGCTGAGCACGCTGCAAATGGACCCGCTATTGATTCTTCCAGGAAAGGTGCGCGTCTGCCTCATAACAAACACCACTCCTGAGACCACCTTTAACAAAATATTTAGTCTGACCTCTCCAGACTGTATTTACAAGCTCCTTTTTCTCCTCTTTACACTTTAGGGTTTCTTACTGGGCAGCACACTGGGGGCAATCCCAGAATTTACTAGAAGGCTTTCAGACAATGTGGTAGGTTTCTCTGGATGGGCCTGCAGGAACCACAGTGGAAAAGTGTGAGAAACTGCAGGCAGTTGGCAGGAAGGGGTGTGTAGGCCATTAGGTAAGGACATCAGCTGCCTTGAGAGTGTTGTCAGGCCACATGTTGAACTGCGCTGTAGCTTCCTCTCCATATGGAGATAATTCAGTCTATCATGGCTGTGCACACAGCCAAGGGTGGAGAACCACTTAGGGCAGTTTAAGAATCCATTAGAATCATTAGATCTCCTCTGAGCTAGCCAGAATAATTAAATCTGTGTCCAAGTGGAGACTAGTTTAGCTGCCGATTTTATGTTTTACTTACCTTTCAAAAGAATTGAGATGAAATTCTTATGCACAGCTCACTCACAAATGCCTTCTAATGGTTCTACAAAGGCTGCCTACTCATCTCTGCTCAAAATGGCTTCATATTTATGTTGCTGAAGGCTGTTTTCAAAACGTATTGTGACTTCATTTTAATAGTCTGTGAACTCAAGTTACTCACAGGGTGGTTGGGAATTGAGCATCTGTGATTACAATATATGTGATGTTTTAAAGAAATCAGACTATGTACTTATTTGATTGCTCCAAGTTCTTGGTGCATTATCTGGATAGCCTGTGGATTTTTGTCTGAGTTAGTGTCAGAAGTTTTCAATTGCAAGTCCCTCCAGAGCAGGGGTGATGTCATCTCCGTCATTTTGAGAGCCCTAGGCCCTTCATCCCATGAGCATGTTTTGAGTGCCATTATGAAACTGGGATTCTCAGCTGTCACAGGAAGCGCCTACATTTCTAGGACAGTGGAGACCTCTGTGTGACCATTTACTTGGCATCAAAGCAAGCTAGTTCCCCTCTCCCCGGGCTCTGTGTCTGCCTATGCACCCCTCCTCCTTCCTTTTTTTCTAGCTTTCTCCCACTCCTGACCCCAAGAAAGGAAAAGGAAACAATGACACGTTGGCATTTTCCAGTCTTGAGTCTTCCAGGATACAGCGAAGATAAAGACAGACAGATTGGGTGCTGGGGTTCTTGTTGTGGTGTGACAGACATTTTGGTTGTATTTGATGTCTTTTTTTCCTTTTATCTCTTTATAGTCAGAAAACAAATGCATTGCATTCCTAATGACCATACTTCATAGAACTTCTGCTTTGCGTCCAGTCTCTTGTTCTTCTACCAAGAACGAGGGGGCAGTTTTGACCAGTTAGCTGCCCATAGCTTGTAAACATATGTTTGTGGTATTTGCAACTTATCTAGGAGAATTGGAGTCAAAGGTATCAACCAATCCTGCCAGTTTCATGAATTTATGTTCATAAGTTGTCTCAATGGAAATATAGTTTGTAAGGCTATATGGCCATCCGGAATACTAACATGTATGTATCAATGCTTTATATATGTATAAAAGATACTAGATTATTATACTGTTTTGTGTGTGTGCGTGCGCAGTGTGTGGTATGTATGTGTGATTATATGCATGGTCCAGAGTAGGAGAGTGGATCTCTTACTCTACTATTTTCTGCTTTATTCTCTTGAGACAAGGTATCAAGGTAAATTGTAAACCTGCCACTTTTTCTAGTCTGCTCATGTGCTGGCTAGAGAGTTCTCAAGATCCACCTGTCAGGATGACCAAAATCTGAAATTGCAAGAACATGAAGCCATGGCCAGTTTTTTATATGAGTACTGGATATTTGAACTCAGGTCCTCATGCATACAGAGAAGTACTCTTAACCACTGGGATGTTTCCATAGCTTTTATATTTTATAGTCACTTATTTTAAGTGTTACTAAAGGTAGGGGATAAACTGTGATGAAAACCTTGGAGAATTAGGCCCATGAAGCTACTTTATCTTTTAACCAGAGTAAGTCACTTTCTATAAGTCTCAGAATTTCCATCAGTTAAAATAGGAATAATAATCCCCTCTCTATATTCTTTAGTTATACAGCATATAAGAGACGCATAAGTGCTTACAATTGGAAATTGTGTTGGTGGTATGGCTAGTTGGAAAAATTGTGCTTCTTGAGTCCTTCTAAATGACAAGCAGAGCTGAAGCAACATTATTACACTAGCTTTACCTACATATCCGTGAAGTACATCTCATAAAATACAGCATCACACTGTGCATGATAAGCCAATGCTTACTTCTTGATTAAAACAAGGAACCAAGGAAATATGGGTTAAATTCTGCCTGTGCCATTTTGTGACTTTGTCCTACTAACTTCTTTAGTCTTTATCTATAAAAGGAAGTGAATAGTTCTGCTTCATGGAGGTAGGAAGGACCAGGAGAGATTCGGTGCCACGGAAGGAATGACTGTGTTTATAAATGAACAGATTATCATCAACTTCTGCCATAGAGTAGTTTCTATTTGTCTTATATGAAATGTGCCCACACTATAGATATTAATTCGTGATTTTTAGAATTCACGGAGCTGTGCTTGATGGGCTAGACCTGTAGTTCTAGCTCCTGGGAGGTTGAGGATCATACGGATAAGAACTGCCTGAACTACAAACCTTGTAAGCTAGCCTGGACAACTTAGTGAGATGTTGTCTTAAAAAACCCCACAAAACCAAACAAACCCACAAACAACAACAATAACAAAACAAACAAAAACCCAACCCAAACCAAGCCAAATAAGCACTTAAAAAGGGGACAAGCCTAGTGAAGTACTAGCCAAATGTGTGGGTGTCATCTGAGAGGGGTAGGGGTGGGTATCACATGTGAGATACAGGGGTTGGTGTCACATGTGAACTCAGGGGTGAAAATCACATGTGAGATGCAGGGGTGGGTGTCACATGTGAGATTCAAGGGCAGGTATCACATGTGAGATACAGGGGTTGGTGTCACATGTGAACGCAGGGGTTAAAATCACATGTGAGATGCAGGGGTGGGTGTCACATGTGAGATTCAAGGGCGGGTATCACATGTGAGATGCAGGGGTGATTATCATCCGAGAGAAACAGGGATGGGTGTCATATTTGAGAAGCAAGGGCAGTTGTCATCTGAGGAGCTAGTTTCAGGCAATAGTTTTCCCCTTAACAAGCCTTCCCACCAGGACCGGGGTCCTTTCAGTCCTGCCTTGGAGCGTGTGACACAGTCAGCTTTGCAGTAACCAGTAATGGAGTCCTTAGCCTCATGCTTTGTCACAAGCTGCTGGCGTTTGGTTGTTATGTAGTCTCCGCCATATCTGTCCGTCTCCAGTCCATGCTACAGGGGTCACCGGGTCTTCCTTAGGTATAGCATCTGCTGCTTACACCAGTGGGTTTTCACGACAGGTGACTTGAATTCAGATTCCAGATTTGCTCATTATTCACCCTGTGACTTTGAGAATTTTACTAAACCTTTGAATTTCATCTGTTTCATCTTTAGCAAGTAGATAACAACATTGTTTACATTTAAAAAGCTGCTTCCATTTGCCACATTTCGCTTAATATATTTATTCACATAGCCTCAAAACATCCTGTAAGGCAAGGATTTTCTTTTTAAAAGTTTTATTTTCCTATTGATGTGGAATATTGGACGTGAGATGTACCTTCTCACTAAACTTCTAACTGTACAGTGTAGTCCTTTTAGCAACAGGCATGCTGCTCAGCAGAGCCCAAGAGCTTCTTCTGACATGCAGAGTTTGTGAACCAGCCCAGCATCGCGCCTTCTCTCAGCTTCTGACAACCTTTGCTCTTTCTGAAAGCTAGTGAGGAACAACACTGCATTGGGCTTTCCATGACTAGCTTATTCTGCTTAGAAGGATGTCCTAAACTTCATCCATTTTATCATAAATAACAGAATTATTTTTGTCCACTTCAGGTGTAATAATTTCTTCAGTTTTTCTCCTTTTTACATTTTTTGGTGTTATATTGTGTATGACAGGTATGACTGTATATTATGTTTTTAAATGTGTGTGGGAACACATGCACATGTGTGTGAGTGCACGTGGATGCTTCAGGTTGTTTCTGGGAATCTTTTTTTTTCTCAATTTTCTACTTCATTCTCAGAGGCAGGGGCTCTCAGGCAAATGCAGAACTCACTAATAACTGTCAACCTTGCTAGCTTGCTGGTCCTGGCCTGCTGTCTCTGCTCTCTGAGGCTGGAATGATATACAGGCTGCCACCATGCCCTCCTGTAACTTAAGTGGATTTCTGGGAATCTGAATTCTGTGCCTTATATTTCTATGGCAATACTTAAATGACTGAGTCATCTTCCCGGGGCCCAGGTTGAATAATTTCTCATAACATGTGCACCCCATCTACAAGTATCTCTTTTTTTACTAATGACCATTTAACTTGTTGCTACATTTTGTTACTGTGTATAACTCTGGGAACACCCCAGGCAGTTTAAATATGTTTAAGCAGTCATGCAGCTAGTAAATATTCCAGCTGGGCTCCAAACCCACCTATGAGTTTGGAGCGCCTGTTCTGGAAGTGATAACACTTGCATACTTGAAATCTTAACAGCGTCTGGCACCTGTAAAAACAAAATAAATGTCTGCTAATTCTATTAGGGAAGCGGCCACGCCTCTGGCTTTAGCCTCTCGTCTACTTGCTTTCATTTTCCCTGGTAACATTTCTGCAGAGGTGAAATTTTCCGTTATGAGACTGAACCCGGGTTCCTTTAAAGATGTAACTGTCTATTAGTGCTGATTTTGAAAACTAGCCCTGACATTTTGGGGAACTTTTCCAATATTTTAGCAGGAAGCACCCTTCCCCTCTCCCCTTTCTTTTCTCCCTCACTGTTTCATAAATGTATTTATTGATTCCCTCCAAGCAAATAAAAACAGTAAAGACAATGGTTCATTTTCACGTACCGATAAGAAAATAAAACAGCTGGTATTCATGCTTTAAAACCGGAATTTGAGTCCCCAGAGATCATAGAGTAACTGCTGAATTATGAAAAAATATGAAGAGATTGACCCTGTGTGCCACCCACAGAGAAGGTCTGAAGGCAGCTGGGATCGCAAGACTCGCTGCTGAATCCTACTGTTAAAACTGCAGAGACATGGCCATGCACCGATGAGGCATGGAGAGCCCATAAACACTAGTGACAATGCGCAAGTCTTGTGTGGATTACAAAGCAAAATCCCGCTTCTAGCCCTTGGGGACTATTTCTCTAGGGGTGTCAGCTGCTGCTGAGGAGGAAAATAGGGGATCCAGATTGAGCTCCGAGTCCAGTGACCAGAAGTTGGGGATTTTCTCAGTAGCAAGCATAAGCATGCTGCCTCTTCCCTGTCACAGAAAGTGCAGCTTTACTTATCTTTAAGGTGTCTCAATTTAGTGGAAAGTAGAATTGAGTGTACTGCCCACTCCCTGTTCCAGGAACGCTTTTCTCAAAATAGAAAATATATAATGTGTAGGCTGTGTGGTTAGAATTAGGTTGGATCAGTATGAGACAGGGAGATTTGTTTGCTTCAGAAAAAAAATCTCCCACTGCCTTAGGCTGGCTGCTGAATCCAGGACAACTATCTACTCTCTGAGATGTTGAAATGAAACTGTCCCCATGGAAAATAGTGCTGGTGACCCCTCTGCATGGACTCTCACGCCCTTTGAACAAAGTCTTTTGTGATCAAACTAGCATTTCTAGTTAAGATTAGGAAATAAATATATTGATTAGGTTACAGGAGAAAGAAACAGACAAAGAGGCAGGTAAATTTCCTTTCCTTTTTGTGCTTTTCATGAGTTAAAATATAAATGTTTCTCTCTAGATATCCAAGTGAGGAGAAAAATTAGCCATCAGAAATGAGTGTCTAAGGATTTTTTAATTAGGTGTCCGTATGTGTGTATGTTGCATGTATGTATGCATGTATATGTGTGTAGCATGCATGTATCTGTGTGCATACATGTGTTTGTATTTAGCACCATAACACTCATCTGAGTAAGGGACCACCATATCTGTTGTTTTCCAATCCTTTGGATTCTTCTTTCCCACCCACTTGTTGGGTAATAAAGGCTTAGATTTGTTTCAATTGCTTCAGAACACCACAAGCAACCAGGAAAAAGTGAATTACTCCAAATCTCCAGCACAAAGTCAGAGGAGAAGGGAAAACCTCCCTTGTGGTGTGATTACAAGTCCTAGTGACTGCAGCTGAGAAATAGGGAGGGTCACACAGACACACACATTTCCTACTGGGTGAAGGATTTCCATAAAACAGAGCTCTCAGATACAAATAAATGTGATACTTTAGAAAAGGTAACTTCCTTCTTTGCCTCAAATCCCTCAGTTGGAAACTTTATCCTTCCATTATAAGGAAATGTTCTCTATGATTAATAAAGTCCAATGCTTTTGCTTCAGGTCCAATGTTGCATTCTGCCTTATGCCTTTAACTTAATGAGTATTCTCAAAACTGGCAGCTTTTTCCCCCATGCGGGAAGAAGGAATAATTTTGAATTAAGAGCACCAAAATAGGTTAAGGATACATTATGTCAGGGGCTGTAGATTGTTAACTAGCCAAGGAAGCACAAGTCATAGAGCACAATTCACTTAAGGCCAACTGGCTAAGAGTGCCAGCCGTTTCATTTCAGTGACCTCACCTGCTGGTTCTCAAGGTGACCTTTTTAGTCTGTCGAAAATCTGAATGAACTCTGAATGTTTTTCTAATTCGTGAGTGAGCTGTCATTAACAAGCTGGTGCTAACTGTGTATCATCCAGCTGTAACTGTGGTGGATGCTGTGCACATCTCGTGTGAGTTCCCCAAGGCCCAATCATTCTTCACTGACTGTAAATGCAGTGGACACTAAGAGTGACCTCTATGGGTCGAATGGGAGGGAAACCTCCAAGAACTCACAGGATGCCCTGTCTAGGACTCCAACCAATAGTGGAGGGGGTGCCTAAACAGGACTTCCCTATAATCAAGTAAATGACCACCCTAAGTGTCATCACAGAACCTCCACCCAACAATGAAGAGAGGCAGAAGCAGAGATCCATGGCTGAGCACCAGGTCGAGCTCCTGGTCCAGCTGAAGAGAGAGAGAATATATGAGCATGGGATCAGGATGAGGAGACTCACAGAGATGGCTGACTGGAACTATTGGGTGTTGTGGATTTATGATGTTCCATTGTAAATAATTGCCCCACTTATGAGTTTAATAAAAAGCGCAGATTAGCCAAAGGCAGACAGGAAGTGTGGGCGGGGCTACCAGACTAAGAAGACTCTGGGAACAGGAAGAACAGAGCAGAATGCCAGAGAGAAGCCAGAAGAAGCAGAGGACAATGCCAGAGAGAAGCCAGAAGAAGCAGAGGACAACTATGCTTCTATGAGAAAAGGTACCCAGCCCCATGGCTGAACAGGATAAGAGTCATGGGTTAGATTAAGGGTAAAGAGTTAGCAAGTTATATGCCTGGGTTTTAGGCTGATCAGCCTAAAATTAATGTAAGCGTGTTGTGGTGGGGTTTCTTGGTCCTGGGTGGCCAGAGGCCCAGACCCTGCTGTACCAGACCCCTTAGCCACCCACCTCTGCTGCTCAGGCCCCCAGAAATGACTCAGACACTTATATTAACTTCATGCTGTTTGGCCTATGGCTCAGGCACATTGCTAGCTTGCTCTTACATCTTAAATCAACCCATTTCTATTAATCTGTCTGCCACGTGGCCTGTGGCTCACCTGTGTTCCTTACATGTTGCTCCTTTGGGCTTCAGCTCAGTCTGTCTGACTCTGCCCTGCTTCTCCTACCTATGCTCTGATTTCTCCTCCTACTTTTTCTATGGTGCCTGTCATAGGCCAAAACAGCTCCTTTATTTAAAGATTGATATTCATAGCATACAGAAAGGCATTTCCACATCATAAGCGTCTGTGTGTCTCTGTGGGTCTGTGGGTCTGCAGGTCTAAACCTTGAGGCTAGGCCTAACAGTCTGGACCAGAAACCTCTTACTACAAATGGCAGCCCAACGTAGGTAAAATATACCCAAATAAAGCTGTAGAAAGCTTAAAAATGGTCTAGAGCGAAGCCCAAAGCAGCTTCCTATTTGTGTCTCTGAAGTGGCCCTGGTAAAAAGACTGAGTGGTGTATGAGATTAAATTATAAAATGGTGTGTTTGCTACATGTAGCTTAAGGTGAACAAGGCCAGTTCCTGAGCCTCAATGTAATGAACGAGCTCTATATGGTGGACTTAAGGTTTCTGTTAAAAAGGACAAAAAGGGGATAGAGTTAAAGATGGCTTCTTAGTGGTGATATTTTCTTGGATAAGCTCTGTTTGCTGGCTTTTTGAAGAGAAGCTTCCTGATTCAGCCTTAGAGGCAAAACACTTGTGAGTCTTTTAAGAGGCCCTGCTGCCAAATACTTAAATGGAGTTAATGAGCAGCAGATGGCAAAGCTTTACTTGGTGATTATATAATTCCCCAAGGTACCTGGGCTAAAAAGCTAAACTCTATGAAGCTAGACTAGGAGCTGGGTGGAACCATTCATCCATCCTACCAACTCTTAATCCTTAGCCAAGGACCTTGGCAGATTTAAGGAATAATCAGAAACAGAATGAAATAGAAGAATCTGGGTGGAGTCAATCACCCTAGCCAAGCAAAGGTGTGGTCAGAGACAGAAAACGTTAAGAAATATACAGTAAAGATAGTTTTTAAAAAAGTCTAAATGGTTTAGAGTGTGTTGAAAAAATATATATACATAGGCTTAGAGAAAGAAAAGGAAAAGCAGGTAGAGAAAGCCCTTAAAAGGAAAGTTAAAAAAAAAAAGCCATGTAAAGATGGAAAATACAAGGAATATCTGGATACTGTATATTATTATTTTATCTTTAAGCTTCTTGATGGAAAATGACTTAGTAAAAGCTGCTAAAAGACAGTTGATTATAAATGCTGTTGGATTAATTCAACCTATATATTTTGTAAATGAGTTGACTTTAAAACTTACATCCAAAGATACGCTACTTTGGAGAAGAGGTTTTCTTTTTATTTTCATGGAAAATGAGAGGCTGTGGATTTCTTCCTGGATAAAGAACATAAAGTTTTATAGAGGAAGACCTCCTGAAAAGTCTCCATTGGAAATGGATGGCCCAGATGATTCAGCATTTCAGAACATCTCTGTGAAGTTTCCAGAGCTCTGTATCCAGAACAATTTCAAGGAGACTGGCTGAGATGACCCAGGCTTACCGACTACTCTACTAAAGACTTGTCCATAATCCTACATTTTTCTTTGAATTCCCATGAGATTGCCAACGCCCCCCATTCAGCAGGAAGTAGCCTAGAGAACGACACTCACATTTCCAAAACATGGATTATGGATGTTTGTCTCTGTTTACAGTGTTGGTTACAAGTTGTTATAGGTAATAGTGAGAAAATTATACAAAGGAAATTAGATTTGGGGTTCTTGTTTTAAAAAGAGAAAAGGGGAAATGTAGTGGATTTATGATGTTACATTGTAAATAATTGTCCTGCCTATGAGTTTAATAAAAAGCACTGATTGGCCAAAGGCAGACAGGAAGTGTGGGCGGGGCTACCAGACAGAAAACTCTGGAACAGGTGGAACAGAGCAGAAATGCCACAGAGACTTCAGAGTTGCCAGACAAGCCAGAAGAAGCAGAGGACAACTATGTTGCTCAGAGAAAAAGTACTGAGCCTCATGCCTGAACAGGATAAGAATCATGAGTTAGTTTAAGGGTAAAGAGTTAGCAAGTTATATGCCTGGGTTTTAGGCCGGTCAGCCTAAAATTAATGTAAGCATCTGTGTGTCTCTGCGGGTCTGTGGGTCTGTGGATCTAAACCTTGAGGCTAGGCCCTAAAGTCCAGGCCATTACTACATTTGGGAGCTCACTGAATCGAAAACAGCGACCGAGGAATCTTCAAGAAAAGGAACTAAACTCTCCAAAGGTAGATGACTGTTGATTGGCATGGGAAGTTTGTGGAGCCTTATGGAGTGGGATCAGACTGTGTGGCTCTGCATGAACTGACATCTCGGAGCCCATTCCCTCCAGAGGGACACCTAACCCAGCCTTAATACTGGGATGAGGGACTCGGACCTACCTAAACTGGATATGCCAGACTGAACTGACCCACCTTGGGACTCCTTGCTCTCCTTGGGGAATGGATGAGAGGATGGAGTCAGAGGTGGGGAAGGCTGAGGGAGGACTGGGAGGGACCGGGAGGAGGGAAAGAAGGGTGAGCAGGGGTAGATATGAGAAAAAAAAACCCTTTTAAATATATTTTTAAAATGAGGAAAAATAAGAGTGGCCGTGTGTAGAGGCACATGCACACACATAAGCACATACGTGCAGGTACATGTACACACAAATTAGAGTATAAGACAATGCTGGTACATGAAATCCATTGAAAAGATGCTCTTGAGGGAAAACTGTCAAAGGTTAGGAGTGCAGGTGTGAAGAAGATGAGATGGGAAAGGATGTCGTTCCACTTAAAAGTTACTCTTGACCTGATTTCATACCATCAAATTACCAGCAAGCCCCAGCCGTCCTCTGTGTAAAAGTCTGGATTACAGATGCACATTGCTGTGTTTTGCTGTGTATGCACCAGTGATCAAACTCATCTGCAGCAAACACCTTACTGGCAGAAACATCCAACATCACTGGGCTCTGATTTTAGGGTATCAAGGTGTGAAATCGTAACTTACTTTTAACTTTGTCCTAACTCAGTGAGACAAGATCATTATCAACCGGGGTTCAAGCAGAGTAGAGTATGCCATCCTTTCTGAATCATTCAAGTCTATTCTATTGACCCTTAATAAGCCTTTGAAAGAGAAAACTTCCCTCCGCTGTCTAATATTCTCTGCATGGCCTTTATCCAGCAGCTGATGCAGAAAAAGCTGGCAGATAATCAAAGTCACAGAGGCTGGAAATTTAAACCCTGATCAATTCCTGCCCCTTCCCCCAATTTTGTTAGTTTGCCTAAAACTTGACCCTATTTATAGCTGTCTTCTTATAAGCTTGGCTTTTTAGTTAGGATGACGCTCGTCTACAACAGGAATAATTATCATGGTCCTCGTATATGATCATCTGGTGACACAGTAAAAGATTTCACTCGGGATCAAACAGTCCATCCAAGTCTGAAATAATATGTATTTTCTGGGCCCTCTGTAATTAGAAAAGTGATTGTATAAATGTCTGAAAATCTGTTCCATTTTAAGGAAATTGGCCTGGAGCCTGTTCTACTCAGGACACACAATGTGCAGGACGTGAAGGTTTCCTTGTATCACTACCAGTGTGTGTGTGTGGGGGGAGGGGCTGAGTCGGCATATGGGAGCAGGTGATTAGAGCTCACAGAAGGCAGAGTCCAGGAAATGTCAGGCTGACCCCACTGCTTAGAAAATAGAGCAGAGAAGGAAGGAGACATTTTAAGGCTTTAGCCGTCTCTACCTCCCTCTCTTCTGTGTGTGTGTGTATGTGTGTGTGCATGTGTGTGTGTGTGTGTGTATGTGTGTGTGTATGTGCATGTGTATGTGTGTATGTGTGTGTATGTGTGTGTATATGTGTCTATGTATGTATGTGTGTGTATGTGTGTATGTGTGTGTATGTGTGTGTATGTGTGTGTATGTGCATGTGTGTGTGCATGTGTATGTGTATATGTGTGTGTGTGTATGTGTGTATGTGTGTGTGTAAGTGTGTGGATGTATGTGTGTATGTGCATGTGTATGTGTGTGTGTGTGTGTATGTGTATGTGTGTGGGGGCACATAGCTGCACAGTGAAGGACTTGGGACCATTTACACACTTTAAAACTATGCTCTGTGGCCAGCGTGATGCCCACACATGAGGCACTGAGTTGAGAATAACTGATTCTCAATGCCATTTTTCAGTCTAAAGGATTTGGCTCTTCATTTCTACCATGTTATTGCTTATTTATAATCAATACATTCTAATTAATTCTGAAACAGCCTTTTAAAAGGAAGCAGGTGTTTTTTATTTTCTATTTAGACATCTGATATTCATTTCAGTTCAGTTTCTTCATGTTTAGAAATGATTTTTTTGCTGGATTTGTAGGCTGTGAAGTTAGCATTTGATCTTTGAATAAGATGCATCCATTTGAGGGTCAGTGCTGAAAAGTCAGAAAATTGCTTTTAATTTTATATAATTTGGGGTTTATTTGTGAAAGTCACAGATTTTCACATTCTAAGATTATTTTCCCACAATTTCTGTTTCTAAGTGGCCTCTGCCTTTTAAGGGAACATGAATACACTTTGTTGTTATTGAATTCCATACAAAAAGCCAGAAACTTGCCATTTAGTACAAGAGTAGAGCTCATTTGTGTCAGTTGCTAATGACTTTGTTCAAAATTCTTTGCACATCACATGATCATGAGAACATTTAAGGAGGTAGTGTTCTTAGTCACGTTTCCTGTGGCTTTGACAGATACCAGAGAAAAACACCCCAAAGGGTTTTGGCTCACAGTTTCAGAGGTGTCAGGTTGTCTTCCTTGGTGACATTGCTTCTGGTGCAGTGGTGTGATAGAACAGCACAGTGGAAGGAACATGTGTCAGAGGATACTTACTTCATGGAGGACACTAAAGAGAGATGGGGAATCTGGGAGAAGAAGAGGAGGAGGAGGAGGAAGAGGGATGGTGGGAGGCCGGGAGGCAGGCAGATTAGTTCTAAGGACCCATCTCCAGCAACCTCCTTCCTTTAGCTTTCAAAATAATGCTACCAGCTCAGATAAATCTTCAGCGATGTACCACAGATGACATGTCATGTTGGAACCATAACAGGCAGCGTAAGTGTATTTCTGGATTCTTTCTGTCAGTGTTCAATATGAGGAAGGCAATACTTGGGGAACAATGTCTCTTCATCAAAACAAGCAACCATCAAAAAGCTCCAGTTATTTAGACATCTGCTAAAGTCTCAGGAAACAAGAGACGTGACACTCTCAGCATGGTTATCTTTGAGTTTGACCATTCTACATACTTGGAAGTATGTATTTTATTCTCAAATATACTAAGATGTAATTAAAATATTTTGTTCTATACTAGAGAATTTTGCAAGGCATCTGCAAGTTTTAAAATCCAGGAGAAGAGTTTTGATTTTGATTAGCACAAGAATCTTCAAGTGCATTTGTGTGTGTGTGTGTGTGTGTGTGTGTGTATGTCTCTCTGTGTGTCTATCTGTGTGTGTGTGTGTCTGTATGTGTGGTGTGTATGTGAGTGTATGTCTGTGTGTCTATGTCTTTCTGTGTGTCTGTATGTGTTGTGTGTATGTGAATGTATGTGTGTGTCTGTGTGTGTTGTATAGAGGTGTACGTGTGTATGCATGTGTGTGTCTATGTCTCTCTGTGTGTCTGCATGTGTTGTGTGTATGTGAGTGTCTCTGTGTGTCTATGTGTGTGTTGTATAGAGATGTGTATGCAAGTGGATAATTTCAGGCACTGTTTCTCAGGAACTGCCCACATTTTTGTTTGAGACAGTCTCTCATTTTCCAAGTGGCTAGGCTGGCCGGCCAGTGCATTCAAGCCACCTGTCTCTGCCTCTCCAGTTAGAGGGTTACAAGTGTGCCCACCTACGCTGAAATTCTTATTTGAGTTCTAGGAATTAAACTGAGGCCATGAGCTTTCTAGGCAAACATATTACCAGTTGAGTGAGCTACACAGCCTTCTAAAGGCATTTTGTAGAGTTAGAGCCTGGCCACACAAAATAAACAAATAAAAATAAGTTAATGGCTAAGACAAATAACAAGAATATTTGTGTGATGTGCACTTACAAACTCTTTATGTCACCTTTATTAAACCACTCAGTGCTGGTTTAAAAATATGCCCCTTTGATATTCTTTCTCTTTTTTTTTCTCATTTCTAGAAATAAATTATAGTTCTCTGAACAGGAAGTAGTTTACTAATGACCCTGACCTAGCTTAGTAATTTGGCCAAACAATTAAACAATTAGCCCAATAGTTTAAGTCATTAGGAATGTTAATCACTTTTGAATAATTAACTAAATATATATATATTAAATATATATATATATATATATATATGTAAATGTGGGTGGTGAACAGACGGAGCCAACTGGATTGCTGGAAGATTTTGCATGCAGTTAAACTTTGCCCATGAGTTACTTCAACATTATTAGCATATGTTTGTTTTTAGCACACATCTGCATTATTTTGGAGAAGATTTTCATGTACAATGAAAAAGCTATCAAACAAATCTAATCTTCATCCTGAGTTTCCAATCAAGTGGTAGTGTAGTAAGACATCTAGAAATGCTCTGTTACGTTAGCAGTCAGTCTAGAAATATGATTGCAGTATTATGTTTCTGTCCTGGAATTTCCAGCCTAGCCTCGTGGCCCAGACTTTCAGACCCACAATCCCGCAGTCCCAATGAAACACACAGATGCTTGTATTAATTGTACACTGTTTGACCTGGGGCCCAGGCATATAACTTGTTAGCTCTTGCTTTTAAACTAACCCATGACTCTTATCTTGTTTAACCATGAGGCTTGGTACCTTTTCTCAGAGCAGCATTTTTTCCTCTGCATCTGCTGGCATCTTATCATGCTGTCTCCATGGCTTCTCTGAGGCATTTCTGCTCTGTTTTTCCTGTTCCCAGAGTTCTCTTAGTCTGGTAGCTTCACCCATACTTCCTGTCTGCCTTTGGCCAATCAGTGTTTTTATTAAACCAGTGGGTGGGACAATTATTTACAATGGAACAACATGATCCCCCTACATATTCCCTTTTCTCTTTTTAAAACAAGAATAACCCCAAGTCTAATACCCCTTTCCCCCCATTATCTATAACAACTTGTAACCAACTCTGTAAACAAATACAAACATCCATAATCCATTTTTTGGGAATGTGGGCTTAGTTCTCTAGGCTACTTCCTACTGAATGGGGGCGCTGGCAATCCCATGGGGACCAAAAGAAAAATTTAGGATTATGCACAAGTCTTTAGTGGTGTACTCTGTAAGGCTGGGTCACCGCAGTCAGTTGTTTTGGATGCAGAGCTCAGAGGAAACTTCCACAGAGTTGCTCTGAAATATTGACTCATCTGGGTCATCCGTTTTCATTGGAGACTTTTCAGGGGGTCTTTCTTGATCAAACTTTACATTCTTTGACTAGGAATAAATCCACAGCCTCTCATTTTCTGTGAAAATAAAAAGAAAACCTCTTCTCCAAAGTAACATATCTTTTGATTTCAATGTTAAAGTAAACTCATTTACAAAATATATATGTTGGATTAATCCTGCAGCATTTATAATGTCTTTTAACAGCTTTTATTACTTCGTGTTCAGTCAAAAAACTTAAAGACAAGACAGTAACATACAGTATTCAGACACTCTTTATAATTTCCATCTTTACATGTTTTTTTTTACTCTATTTCTTTTTTAAGGACTTTATCTTTTTTCCCTTTCCTTTTTTTTCTCTCTTAAGCCTATGTGTATATTTTTTTTTAACACACTCTAAACCATTTAGAGTTTTTTTTTTTTTGAATCTGTCTTTACTGTATATCTCTTATTTCTTATCATATTCTGTTTCTGACCACACTTTTTCTTGGCTAGGGTGGCTGACTCCACCCAGCTCCCTCTATTTCTTTCTGTTTCTGAACACACACACACATTTAATATGTCAAGGTGTGGTTAGTCTAGCTTCAGAGGTACTGGTAGAACCCACAATTACTGCTCTGGGGAATTTTAGGGTCCACATAACCACCAAGTAAAGCACTGCCTTCTGCTGCTCATTAACTCCATTTAAGTATTAGGCAGCAGGGCCTCTTAAAAGACTCACAAGTGCTTTGCCTCTAAGGCTGAATCAGGAAGCTTCTCTCAAAAAGGCTAAGCCTCTGCTTGCCTCCAGCAAACAGAGCTCGTCTAAGAAAATGCTGCTGCTACTAAGAAGCTGTCTTTGACTCTGTTTCTTTCCTGTCTACATAAACAGAAAGCTTAAATACATCGTTTACAACTTGATGCTTAAATCTAGGTTCCTGTGAAACTTCAGGAACTGGCTAAGTTAAGCTGTGCTCCAAAAGTCCGCCACTTTTTAGCTCTAGCCCACACACCTTACCAGGGCATCTCTGTACCACACCTCATGTGAGTGACACAACTTGGAAGTTGTTTTTTGCTCTGATTCTGTGCTCTAAGAACCCCTTTTAATCTCTCTCCAGCTTTATGTGGGTGTACATCACACACATTGGGCTGCCATTTGTAGTATTATCCTACTACATATGATACTAGCTAGTTGTCCTTAATTCAATGAGTAAACCACAACTGGAGAAATTTAAACGATGCCGATTGCGCCATCATCACTCATGAAGCCATGTCACTCACCATGCCACCCTATAAATGCCAGCTTCTTGTGACCAGGTTGTTATAATGCTTTGTTGACAATAACCATAAATGCAAATTTTACCCAGCACATGCAGGAAAACATGGGAGATAAATTCTGTTGTCTGTCCTGTCAGATTCCAACAATTCCTTCTTGTTACCTCTTCAGATGGTATGCTGCATTGCTAGCTTATGGTCTCCTTCC
This sequence comes from Phyllotis vaccarum, assembly GCA_033318265.1. Lineage (NCBI taxonomy): Eukaryota > Metazoa > Chordata > Mammalia > Rodentia > Cricetidae > Phyllotis > Phyllotis vaccarum. The sequence continues at coordinate 3,032,388 of JARWLC010000007.1, forward strand.
GTATTGACTGTGTGTTCACCACTTTTTCCAGAGGAGAGACAGATGAGGCACCCATGGAAGACAGGAAACATTGTCCAGATCAGATAGTCCAACCTCAACACAACGTAAGACAAGAGTCTGCATGGACCTAGCACTTTTATGGGCATCTAAAATTCTCAAAATCTTAAAGAAGAGATGTACAAGGCTACCCGTAGGTTGTAGTCTCACATAAGCTGTGCAGCTTGTAGAGGAGGGTCAGGTGACAACTTTAGGTGAAGGATACTGGCTACTGCCTGCCTCCTTTGGGGCTACACACTATAGTGAAAAGAGCTGATATTCTGGCCCTATACATGTTGTTCAAGTCCAGGATGCACCAGAGTCTTGAATTTGTCCTGTGCTTATAGAAATGGTAGTCACTTCAAATTAGCATATGAGCCTCATCCTAGAGACACACAATCATTCAGTCTTTTACTGTCTCTTGGAAGGACTGCTATGCTGGCAAGCAGGCTTTCTCCCAGGGGTTCTGTGGGAATGATTGCCTTATCCTCTGTGTGGTGTAGTGGCTTAGAGGGTGCTCTGCAGAAATGTGAGATGAAGAGCCTGGTCTGTTGTGAGGTGTCCTGTCCAGATAGAAGGCACGGAGCAGGAATGTAATTTATCTCTTGGAAGGCGAATCAAGGCATTGGGCCCTTGAGGTAGCTTCTCCGTTCTGTTCATCTCAATAGCAATTGCCTCAAACAATCCAGAGGCTTCTTGTTAAGCCATTGCTGTTGCCGAGTCATTTCTAATTCTCCTTTCTCCCTGTCCCAGGAGGAAACTTCAGAGGTGTGCTTTTAGGATTTCCCTACAACAGTAAGGAGGGGCTACAATTTTAAGAGCCAGTGGTCACATTGTTAAGGCATTGATATAAATACATATGCATGAATGTAGTGTGCAAGAGCTTTGTTTGTTGGTGCTCTGAGGAGACGCAGTCAGCTCATGGGCTCTACACTGACTAAACACGAAGCCGTTATCGTTGCCTATAATGTTCAACTAAATAGATGAAAGTGGGACAGCTTGTCACCTCAGGGGAAAAGTGAGTCTTGGAATTTTACTGTAGCATTAGGAATCGTGAGTTATGACTAGTAATATATACCTATTTTTTAAAGTCTAGTCCTAGTCAAAGAGCAATGAAAATAGGGGCTGTCCCATTACATTTTTGCTCATACAAGAAATAGATAAGAAAACATTGGTCTTCTAAAGCCATAGATCAGACATGGAGTTTAAGGCTTTTAGAATGGCAATGATTAAAAGACATGTGTCTTTCGTTTTGAAGAAGGTAGGACTCATTATATCTTCAAGTTTGCCATGGAGAAGGTGGAATTTTGTTCTTGCTCTGAAGCAAAGATGAACTCCAGATTTTATTTCAACTTTGCAATGGTTTATTTTGCTTTCACCCCCCCCCCCCCGGTCACTTTCCTCTCTTCTTTTCCTTCTCTTGCTGGTTCTCTTCCAAATCCCTCTGAAGCCCCATTGTGTCTGTATAGATCACTTCCTCTAGGAGTTGTTAGTTAGACTTGCTCCTTGAGAGTGAGTAGAATCGACACTCTCCTAAAGCAGAGGCTCCTGGAGATTCCATCTGTCCTAAGAGAAGTAGGTGTCTCAGGTGGAACAATAGATCTGATTCAAGCTCCGGCCATGATTTAAAAATTTATGGAAAGAATAATGTCTTTGTTTCAGAGATGATTCATTGCTGATGTCTTTGCTAATACTTAGGCAACTATTAAAGAAAGTAAGCCTTAGATCAAGTCATGACAGTGCTACATATTCAAATTGTCACTAAGAAAGGTCCAGGAGATTAAAAGAAATATGGTATTTATTGATTGTTCTTTAAGTTTAAAGAGGAAATATGGAGATTAATATGCATCTTTTATAATATTTTTCTTGTACAAGTACATAAAAAAACTGTTAACTGTGGTTATCACTGAAATGCTGAATTAATCTTTCAGACATGTCTCAATCAACTTAATCTCCCTTAACACGTCATTTTTATTTGGAATCCTTGTTATGTTTCTTTATGGATTCCATAAAATTCACAGATGAATCTCAAATTTCCCTGCATCTTAGAGAACACTCCCTGAATAAACCCTAGTCTCTGTCTATTTTGCATGGTCTCATGGTCTGACTTAGCCATAGGACACTTTTAAAGGCAGTTGAAGAAGATGAGGTTAGACATTCAAAGTATGGAATGGACTGAATGTGCCATCATTTGCTTGCAGGTAGAAAAGGGCAGGAATTTGGGGTGAACTGTACCTAGAAGTGAAGAGCATCCCCTGATGTCATTCAGAAAGGAAATAGGGCAGGTAGTCCCCTTTTCTGGGATCTGAACATCAGTGAGGCCGGAAGCTGACACCTCGAGTCAGGCTCAATTGACCTGAGCAGAGAGCCCTGCATGCCATACTCATTTCTGCCCTATGGAATTGTGAGGTAACAGACAAAAGAAGGGTGATGTGACTACATTCCCACAGACTTCCTACACACAAATAGAAAAGTAATAGTTTTCTGTAATATTTGTATTTAAGAAAATGAACACTTACAGTAAAGCTTATCAGAGAAGTGAAATTAGGTTTTTTTTCTACCTACTTAATATCATTAAATTAAATTTAAAAACAGTGAATATAATTTTAATAGCTAACAAGGTAACTTACTGTAAGGAAAACTCAAACCCCAGTGAAGTTGGATGTGAAGTTACCACGTCTAAATCTAAAGAAGTCATATTTTCCCATTAATTTCCATTTACTAATTCCATTTATTCATTACTGTCATCCTAGCAAAAATATTACATGACATTACAAATTAGCAGTGCATTTGCATGAGGGAAAATTCCAAAAGTTACACACACACACACACACACACACACACACACACACACACACACACACACACAAACCTTCAGCACGGGAGCAAATGAGCCAGTAGTTTATTTCAGACACGCAAGGACCCAGAGCTAGGAAGGTTGTACCTGTAAACTCAGTACCTCCTGGGTCTTAGCATATAGTCTCTGCTCAGCTGAGACAATGTGCTGCCAGTGCTGCCCTTAAAAGCATTACACGTTCCTTCCACTCTGTCTCGTCTATCATTTGGTTTCACTATTTTAAAGGAACGAAAGTTCCCACCCCCGTGTAGTTTGACTTTGAAAGTCCGATTATCTATACTCAGCCTCCATCTGCTCCTATCCTCCTAATTTACAGAATCCATTGTGTCAATGTTTATGTTCCTAGACTACAGACAGCGTATGAACTGCATTAGGTAGAGCATGGGGATGATAATACCACTAAGGCTCCAGCCATCCAGGTGGGAATTATGTCTATAGAAAATAGGCTTTGGCTATGGTGACATCCTGGTCCTAGCTGCTGCCAAGGGCCGCGAATGGGTACATGGTCCTGCTGCAACTGGGTCTGTAATGGTGTCAGTAGCTTGTGTTAGCACAGGGGTCAATGGAACCCTGCTGTGCTGAACTGGTTTTGCTCTTCAATGGCCTTGGGATAGCTGGCTCTGCCCATCAATGAATGGCCTCACCACTCAGGAGAGCTGTGCCCCCATCACACACTTGGGAAAGATGACCTTATCCCTTGCCACAGGTGTGCACCATACCTGGGCAGTGCACTAGAGCTGACCCTGTTGCTGGGAATGCAGCTGAATCAGCCCTGAGGGCATGAGAGCTGACTCCCATCCCTTCATATGCCCCCTACAGCAGATAGGGACAGAGGGTCTGGAATCTTGCCTGGGCAAAACAGTAGAGCTGCCCCTGGTAGTGTGAGTGGGTGAGGCTGATCTGAGGACCAGAGAGCAGGAGATCTGTTGGGAGCTCCTAATCGCTATAATGAGAGAAAGCTGGTGGGCTGACTAACCCAGCTACTTTCTAGGGCTCTGAGTCAGCCAACCCCAACATCTTCCTCATCTATGAACTGTTGGAGGGCGTGAAAGGAATGAACCCACAGATCCAAAGCTATAGAGTCTCCATGGCACAGGACAATAACAACAGAATATCCAAAAGGAGCCCGTTATTGGTGTCCAGCAGAAGCCAAAGGCCTTGAGCCAGACCAATTATGTGGCAGTGAGCACTCGCAAGTAGAGGTATGGACTAAAGGGTACACTGTGTGAGTCAACAGGCCAAACTACAGCGTCCACAATGGGAGTCTTCTCCTTTCTTGTTTTTGTTTATAATTTTGTTTTGTTTTGGGGGTTAATTTGCAAGGACAGAGGCCAGGTTTGAGGGGTTGGGGAGTTAAACATGATTGGATTGCATGATGTGAAATCCATAAAGAATCAATAAAAGTTAAAAAGTTAAAATATCATATTTTTTTAAAAAGAAAATAAGTTTTAGATACTTGCCATTTTCATTGTAAACCAGAAAGCAAGACCTTTATAGGACCCTCAGTCTGCTGATACCCCGTCCTTGGGTGGCTTTGCCTTGAAAACTCTGGGAACTATATTTTTGTTGTGAACATCTGGGGATAAGCTCCGGATCCTCCCCTCGGTGGTCTCTGCTGAGCACATGCATGTTTATTGCTTTGCTACAGTCAGTTCACCTTCCTTTTATAGGGAATTCTCAATTCTTCATCTTAGTCTAGAGACAGGGAGTCTCTACATGGCAAAAATATTCTTTTGTTTTATATGCATGCTTAATGCAGGGCTTGACACAAATACCCAATAAATATAATTATTAATAATAAACAAAATGAAATATGTATTGAGAAAATGCTTGTGGCAGATAAAAATTCTTTATAGTTATTGGATAATTCATGCTTAACTAATTTCATCTAATCTTTTCAAAGCCCAGCTCTAATGTAGCTGGGAAGACCTGAGCCTCTGAGAACAAGGGGTGAGGGCAGAAGGACCTAGAGCAGGGACTGGAGCAGCATCCATTGCTGAATGAAATCCCTGACCTAAACAACTGAAGAGTGACCTGGGCTCGGGGTTCCAGGGGTTCATGGTGAGCAGGAGCTTCCTACTTTACAAACAGGAAGCAAACACAATGAGGAGCCAGTCGGGGACAAGGGATAACCTCAAAGGTATGTATGTGTCCACTGCCTCATTTACTCCAGCAAGATGCCCTTCCCAAAGTTTCTACCACCTCCCCAAATAGCACCATCATTTAGGATTCACTCTTTCAACATACAGGCCTTTGGGATAAATTTCATATTCAAACCACGGCAGTGAACTAAGTGGTATACTAAATTATACTCATTTGCTTTCTGTGTTTAATTTCAAAGCCAATCTCCTAAGCTGCGATACTGCCTATCAACATGCATCCTAGGGTGGGAACTTCTTTTTTGTCTATTTAGAGACTTGAAATTATTGATTTAAAAGCTGCAGGAAATTTAATTTGCCAAGTAGGGCTTATTAACTAGACTATGTTGCATTTTCCCCCTATGTTCTTAGGGTTATGAAGATAATTGTCATGTAAGTCCCCCGTAGCGACCTAGCTAGTCCTTGCCCTTCCTCAGAACTACAAGTGGTTCAAGCACAAAAAGTGTCTCTTTAACAAAGGACACCCTGACCCTGTGCTAAATCTGTATTGGTTTCTTTTTCCAGCTCTGAGTTCTGAAAGCTCAGTTTAGCATGGGAAAAAAATTATCCATGTTCTTCTCCTTTTGTACCTCATTATGAGCAATGAAAAGCTGAGGGACCAAGTGCTAGCTGCTAATTTCACCATGATGCCCGGCAGAGGAGAACACAGACTCGCTTTTTGCGAGTCAGTAACTTGGCTAAGTTACTGACAGAAGCAGATATTTTTCAGCTGAAATACAAATGGAAGAGAAGGTTCACATGTTTAGTGAACCAAGTTCACTCGTACGACATCTGGGGGTACAGCAAATAACTCACACAGGAACATGGCAAGGGATCATGCCTCTCACTAATGAACATGTTATCGCCCACCCCCCCCCCCCCCCCCGAAATCAGCTTCTGCTCCTTTCTCCCACCAAGTACACGTCAGGAACAGTAATCTGATGCATCTAGAAAGCAGCAAAAAGGGAGAGGAAATGTTCATAGGAGCTCCAGCAGAAACACGTTCTCACTTATGCTCCCTAGGAAAGTTTCTGTGCTCGTTAGCTCTCTATTCTGGTGTTTATGGCCTTCAGGAAGGCAAGAAGAACCCAGAGCCTTCATCTCTAGAGATCAGGAGTCAGAAAGTGATGGTCTGTGCCTGGACCACATCCAGCCAACAAATACTGATATTTGGCTTGTACAGTGTACAACTGCTTAAAAGTGATTTGAACTACTTGCCAAAAATTAAAAGCCAGGAGATTTTCACATCATAAAGAAATCTGAATTTTGGCTCTTTCAATGAGAAGTCTAGATTTTGGCACCAATGGCCGGGCTTTCCATATGGCAACTGGAGTTGCTCAGCCTTTGTCCCATCTAGAACACACTTTCCCTTTGTGGGAGTTAGGAAAAGGCCGTCTTCAGACATATGAAATATAAGCTTGCCTCATCAGAAAGCTCACAGGTAGTAGCTTTGCCACAAGTGCCACCACCTGCTTAAGCTGTTTACCTTCTGTCTGAGCCCTTTGGAGGGAGCTTCTGCCGGCAGCAAACACCTTGATGAATGAGTGCTGGCCAACGGGACTTCCTTTGAATTTTTTCCCGTAGAGAGGAGGGGGTTCGAGTATTTTATTTTTACCTAGCCCCTGTTTTTCCTTAGAAGAAAGCTTCACAGTGGCGAAGAGGTAACATTCACTGGAAAGATTGCATACACCACCATGGTCCACCAACCTTCCAAACTCCTCCTTCCTACCCTGTGCTAATTTTGCTCTTTTGTGGACTTGTGAGAGAAGGTATCTAAGTAGATCATAGCAATTTATCAGGAGTGACGGAGGAATATGATTCTCATAACACACTGAGTTTGAGGCAGACCTCGTGAGTCATCTTTGAATGGACAGCTTGCAGGATCTATCTCTGTCGACAGCTTGCTCTTATTAAACCCTGCCCCGAAGTGAGCCCCGCAGCCCCTGATAATGGATGACACCAAGGACCTAAAGAGCCCCTTTGTGGTCTTAACAAACCTGAGAACAGTTTTCCAAATTCCATCAGCTGTGTGTGTGTGTGTTTTTAAGGCATCGAAATGACAATCATGAGGATCATTTATGAAGCACAGCTGTCTGTGATGCTCTAAGAATGATAAAATGAAGTGAGTGGTAGACCACGGAGAGCTTATAAAGCAATCCATAACAAGCACAGTTATGCCATAGCCGGTCTAACAGAATGGAGTTATGATTGGGATTGAACATTGCAACTATTTGCTAGGTATGTTAACTTGGGCATATTATATGAATATGACTGTAGCCCTCAAACAAAAAGCAATTAGTCCATGTACCCACAGTTCTGCATCAGGGGGTTCAACCACAGATTAAAAATAACCAGAAAAAAACCCCATCAAATAAATGCCTAAGTATTAAAATGTATAGACCCTTTTTCTTGTGTTTACTTTCTAAACAATTTAATATAACAATTATTGTGTGAAATGTGTACATTGCTAGGGCTGGAGAACTGCGTTTAGCAGTTAAGGTGCTTACTACTCTTGCAGAGGGCCCAGATTCAGTTTCTAGCATCAGGCTTTTCACAACCACCTGTAACTCTGGTTCCAGAGGATCCACTGCCCCTTGACCTCCCCAGGGACTTGCAGACACTTGGTGTCATCAGCCAACACAGGTACACACATATACACATAAATAAAAAATAAGTAAATTAATTAAAAATGTGTGTGTTGTATTAGGTAATAGTACCTAGCAGGAATTTAATGTGTATGGGAGGATTGCATTTGTTATATGCAGGTATTGTGCCATTTTATAAAATTCTTGGATTTTTGATATCCACAAAATGAAGTGTCAAGGTCTGTGCTTTACAGATCAGAGAGACACAGTATCTATGGATTTAAGTGAGAACACATTGAATATTTAAAAATGTCTGGAGTCCCTCCTCTATACCTCACCTCCTGGAGTAAATTAACTACAACATCTCAGGTTCTTACTTTATTAAAATGAAAGAAAACCAGTGTTTTCCTGGGGGAGTCTGAGTGCGTGAGATCATGCTTGTACTAGGTACATAGAAGGACACTAGGTACATTGCTGGACACTGGGTGCTCTTCCGGAAGTCAAGGCAACTACAGAAAGTATTGGTTCTTTCCCTTCATTCTTGTGTCTTCTGCACAGAGCACTTAAGAATTCCAGCAAATGAAAGAGTGTCAAGGGTGCTTTACTTTATAAATATTTAACAAATTGATTTTGCAGTGAAAAGTATATAAATATATGGACATCAAGCCGGTTGCTAAAGCTGTGACTTCTTAATTGGGCAGTTTGTGTGCAGAGTTAAAAATAATTTTAGGCTTTTAAATACTGCAAGATAATGCGATGGTTAAAGTAAAGAATAAAGCACCTTTAATAGTGTGAGTTTTCTGCCTGTTCCCTTTAGGAATGAGTTGCTGGCTGCAGAATTCTTTATCTGGACAACTGGATCAAGCAGCACACAAAGGTCACAATGCCAATTTCATCGACAGCGTGTTTTTCAGTGCTGGGCTCAGGCTTTAGGGAAGGACTTGTGGTTGCTATGGAACTGTTAATAATGATCGCTGCCTCCACCTCCACTCTCCATACTCCCAATCTCCAATATAAAATCACTTAGATTTGGGCTGTAGGGAAGTAAACAAACTTCTGAGCAGGAATTAACTGGGCTCAGGCATTAGTGTCTTAATGTAGGAAATGACTTTCATTATAACCTTTACTTAACACTGGCAGCTTGGCTATGGAGGAGCTCAAGTGTTTTCATAGTGGACGGGATCTTATGAAGCCTAAACTTCACAGTGGATGGACCCTGCTAGAGCAGAGGTTTTCAGCAGGAAATTGGTGCAGAAAAAGCATGCGTTTGTGCAGAAATAATTTTTATCATCAGTCTGTTTTTTACTTTCATGTATACAAGGAACTTGTAATTAATCTGGAAACCGGCTTCTTAAGTCAGAGGAACAGACTCTTGTTACCTATGTATAAGTTTAAAAAACATAAACCTTGTAGGAAAATAACATTTTTTGTTTGTTTTTGTGAGATTTGTGATCCGTTTAAGAGAAGAATCTTAATACTGAATTCTGTTTCTAAGATATAGATCTCAGCCCTTATTAATGTGTAACTGATACTTGGGGAACACTCATTGAGTTTTTGAGCTTGAAGCACATAAAGTTAGGGGTGGTTTATTGGTTGGGTGGGAAGAAGGCATATCTAATTTGGGGACTTCACAGCCTCACCAGTATGCAAATAATTCAACAATAATACAAAACGAATAGGTTCCATTGCCACAAATGCCGCTTGCTCCAATCCCTACGGTGTGTGTTTCCCAACAATTATCTGGCCTAATTCTCTGTTTTATTGCTTGGGATTTTAAATCTTCGGCTGTGGAACACTGAATAAATGTGATTGTCAGTAAAACTTAAGATGTTTGCACGCAGTTTCTACTGACAATCATCGAGTGCATAGGAATAAATAAAGTATTTTTGCAATGGGAAGTAGGAATTTTTCATGGACACATGGATCCCCCAACTCATCAGCCACATTAAAGGACAGTCATTCTATAGGAGGTGAAATAAGCCTGCTTCAGGAGCCACGTAAAGGAGTCTGTACACAGTCCACGGCACTGCAGAGGACCAAAGTGTATCTGAGGAACAAGCTGAATGAACAGCCTGACAGATTCAGGATTGCTACCGAAGGTATTATAAGACCCGGTGCGTACTATCAAATGCAGATGGAGCTACCAAATTAATCAAGCTGCTACAACACATTCAGATGCTATAGAGCTGGTAATGTGGTGCCAAGAAAGCTAGGCTTGAAGAGTGAGTGTTGGGCTTGTAAATGAGATCAAGGGAAAAAGAAGGCAAGTCTGAAATGATCAACATTACCGTGACATTCAGAAAAAAATAATCTTGGCCTATAGGATTGTTTTGCCAGACAAACTGACATTGTCATATACCTCTTAGGTTTATTTACTCTTATTTAATCTGACTTCACACAGGCATTGCTCAACAACTCAGTATTTGGGGTTACATTTATGGCAACATAGGAATACAGCTCAATAGGTTACACCATCAATACATTGTACTCATGTCATCCGACTTGTGACTTTTGCTTGGGGTCATCCATGCTTACAGGTCACTTGTGGTCCTGCACATTCAGAGGAGAGAATTCAAGCCCCAGATCCCCTATCTTTACAGTATAATTATCAAAACATCGGCATTTTGTAATGAAAAATAGATAAAACAAGTTTTTAGTATGTTAGTCAGTATGAACATACATAAATTGCTAGCATGCTTTTAGAAACTAAAACATTAATATTCTGTGAAATTAATGGATATATAAAGTATTACCTGGAATGATATTGCCATTATGTATAAGAAAAGGAAAAGTGGAATTTTCTCTTCCTAAACATGCAGGTTTGAATACCTTATAAACCTATATCATATTTGGAGTGGAAAGGTCACTTCAAAATGGAAAGATAATAAGGGATCATGTGACTGGCCTTCCCATAAAACAATATATGCTACTTATTACAGACATGTTATTTCAATGTTAGAGACAATGTCCTTTTCAACTGTCTTCAAGAAGGATGTGTACTGCCGTTTATCTAGCAGAAGAACCACAACTTTTACATTAGAACATCAGGCTATATTATTTAATACTAGACTATGAAAATATTGGGGCACTATACAAACATCTTTAGCAATGCGATTTAAAGAGCAAAATATATTGAGAGGGTCAATGTTTTTCTTTCTAAGCGCATCCTATTGTTCTTTGTCATTCTTTTCGGAATGTTTTGCATTCCATGTCTCTCATTTGTCCTTTCACCCAAGTTTTCTAGCTTAATCGCCCCACCTTGCCCCACCCACCATGCCCCACCCACCATGCCCCACCCACCATGCCCCACCATGCCCCGCCCACCTTGCCCCACCCACCATGCCCCACCATGCCCCACCATGCCCCACCCACCATGCCCCACCCACCATGCCCCACCATGCCCCACCATGCCCCACCCACCATGCCCCACCATGCCCCACCCACCATGCCCCACCATGCCCCACCCACCATGCCCCACCCACCATGCCCCACCCACCATACCCCACCCACCATGCCCCACCCACCATGTCCCACCATGCCCCACCCACCATGCCCCGCCCACCTTGCCCCACCCACCATGCCCCACCATGCCCCACCATGCCCCACCCACCATGCCCCACCATGCCCCACCCACCATACCCCACCCACCATACCCCACCCACCATGTCCCACCATGCCCCACCATGCCCCACCATGCTCTACCATGCCCCACCTCCGTAGCCTTTAAGTCCACCCATCTGTAATAAACAATAGTTTCTATAAGAGAACAATTAGCTGAACATTCTGCTATATCTTTTGTAAATATTTTTTTTCTTAAAATATGGAGTTACATCCTCAACTTACAGACTTATGTGTATACTATATCACATATTTGAAAAATAAGCGTTTATCGAATATGGTAAGAATTCACTGGATTACTGCTACGCTATTCAGCAAGCTGATAGAATGACCAAAAAAAAAAAAAAAAAGAAAGAAAAAAAAATCATATTTCATGACTATTGTCTTAAATATCTTTTAGGTTTTTTTTTGTTTTGTTTTGTTCTGTTTTACTTTGACTAAGCCAAATAGATTTGTGATTTTTAACTGCTCTGTTTCTTCTTCCAATCTTGGAGACAATCTACAGAAACAGAACCTAAGATCAAATTAAAAATGGAATCTCTGGCCGTTTGCTTTCTTGATCCCGTATATATCTGAGGGCACTGCATGACCTGGACAGTGACAGCGAGGAGCAGGCAAAGATGGAGCAGCGCAGAGGTTCCTTCTGGGATGCGGATGCTGGCTCTGCAGCTGACCCAGGGTTCTGGCTGTGCGCTCAGGCAGTCTGGTCCACGTGCAGCACAGCGGGCTGGACCTGTTTCTCGCTGGATCCTTCCACCTCTTCGGAATCGAGCATGTAGCCGCTCTGATAGCGCACCTGCTGCGCCTGCTGCAGACCCACCGACTCTTCTTCTTCATCTTCCACAATGGTCAGGTCGGCGTTGCTGCCCACACCGGAGGAGCTGCACCCGGTCAAGGTTGGCTTCTCACCATCTTCTGCAACGCCCTCCGCCAGGCCGCTGGGGAGGGATGCTTCGGAAACACCCTCTGTGAAGGAGCCCATCTCATGGTCACTCTGCGTCTGGTCTTCCAACTTGGTCTCGTTTTCGGCAGAGCTTCCTTCCTCTCGGACTTTCTTCCTGCCAAAAGAGAGGGGGGACACCTTAAAGGGGGAACTTTTCCCTGAAGATGCTTTCTGGTGGTTGGGTGTGAGCGATTTCTTAATCTTTTCTCTCCTCTCAACAGATACAATCTTTGTCCCCAGCTTGTTCATCTTTTTCTCGATGTTCTGGCGAGAAAAGGCTTTCCTGAGGCTATCCACTTTCTTCAGGCTGGATCTCTTGATCTTCTCTGCTCTGCTTTCTTCCAGCTTCTCCTCTGTGCTTTCCTCCAGGTCTTCCTCGCCACAAGGGAATTCATCTTCGGAGGAGAGCTCCACGTTGTGCAGGGTGTCCTCCAGGGACTTATTCTCATCAGCAAGCTCCTTGCCTTCTGCAGGGCCGGGGACAGGCTCCTTCACAAACACACTGGCAGGGATCTCGCTTTCTTCCTGTAAAGAAGGGCAGTGCAGGTTTATGATAACGGCACAGTTTACAACAGTCCTGAACGGCTCTAATTTGGGTTTGTATTTCGGGCAATTGAGATGATAGATAGAAGCATAGAGTGGCTTCGTTTTCTAGAGTGGGAAGCGTTCATTCTCATCGGGCCCAGCCATTCCTCTTAGGCTGGCCAAAGCCTGCCAGTGGGATACCAGGGTAGCTGGCAAAGACTCTATCAGTGACAGGCAGAGGGAAGTGGCCCTGACTCATATAGGCCAGGAAGTTCCTGGATAAAGAAACTAAAGGAAGTGATAGTAAGTGAACCCAGGGACCTTCTCTTCTCCCTTCCTTTGGTCAGGGGCACAGCGCTGTGCTGTCACAATCCCAGTACAACCAAGTGGAGGCCAAGGGGAACACTGAGGAGGTGCCACCTCCTCCACTAGGCATTAGAGGGGATGGTTAAATTGACCAGTATCAACACCACACCACACCACACACACACACACACACACACACACACACACACACACTCATACATGCACACACATCATAGACATATACATACATTCATATACACACGCACACAGTACATACACTCATGCATGTATCTATACACATACATACATATGCACACATACATACACACACATACATACACACTTAAATTGAGTTACATAAATGAGGATGAGCTTCCCATTACCTACTTATAAAGTCATGTGGGTCAGGATATATATTGTGGGAATCAGCAAAGAGGGCCAGGTGAGGAAAAATGTGTGACCAGATATGGTGTGAAGCTTCTAGTATGATGTATCTTCTTTGGGTAATAAAGCTCTGGCCTCACTTCCAGCTAAGGGTGAGGAGAGAAGCTTAGGAACCTACTCTCTTCAGGTTCTCGCCAACATTCCCTGGTTCCAGCCCTTCACATAGGCAAATGTGGCTTCCCATGGAGTCTCAGAGAATGGTAGAGCCAGCAAATTTGTCTCCAAAGTACAAAGTGGCTCACTGAGGGATTTGAATATAGACAGATTCAGGGCACATAGTGTAAGAGCACCTTTGAGTTTTAAGTGTTTCCCCCCACCTCACTGTTACACAAGAATCTATTATCATGGTACTCTCACGTTTTCATCAAAAACAATGGCATGGGATGGAGAATTGTGGCAGGAGGCAGAGGCCCGAGTGAGTCTTCGCTGTGCTGCTAAATGGCTGTGGAGCTTCAGCAAACAGCTTAATCTCCGTGGGTTCCTTTTCCTTCCAAATATGAACCGGAGGATTTGACCTAGATTAGCAGTTTTCAAAATGCACTTTCAAGGCCACTGAGGGTTCTGCGAGAATGTATATAGGGCACCGATCCAGACTCCTTTCCACATATGCTGCACCCAGAGCATCCAGGTGACCTGATTGTATCTCAGCCAGTCCAGCACACTCGGAAATTAAAACTTACTGAAGTTTGTGGATTTAAAAGTCTGTTTGTCTTCCCCAATAACTACCTTTCACAGTGCTGTAGAGTGTTATGAAGGCTAAGAGAAAACACATTCGTGATCTTACACAGTACTAGACCCTGCATCCCATAATACCAACCTGCTAGACAAGGTGTGGCCAGTAGCAAAATAGTGGAATTGGTGTCATGTGGTAACTAACTGCTCTTTGATTGTATTTAAGGCCTGCTTTATAGGAAGGAATTTTATTTCTGGGACTGTAACCCTGGTGGTCCCTAGGATACATTCTGTTATTGTTTTGCTAAATGGTTATGATAGCTTTTCCATACTGATATTTGTAATCATAGGCCAGTGCCGTTCTGGTTCTTGGTCAGAGAAGTTGTTCTTTGCAATGGGCAGGAGTCAATTGAGAGATATACAGCTGGTAACAGAACTGAGAAGGAGACACTGAATTCTTATCCCTAAGTGGGTATTTCCATCAACCCTCTTCCCCTCATGAGGGCTCACTGAGGAAGGGAGATGGTAAGAATGTGAGTACCAGAGGTTAGAAAGAAGTACTGTGGAAGCCTGTCTTCTGTATATCACATAAGTATCACACTCACAGACTCATTGCAGTTGGGGCTCCCTGCACAAGACCTGCAAAAGATAAACCTATCCCAAAATTTTAGCATAGATGGTGTAGATGACCGCTCAGGCCTTGTCCCATAACTGAGGACCTATTGGCAGTGGATCATACCCAGGAGTTGTTTTAGATGTAGACTTTTGAAGAGAACAGCTTGTCATGCTTCAAGCTCAAGTTGCCTCTGATTCACGAGCACATAGTTCCTAGAAGACTTTTGTCTTTTCCTTACCACGCATCTGTCTCTACAAGTGAAGCTTAACAACTTATAGATGAGCATTCTGGGTAAGATGGCTTTCTCAGAAGGCCATGGAGGAGCCTGAAGTGCAGACTGCTCTCTGTGGGACTTTGTGGGGCAGGCTGGAGGGCTGTAAAGGGGCCTGCTCAGTTCTGTGTCTAGAGGGAAGTTTGCTGAATGCTGGTGGCTCTGGGGTAAGTAGAGAAGCTGAGGCCTGAGGGTACCTGTGGTCTCTCTCTGAAAGAGGGATTTTGTTTCCAGTGGATGGATGTGTATTACAGAAAGTAGTTAGGGCTCTGATGTCTAGTCCTGAAGCAAAATTTCTCCTGGGGTTTGATTAAGAGGGTTGAGGAAGTTCGGCAGTTGTTGCTTGCAGGGAAGGATAAAACCCAAAGCTCAGTGAAATGTTATTAAAAGTCCTTAGTGAGGAAAGAAGAAATTCAGGCAGAAAACTACAAAAACTAAGCCTTAAGGTACATTGTCTATACCATAATCTCCCAGGGCAATCAAAAGCGGCAGACCCGGATAACTTTCTTTTCTTCACTTTTATCAAAAGGTAGAATTAAAATAACTTTCCATTTTTCTTAAATGTAAATTTTATTATTACCAAAGCAGTGTTACTATTCAGTCTCAGGGCTCTTTCGTCCCCCTTATCATGAATCTTTCAAGGATGGCTTGAGAAGAACATATTAGAAAGTGAGTTGTAATATCTGTAATAGATATTCAGATGTGGGACAGGGGAGGGGGGCCGAGGGAAGGGGGATACCCAGCTGAACTTTTTTGTAAATGTGAAAATTTACAGAAAAATTTACATGTGAGCTCTTTGATGCCAATTATGGAATTAACTCAGCAGGAGCAGAGATAATCCAGAATGAGTTGGCTGTGTATTTATGCAACTGGAAACTACTAAACACTGTCTTCTTGGCTCGCGTTGGGTCTCTGCTGTCACTTTAATTATCCAGGCAATATTTTATGTTCTGTCTACTGGACAGTGCACTACTCACTTTGTGGCTTCTTTGGCATCTTCTTTGAATGCAACCTTTCCCTTTCACACAGAAATTTGCAAATTTCTAAGCGCATAGATCTCTTTCCTTTTCCAAAATATTTGTTTAGAATCAGAAAAATACCAGCTCCCTTTCTTTAAAGTCATTACCTTACCCCACATTATGTGTCACATGTCTACAAGTGAGGTGGCATTTCTGTGTGTGTTCAACCCTCAGCTGTAATGTTTGTGGCCTGCTTTCTCTTACAGATTCCCAGACAGACATCTATTTTAAGAGGGAGGTTTGAATATACACCGTGATTCTGCTGCTGCCTACCGAAGCTAGCTACTGATTTGTCTGCCTGGGATACGTGACTCCCAGAAATGGCAGAAAGAATCCCTGAGGATTATTTCCTTGGTCAGCTCTACCTAGGAGAAGTCCCTGGGAGCAGGTGGTTATTTGTCCTTTGTTTTCAGAAAGGTCTTCAGTCTCCACTGATGCAGGTGTTACTGGTTCTGACCTTTAGCAGGGACTCTCTCGGGAGATTTTCAAAGGAAGGAAATATTAACTAGTAAACTTCAAGCATATATGATGGATATGTCTGTAGCATATAGAAGAAAAAAGAGAAAGGGACTTTGTAGAAGTCACACATTTCCTTGAGCTTCCGCTTGCTTCCTGTTTCTTGTGAACCCAGAGTCCCAGTTATACACGTAAATCTCAATGCAGAGGAACCTGCCAGCCTGCTGTACACTTCCTGATTTGAAGTTGACAATACACATCTTCTCTGCACATACACGGACATGCAAACTTTAAAAAAAAGACTCAATGACCAGAGTTCGGAAGGGAAATCAACTTTAAATCATTTGAATCCCCCGGAAAAGAAAAGCCAGCTGTTTGCTTTCCTAACACTCCTTTCTCATTCCTGTGTTGTTAGATGAAAATAACCAAAGCTGGGACAGGGTGATGACCTGCTGGGATGTGGAGAATGTAAATTTGTGTCCATGGAATATTTTATCCAATATTCTCTAAATACTAGTTATTAAAACGAAACTATGCCACCGGACATTCTGATTTATAGGTCTCCTTTACACATTGATGGTTCTCTCCAATTTGTGTTTCTGAGGTATAGATTGCCAAGTGGATAAAGCAATTGATTAGAACTAACCTCCAGGGTAGCTGACAGTGGAACCAGCCAGTCATAAGAATGAAATGCATTAGTTATAATCCCTGGGCAGTCTTTCCCATTCTGGAGGATTCAAAAGTCTCATTATTTTCAGGGTTATCAAGGGTTCATTTTTTTTTTTTTTTAAATCACATTGGTTAGGTATTCTTTGTTACACATGAAAGATACAAAAGTAAAACAAAAAACAAATCGCACTGAATTATTTAAAACACGAACTTTATCACAGTGAAATCGTATCTTTTGTGTCCACCTGTTTCTCATTCTGTGATCCCTCTTCTTAATAAAGTGAGAGCACCACAGTCGTTTGGTTTCTCAGACCCTAAGTTTCTTTCACAAAAAATAATGTTAAACTAAATGATTATTAAGGAGTTTCCAGACCAAACATACTTGACTATGTGATTTTTATGGCGTGTCACAAAAGACGTGATCAATGACAGAAACAATACTACAGCACAGTCATTCACACGGAATGTGTTTAATTCTACACAGGAATTGAAAACTATAGGATCTGAATTGCAGTGAAGAGCATTTAAAAAGTGAAAAGCCTGGAGTGAACTATATCTGACACAGAGTCGTGTATGTATGTACATATGTGTGTATGTATGCATGCATGTATGCATGTATGGGTGTATGTATGTATGCATGTATGTATGCATGTATGTATATATGTATGCATGTATGTATGCACGTATGTGTGTATGTATGCATGTATGTATGCATGTATGTGTGTATGTATGTGTGTGTATGTATGTGTGTGTATGTATGTGTGTGTGTATCTATCTATCTATCCATCTATTAGCTATCTTCTATCCATCCATCTATGTATATGAATGTAATTTTCCCCAAAGAAATACTATTATCAATTAATTATTTCTAGTGTCTGGAGCAATGTTGCTATTTATTAAGTGTGAATAATTAACAATAAGAAAAAATATTTTTATCTCATAAACTAAAAGGGCACTGAATAGGTAACATGACCAAACCAATATTCTATTAAGAGACCACTGGCCTGTGATGCAAACATGGAGAGTTTTCATATTGGTGATCTTTAATTTTCTCACATCCCCACTTCTTTCCAGTCCACACCAACTGAACAGCCTTTAGAGCATGATTTTGGATAAAGTTCTATTGGAAACTAATTGATTTAAAAATCATTGGAAGATCTTATTATTATCATACGTCTAAAATTTTGGTACATTGAAGGAACCCAAATTATGAACATCTAAAGCGCATTATAGACTCAATTTTTCAGAAATGGTATCTGCTGAAAATATGTAACCTTTCTCTGCTTTTAAAAATCAAATTTCACAATTCCATGTGGATGAAAGTGCACGATGTCTGTGTACACTCTTATTTTGTTTCCTGGCTTTGAAATTATTCCCAGACTGCTTTTTCAAGTAATCATTACTAGAACCTTCTGAGAATGTAAGTGCCACCTCACCCTCAGGGCAAGTTACTGTACAGTTACTGAAGCCTCTTCAACCAACAGAGACCTTTTCCTCTTAACTCTACATTGCAGCTTCTAGGAAAGGATAGGCTTCTAGGGAAAAGGGTAAACTTTGCATTTCCTTTCCATGAATATGTAAGTCTTATTTTATTGATGTTGGTTTAATGTTTCATTATTTTGAACTAAATATATTAAACCTTTGCAAAAAATTTTCTGAATTTAACTAAGATTTCCAAATTTATCTTAGTGTTCAAGGGGACAATGGTTGTTTCTCTAGTTTTCAGATCCTGATGGCTGTAATTGGAAGTATTCATTGAGGAATTGCATCCTTACTAACAACCATATTGTTCTGAAACACAGCAAAAGCTTCAATAAATAAATGGCATGTTTTGAGTAGGTTTAAAACAAAGATAGAAATTAAATTCCAAATGTATGAGTATCTTACAAATCATTCTACACACACACACACACACACACACACACACACACACACACTCACAGATATACTCATAGATACTCTCTCAAACACACCACACACATACACATAAATGTACACACATATGTAAATACAGATAAACCACACATACTCACACACTCTTAAACACAGATATACTCACACATACACCACACAAACACACATATACAAGTAAATACAGACACATCACACATACACACATACCTTCAACCACAGATATACTCACAAATACTCTCTCACATGCACATACCACATACACACAAGCACATATACACAAGCAAATACAAAGACACACATACACATACACACTACGCATACATACACACTCTTAAGCACAGATAACTCACATATACTCACACACACATGAACCCCCCCCTCACAAAAACACATAAACAGAAGTGATACACTCACTCAGAGGTAGATTTGGGATGCCGTGACAGCATTTCGCAAACAGTACATCTCAGATCTACTCCACAAATACAGATCATCTTAACATTACTGCACCAAACATGCCCAAAATCAAGGGGCAGATTTTCTTTTAAACACTGCTCTTATATTCAAATAATTTTTGCCCTAAGCCAGAAAGGCAATTGTTTAATGAGAATTAATTGTACAATAGGCTTCAAGTTACTAAAAATGGCAGTTCTTTTTCAAGACATAAAGTGGTACCAGTGCCATATTTCACATCCACAGTCTCTGCACGTCTGGGATAGTCCCCTTCCACCACCATATTAGAAAGAAAGGTCTATTTAGAGTAGGTACTTTGAGTAGAGCCCTTTGCTTTCATGGGTTTTGATATATGATGTCTCTGAAGTCATGGTAGGCATGTAATGGGTGTGCATGTATGTGTACTAGTCTCAATTAGCAAGGAAGAGGCAAAGATATTTCAAGGCCCTTAGAAGGGTGTGGTCAGTTTTGGTCCAGGAACCATCTTTCTAACCCAGTAGATGGGAAACACCTGGCTCAGTCCTGCATTTCAGGCCCACACAGTAATAGGGTTCAATCAGTGAGCACTTACACCATGCCAGTCTGTACAAGTCATTTTAAATATGTCATTTCCCTTATTCCTCAGCTGTGTGAGAGATATGAGCCAGAAAGCACACATTTGAAAGCACATACTCAGCTACTGATTAAATGTGGCTTTGAATCACACCTTTGCCACTTACGTGTTAAACAACTTCAGACAAACTCAGCATCTTCCCTGTAATGGAGATAGGCAAGGATGTAGAGAGAATGGTGCTTAGGAGTAAGTATGTGCTGGGTTTATCAAGAACTCAGCTCCTTCTTGCTCTTACTGATATCTTTGGTGTCTACAAGGGGAAACAGAGGCTTACAGATAATAAATGTGTCCACAATCAACATAGCTGGCAAATGATCAAAGAAGAATGTGGGATTGTGTTTGTGTGACATTTTATCTTCCCACCCAGAATCCTGGACTTCACTTTAATAAAAACTATTGTTTGACCCATGAGCATAACTGGTTCCCTATTAAAGCCTTTTCTTTCGACAAAACACTGAAGACAGCCAGAGTTACATTCTGTTTTTCAGATAACCATCTTACGTCTTCAGAGCTAAGATTCTAACTCCCTTAAGCTAGCCGAGGTCTTCCTATGGAAGAACAAGGTCTAGTCACTTGCCTCAAGTTTTCTGCCTTCTAAACAGCTCTTTACATATGTGTCTGGGGTGCTTGTTCACTGGCTCAGTACAGTCTGCATGCACACTTTGAGTTCCCTTAGCGTCCATTCTGGTCTTGAGCGTTCCTGATACAATATTCTTTCACCAAGTGGAGAATTCTCGCCACTTCAGAGGCAATATCAACTGACAACTGTCAATCCAGTGCAACCTACTTTGATAGGTGACTGGCAGGTCCTCAGCAGCAGCACATGCCTTAAGCTCCACACAGTCAGATCCATCTCCTCTACTGGCAGTCTACTCATACCAAAACAAAAACAAATCCTTAAAATTCTTCTTTTCCTTCACTACTTTCCTCCCCTCCTTAGTGAACGACAAGAGGTACTACCCTTGACTCATACTGAAGGGAGAAAAGTTTCTTTTGACAGGACTGCACATGTTTGGTTTTGCTTGGAAATCACCTTTTAATTTAGAAATGTCTTGAGAGCTAAGGCTTCTAGGATCTCTTAGGAGCTCAGATGGCTGGCCACATCTTTCAGTTCAGCTGCTTCCTGAAAAAAGCTATTGCATCTACATTAAAAGCCTAAAATTTTCCTGACTGTGAAAGCCTTTGAGGTATAGAAGGCTCCGCCTCAACCTCCCAAGAGTCAAGTGCAATTTGGGGAGGGCACGAAGCAGCATGATGAGCCTTCCCTTCTATGGCGATAGGCAGGCCTGAGCTCTGACTTGGCAGAGAAGATTCAGTAGGAAAAAGACAGCTCCTTCTGTTTAGACCCTAGTTTCTAAATGTCTCTTGGGAGATAAAGGCTCTCCCTGTATGCTTTCACAATCTGTTGGTTATGGCCTCTCCCCTCCATGGCTTTGAAATTTTCTCCTATTCACATGGTCACAAGGAGACAGCCCCAAGGCAGGATGGCAATGCTTCCTGGGGTCTGGGTTGGCTCACTGCCATCCACGGAAGGGCTTCCAGCTAATGCAGGGTAGTCCTCGGATTCACAGATGTCCACCACTTGGCCAAACAACAGCCCCATGCAATCTTCCTGTCCCCAAATAGCCTTTGCTACATTAATTGCATCATTGATGCATTAAAAAAAAATTAAGTGGCCTTTTCATGCTAAGACAGCCATTTGAAGGAGAAGATATTGAAGGCTGGTCTTTGTGGCTACCGCTGATAACGCTTCTTGTATTTAACTTTAGAGTTATGACCTTCTGAGCAATGAGGGGCATATCTAGTGTGCTTGTAAAGAGTTACAC
The DNA here is from genome assembly GCA_033318265.1 of Phyllotis vaccarum. Taxonomy (NCBI): domain Eukaryota; kingdom Metazoa; phylum Chordata; class Mammalia; order Rodentia; family Cricetidae; genus Phyllotis; species Phyllotis vaccarum. Next base: position 3,054,346 of record JARWLC010000007.1, read on the forward strand.
TTTGCTTCGCACTTTTATGGCATGAGTTGCTAGAAATTGCTAGACTGTTTTGACAGAAGATGATGTAAAGAAAAAGGCTAGTTTAACTTTCCATTTTGTCAGTTTCCCAAACACCAGGACCCTTTGGAAAACGGGATAGTTTAAAGATTATGTGTGTGCAGTCTTGGTTAGACGAAAACAAATCCTTCATATAGTTAGCTCACTTCCACTAAGAGTTAATAAACAGCCGCCGAATTAATTTGCCCTGTCCAGCTAACAGCTGCAGCCACAGCCCCAAGTTCCTAATGAAAAGAGACAAATGAATTTCTCTGCAGTGGGTTGCATGCACCTGCTCAGCTTCCCACCCTTATACCAAGTGCGTCTAGGTATTGTCTCCAGTCTGCCTGCCAGGCCCACAGGCGTTGCCTGAAGGACGAAGAAGAGATGCCAACCCCTATGGGCACATTTCACAGTTGCCTGTAGCAGGCAGCTGGAGGACAATGCTTTGTGTGTGTGATGCTTGACTGGCCAGGCAGATGGGACGATGGCGGTGAAAGCCTGGAGGGCTGAGACCACGCGTGTGGAGGGGTCCCCTGGAGACACTAACCTGGAAGATGAGCACTTTGAAGTGGTTGCGTCGGAGGAGTTGGGCGTGGTTGTTCTCTAGCCTCTTCACCTGTACACACTGCCTGTCCAGGCGCTCCCGGACTGCGCGTGTGTGAGCGCTGACCTTGCGAGACTTCTCCAGCAGCTTGTTCACCGTGTTGCTGGTGGAGGCCTGGTACTTGGAGAGCTTGGTGAGATCGTTCTGGATGCCCTTCACCGAGCCCTCCAGGTTGATCTGCCTCTGCTCCATGTTGTGCTGGTTCTCTCTCACGGTGTCCAGCATGTTGACTAGCTTATCCAGGAGCGTGTGGACGGTGACAGCATTCACCTGAGAGTTGTCCCGGATGGCTTCGTCTGTGGACCCCAGGTTCAGGCTGGGGCTCGGTGTGGAGGAAGGCATTGGACTGGGGTTGGGTGGCTTCTCCTGGCGCATGTCAGCATTTGGGTGCTGAAACTTTTCTGCTTGTGAAGCATCCTCTCCCATGGCTGAATAGATGGGACCTTACTTCCCGGCTGGAAGTTTTTTTGCTCAGGCAAGAAGTGAGCTGCGGTGAAGAGCGCAGGAAGCCGATTGGCCTCTGTTCTCTAGGGCTAGCAGAGGTTCAGACAGGGAATAACTGGCAAAGCTCATCGGAGGAACTGCATTCCAGCTGCTCTTAAAGGCTCTACTCCACCCAGTGGGAGGCAAAGGTTACAGGACCCACTCAGAGTTCAGCGACAAGCACACACTTCCTCACCACGTTCCCCACAAGGTCCAGCTCTTTATTGCATTCGCTTTTCTTTCCTACACCCCTTCCCTTTTTAAAACAAGCGAAATGCCATATTTCAATCATGAGTTCATTTAGAGGCGGGGAGAAACAGTTAACTTGGCTGAGCTCCTAAGTCTCTGATTGGCTAAGGCTGGTAAACTTTCCTCTGGCTGCTAAGTTACAGAGCGCCTGTTGCCTGTTTTTTTTTTTTTTTTTTTTCCTGGATACAAGTTATTGTAACCAAAAGTATTGTTTGCTCTTGCCCCAGAGCTGTTAGGTTGCAGAACACTGAGTGCCCTCCTGGGAGGAGTAGAGTTGAAAAAAGGGTCTGCGCAGCCAGGTTTATGACGCTCATTTCTCATTTGCAAAGGAGTAGAAATTACTGATAATGACAAGCAAAACAGCCTGGTGGTCCTGCTCTTGCAAGAGAGGATACAGTCTAACTTGAAAGAGTCAGGGATATTAAGACAAGTGGTGTTGCATGCTGTGACTGTTACATAAAAGATGGCAATCTTTTGAACGAATGCTTTTTTTTTGAATAACAGACTTCTTTTTAAAAAAAAACCTCTTTAAAAGATGGAAAAAAGAACCCCTCTCCCCAAGTATCTCTTTAAAAAGAGAAAATGCTGATCTGTCTTCACTAATTCTGAATTCATGCCGAGAGCTTCTCAGTTCCCATCCTTGCAAAGGCATTTATTGACACAGCCCAGAAGTGTGACTGAGGGCCAGGCTGGGTTGGAGTGGTTCTAACGCTTGACATTTCCAGATTCCTGCTCAGTGAAGTGGCACACCTGTTCTCACATGTGGCCCTCCTTAGCTGGGCCTTTGGGATGTGGGACTTATTTCCTAAAATGACTTTACATGCTTGAATTGATTTTAAAGGTATCTAGACTGTGAAAGTGCTTTTGGCAGAAAATGTGTGACAGGCCTGCTATGAAGGATTTCAAGAACAAATGTCAGCTCGTGCTGGTCAGGAACTGATCATGGGACTGTGCCTTTCTTAATAGCAATATCTCCGTGTAAATCAATGAAACAATACCTGTTACTTGGCATATTCATTGGTACCTTATTCTTGGCTAGATGCAGTCAGTATGCAGAGAGTGTTCACAGCCCACGTGCCGGTACGCTGCCCTCAATGACTGACTGTTCATGAGGAAGATGATGCACGAAAGGCTTTATAGGCCTGGTTTCTTCAGGTAATTGTTAGCTCCTCGCCCCCCAAACACACTTAAAGTGAAACCTTTAGAAACAGAAATCTAAAAATGCCCAAAGAAGATTTGATTAGAATTTTGCCTTTTAAGAAATTAAGAAATTTTCTCTAAAAAAACCTTATGTTTAGTACATTTTAGTTGGACAAAGATGTGTTAAACATTAAAACAAAAATGAATCTGGTGTTGATTTTCAAAAGCTAAATTTTCTAACAAAATTACATAGTATCAAGATACCATTTCCTATTACATTTGACTTTTGTGGGCAAATCACAGCGTGTCATTATTTCAAAAATATTGGAGCGCTTCATCAATTTTCTAAGGGCCTCGCTTAAGTTGTGACACTCAAATCATTTCCTCTGAAGCTCTTGTGCTGTCAATCATCTGGTTCCTTCTCTGGAGTGTTGGCTGTTACAGCTGCAGATTCTCCTCTGTCGTGGGAACTGTCCATGACTCATTGGCTCCTCCAACATTACCGTCATCAGTTTCATGGTTTCCTATTTTGAAAGATTTCCAATTTCACATTACAATCACTTCACTCTGATTTTTCATTGATTCATACAAATTTCGCATCGCATGGTTGGATATTGTATAATTGGCTAGATGAGCTAAGGGATGATGGTGAGGCAGGAAAGCACAGAGCTCTTGTTAAATAAGGTCGGTATGTGGATTGTTTGTTTGGTTGAGATGGTTTCACTGTGGGGCCCAGGTTAACCTAAAACTCAAACCAGCCCATTCAACTCAGGCTTCCCAGTGCCAGGATGGGAGGTGTGAGCCAGCATGCCTGACTCTGTATTTAACTATGTTCTAAGTTTATCTTGAATAACACAAATGATATATCACCAGCCTGTGGCTTTCTAACAAACCAGCTTAAGACTCAATGGTTTATAGTAGCAACAACATCACGTACTCATGACTCTGGTTATTTCGGCTCAACTGGTACCATCATCTTTGCCCTGCATGTCCATTCAGCTGTGGTTTGAGTTGAGGAACATAAGGCACCATGACCTTGCGCACATCTGGTGTCTCTGATGACTAGAGCACCAAGATTCCTCTCTTTTCAGCTGTGTAGATTCTAGGCACTCTGTCTAATCAATCTGACAGATCTAGCAAAAGCTACAGGCAGCTTTAAGGATCGGGAACTGCCCATTTGGCATATCCGCAGTTTTCTATGGCCCAAGCAGACTACAAACCCAGAGCAAGTCTAGAGGACATGAATCTGACAACTCAGCTGGCTGCTCAATGCATTTCCATTGAGCTTCCGTACTAGAGTTTAAAAGTCTTTCTAAAGCTGGGTGGAAAAAAAAAGCTTGAACGGAAGCAGCCTCCAGAACATATTATATTCAGGAGCAGTACAATGGGATTCCACATGCTTTATGTCAAGTTTTGAGGTGGATTACAACTGACAACAAAATGTTGAGAATATGCTGTTGCAGTGAAAATATACTTTTCGATAATTGTTATTAGTAGTCTAAATATGAGCCAGAGCCCCTCTATTAGTGTTTTAAACTTTTGTCTATTTTTAGCTCTTTTGAGATTATAATGAAATTACATCATTTCCCCTTCTTCCCTCCAAACACTCCCTTATACCCTTGCTGTTTTCTAGTTATTCTCCATGTGTGTGCGCGTGTATGTGTTTGTGTGTATGTGTGTGTGTGCATGTGTGTGTGCATGTGTGTATATGAGTGTGTGTGTGCATGTGTGTATGAGTCTCTCTGTGTGTGGTATGTGTATGTGGTGTATGTGTGTGTAGTGTGTGTGTGTGGTGTGCATGTGTGTGTATGTGTGTGTGCATGTATATGCGTGCGTGCATGTATGTGTGTACATGTGTATGCACACATGCGTGTGCATGTGTGTGCGTCTGTGCATGAGTGTGCATGTGTGTGCATGTGTGTGCATGTGCCTGTGCATATGTGTGTGTGTGTCTGTACATGCATGTGCGTTTCCAGGGCTGACTGTTTCGTGTTGGGTAACAATTGTGCTCTTACTGGGGAAGCTGTTTCTCCCAGCCTTATCTCCTTAGTTCCCTGTAGTTTCTTGTGCAGGGTTGAGGTCTTGTGACCCTTTCCTCACCCCCTTGCCATGTCTATTGTTTCTATAACTCAACTCCCGTAACAACCGTGATAGTCAATATTGTAAATGTGACATGATCTAAATGTGTCACTTAGGAGACAATCTTCTGGATATGCTTGTGAGAAATCATCTAGATTAGATTAAAAGAGGTAAGAAGCCCTGCCCTAAATGTGCCATTGGTTAAAGTGTTAGATTAAATCACACGAGTATGTTTTATGGATAATAGGAAGTTCTCACCTTTCTTGTCTCCCCAGCTAAGGGATGGTTGTCAGTTTCATGAGAAATGCTGAGGACAAAGCACGTGATCACAAAATTGAAATCTCCCTCTCAAGAAGTCCCCACAGAAACTATGACTGATGTCAGTGGGGCCGGAGAGATGGTTACATTGTTAGAGGTACCTGCTGCTCTTGCAGAGGAGCTAGGTATGATTCCCAGAACCCACACAGTGGCTCTGGATCATTTGTAACTCTAGGAGCAGGAGATTCTGACGGTCTCTTTTGCCCTCTGCAGACATTAGACATACTTGTGTTGCTCAGGCATACACACAGGCAAAATATTTACAAACATAAAAATAAATAATCATTTAAGGAATTATGCCGATGGAGCAATGCATAAGGAAAAGTACAGAAATCAATGAGTTGCTGATATATAAGGTAGTTTCTACCAATTTCCCATGTGATGGCAACTAGAAAACTCTAAGAATTTTGAGATTATATGAAAGCCTTTCTTTTTAAAAATTAAATTTGGTGTGTGTGTGTGTGTGTGTTTGTGTGTGTGTGCGTGTGCGCGCGCGCATACTGTGCACTCATGCATGTGCCTGTGGAAGTCACAGAATATCTTTGAAGAGTTGGCTCTTCTTTTCCTTGTCAAGGCAAGGCCTATCTCTTTCCTCTGATTTGCTATATACTTCAGGCTATTTGGCTTCTAAGGTTCTGGCTTGTAGGAATGCTGGGGTACGGATTGGACCACACACCCAGCTTTCTATGGGCAGCAAGCACCATTACCTATTGAGATATCTCTGGGATTTTCATTCATAATTCCTTTTCTGGCTCTTGTGTGTGCATACTTTCCTATGTTTCACATCATGCTCGCTCAGTTGTAAACACAATCCCCTTCCTGAAGGCAGAGGATCCACACATATAGTGTTCTCAAGTAGAGTAGATAACTGTGAAGTTTTTAGGTCAGCCAGGAAGATTTCTGATATTATGTTGAATTATGATAAAATATTTCTCATATTTTCTCCTTACTTCCTTTTACTCTCCAGTTTATGAAGAGAAACTTTACCTAAATGTTAGATATTAGATTTATTGCCTATTCACCAAAGACGTATTGTTTTTAATCATAAAAGACAGTTTCTTCTTTTTGTAAAAATTCTGGTACTAGCTGAGGCTAGAACATTGTTCATCCATAGTTCACTAGCTTAAGTGCTCAATGATTACTATTGAGTGACTGCTAGGTACTGGGAATATACCAGTAACCAAGAGACGAAGTCCCTGTTCTTATGAAGCAAACATTCTCAAGAGTAGAATTGTGCTAGAGAAAAAACAAAGCAGGATAAATTCCCCAGGGCATTGTCAACCAGGTTAGCAAACGGGGTGGGGGCAAACGGGATGGGGGCAGAGTTACTGCAGGTCTCCAGAAGAGAGGAAGGGGTATCTGTAGCAATCTCTCTCTCTCCCTCTCCCTCCCCCTCTCCTTCCTCCCTTCCCTCCCCCCCCTTCCTTCCTCTTTCTACTCCTCTTCTTTTTGGTTTATCAAGACAGGGTTTCTCTGTGTAGCCCCATTCTCTTGGAACTCTGTAGACAGGCTGATCTCAAACTCACAGAAATCCCCTGCCTTTGCCTCTTGAGTTCTGGAATTAAATGTGTGTGCTACCAGTGTCTGGTTGTGAATTTTTATTTGAGGGATGTGGGAAGTACTTCCAAATACTACCCTCCAAAGAGTTAAATGCATGGTCGTGCTGGAACTCAGAGAAGACCCCAGACTTAGTGCTTTGAGAAACTGAGAAGGCTTGGCATTGGCCTCAAATCTGGTCTCTCTGACGCTGTCTCATCTTCCACCAGCAAGGTTATTTCATGGTGGTTTTGTGTGTTTGTTTTGTTTTTTGCTTTTATTTTGCAAACTTTTCTCAAGAAGCTGATAGACCCCACCTACAGAGGACAACTGTCTTCCATCTCCTTGAAGTGTCTTCAACTGGAGATGATCAGTACTGCATGGGAAGAAAAGCTGAGGTCTTGCCAACACACCCAGACAGACTTCCTTGTACATCTTTCTCTCCTAAGGTCCCACAGAGAATCATTTACGATCTATCATCCATTCTGATGCCAGGTGGACTTTGTACAGTCAGGATATTTCATGTTTCCTAAGTTGTCTCTACTTTCCATTCTTCCTGTTCTCCGGTCCTGAACCTTGTCCAGCAAGCTCAAAAGCCTGCTCCTGAATTTCCCCTCCTTGCTTAGTAATGTGTCTGGATGCCGTTCCCTATATAACTTGGTTTTGGGGTTGTTGACTCATTCAGCAAACCCTGAGAATTTTGCCCACTCCACCCCTAAAAGCCACTGGTCACTGCCCTCCTTTGCCCTTATTTTTTCTCAACAGGTGGAACGAGTTGACCGTGGGCCCAGAGATAAAACCATTGCAGACCGAAGAGCACAATACTCCCTCTTTCTTACTCTGTTTCCCCTCTCAGAAAACAGACTCACGAGCCAGACTTCCCAGGTCACCTTCTGGGAGGGTTGCATGTTTAACACTGGACAATGGGTCTTCTTTTTGGGATCCCAGCTTCTCATTACAAAATGAGGATAATGTTGGTCCTTATAGTTGTTACGAAGAATGAGTCAGTGTTTGTGAAATGCTTGGGTCAGGGCCTAGAGAGCAGCATTATGTTAGACATGATAAAAAAAAAAAAAAAAAAAGTGCTACTATTTCACTGCCCAGTTCATTGGCTTAGAAGAGGTGACTTTATATTTTGAAAACATGTGATGTCTTGTTGCACATTTAGAGCTAATACTTCTTCTGCTGTTGATATCCATTGTGCTCATTCACACATATGTGGTAGGCCTTGGGGAAATAGATGAGGTTACCGGCTAGCATACAGATAAATTAATGTATTTTAAATGAGCTATTATGTGCTCAGCGCAGCCTTAGACTCTTAGACAACATGAAAGAAACATAAATCAAGGCCATCATCGTGAAGAAGTTCTGAGTCTTCAGCTGGGAAAAGCAAGATTTACGTACAGGAAGCAATTAGAAGACAATAGGAGACAATGCCTAATGAAGGGTTGAACTTGTGCTTTTCAGCTTAAGGAAACTGTTGACATCACAATAACCCATAGCTTCTACTTTCCTTATGGCAGACCCTTGAAGCAAACAGGAACTGGGGCAAAGAGCTTTAAGTTAAAAGGACATCTTGATAAGGAAAAAACTTTCCTTCTAATACCGCATTTGAATAGATGCTGTCCCAAAATATTTTAGGACCTTGAAAAAAAAAAATACATCCAGGAAGTAGGCAGATATCTCAGTGTTTTCAGGACAGAGTTGATGATGCAGAAGCAGAGGGCTCTGGAAGTCTCGGTGAGATGGGTATTTCCTCCTCCGTGGTGCCTCCTGCTGCATTTGAAAAACTGAAAGCTCCCCTGTGAAGGAAACTCCAGGATTCAGAGCATCATGTGTTTCAGAGTTAATAAGCCTTATTTTGAAATTACTGTTTTGCGAAGTATGATGAATGGTCAAGAAATAAAATTTTGTAGTATGTCAAACAAAAAAAGGAAATAAACAAACAAGCAAAATCTCAGATTAACACCATGGACTTCTTACACTGTCTTAAAAGGATGTTCTATTACTTGAAAACTAGAGAAAGAAATTCCAAAGTCACTTAGGTATCCAACCCTGGCACTTGGCAGGAAGCTCCTCTTCATAGATAATTCAAATCCTTATCATAGCGATATAAAACCATTTCCTCTCATTCTGCTCTGTTTTTGAGTTAATGAACATCCCCATAATGGAGTTCTATAAATTACATATAAATCACCTTCTCACAATTATTACATTTTCATGTTGAAACTTAGGGTCTTTGGTTAAAGTAAAGCTATGTCTTTGGAGAGCCCACAGCTACAAATGCTTTTTAACAAAAGTATTTTGGCAATGTAGTAGCATGTTTCAGCAATAAAATACCTTTGCAAGCAAACAGTGGGGGGTGGCCAGGGCATTTGCCTGGTGCATTACACTTAGAGGTACTTGAACTATCTTCAATTATCTCTGAATGCCAAAAATGTGATTCCAAATTCCTCTCTCTGTCAGCTTACATTTGTTAGCTTCAAAGGACTGTTGTCTAGTGGCAGATATGGCAATGTTCCCATAGAAAAAAGGAGAAAAAAAAAAAAAAACCCCACCAAAATCATAGTACCGAACGGCAGAAACTCAGGTAACATGCACAGGTGAGAAAGTGGGGGCGGGGCTGGTCAACTGTTCTCAAGTGCATATCTGCTTTATCACAGTGCACTTAGAGCTCCTGTTTTTAAAATAATTTTGAGCTGTGTTGTAGCCAGACCTGACTGAGGACACATGAGATGAGATGCATTAAACTGTAAAAGGAGCTTAGAGACTTTGGGTTCTTCTTTCATTATTGGTGAATGGAATAAACTGTATTTTTTAAGGTCTTTTCTATTGTGACTAGTTTATAATTTAACGACTATGTTAGCACATTTTAACATAGCAATTATGTTAGTATTGTCTCAAATTCCTTAAAAACAACTTGGATAAACAAACAACAAAGTGTTCTTTGATCCCTGAGTTCTGCCACGTCTCTGGGTCCTGATGGTTCTACACAGCGTCATGTTTCAGAAGGCTGGGGAATCCAAGTGCTGGACCTTAGTTTGCCACCCCCAACTCCTCTATCTGGATGGCTTTACCAGATTGGAATTCCTCATTTGTGATAGCAGGGTATTAACTGTATGATTTAATGCGATTTCATAAACATTTCTGTTATCTATGTTTGAGACCTTTCCAGAGAACCTGAGAGTGAGACTGAAATAAACACAAAGGACTCTCCAAGTCCACTGCGTCGGACAGACAGGACTAAGTACTACAAGAGAAAAGATTTCAAAAGCAAAGCGAAGCAAAGCAGCAGCAATCCAGCATCTACGAGCATCAGAGGCCAAGGATGAGCTGCAGAGTCTTGGAGTGTCCTGGAAGATGTCCACCTGTGTCTGAAGGGCCTTTCAAGCGAAAATGTACTTGGACCACATTTTAGACTCTGCCGAGTGCGTAGCTCATTGTGGAAGCTACTTCAGAACCGCAGTCTGTGTGGTGGCTAGGCATGCCCATCCCTCTCTGCTAATTTCATTCCTCTGCAGGGTGTCAGAGAAATAAAAACATGGGAAGATGGAGTTTTTCCAGTTCAGGGATTGACCTTTAAAAGAATCAGGGCAGAGAGAGGGTAATAAAGCTAGTCGAAGAAACTAGTGTAAATATCCTTGACATAGGACAGAGCTAATTTAACTAAATGGAAAGATTCCTGATTTAACTTGGAGAAAAAATTTAAATTATAAGGTCTTTATTTTAAGAGAAATTCAATTAAATTTTTTCCAAGGGTATATAGCAAGTAGAAATACTTGCTAGAGAAGCATTTGTTGGTTTAAATGCTATAAAATCCTCTTTTTAAATGAATTGATGAGCTCTGATTTGTTGGGACTATTTTTTGATTATGTAGCATATACATTATGTGTTAATATACTTAAACTGAAATGATGGATGAGGTTCCTTACATCTTGACCATATTATTAACCTGTCTAGTGACCTTTTTTTCTATTGGTAGTTCAGAAGTAAACAAGGTCACTCCGGCTCCAGTCTTCAAGGTCTACAAATTAGTGGGAACTGCGGGGCAGCAAGGGATATCTCACATTCTGGTACTAGACTATGTTTCTTCAGTACAGTCAGATTTGAATTGCCTTCCCTTAGAAGTTCTGGTTAAAGGAGATATCAAGGAGGAGGGCCAGCTGGCTGCCTTAGGCTTTCTTCTGCCATGACTTGGTGTGAGGAGTGACTGATGAGCTTTTGGGTGGCTTTGCTAGTCCCAGGGACCCCAAGAGCAATTAAAACATATAAGTGAAATAAAGCAGCCAAGAGAGCCTTTGGCTGCTGCTGCAGGAGCTGATGGTAGGACAGAAAGGAGGTCTGAGTCAAGGAAGAGAGATGACGAAGTTGAAGAGGTATCTTGAGAGGGTAGTATGGCTGCAGGAGTAGCCAGGGGCCAGGAGCTACCCAATGTTTTTCTGTGAAAACTTGGTAAGCGGGGCTTGTAGTTCTGGGTCAGTTTTGAGAAATGGTTATGGCATAAAAATACCATTAATTGTCATGAACTGTTTGGTGTTATACCCACGTTGAGAGACCCCCAAAGACCACCAGGGAGCTGGCTTTCAATGCAAACACATGAGGGTCAGTTTATTTTTTGAGGACAGGTTGAACCCAGCCGAAACCCTATGTTCCAACACAGTGAAGAAAATTTGGGCCTGAGCTCAGGGGTAAGAGAGGTTTTTTTTGTTTTTTTGTTTTTTGTTTTTAAAGAAATACGCAAATAGGTGATGTGGGATGTTCTGTTTGGGGCCTAAGCAGTGGCAGGCAGATCCAGACCATGGGGCTAGTCTGGGCCAGAAACTTCCTATTATAAGTGTTGCCTAAAGTGGGGGCCGAATATCTACATAAAGCCTGAGAAAAGCTTAAAAAGGTTCTAAAGCAGAGAAACAGGAAGCTAAAAGCAGCTTCCAAGTTGTATCTTTGATGGTGTCATAGTACAGAGATTCCTCAGTGTTAGAGTTTGAATTACAAAATGGTTTGCTGTGGGTAGCTTAAGTTGGAACAAGGTTGGATCTTGAAGTTTCACACAAGACTTGGTATAAGTAACAAGCTGCATATGATCTATTTAAGGTTTCTGTTTTTTATTGAACAAAGAGGGAACAGAGTCAAAGATGGTTTCTTGGTGGCAGCATTTTCTGGGACTGCTCTGTTTGCTGGTGGGGAGCAGATGCAGCTCCTTTAAGAGCAGCTTCCTGACTCAGCATTAGCAGCAAAAACCATGTGGCCCTTTAAGAAGCCCTGCTGCCAAATGTTTAAGTGGAGTGAGCAGTGGCCAGCTGCGGTGCCCTACTTGATGACAGCGTGGACCCTAAGATTTTCCAGAGATGAGGTGGTAAAAAGTTCCACAATATTTAATATTATTCTAAGAATTGGGAAGATAAGTGTGGCTCTGCTACCTCTGCCACGTTGAAAAGCTGAACGGGCAAAGTCAGAAGTCAAAGCAGTGCTTTACCGTGCAGCATTTTAAAAGCTTTTCTGATTGGAAAATGATTAAAGATATGCAAAAAAACAGATTCATATGGAGAAAAATTCTAAATGGATTACAGTGTGTGTGAAAAAGAATACGTAGACAGGGAGAGAAAAGAAAGAAGGTAGAGAAAGTCTTTAAAAAAGAGAAATAGAGTAATAAAAATACAACACGCCATGTAAAGATGGAAAATACATGAAGAATATGGATTATGGTTATTATGGAGTTTTCTTTTAAGTTTTTAGCTGTTAATGAGCTAATTGCAGAAAGACAATGGATTGCAAAGGCTGCTAAGTTAAATAAGAATATATATTTTAAAGGTATCTTGACTTTGAAATTTGTGTTTAAGGATGTATTGCTTTGGAAGAGTTCTGCTTTTGTTTCCACAGAAGATGAGAACCTGTGGATTCTTTTCAGGCAAATATGGTTTGGTCAACCAAGACCCCCTGAAAAAAATCTCTGATGGGAAGAGATGGCCACCTCAGCTTCAAGGATGCAACTAAGATGAACCAGTCTCAAGAACCTATAAGATTGCCAATGCCCCTCAAGTAGCAGGAAGTGGTAATGGAAAACCAAGCCCAAATTCCCAGCATATTGCTTATAAGTGCTTGTTTTCATTATAAATGGTTAATGGTTGTAGTCAATCTCTTTCTAGGAAAATAAAGGGGTGTTAATATATTAAAATGATTAAAAATGATACATTATTGAATTTACTTTAATCTGAAAAACAGTTGTTAATCTCAAAATATTTTACATTAGTATGGATTTTGGTTTGTTGATGCAAATTTAAGGTCAATTTTGTTATACTTGTATGTATATTTCTACTCTTGTTTAAGATATTATTTATTCAATTCTTTTAAAATTGTAATGTATAATTAAAAATGCAGATTAATAGTCATCTGTGATAACCAAATTTATAGTCATGTTATATTTTTTAGGTACACAAAGATATATTTCAATTAGATAGGTAATCTTCAAACATTTCAAAGACCTACAGAATATGGCATTTAAAATACTTTAAGAACTTAGACTTTCCTGGACAATGAGACTGATCTGTTCCTGGCAGCACCAATCTACTTCAAGAGGATAATGGGCACTGAAGAAACTCCATATGGAATTTACTTTCTTTGTGGCAAAAATTAGCCATTGGACAAGAAACTGTTCTTGTATTGACTGTTTGACAGTATTTTGTATAAACTGAACATGCAAGACCCATAGGAGCGTGGCCTTTGAATTTTGGCAGAACAAGTCAAGATGGTCCTTCGGTTTCCTGCTTTGCAGAGAAAACTGTCAGACAGACATTCTTCAGGACACAAGGAGAAGTGACTGATGAACTATACCAGAATGGGCAGAGCAGTCCCTCAGATTTCCTGCTTCAATAAAAGGTAGAGACTCTAGGCCTGTAGGCTGAAGATGGATGCCCCAATGTTAGGAAGAAACTTTGGGTGACTATCCAGGCAGATAGGTGTCATCTCTGTCATTTGGGATTTTGGAAGTTGCTTGCACTTCCTATTTACTCAGGTAATATTATATCCTTCTATGGTCTTTGATGTAGCTGAAGATTAGATAGTTATAAGCATGTTTTTTCTTAGCTATTATAAAAGGTATATTAGATATGAAACTTTAGAGTCACAAGGATAAGGTAGATGACAGAATATTTTCTTTAATTTGCTAAATACGAATAGACTAGATATTGTAACTATAATTCTTGCTTGATATCTGTTTGATTATATGTAATTTTGCTATGTTAAAATTGAAACCTTCTTTCTTGATTAGACAAAAAAAGAGAAGTGATGTGGGATGTCTTCCAGTATGCTGTGAACATCATTTCTTAATAAAAGAACTGTCTTAGCCTATCGCCAGTATCTGAGATGTAGGCGGGGAAATCAGAGCACAGATAGGGGAAGGAGGGTGGTGTCAAGGGAGGGACACCATCCAGCCACCCAAGAATCAACATGTAAGGTAACACAGATGAGCTCCCAGGCCACATGGTAGGACAGATGTATGGAAATGGGTTGAATTGAGATGCAAGAGCTAGCTAGCAATGTGCCTGAGCCATAGGGCAATCAGTATGAACTTAATATAAGCCTTTGTATGATTATTTGGGGCTAATCAGTCTGAGACAGCAGGTCTGTGGCTCTGAACCACTAGCTGGACGGGCCAGAAACCTCTTGTTACAAGCATGGTGTTACAAGTCTTGGCATTTTGGGACTGGGTAAAGGAATATGAGGTAGAATAATTGTTTGAAACTATGGGTTAAACTTTCAGTGAGAATCCAAGTTTTGTAGTCAGGGAAATATAGGGGGATTGTGTTACTTCATTGTAAATAATTGTCCCACCCACTGGTTTAATAAAAAGCGCTGATTGGCCAAAGGCAGGCAGGAAGAGTGGGCAGAGCTACCAGACAAAGAAAACTCTGAGAACAGGAAGCACAGTGCAGAATGCCAGAGAGAAGCCGGAAGAAGCAGAGGACAACTATGCTGCTCTGAGAAAACATACCGAGCCCCATGGCTGAACAAGAAGAATCATGGGTTAGATGAAGAGTAGAGAACTTGCAAGTTATATGCCTGGGCCATAGACCGATCAGCCTAAAACTATTGAAAGCATCTGTGTGTCTCTGTGAGTCTGCGGGTCTGTGGGTCTGTGGGCCTAGACCTTGAGGTTAGGCCCAAAAGTCTGGGCAAGAAACCTCCTACTACAAATGGCAGCCCAACGTGCAGCATATACAAGATATATACCCACAGAAAGCCACAGAAAGCTTAAAAATGGTCTAGAGCCCAAAGAAGCCTCTGAATTGTCTCCCCTGTGAGCCATGGTACAGAGACACCCTGGTGAGGCACATGGGCTTGAGATACAATGGCGGGATTTTGGAGTGCAGTTTAAGGTGTAAAATGGCTTGTTCCTGAAGTCTCACAGGAGCCTAGATGTAAGCAAAAAGTTATAAATGATGTATTTAGAGTTTCTGCTCATAAGGACAAAAAGGGAACAGAATCAAAGATGGCTTTCTAGTGGCAGTGTTTTCTTGGAACAGCTCTGTTTGCCTGAGGCAAAGTGAGGCTTGACTTTTTAAAGAGAAGCTTCCTGATTCAGCCTTAGAGGCAAAACACTTGTGAGGTTTTTAAGAGGCCCTGCTGTCAAATACTTAAATGGAGTTAATGAGCAGCAGATGGCAAAGCTTTACTTGGTGATTATATGGACCCTAAAATTCCCAGAGTACCTGGGTTAAAAAGATAAATTCTATGAAATTAGACTAGGAGCTGGGTGGAGCCATCCACCCATCCTACCAACCTTAAATCTGGGCAGATTAAAGGTGTGCTCAGAAACAGAAAGAAATAGAGAAATCTGGGTGGAGTCAATCGCCCTAGGCAATCAAAGGTGTGGTCAGAGACAGAAAAGGTTAAGAAATACATATACAGTAAAGACAGTTTTTTTTAAAAAAATAACTAAGTGGTTTAGAGCATGTTAAAATATATATATATATATATATATATATATATACACACACACACACACACACACACATAGGCTTAGAGAAAGAAAAGAAAATGTAGAGAAAGTTCTTAAAAAATAAAGTAAAACAAACAAACAAATAAATAAATAAATAAAATGCCATGTAAAGATGGAAAATACAAAGAATGTCTGGATACTGTATATTATTGTCTTATCTTTAAGCCTCTTGACTGAAAATAACTTAGTAAAAGCTGCTAAAAGACAGTTGATTGTAAATGCTATTGGATATATAATCAACCTATATATTTTGTAAATGAGTTTACTTTAGAATTGAAATGCAAAGATATGCTACTTTGGAGAAGAGATTTTCCTTTTATTCTACAGAAAAAGAGAGGCTGTGGCTTTATTCCTGGATAAACAACATAAAGTTTGATAGAGGAAGACCCCCTGAAAACTCTTCATTGGAAATGGATGGACCAGATGATTCAGCATTTCAGAACATCTCTGTTGAAGTTCCAGAGCTCTGTATCCAGAACAATTTCAAAGAGACTGGCTAAGATGACCCAGCCTTACAGACTACTCCACTAAAGACTTGTCCGTAATCCTACATTTTTCTTTGGATTCCCATCATCCCCATTCAGCAGGAAGTAGCCTAGAGAACGATGTCCACATTTCCAAAACATGGATTATGGATGTTTGTGTTTATTTACAGTGTTGCTTATAAGCTGTTATAGATAAGGGGGGGGGAAAGAATATTAGATTTGGAGTTCTTTTTGTTTTAAAAAGAGAAAAAGGGGATATATAGGGGGATTGTGTTGCTTCATGGTAAATAATTGTCCCACCTACTGGTTTAATAAAAAGCGCTGATTGGCCAAAGGCAGGCAGGAAGTGTAGGCGGGGCTATCAGACTAAGAAAACTCTGAGAACAGGAAGCACAAAGCAGAACGCGGGAGAGAAGCCGGAAGAAGCAGAGGACAACCATGTTGCTGTGAGAAAAGGTACCGAGCCCCATGGCTGAACTGGATGAGTCATGGGCTAGATGAAGAGTAGAGAACTTGCAAGTTATATGCCTGGGCCTTAGACTGATCAGCCTAAAACTATTGTATGTATCTGTGTGTCTCTGTGGGTCTGTGGGTCTGTGGGCCTAAACCTTGAGGTTAGGCCGGAAAATCCGGGCAAGAAACCTACTACAGGGCAATCCTGATATTTTTCCTAGATTCTTCTCAGACCTGGGCCTGCCCTCAGGCACTAAATAAATGGTCTTTCCCTGAGATAACGTTTTGTAATGGTAAATCTGTGCCTGCACAGTTGTTACCTCTATTCTGGTTTATTGTGGTAGAAGCTGTCTCCTCAAGAGCTGAGCAAGTGCTGGAATAGCAAACAGACATCCAAAGCCATGTTTCTTTGAGGTGCCCCTTAGTGTGCTTAGTGCTAATTCATATGGTGGGCATGTTCTCCAATGCCTGGTTAAGGGGTCTTCATGAATCTGTAGTGAAAATCCCCAGCAGAAAAGCAAACTAAAATTGTTTAATTTTAAAAAATGTACTTTATTTTGTGATTATTTCACTGCTCTTTAAAAAAATTCATTTATCTATTTCTTTAGTTTTTAAGACAGAGTCTATGATACTCTAGGGTGGCTTTGAACTTCTGACTGTCCTTCTGACTGACTTTCAAAGTATTGGAATTACGTGTGTGTGTGTGTGTGTGTGTGTGTGTGTGTGTGTGTGTGTGTGTGTGTAACTATACCAGTTTATTGTTATTTTTATGTTAAAATTTTTTACTTTGGGGAATAAGAACCCTACTCTCTATGATATTCTTAAGTTTGGCAGAGTAGAAATACTGTTCCTAAGCTTTCCCACTTTGAGGGTAATTTATGATAGTACAAAATACAAAACTCTGTGAGGTAAGAAACTTAAGACCAGTATATCAATGTCTCTAAAACAGATCCACAAAGGGAAACATTTCAAAAACTACATGCTTACTAACAGGAACATAAATATATATTTAGAAGTTTACAGCAGAAATAAATTTTATGAAGTAATATTAAACCTTGCCTCATACAATAGACAGATCTGTCCTGTGGAAAATCTCAGCCAAAATCTAAAAGTTAGATTTCATGACCTGCTAAGGGATCACAATCCACAACTTGGAAAGCGCTGAGGAAGACCCCAGGCCTCTCTTTCCGGACAGAGCTCAGTAAACACTGACAGGTGTTTCCTTTGGGACTCTCTCATTCTACATTCCAGTACACATCCCCTCAGTTTGCAGAGTGTGCCGTGGGTAGTTACACTATAACAGATTCAGGGAGGAAGCTTCCTTATAAACCTAAATCATGCCTTTTGGGTATAGCCCGGTCCACCTTGCTGCAGCTGAGAAGTACAGGACTGCGTTTAGACTCTGAGACTCTTGTCTTTTGCAATAAGAGGACCTCCCCTGGTCTCATTAGACTCGCATTTACAAAATACTGCTTTCAATAGGTTATTTTGCAGGCTAGTGAGCCACACTGGCTTTAATTGATTCTATTAACTTCAATTGTGAAGCGTGACATTTGAATTACAAGTCAGAGTTGAAATTGTGAAGCAAGTAAAGAGTGCTCACCTTAAACCACCCCCACGCTACCACCAACCAGGCCCTGGGAGAATTAGAGTCCATCAGAATGGAAGAAAGGCAACCCAGACTAATTAAAGAAATCTATGATTAAGGATGAGTTAAAAATGTCCAAATATAATTAGTTTGGCTATATAAACTTGCCATAGTAAAAAGGAACAGAAAATATGTCAGGTACATTTGCAACAATTATGATTTGCTTTTGGATCAAAGGGCACAGCATCATTGGGTGATGGCTCACAGTGTGGGCTGTGGTGCCAGATTGGCTGGGGTCAAATCCATGTAGTGATGACCCATTTTAGGAGACAGGGACTGAACCTCAGAAAGGTTAAGTGATCTTAGTCAAGTTTCACAGCGTCTCTGAGGGTCTGCTAAAAGTGAATAGGGAAGAACAGCTGTGTACCGGATCACCTGTGGGTCATACTAGTTCATTACGTCATCTGCTCAACACCTGGCTCATTGCAGTGGTCCAACTCATTTTAGTCTGTATTGTGCTGTAACTTGTGGACAGCCCGGGACTTCGAGTCATTTGCTTGACTCATGTTCCAGCTTCCATTCTTATGATTGGTGTGCTTTTGAGAAAAATGTCGATCTTTTAGAGCATGGGTTCTTTATTAAAAAGAGTGGTAACACTATCCTATTGTTTCATGGGTTTAGGGACACTACACAGAGTACTTTGCACGGAACTCAGTAAGTGTTGGAAAACTAGCCCAGACCAGCCAAAGCTGCCTCTATTGTTGTTACAGTTTTGTTACGTGTCTAATAATGCAGACCCTGACACTTCCATCAGAGGACTGGGCAGAGCACAGTTTATTGTTTTATTCACAGAGAACAATATTACACACCAAAAGAATCAAATGAACACCGAACTCTGAATCCGGCTGAACCATCTCCAATTCATTAACCATCCTTTGGAGTTCTATTGTGCTAAGTACTGTGTTCTATAAGGAACATTTCTGCCTTGCAGAGGTTGAAGAAAAGCCAAATTTAAAAGGCTGCTATAATTAGAACTTTTGCTAATGGCACTTAAACTGATTAATGTCCAAATAGTACCCACTCTACTGAAGCATATTTTTTAGGCAGTTATACGTTTATATTAAATTAAACCTTCATTAAATGAATGAGCTTGAAGGGTAGTGTCTCCATGTAGCTCTTGGAGTTAATTCTGTGATGATATGGCCACCAACATGGATGGTCTTTTCTTTTGCCATTCCCTTATGCCTGGAATGTTCTTACCGTTTATCGTCTTTGGCTGTCTTTTGTGTTTCAGTAAAGTCCTCCTTGACCATTCTCCCGGTCCACTTTCTCCATACTCTACCAGGTGGGAGTGACTTTTCTGCTGTATATGTCATTAATTGGATTATTGCTATAAATTTACAAGCAAGTTGTTGCTTATGTCCCTCACTGAAGCCAAAGTCTCACAAAGGCAGGTTCCTTGTCCATATTACTCACTCTCTGTGATATTATTTTTTATAGAGCATAATAAGCATAACAAACCCAGCAGTTTAAAACAACCTACATTTCCAGGCTGGATAGATGGCTATGCAGTTAAGAGCACAGTGTCTCTGTAGTAGCGGGTCTGAGGTTGGTTCTGGGTACCTGTGTCTGGCTCACAGTTGTTTGTAACTCCAACTGCACTGGGATCTGACACCAGTAACCTCCACAGGTGCTTGCTCTCACATTCCCTCACCACACCCCTCCTCAGCACATAGCTACAAAAACTTTTTTTTTTTTTTTATCATTTTCACAGTGAGTAGAGGCTTTTACCAGGCAGAATTCAAGGTGTGTGCCAGACTCACATCTAATCTGTGATGTGGAGCATTCTTGTGATAGCCTTTACAGTCTCCTACATGTGAGGTTTGGTGCTAACCATCAGCTGGGATGGGAACTCAGTGCTCTTAGCTCCCAGAGATGTCCCACAGTTGCTTAGAACACAGCTGTTTGTTTCTCCCCAATCTGAAGAATTTTGATCTCTTTAAACCCTTGGTCAAGCATTCATCTGGTTAGGCCAGCCTCACCCGGGACAATATTCTGATGAACTTAAAATTAACTGAATGAGGTGTTAGTGATCTATATAAAATCATTTCAGTATTGATTCACAATGAATAGAATCACAGGAGTCAGAACCACAAGCTATTACAGTCACAAGTGACTCTACTCAAGGCAAGTAGTACAAATGTGAGCATCCTGGAGTCTGAATTTAATTTGCCTGCAGATTGTTAATATCTCTGAGACCACCTGGCACTTACTGGATAAATGTTAGTGAAATAAAAATTGAGTAATTGGTGAGAAATGGAAATTAGTATGATGTTATATGATTACCTGTTCAGATGTATGTTAGTTATCTTGCATTGAATTCAAAACAGTTCAGTGATTGGATTGGCCACTCAATTTATTGTCCTCATTGAGGATTTATAACCAGTAGATGATGTAAGTGGAATTGGGAAATGCTTGTTTTGGTATTTAAGCAAAATTTTTGAAGTGTAGTAATCTTGATTGATTATTCTGTGCCACAGTCCGTGTAGATGAATGTGTTAAGCTCAAGGTTGCTACAGTGGTGTGCATACAGAAGTCCATCTCATCCTTAGAAAAATCAGGAATAAATTAGGTTAGTACTTGAAAGATTTTCTGCTGTGAAACAGTTAATATTGTAGCCCCAAAGGCAGAAAGGAAGAAGACATTTTGTTCTCTAGGAAAAATGAAATGACATCAGCTATGTTATGACCATTCACCTATGGTGCTGTTTGAGGATTGATTCTCCACAGAACGCACAAGCAGTCCTATTATCTGAGATGTAAGATGTTGCATAACAGAACATCACAGACTGGATGAGTTAAACAACAGAGATCCCTCTGTAATAATCCTGGAGTCTGAGAGCCTCAGCAAGGTGGTTGTAGATTCTGGGTTTGTTTGCTTGTTTCTCATGAGGGCTCATTGCCTATGGTGGTCACCCTCTTTGTCTGAGTGACCCTTTCTAGGTGACACACAAGAAAGATGCTCCATTCTCTTACCTTTTCTACAAGATGTTGGTTCTCTCAGATTAGAGCTACATGTTAAAGTACATGATTCAGACCTCAATTTACAGTAATTGGCTCCAAAATCAACCACATTGAGTGAGGGTTGTAGGTTTTGAGGGGACGTGTTCCAGCCTGTCACAGATAGCCTCAAAGGGAGGAGAACATGGAGAGTCTTCAAGAGGCTCGAAGGAGGCTTCAGGCTTTGGATTTAGGGTCCCCTGTTTTGGATCACAGCTTCACATTAGACAGATGTAGTTTCTATGGGTCTCAGAAGTAAGGAAATTTTATAAGCTCTCTTTAAAATACAAAATAAGATATGGAGTCTTGACCTATTAAAAATAGTGACTATCAAGGTTAACAATCAGTAATTTCACAAAAGTCCTCTCTCCTGCCACCCTGCTAAGGAAGGATCCAGATTCTTTCTGAGCCACAGTCTTCTGGGTTGTAAAATAGATAGTAACTCTCATATACTAAGTCATGGCAGTTTTGAAAATGTTAAGCTAGATTAACTAATATATTCTTTAAGATAGCTATTTTTGCAACCTGTTAATCATGGTTTTCACTCCTATAATCATTTCTCACCTAAGGGAACAGACCAAAAATATTAGAAAACTTGCTTTACTTTCAAAAAAAAATAAAAAATTAAAACAAACAAAAAACATCCCGTGAGCCCGAAGCTTAGGTCATACCCTAAGCCATGTTCTCTCTCCTGGTTTACAGAGTGAGTTCTAGGACAGCCAGCTCTACACGAACCTCCCCCCCCCCCCAACACACACACACAAAAGATGAAAAGAGGGGAGGAGGAAGCTTGGCTTTTGCCTGCTTTCCTTTCTGGCCAGCTCACCTACCCTGCTGCTGCTGTAGGCTCTGCTCTCTCCCTTCTCTGACTATGAGCCAGCTTCTTCAGGCTTCCAGGGTAGACCACGGGCCAGTGGTTCCCAAAGGGGGCACCAGGTTATTGTTGAACCAGACCGACCATATCTGTAGTCTGTGTGGTAGCAGTGAGGAGCTGGCGGCCTCCCCTGCTGCAGCCTTGGCTCTGCAGTATTGTCTCACCTGGCTACACTGTGCCTCAGGCTGCAGCTTCCCATCCTTAAAGGTTTGCATTGGCAGCAGTATTCACTCATTTGTCCTAGCTTTTGAACTCTTTGCAAACTCTGCTGGTGGCATAGATGAAAGGCCTACCCCGCTGGAGTTTACTCCTCTTAGGGAGGTAAGGTTATTAAGGGGTTACATCCCCAGGGGATACAAAGAAGCGTGCACCTGATAGAGGAGCACCGCCAGTTTTTTCTGTGTGAACTCCTTTGGCAGAATGTAAAAAGACATGAGAAGGATTTCTTGGGTGGTCAAATGTCAACACAAAGTTTTACATCTACATGAATCTAAATATTACCTTCCACGGAGGCTCCTTACTTGAGACACATCACTCCATTATTCTGAGTACTGTTACTGTTATACTTCAGCATGCTGTTGTTTATGGTCTATCATTCCAATGCATCCTATGCAGAATAATGTCAGGGGTTGTCTAAGAATCATGCAGTCACAGAACTAAATGTGGAGGGAGCAATGATTCTTAGCCACATTATTTATTCAACAAGTATATATTAGGTACTGTTTAATGCACTTGGGATAACTCAATAAACATGGCAGGCAAAAATGAGAAAAAAAAAAAATCCTTGCCCTTCTGACCTGAATGCTTTATTGAGCATGTATCATAAAATACAGGCAAGTTTCTTTACCTTCCAGTATACCACACATAGCTTAGTGCTCGCCTTTGGGATCAGCTGTTCATGTTATACTGGGGTAGATTGCCTCCCGAGAGAGTGAAAGTCCTGGGGCTGCCTGGCTTGTCAGACAAGATGACGTTTTTGCTAGACTTCTCCTAAAACATGCTGGGGAGAAACTTTCTATGCTTCTACAGAATCTAGATGTGACACACCTTTCATCTGGAGCTGGGCTGTGTCAACATGCGGTCATTCAGACATCACATTGCCGGTTTGCCTGAGAGATGTGTACACAGTGCCTGCCAGAGTCACCATGCCACATGTTCATTTGTTTTTCTTCAGAATCAAAAGCAGCTAAGGAAATAAAGGAAGACAAACACCAAACAGAGAGACAGGGCGCTTCATGGTCTCATTTCCAGGAGCAGCGAGCGGTTTATCACTGTATTCAATAACAAAAGTAAGGAGTTTAAGCATTGTTTTTTAGCCAAACTAGGGAGAATTGATTGTCATTGCTTAGGAGATTTGGAAAGTAAATAATTAGGCTTAGATTTGAAATGACTGTTAACACACACACACAATCCATGCTGCTTCATGTCCTGTGTGAGTGCCTATGTGTGTCTTAGGAATAGAAGGCTGCCAGCTGTAGGCTGGGAGAATGTGAAATATTCCCTGGCTTCAGAACCCATAATCTCTCAGACGCTTTATAAATGCATGAGCTGCTCCTTGGGCTGGGCTTTTACATCTCTGAGTTAGCTGAAGCTGTTGTAGAATCACATGGGGCCAGACAGCTTACAATCGACAGCAAATCAGAGGAGACTCCTGTGGTGCTTTTTCTAGTACTGCATCTGCCAAATGTGTATTTGATGCCCTGTTACCCAAACCTGTCTGGATAACATGTTCCTGCCTTTCCACACTCATTTCTCCATCTCCCTCCCAAATTAAAGGTGGTGAAACCCTCAGGAGAAGAGCCTTCTGAGGTGGTTTTCAGCATAGGCTGCAGTAGGTTACTGAACACACCTGGTCTCGGTGCCTCATTACAGTCCTTCCTTACATACTGAGTCCTAACATCAGAACTGATTTCTGTCAGCTCTACCGTGCCTGAGAAATTTTTTTCAAGGCAGTTTCCTCTTCTAACACATCCCCAGGGAAGATCCCCTGGGGGCTGTGAGGCAACACTAGGTTGTGACTATGATAAGGCATTCCCATACTGAGGAGTTTTGTGGGAAGAATAGCACACTGCATCTGTTGTTTTCCTTATTTAGGGTTTATTTCACACCGAATGATACTGGAACACCACCCAGGACTCTGTCTTGACTCCCCTGCAGTCTTGTACTTCCTCTTCAATGACGGCAGATCCTGAAACACTTAGTGACATATGGCAGCCTTTCTGTGAAGTGTGCTGAATGCCATGCATTTGCTTTCTGGCTTTGGAGTGCTGCATTTCATTTTGGGCATCATATTTCTTAAAGGGATATTGACAAAGTGGAATTCAGCTTCTGGAAATCTGTTCTGGAAGAGGACAGTTAGAAAAAGATAATTGCTCTATTCTCTATGTAACTAGTACTTCCCCAGAAGAGGACCAAAGGTGGGGGTATGTCAGCAAAATTTCTTAAGAAACTACTAAAAGAAACTGAAAGTGTTTAGCCTAGGAAAGCCAATTATTGTTGTTGTTATGTTTTGGAAGAAGGTTGTAGCTATAATTCAAATGCTTGAGAAGTTTTCAAATAAGAATGTAATTCTTTTTTTTCCCCCATGTGGTTTCTGTCAGGAGACCTAGAGTCAACATGTGGGATTTAAAGGTAAACAGGCTTTTATTTTATAGAAGGAGTATTGTGCTCCTGAACAAAGCTGTGCCATGATGAAATGCATGTTGGCAAGAAAACAGCAAGCTCTTGTTTAGACTCGGAAGCAACAGGCCAGATGCATGGTAGGTAAGTGTTCTACTACTGAGTTACACCCCCAGCCTCTATAATTTTCTAAATTTAATTTCTTGCTCAGCCAAGCATGGTGGTACACCCCTTTAATGCCAGCACCCAGGAGGCAGAGGCAGAGACAGAGGCAAGTAGATCTCTGAGTTTGAGGCCAGTCTCATCTACAAAGTTCCAGACAACCAGAGTTACACTGAAAAACCCTGTCTTAAAAACATAAAAATAAATAAATAAAAATCCCAAGGTGAGTCAGTTCGGTCTGGCATATCCAGTTGAGGTCCTTCCAAGTCCCTCAGTGGGAATGGATGGGGGATGGGGTGGGAGGAGACTGAGGGAGGACTGAGAGGAAGGGAGGGGAAGCAGTGGGAGATGTGGGAAAAAACTTTTTAAATAAAAAAATCAAAAAAAGTTAATATAGCAAGAGCATACCCCCCGCCACCCCCACCACCCCTACCCCATAATTAATCATTCCAAATATCTGATCAAGTTTCTTACTCTCTGACACACCTGAGGTGTGTCGTATCATCTAGAACTGTCTTCAGCAAGAATTATTTACATAACTTTATCAGAATCCTTGTTAACTCTAATGCTTTCTTGTTGCTGTAATTAAAAAAATGACCACCATGCCCCCCCCATAAAATAAACAACATCCTGTTCAATTTATATATTGGCAGAGAATTGAAAAAAAGCTTGAGGATTTTCTTATTATTTTATTTTTTTATGAAGACCAGTAAGCTATCCTGAATTCTTAACAAGGTGGGCCTTACTGTTTTTAGGGCCATAATCTTATATGTGGTAAAGCTCTTAACAGCACGTAAATGTTCTGGTCTCTCTGTAACCTTGAACACTGCTGAAAGTCTGCTGAACTTAGACATTACGCAGCTTGCTGGCTTGCTTTACAGCTAATTTTCCAATTTTTCCTGCCCAGAATGCATTGCTGTTTCCTCTGATAACAGCATCCTGCTTTCCCTTTGGGACCACACCCATCTCCAACAAGTCGTCATCTCAAGGATCCTTGTCTCTGCCAGGCACAACAGATTGAGACCAGAATAAGGATTGGCCAATCCCTCCCGTCTTGGAATTTGAATGTTGAGTGTTAGGATGGAAGTGAGTAGGAAGGGTGGGGCTGATTGTTTCTCTGCACCCCTGGGAAGTAAATGTGGTTTAATCCACATTTCCTAGACTCACCTGCGGATGGAAAGTTTATTGCATGTGTCCTATGTTGGTTTCAGAGCTGTATTTCTTGATTGTTTGATGAGTTCGTATCAAGATCTAGACTGTGTGATCTTGTATGTCTTGAAGAGAGAGATCCTTATGCAGCATGTACTTCCAAGTGTCTTTTGGCAAGAATTTCCCGAAGCTTGTTTTTTTTTTTTTTTTTTTTTTAACTAATGGCCCGAGGGTGTGAGAATTCCTGCTTCCGGAAGTATTGGGAAGTTGGGGTCAAAAGCTGGATGTGTTTCAAGGTCTGAGACAATACCATACAATTTCAAAGCTGCTGTTTGTATGTGCGTGCAAATATGTGTGTACATAACCCGGAGGCAAGGTATCCTCTAAAACTGTGTTGAAAGATGCCCAAACACAGAGCTGCATATTCTCATGAGGACAATCTGTGTTGATGAACCTGTCTGAGGTAAACACAAAGTGCAGAGGGATCTGTGTCCTCTTACCCTGCTGTTGAACTTTTGTTCACATCAGCAACTTCCCTCACCTTGGCGTTGAACTGCCCTTTGTCGTGAAATTCACAAGTGAACTGGCAAGAAACCATGGAAAGAGAGGGTGTGTTGGACCGCATTTTTCCTGAACACTCTGAAATATCAGGATGTATGGAACATGAGTCATCACTTTCTGCTGGAGATTTTCATGACCTTTACAGAGTAGGCCAAATTCCTTCCAAGCTGAGCTTCTTCACACCCCAGTGCATGACAGTAATGGGGCAAATCCGAGGGAGGCAGAGGCAGATTCCTATTTTTTTTCTTGCAATCTGTTCCTTGTTATTGTTTCTTCTTTTTGGAAGCACTGTGCTTCCCAGGATAGTACTCATGGAAGACACTTGAGGGATGTTTGGGGCAGCATCCTGTTTGAACCCAGGGCTGCCCTAGAATCAGAACAGTAGAATATGGGACAGGCTTTGCCAAAGACTTAGACTTGCCTCCAGGGAAGAAGGCCACATTAGAATTGTGATCCTAGGCATTTGGCAAGTTGAGACTTGATGTGATTCCAGAGATCCAGGCTAAAAAAAAATATATCAGTGATCTGGCTTGGGCCATTTTATAGAGGGCCACAGAATCTCTGCAGGCACCATGATTTGAACCAATGTCAGAGGCAAATTTGAACTCTTGGGAAAAACTTTATTTTGCATACACTGTATTTCCCAACTCCTCTCTCTCTCTCTCTCTCTCTCTCTCTCTCTCTCTCTCTCTGTGTGTGTATGTGTAGATCAATGGACAACTTTGTGATGTTAGTTCTATCCATCCACCTCTGGGGATCTCACTCATGTCAGCAGGCTTGTGGAGCGAGCATTTATTCTCTTAAATGAATGTGGTTTGGGGGATGTAAAGTAAAGGAGAGAGAAGAAAGTCTGCTGGGAAACCAATAACTTGGAGTTGAAGCTTCCTGCCTTTGGAAACTTTGGGTACGTGGACATGATATGTGCTCCTCTGGCAGGGGAGGCGGGAGGATTGTGAGTTTGAAGCAACAATGGATACATAAGAAGACCCCATAAACCAAATAAACTAAGCATTCAGGATATAGGTGAGTGGTAGAAAGTGCAAGACCCCAGGTTCAGTCTTAACACTGGGTGGGGGTGGGGGTGGGTGGGAAGCTCTGTCAGGGTAAGTACCACTGTGTCAGTATCTACTTTTTCTGCAAAATCATCCAGAACTGAGAAAGTCTACATAGTAAAATTTTCTTATTTAAAACTCACACAGCAAATACTTCTGCCCCTTTATTGCTTCAGTAGATTGTATGAGTAACCTTTCTAAAATAAGTTACACATTCTTTGTCTTTTAAAAAGACTTAATTGAGAGAAGACACGTCAGAGGTTTTGCTATCACCGGTCATGGCTGCTCCCTATCCCCAGCAGAATCTGGGTAATTTGAGTTTGTTAACTCTAAACCAATGCATAAATATTTAGTTCGGGTAGGATCTGGAAGTCGTAAGGGAGCAGAAGAAAGTTCACAGACAACTGAACCAGGTGACCAGGCTTGGTAACACACACTTTTGATTTTTGAAGACCTTCGACAGGATTTCTCTGAGGCTCTTTCTTGTTCATCTGTGGCTCTCAGTGGTGTCCTAGACATTTGAAGCTACCGAGTAAGTGACCTTTAGGTAAGTAAAGTTATTGTTTTTGGCTCTTCTTCAAAGTTTAGAAAACAAATCGAATTCATCTATTGCCCATTTGGGAGTTGTGGTCAATTGCAGAGGTAGCCGCGGAAGACATTTACAGTTAACACTTAGGCACCGTTTCCAAACTAAGTTTTTGTGTGATGACAAGCCTTTCACAGTGAAGATGCTTATCAACACAAGGAGGAACAGCAGATGGCTTCTAAAAGACACTGCATATTGGGCTGAGGAAGGAGGGGAAGGAAACTCTGTCACCAAAGGGTGACTCTGGGATTTTAATTGAGTTGTCTGTAAAGCTCTGAATTAGTTCTTTGTAATTGTATTTATCAAGAACTCAAATTCCCTGTAAAACTTAGAACATCTTGGAAGTGGAGTATCCTAAATACTTTTATTTTAGAGTAAAAAAATATGGACTGAAAACATGATTTTCCGTTCTCGGGTGGGCTGGCACAGAAACCAGCTGGACTCCAAGCCTAACGAAGCCAATGCTGTTTCTCCCAGACTGTAGTACTACCCATTTAAGATGCTGACGTTTCCCTCATGGAAGCCGACACCGGGCTAGTCTCTAAATGGAAAATCTTATGGAGTAGGTTACTTTTGTATGTTCAAACAAAAGGTGAGAAGTGGTCATCTATACATAATGACAATAGTTTCAGAGAAAAAAATTTAAATTATTTTTACCTATCAGTAGATGGCAGGAGATACCATCAATTCAAGTAGAGAAAGAGACATAAATGATGGAATTCAGTCATTGTTCCCTGTATAACTAGAGAAATTACCCATGTAGGGATGTGCTATTACTTATGTAAAAAGGAGAGAATTTTTTTGAATATGGATTTGGATTCAATTATTTATTCCATATTAAAATGGCAGGATTACAGTTGGTTTAAACAATGGTCTAAATGTTGGAACTAAATTCATTCTTTTGAAGAGACACCTGGAGAAATAATTCATCACTCATATCGCTAAGATTAATTGGACATTATAACTGTGTTAAGTGGATTTGCATAATGTGTAAGAATCCAGGAGCTTTTCTTATTTGTTCTATTTTCCCCTTCCTTCCTTCCTTCCTTCCTTCCTTCCTTCCTTCCTTCCTTCCTTCCTTCCTTCTTTCCTTCCTTCCTTCCTCCTTTCCTTCTTCCTTCCTTCCTTCCTTCTTTCCTTCCTTCCTTCCTTCCTCCTTCTTTCCTTCCTTCCTTCCTTCTTTCCTTCCTTCCTTCCTTCCTTTTCCTTCCTCTTTCTTTCCTTCTTCCTTCCTTCCTTCCTTCCTTCCTTCCTTCCTTCCTCCTTCCTTCCTCCTTTCCTTCTTCCTTCCTTCCTTCCTCCTTTCCTTCTTCCTTCCTTCCTTCCTTCTTTCCTTCCTTCTTTCCTTCCTTCCTTCCTTCCTCCTTCTTTCCTTCTTCCTCCCTCCCTCCCTCCCTCCCTCATTCCCTCCCTCCCTCTCTCTCTCTCTCTCTCTCTCTCTCTCTCTCTCTCTCTCTCTCATCACTTCTTTCTGTAAGCTAAGAGGATAAAAGAGGTAATTACCAGCAGTCGTTATCAAGGCCGCCCTGCATCATAAATGACGTTGCTCCAGATGAGCAGAGCAGAGATACAGCACTACAGTTCAAACAGTCCTAGCTAAGTTTAAGAACATGTTCAGAAGGCCTGCTTGGTGCTTATTCCATGAGCTGTTGCTTTCTTATCCCAATGGAGGTCATTTGCTTTTCCTCTGGAATTCTGAACTACACGAGTCTCTAAAAGTACTGGCTGTATGATTCTCTAACTCAAAGATTACAGAGAGGGGTGTTTTCAAGACTTGATGTTTTCGAATCTTCACCTGTATGGATTCCTTTGGCCACTACTCAGCATTTAAATGGTATGTCTATAACAAAATGTTCGAAGCCAAATGTTAAAATTTGTCACTCAAGTCTTAATTTTTGAAGACTTTTGGAGGAAATAATTTAATCCACACAGTGATATTTTTTTCCTGACTTCACCACTAGCAGAACTAACTGCAAGCACACTGACAGAGCTCATATTTAATATCAAGGTAAACGCCATCATGGTGTGACTAAGCCGGTGGAAGCTGTGTGCTGTAACACAGGATTAATACCTCAACACAGAACACAACTGAAATTGTTTATAAATCAATCCTGTACTCTTTCTTACAAATCTCCAAACTATCACAAATCATCCCATCAAAGAATATAAAAACAAACAAACAAATAGACACACATTTTTCTGGGTTTATTACATGCCGTCTGGAATTCTTAAAGTTGATTAATCACCATGTTGTCACAGAATTACAGACATTTTCAAGTCAGAGTTCAGTACTTGCTTAGCCAAGGGTTTGTCCATCTGCTGTACGCTGTATATACTTTTCCATTTGTATGGTAGAGACAGGGTATTCTGTAGCCCAGGCTGTCCCAGAACTGACTATGTAGCCAAAGAAGACACTGAGTTTCTGGTCCTGTTGCTTTAGCCTTCCAAGTGCTGAGGTTACAGAGGCATTGCCGCTAGGCCAAGTTTAGGTGGCAGGACCCTGTGCATGCTATGCAGGCAAGCATTCTATCACCCAAGACATATCCCATCCCTGTAACTCTATTTATTCTTGTTTAGTGACAGCCTCTCATATTCCAAGATGATGGCAAATTTCACAGTGGTGTTATTCTGTTTCTCCTGATTTCCATTCTGGAAGACTCTGTGTGCTGACACGTGTGGAGGATGATTGTCTCCCAAGTTCAGCCTCTGAGAAGAGATGTTGGTATTCTTCTCACATTACCTCCCTCACTGTCTCAACTTGTTTATAACCAAGACTCTTATAATTCCATTATATAATAAATTATAAAAAGCCTAAGCACTAGCTCTCCTAAGTTTATTTTAATAAGAACACTTTTTACATCCAAAGAGATCTGTGTGCAACCAGATAATTGTTGAGCATTGCAAAGGATTTGAGGCTTTATCTTCCTTTCAAGTTAACGTGTCACAATTCCATGGAGCTTTGCAGAGGGCAAGACTTGTGCACGAGAGACAGAGGGACCCTTACTATCTGATGTATCTACACATTGGTTCTGATTCTCACTTAGAATGAGTGATGTTGGATTTGAACATGCAATGCTAGTGAAGTCAGCGAGTTGTGAGCTTAGTTCACCCAGATCCTTACCACCGGAAGTTCCCATGTTGTCCTGCCTATTGTGTTGGAGGAAGACACTCTTTATCCCAAGGCTGTTCATTAAATAAACATACTAGGGCAAAATACATGCAGAAACACAAGGGGCTCAGAGACCTTCTCCCTTAACAACTGTGGATCAGTAAGAATAATGGAGAATCAGTAAGAACGGTTCACTGAAGGAGTTCACTTTTGGTAAATGTCAAATCTTACTAGAGCCTTTCATGTGGCCTTTTCATACAGTGTTTGACTTGAGTTTTCCAAATTATCCTAGAAAGGTATTTTTTCTACATTAAATGTGTTTCTATCAATACATTCATAATTAAAATCTTGTTTTTCCTGGAAATAACAGATATGTATGATCATTGTAGAAAATATAGTAAGGCACAAAGGAAATTATAAAATGTACTTCAAGTGTTACTGCTTAGAGGTACTCAATTAAAATATTGGCTTACAGTTCTTGTTTTATTTTTTAAATTGTGTGTGTGTGTGTGTGTGTGTGTGTGTGTGTGTGTGTGTGTGTGCCTTGTGTGAACTTGAGTGCAGTTGCCCTTGGAGGCCAGAAGAGGGCGCTGAACCGCTTAGATCTGGAATTACAGACAGTCAGGGTCTCTCAAAGAGAAGATATTATTCCTAAACCATTCAGATCCCCATAATATTGGCTTTAAAATATTTCAATACAGATGCTTCTTCATTAAAATTGTGCTAATGCTGTGTCACATGTACCATGTTTTTTTTAAAAAATTATATACTAGAAATATCATTTAAAGACACAAATTGTTTCTATAAATTGTGATTATCAAGACAATCACATAATATCCCATTATGAAGATGTCAGTTCTTTCAACATTCAAAGACTTTTCTACAAATATTAGACTGCTTGACATTCTGATGCCTTTTAGTGACCCTGGCCAGGTCCCTAGAAGACAGATTATTTAGTTGGAATGCATATTATCCATTAAGTCTGTTCATCATTACAACTAGACTAGTTTTAAGAAACATTACACTAACCTACACATATCACAATATAGTTTTGTGTGTGATGTGTATGTATGAATATTGAAATATGTGTTTGCAGATATGGGTGCAGGTCTGTGTTGTATTCAGAGCTTAGAGGACATCCATAGGTGCCATTTCTCAGGAACCTTTCCTGTTTATTTGAGACAGGGTCTCTTATTAGCTTGGAATTTTGCATATCAGGCTGGGTGACCCACACACTTCCAGGGATCATTTTCTTTTGTCTCCCATCTTGACATCGATGGGGTTATTGGCACCTGTTACCAAGCCTGGCCTTTTACTTGGGTCCTGGACATCCAAAGTCATGTATTTATTTTTGTAAAGCAAACGAAATTCCAACTGACCCATCTTCCCAGCCTACATGGTGCAATATTGAGGTCACTTTTCTTCCATGGTTTCATCGCAAATGAATGTTTTGGTTTTTAAGTCTTTTAATAAGATATTTGAGAAAGTATTTTTTAAAGTTATTAGTTGAGCTTCAGTAAGATGAAGATCCTGCTTTTTCTTTCTGCTTTGGGAATCTGGTTTCAGGAATTCTATGACTACCCAACTATGCTAGTGCTCACATATGGCACATAACATGGTGTAGTATTTGCATATGGCCCATGAAAATTCCTGAAAACCTCCCATAATTTTGAGAGTTCTAATGCTGCTGAACACAATGTGAAAGTCCTGTAAGCATTGTTACATTTTGTGCTTTAAGGAATGATGACAGAATGCAGATAGGAATTTTTTAAAGTATTTTTTTGGTTTAAGTTTGGTTGAACTGTGGGTGTAGAACATTTTATTTGCATTTTTAATTGATAATTTATATTTACTTCTTAAATCTGTTTCTTCTCTTTTGCCCTTATAATAATACTGATATTTTTGCATTTTTTTCTTACTAAATATAAGCCTTCCAAACCTTCTAAGTAGTCTTTGACATGCTAGACTTTATGAGATATATTTTCTAATATATTTTCTAATTAAATCTATTCTACTTTAAGAATACTTAAAAATTAAAAAATTACTCCTTAAAACAACTAACCATTATCTACACGCCCTCTTATATTTGTTAGGAACTCTTGCCCACAAAGAAATATAAATATTTGTAGCATTTTCCAAGTTTTTTTACATTAATTTCTTCATATCTGAGTAATTGAATACATTCTTTATATGGCCCAGATAAGGACATTGACATTTCACACAGCCTACTTTTCTAGCAGTGAGTTGTTATTACTTACCTAGTTGTAGTGGGTTTCGGTCATGTACTAATGTGAGTGTCTGTAAAATGTTATGCTTGAAGTATATTATCCTTCACACATTTCTTATTGATGTTCATATTTCAGGGCCTGGCTTAGATATAGTAGAAATATTAAATTGTATGCATAGATAAGAAGAAATAAAACAACAGAATAGCGTGTTACTTATTATGGTTCCAACATATGCTTCAGAATTTTAACAAGAACAATTTCCAAAATTTAAGAAAACAATTCATGCTAAAATATATCATGGCTTTTTCCAGTCTTCTGTTTTTTAAAGGTTTTTTAATCTGTTGAGTTTATAGGTGATAAACACACACACACACACACACACACACACACACACACACACACACACACACACACACACACGCTCTTCTGGTGTGACACAGCCAGCTTTCCAGGGAATTGCAATTCTTTTTGAAGGTATTGCTCTTGGAGAAGCACAGGCTTTTTGTGCATGTGGCAGTGCAGGACTGGGGTCTCCTTAGGAGACCCGCACGCCCTTTGGAAGTGGCAGGGACAAATCAGAAAGGACTGAAGGTTTTTCTCTCCTCTCTCCTTCAGACCCAGTTAATAAAGCCAAAGCCAGGTTTCATGCACAATCAATGGGTGTGAGTTATTCTGACAGAAATTTGCCATCCTTCACTGATCATGCACTGCTGCACATAATAAATATTTTAAACCAGTACATTGCTGGTAATTTATTAGGTGGTATAAAATAATAAAAACAATACTGAGGTCTAGAATTGAAAATACTGGTGATATGGAGGGTACAGGGAGCTGGGAGCCTCGGGGTTTACTGTAGTTTATATATAAGAAGAGCTTAGGTACCAGGTAGAGTGCTACCTTCTTATTTATTTTAAGGTATTTATTAATATCTTATAAGATTATTTATTATTTTTCTTATATTTTCTATAAAGATCATTCTCTTCCTTCCAAAAGAAAAATAGAAATAATTTATCTTGTCATAAGTCTAGTATATAGTTTATTTTCCGATTTCATCTCTGTTATCTTCCAAATCTAGATAACACATTGTTCTCACCTTAAAGTTCATGTGTTGCTCATGAGGCTCAAGGCAACATTCTAGGGAAATCACATTCCAGGAAAAACATAGAAATGCTAAGACCATCGAGCTCACTATCTGTGGATTCAATTATTTTCTTCTACACCCTAGTGGATTGCCAGTTGTTGGATCATGCACATGGTGGAGACCGGATGGGTGAGTGGCACATACCTTAGGGAGTGACTAAGACCCAGACAGATGAATGAGTGTATTGAGAAATAAATCTTTAGAAGGAATACATTTCCAAATATTCCGAATGTTATTATTTGGATAGTTTCCCTCCAATATGGTGAATGAGTAGAGCCTCACATGCTAAGGGGCAAGTTCAAGTGGGATATTTGGCACACTCGAGGAAGCAGTTGTTCAGCGGAGCTGGAAAAGCATTGTCTAGCTGTGGTAGAAAATGTGGACTCTAGACCCTCATCATTGGGATCCTATTTGGGCTATCAAGCAGCTGGAACCTGTGTAATTCACCTGACTTTTCTATTGTGGAATACTTGTGCACTGTGTGAAGGTATATTGCTGTGATTGGTATAATAAAAAGCAGAATGGCCAATAGCTAGGCAGGTGAGATGGGAAAGACTTCTGGAGAGAGAGAGAGAGAGAGAGAGAGAGAGAGAGAGAGAGAGAGAGAGCGAGCGCTCTGGGAAGAAAAAAGCTGGAGAAGGCAGGAGACGCAGAGAGGAAATAGGTACAATTTTAAGAGAGATAATGCCACATGACAGAACACAGACTAGTATAAATGGCTTAATTTAAGTTATAACAGCTATTATCTGAGACAACCCTAAGCTAAGCTAAAAGCTGAGATTTCATAATTAATAAAAACACTCTGTGGGAGCTGGTTTACAGGCTAAAGAAAGGACTCATAATACTTGGTGCCCGACATGGGGCTTATAAATCCACATAGGGCTTGAGAAAGCTGAAAAAAAAATGTCCTTAGTGGGCTTGAAGGCACCATTCAGAGATGTGGATCTTTTAAGAGGCTCTGCCACCAAGCACTTGAATATAGTTTATAGTGAAAGCCTGCACATTCCTTGTGGCAGAAGACACAATTAAAGTGCACACTGAAGCTGGGGTAGTTAGACCAGCTCCAGACTGGGCCACAGGCTCTCTTACCAACCAAAAGAAGGCAGAAGTGGCAATCAGGTCATGTGCTAAGTGGAGCCATGGAGTGGAGGGTCTGGCAAATACTTAGCAGTTTAAGATTTGGCTCATTTGGTCAAAGAAGATTACATATGCACAAAAGTCAGGTGCAGACTGAGAAAAACCTTTCAACAGATATAGTATGCTTAAAATATTCATAGATGATAAAGAAAAGAAAATGGGTATATATAGTCATAGTAAAATAAATAGTTTAAAAATAATAAAGTCTTTAAAGAGAGAGTAAAGTAATATAAAAGAAAAACACATAAAGTTGGAAAATACACAGGGTGCTTGGATCCTATATGGTGTTTTATTGACTTTAAATTTTAAGTGCTAATGTACAGAAACCAATAGCTGCTAAGAGACATTGGATTATGAAACCTGCTAGATTAAACTAACCTATATATTTTTTAAAAAAATGTCTTAGCTTTAAAATGAAATATCTTGTGTTGTGGGAGATGTTATACCTTTGTTTCCAAAATGTTACAGCTCTCTTCAAAATTAATGAAGATCAGATTAGATTAGAGGGAGACATTCTATAAATCTTGGCTATAGATGTAAAGAAAAAAAAAGCCAAGAAAGATTACAGGGCAGGTAATGTATGTATTGATGCATTTACATAGGAACAGCTATGACATTGAATGAGACATGATAAATCATGTTGTCTACAGAGTCCCTGTGACCTTTGCCATCCTTTCATATGACACAAGTAGACATTTGGTTATATCATTCCAAACAAACTCACAAAGTTAACAGATGCCTTCTACATGCACATAAAGCAAAAATTATATTTAGTTGACTTATACAGACCACACATTCCAAACTTGTGTAAATATATGTTACCTTTAAAATTATGTGTTTTCTGATAAAAGGATCAGACATCAATAAAGACAAATAAGTCAGGTTCTGCATCCAGAACAACTTTAAAGCTACTAGCTGACATGGTCCAGCCTCAAGGACTATCAAGCCACACCTTAGGATAAGCAAATCACTTTCACATCACACAGAGACTAAACAAAAATAATATAGCTAGCTTTTGGCTCCTCTAAAGAAGCCATTGCCCCTGGACAACAGAAAGCAGTCTAGAGAACATGACATCCACATTTTCAAGAGGTGAGAAGAGTAGCTTTTGGTCATTTTGGTGGGTTATGGATGCTTGACATTTAGCAGGCTTGTTTACAAACTGTTGTTGGTCATGGTCAAGAAAAAATCTGAACAAAGGAGATTAGATTCAGGGATCTCTTTCTGAAGGAAAAAAATGGGGAATATAGAATAGAAATGATGGGCTAAAGAGTAGGTTGTTGAGTCTACCTTTGAACAACCACTAGTCTCAAATTTTTTACATTTTTACATTTGTATATTGATACAAATTGAAGGGTTTTAAAAAAATCACACTGTATTTGTTTCTACTTTTGTTTAAGATATTGTACCTACACACCTCATTTAAAAGTGTAAATCTTTAGTCTTTGAAAGCTATTTAAGATAATAAAAATAAGACAGGTTAGTTGTTAGTCATTTCTAACAATCAAACTTATAGTCATGTTAGGTATTTTTTTTTTCAAAGTCAAGTGGAGATACATTTTAAATAGATAGATGGTCTTCAAACACTTCAAAGACATACATAATATGGTATTTAAAATGTTTTTAATAACATAAGGCTTTTCATAACAGTGAGACACATGTGCTCCTGGCAGCATCAATTTACTTCCAAAAAGGATGATTGGCATTGAAGATCTACCATATGGAATTTGCTTTCAATGTGGCAAAGCTAGACATTCAAACACAAAATTGCTGACAGTATGGTGTCCAAACTGGACAAGCAGGACACAAAAGTAAATGACTGCTGAACTTTGCCAAAATACTGTAGGACAGTCTGTCAAAATTCTTGCTTCACAGAAAAGTCTGTCAGATATTCTGGACCTATAGGCTGAAGATGGATGCTCTAAACTTGCAGAGGAACCTTGGGTGACTGTCCAGATGTCTCTGTTGTTTCTGTAGTTTTAGAAACTGTTTGCTCTGGACTTTCTGTTTATTCTCGGGTCTCTATGCAGATTTTAAGACTAGACTAGATAGTATACATTTTTCCTTGATACCAAATTTAAAATAAATGTACATAAGATATATAAAGTTTATAAGGTGGAGAATAAGCTTAAATTGTTGATCTAAAAATGTTTTTAGGTATAAAAAGGTATTTTTAGGATGTAATACAAGTTATGATAGAAAATAATGTAGGTATAAATCAACATAGATTAATATAAATGGTTAATTTAAATTATAAGAACTAGCCTATATAAGTCTAAGCTAAAGACTGATTTTTCACAGTTAATTACAAATCTCCACATCATTATTTTAGGCTGCTGGTGGAAAAGAGAGTCTGACTATGCCTCTCCATTTTATAATTAATAGAATGAATAACCATTCAAACACACAGAGGCTCAGTGCCTACAGCTTGTTACCAGAAGGAATCATGGACAGAAATTGTTTTCAGTGATAACTCTTGGCAGGCATGAACGTGTGTTCAAATTCATATTTGGAAATGTCCTCAAAACTACTTCTTTAGACACAGATGAACCTCTTACAAGATGTTTAGTTAAATAAAATAATGGATGGGGACGGCATTGCAAAGCGTTAATGCCCTATGTAAATGGAAGGTGCTACTATCGTGTACCATGTTTAAACAATCTCGCAATAAAGGAGATCACATTTGTGGACTACACAGTCAAATGTGAGCTGCATGACAACACTGTGAAGTGAAGTCATTATTGATGAATGATTGTTCAAAGAGTGGATTGATTAGGGTGATACACTAACCTGAACTGCTTGTGTAATGTGACAATATTCTTGTTTGATTTTTCTTGCTTTGTCCTATTCTATTTTTTTGGAGAGTTAAACCCTGCATATTAGACTTATTGACCGAGAGTATTTGGAATGACTGCTGTATGAGCTCCGTGAGCTTCAGATAGGTTTGTAACTTGCCAAAGACCACTGACTTAATAACGGGTAGTAGTTATGAACATCTAATCTCAAGATGCAGAGTAGCATGTCCACTGAGTGGCAGAGTCTGCTTTGGAAATCTAAGTAGGAGATTGAACCCAAGGAACTATGCTTTATGATTCATTCATTTAGAAATATGCAGTACTCACATGTGGACATTCCCGTGGCGCAGTTACTATTATCTTTTTTATTTTATAAAGACATTAAGGCTGCCAGGAGCAGACTGGTCTCATAGTACAGAAATGTCTAAATTCTTAAAATATCTCAAATGCCGTATTCTGTAGAGCTTTGAAGTATTTGAAGATTACCTATTTAGTTGAAATATATCTTTGCATACTTAAAAAAAAAAAAAACAACTAACACGACTAAGCTTGATCTTCCTTGATCACTTGATCAAACCATATTGTCCTAGAAGCAATCCACGGGTTCTCAGCTTCTGTGGAAACAGAAGCTAACCTCTTACTGCCTAACATTTTAAAAGCTCTTCTGGTTAGAACATAATTAGAATTATGCAATAAAACATATCCAGATAATTAAAAACCCTCTAGATGAGTTACAATGTGTGTTAAAAAAATGCATAGACTGAGAGAAAAGGGTAAATAAGTCCTTAAAAACAGAGTAATAAAAATATAATATGCC
Source organism: Phyllotis vaccarum (assembly GCA_033318265.1). Classification (NCBI taxonomy): domain Eukaryota; kingdom Metazoa; phylum Chordata; class Mammalia; order Rodentia; family Cricetidae; genus Phyllotis; species Phyllotis vaccarum. The sequence goes on from JARWLC010000007.1 coordinate 3,093,604, forward strand.
ACATAAAAATAAAAAATACACAGTTTAGAAAACAAAAGACATTAAAGCACGAGGAAGTTGTATGACCTGCCCAAGGTCACAGAGCTAGTACACTCAGACTCAGTCTGGTGGGGCAGCTCAGGCCTCTGACTACGTTCCATCTTCTCAATGCTTTCTACCCTTCAGTAATGTACCATAATTCCTCATCCAAAATGAAAGTGGTCTTGCCCCCTCTGACAGCCTGGGGCTAGAGCTTCTCTACGATTTCAAGGAGGCAGGGAGCATCAGATTCTCTTGACTTTTCCAAAGCATCTAGTCCTGAAGGCATGCTTTGGGATGCCACCAATTCTCTCCTAGACTCCTAAATTCTTGACTGTGGTTCTCTGTTCCAGACAGCATTCTTTCCTATAAAATACAACCTTTTCCTCATTATATCTTCCCATAAAACTTTCATCAATTTGAAAATTGTAAAATGCATTTCTTTTTATGCAGACGTTTAATTTATGCATGGTTAAATGACAATTGGGCAATATATCCTCCCGCGTACCCAATCACCATTCCTAACTGCAATTTGAAAAAAAAAAAAAATTGATGATTTGAAAATTGGCATAGGTTTTAAAGAAACAGCATCTTTTCAATCTTGACTTTAGATGATGTTTATCTGCAAAGCAAATTGGCCCGATCAGAGGACCCTGCTTCAAATCAATTTTCAGATAGATCCACCGCCCTTGCCAGTCTGAATCCAAGCTCTCCATGGACACAATGGTACGTGCTCTCTGAGTGTGTGTAGATACAGCAGAGCCCCCAACCTCTCAGCAGCTCACCCTCACACATCCACAAATACTGACGTTTAGAATATGAAGGTGTTGCTTTTGCTTCACACCCAAATGTCAGAGCAGATCTGATTTTTCTTGATTGGCTGCAGGTGATGTTAAGGGAATTCAGGAAATTATCAAAATCAATCTATCTTTAGAGGATTCTTTGAAATGACAGGATCTGAATCGAAATGTAGAGTATCATTATTTTTATTCTAAACCTACTTTCTTGATTTTCCATAGCTCTCATTCTACCAAGAAGCAGACAAAATAGCAGGCTATTTTTTTTTCCTCAGAAAGGCAAGCCTTAATCCACAGACCTAAATCATATCCAAAACAGCCTAACTCCTGCTTTCAGGGTTTTTTTAAGGGTTTAATTACTAACTTTCAGAAGGGTTAAGAAAGAAAAATGTCCCTAAATCAGTCATATGATTTACACATTAAGTATAAGCTGTCAGGCATGGCTAAGAATGAAAACCATTGTCTTTGGGCACAGTGACACCTGAGCATCCATAGACTTCAAAATATCTTCATCCACCCGTAGGAAGACAAGGCTTCTGAGCAAACCCCAAGTATACAGCGATCTTCTCAGAAGCAGAGAAAACCCAGAGTGTTCACAAGTTTAACACTGGGGATATTGCTCAGTGTCTGACAACATGAAATGTGGATGAGAACATGTTATAAATGCACAATTTTAGGGCATACCCTCAACTCTTAAACACATTCAAGGCTGTGAAAGGTGTTTTTCTGCTAGAAATGGGCTTCGAGGAACGGGTTCATGGATGGGGATAGACTCTGGTCCTACTGCAAGAGACTCCAGAAACTAACTGCCCATGCCTTTTGACTGTCATCTACATTCAGGGGGTCCTGATCCACCCCATGAAGGTTTATCAGCTGTTAAACCACAATTTTTAAGCTAACTTTTAGGAGGACCACCAGGGAATCTGTATGTATGTGGCAGACCAGCTGTCCTACTGCCAGAAGGTGCTAGTCAGAATCCCAGAGGAGAAAAATACAAATTAGCTGTATCTTGCTGTGAACCTCATAAACATAAAGGGTGGCTTGGTAAGACACACCCACTGGCACAAACATCATGGAGTAACCAACCACTTTCTCATGGGATTTAAGTCTCATCCCATGGGTTGAAATCTATAACAAGGGAGAACCCATTGCTAGACAAATCATAAACCCCAAGTGAGAACCTACTAGTATTCTGTTAAATGGACACATATTAAACTGATCCCAAGTGACTGTTATAAATTATAGTTAAACGCCTCATTCAACCCTTACCTGAAAAGCTTCTTTGGGTAGGAGATATTGATTAGCACACAACTGGCCAAAGTTCAGAAAATAAGAGACCACAGAATTCTCCGCCCCCAAAGGAACATATATGCTGCATCCTCTCCTCTAAAGGCTCAGAGATCATTTTGGAAAATAAGGTCGAATAATTGCAAGACCAAGAAGTGCAGATAGCTTCAAGAAAACATTCTTATTTGATCACTCAGAGCAGTGCACATATAAACTCACAATCGTTGTGACAGCATGCACAAGACCTGTAGAATCTCAAGCCAGTTGAAATTCTAGCATGGAGAGCTAAGGGTGTGTGTGAAGCCCAACTCCTAACTGAGAACCTGTAGTAAGTTATAGCTTCTGGCAAGGGAAGAATCAGCTTTCTTTATGGGTGTAGCCCCTGATAGGTTGACCATGTTTCAGTGGAAAGGCATACATCTAAGAATGTGTGTGTGTGTGTGTGTGTGTGTGTGTGTGTGTGTGTGTGTGTGTGTGTGTAGGACACAAAACTTGGTGGGTTGAGAAGGGAGGTGAATCTGTGGAAAGTGGAGGGAGCTGAATATGATAAAAAAAATTGTATGAAACTCTCAAAGAATTAATAAAAAAAGTTTGAGGAACACTACTTTAAAATATTTTTTTAAGTGCCATGCTTTGAATAATTGCTGTTTCCCAAAACCCACTGTCACTTACTAAGAGTCATGGTTATTCTTAATTTGCAGTGTGGCTATCATTGCATAGTGGGAAAAATGCTCATATTATATTGCTGTGAAAAGATAATGGCTGATGTAGAATCATTTTTCCTAAAGGAGCAGAAGCTGCCATAGGGCAAGAAGAGCTGCCCGTCATTCTCCGTGACAACAAGTGCCAGTCTGACCTGCATTGTTATTTCTGACATATCATCTTGCTTGCTCGTCACATTATGCTCGTGGACTTTTTTTTCTCTCTCTCTTTTTTTTTCAGATTTTATTTTCGGGCCAGACAAGGCAACTGACCTAGAGGTTCCTGCAGGCATTTGAAATATCATCTTCCTTGTCTTTTCCATTAGACATAGCTGTCTACTGCAGGACACCTTCCCTGGATGATTTTAAGAGTTATATCAGTCATGCGATGGTTAAGACACCAGATCCATCAAGCAAGCATGTCTCCCATGATATGGTAACATGACACTGTTGTAGGGAGTAGGGAGAAGGCTAGACATCAGAGTGGTGCCCTGAAGGAGCGAGGGAAGGGGTGAAGGTGAAGAAAGCTGTGTCCTCATTCACAAGGCAGGGTGTGGAACAGATGTCTTTAATCAGCACTAGTGTTGGGTAGGAGGCAACCACCTTTACACCCTGCTCCCCCGAGGCACCCTGAAAACACAGACAATTTCCCTGCTACCGCACAGTTCCCTCCCTAGTGTTCCAGAGAAGGTTTATGCTGAGTTTATCAGGAAAGAAGCCACAATAGGCCTGCTACATATGAACAGAATCCTCCTTCAACAGTTCATAAGAGAAGTAGAGGGCTGCAGTAGACTTTATAAGTTGAGAATATTGGTTTATGAATAGAGAGAACTGAAGTCTCAATGTCCGAGGCAAGAAAGCCAATTAAGACTGTGAGCTGTTACTTATGCCGTTGCGTTTACTCTGTCTTCCATGGTAAGATTGATGGTGCAGCCAGACCTGTTTGTTACCAGAGAGGATTTGATGCTGTCCAGTGGCACAATGACCAATTTCTTTTTGTGTGTCTAACAAAGAATTGAGCAAGACACAGACTAATCATGACAACTTACAGATTTAGTAAACGGGAGAGTGAAAGCATTATGTGCACTCCACAAAATGGCAGAAGGCTCACGTCCCCTCCTTGTTTGCTAGATTCTATGCCTACTTTGCAAAAAGGAGGAAAAATATCGCCTGAAATGGATGGAACTTCAGCTGCCCCAGGACGCTGATTCTTCGCTAGGTGGTATTGGCAGTTGTCTAGACAGTCCATGTGACTGCCTTCCTGGGCTCATGAGTCCACCATTAGCTTTCTTATAGCTCACAGTCTTGTGTGTCTGATCCTATTCCTTCCTCGGAATTTCACTGTTTCCTGAGTTAACTTTCCTACTCTAACATTTGGATATAATTGATATGGTGGGGTCTAATTCACTGAAAACCATATAATCTTATTTTTTTTTAAATCAGGAGAGGGTTATTTGTCCAATTAGAATGGGAATAAGCACCTTATCAGAGATTTTTTTCTTGTTCTTACAACATAAGCCTCACTGCTGTCTCCTCTACACTACAGTTCCCTTATTCTGGAATGTTCTTCATGCTGCTATGATCTTCTATTTGGTCTCTTACCATCCATCCTCATCACTTTCTGTCTGTGCCACAGCTATAGTACTCATCTCAGGACGTAGCTAGACCACGTCCCTCCCAACTCTCCAATGTTTCCTCATGTCGCAGTTCTAACTTTAGCAGCCAAGTCCTGAAGTTGTGACTTGTACCATCCCCCAAGCCCATTACTCCTGTGTCCATCTTTTGTCTCTATTTTTGCAAACCAACCTCATATTTTCCTAAACTGCATTAGACGCACCTCGCCTCTCGGGTCTTCACCTGAACTGTATCTTTTTAAGATAATTTAATTTATTTTTTTACTTGCTTTAACTTTCTCCGTAAAAGATACCCTATCAGACAGTTATCCTAAACTATTTTCTAAAACCTCTGTACACGGACACTTACAACATTCTTTCAAGTTATCTGACATGTTGTTTTCTGTTCTTTTTAGTGTATCTCTATTCCAGTCAGAACACAACTCTGTGTAAGTTGAGGTTTTGTTTGTTTTGTTTCTAAACTCTCACCCCGGTGCCTTAAGAATTTCCAGAAATATACTAAGAGCTCTCCTCGGTTGATATTTGAGGGTAAATGATTTTCAATGCTTATTTGTATGTCTGCACTTCTCTTGTTTTCCGGCTCAGCTTGGCTTATATGCACTTTCCTGCCTTCCTGGTTTTGTTTGGCTCCTTCCTCAGGCTGCTGTGCCTTTGTTGTTAAACGAGGACTCCATGTTCAAGTCCTTCCTTTCTTTAGGACTCTTATTCTCCAGGAAGCCTTTCATTGTTCTGTTCTTGAACGTGTCTCTGGACTTTCACAGGCTGTTAGTAGTTTTCGTGTTTCTGTCTTACCACATGAGTTATACTGTGAGTCGTCTTCATGACTGGGAGCTATTCACGATGGGATTGTGTCTGATTTATCTTCATCCCCCAAGAGCCCAAATGATACTGATTTACATGTAGGCAGTATCATCGCCTAGTGGTTTACATATAATGAGTGCCGTGCTGTGGCAGTGTTCATTTGGTGGTGTGCTATCTAGACAGAAATGACAGCATAACTCTTTATAATTATGAAATCAAAATTTTCAAAATTTTCTCCTCGCAGCTCTTGATCTGGTGTCTTGTGCACAGTAGAATATATATAGTTTGGGTGTGGTCATTTTGCTGTGGTACACGCTGACAGAGACATACAGAGAAGTTACCTAAGGAGACTATCCGTTGTTTTACTGAACTTCTCCTCTTCAGAGTTGAGTTGGTAACTTGGAGGAAGTTAGAGTTAGAGAAATTTTATCCAACACCTTTCAGAATCCAAGGAAACACTGTCTCTACTTTTCTGTTGAAATACTCTTCTGCAGTCTATGAGGAGGATCCCTGTTCAGGAGAGTAACCCTGTTCAGAAGGACACCTGCTTCATAGCTTCTTTCTTCTCAGCTGCATTTTTCCAACTCTAAGCTGTCAGGACTGGGCCTTGGAAGCTCACAGAATGTGTGTGTGCACAACCAGTGGCCTAATTGGGAAGTCTGGCTCTGGTGACATTGACGTTTGTTAGGCTTCTTCTTATCAGTGCTAGAAGTTGTAAGATGTCCACCAAGTAGAGCGTTTACATTCTAAATGAGAAATACAGATTAGCATTTCCCATAATGAAATAATGGACATCAGGGTTACCTTTCTAGTGACAAAAGCAGAAACTTGAATCCATTGTAGGGTTCCCTGTTTAATCAATAACTAAAGGAGAGACACACAAGATTTATTTCTTCTGAGGCAACAGACATCATCATTTTTCTTTATTATCTTTATGTTTATCTTTTCTATTTTTGGATTCTTTCCAAATAAAAAGCCCTCTACATTAGGAAAAGGACACTCCCTCCTCTCTCTCTCTCTCTCTCTCTCTCTCTCTCTCTCTCTCTCTCTCCCTCCCTCCCTCCCTTCCTCTCTCTCTCTCTCTCTCTCTCTCTCTCTCTCTCTCTCTCTCTCTCTCTCTCTGTCTATGTGTGTGTATGTATATGTGTGTTTCTTTCTTACTGTTTTGTGTACACAGTTTGGCTTTTTTACTGCAGTACCAAAAGTCCTTAATTAAAAAAAAACCTATTAAGATCAAAGATGTTGCAAGGTTGTCCAGGCTGCCTCAGGGGCCAGAGGTTCCAGCTGAGAAGGAGAAATATCAAGGCAGCTGTAAGAGAGAAAAGAAATAGTTTGAAGTTTGGAGCCACAGATGGTTGTGTCTGCCAACTGTTATGAGCCAATGAATATCTGGCCTACCATTTGTCATATTTATTGCAGTACATAATGCTGTAATTTCTCATGGCATAGCTATTTATCTTGCTGTGTTCTCTGAACAGCTAAAATCGTGGCCATGTTGGAACATATGCATGGCATGTTGGTCTCATCTTTAAATAGCAGCCATGGGAATTGGCATGTCTTCCCCTCCCAGGACTGGGATCAGGAATGTTTCAGAAGGAGCTAAAAGGAAGATGGTGGGAAGCTCTGACAATGGAAATGGTGATCCTCATCTGATCCGGTGTGCTTAGCTGAGGGAGTTAAAGGTGACACAGATTTTCTGTGGAAGTTTTTTTTTTTTTTTTTTTTTTTGTAGGTGTGATCAGGCGTTTTCCTGAGGTGGCCGCCGTTAGTCACGACTACCAATGCCAAGAAGGCCCTCGAGAGCCTGCTGACGTTTCTCCAAGTTTACAGAAACAAAACTGAGTCAGGGAGTGAGAACCTTGAGAGAGGGAGGAAGAGGCATACTGTTGAGTGGCTGGCTTCTGACAGTGTTCTTGGGAACGCTGGGACATGGCACGGAGCAGCAGGAACACCTGTCTTTACTGGCACCTCCGTGACTGGCGGTGGCAAGTCAGTGAACAGAGGCCACATGATGCCTAACAACAGAAGGTGTGACTCATGGGCGGGCTAAGAGAATGCTTGAGGTACTGTTCATCACCTGCCATATCTCAGAATCCATGCTGGCTGAATCACTGGGTCCAATGAGGCTTGGACTTGGAGCAAATTTCAGCATTACTTTGCAGCTTCCGTGAGTAGCAGATGTAAAACCAGGACTGCCGCTCATTGATACTGGATAAGCTACACAGTTCCTTGGGAGTGAAGACTCACATGTTTTTATGTTGCTTTATAAATTTCAGGAAAGGAGTTCTTAGTCACCAAGGCCTGTAGCCCATGAACCCCAATAAGTCTCTTCATCAGCATAGACAAAGGAGATACAGTGTTCAGTAGAAAAAAGGAAAGTCACCAGTGCCAGTTGCATTATAACTAAGGCTAATGTAAAACATCTGAATGCTCAGATGTCCAAATCAACCTCTGGCCTAATCACCTGAGTCTGTGTTAGGGAGGAAGAGGAGCTCTCCTGTGTGTGTTGACACCTTCCCTTCTGTGCTCCCTCCATCTTGGACTGTGCATAAGCAGGAAGGTTAAGAAGGCTGTTCAGTGTAATTCCGGCAGCAGTGTTCCGAATAGCTTTCTTTCCTCGTAGAGAAGAAAAGGATGCTATCCCTGGCAGCTCTGATGCCAAGTGCGGCTGAGCACTTAGGCTGTCTGAAGTTGAAAAGGCTGTGCTCAGAGGTACAAAGAACAGGTGATCTGGTACAAGTGTGAAATATACGTAGAAACCTTTGTGAGAAAGTCAGAAAGGTTAAGACTCAAAAAAAGAAAAAAAATGCAGACACTTTTGAAAAACACCAAAGGAGACACAGACTTGAAAGGTATCGTTAGTTCCTAGGGCTTGGAGTGCCAGTCTGAGGTCAGTGGATAGCCAAAAAAAAAAAAAAAAAAAAAAGACAAAAAAAAAACCCCAAAACAAAAAAATACACTATTTAGAGTTCTCTTTTGCATCTGTCTCCTCAATTATGTTTTAATAGTTTGAAGTATAGAAGTACTAGACTCCTGCGTGTAAAAAGACCACCAAAGAAACTGTTCAGATTTTCAATGTTAGACACTGGTGCCTAGTTCTAAGGGGGACAGTACTCACAGGAGTAAAAGAGAAGGGGGTTCACGTGGTTTCAGACCGAACGAGTGTCCTCTATTTCCCAGCAGGGGTTATGATTCAGCAAATGGTTTAGGCACCTTCAACAAGAAAGAAAATCTAGGAGTACATACCAAAATCAAGGTGGCAGAATCGGGGGTTATCTGGGCGGTGAAGACAAACTGACTTCAGTCAAGCCTGTGGCTGAGAAGAAACAACATGGACCGTAACATTCCATGCACAAGCTTCATCAGAGGCCATCTACGCACAGACAACAAAGGCCAACACTTCAGCTGCTGTTTTCAGCCTTGGGGATGAATGGGAAGAGAGACGTCCACCTTTTCAGAACTCCTCTAAGGGGTATCCCCCTGCCTCAATATCAGCCATCTTTAGAAGAGGCTACTTAAGCTACGACTCCTGGTCCTTGCCTTCATTTCTCATAGCTTGGGCTTCTGAGTGTGAGGAAGGGGCCGTGTGAGTTGGAAAACGTTTGAGAGGGTGTTTTGTAACATTCGGGGTGCTCCTCTCTAGTGCTCCCCTACCTACTGCCTTGCGTTCACGGCTTTCTGTGAATTTTATCTTGGGTCTGTGACGTAGCATATCTTTGTTGGTTCACAGATTTTTTTGACTACTTTAGATAAATGGCAAATTCCCTTAAATTATTGAAATGTGATAAGAAATGAAACTTTAGCTGAAATTCAAGCGGTATGTTAGGTCTAATAGTGTTCTGTTGATGCTAGCATAAGTAATGGGAAGGCGCCCTTTATCTGGCCACTTTTCTCACAGCAGCCATCAGCCCATGCATGATGCTGAGGGACAGGGGCTGCAAGGGGATGCAGCTTCTAGCAAGAGCCTTGCCACTAATTAGCAATGTGACTTTGGACAAATCTCCCTCCATCTTGGCACTGTTTCCTCATCAGAGCGGTAAGTGGGTTGACCTATATTATCTCCTAGGTCTTTTCCAACTCCAGAATTTTTAAAAGCCCATGATTTCAAGCCAAAAACAGTATTATGGAATGAGCTGACAGCATGTATAAGTGCAAGTTGATTAGGAAAATGGCAAAGGATTTATTTTTCAAATTGGCTTTCACAATAATGAATCATAGAGTAATGCTATAGAGAGGAAACTACATTCAATGTAAGTGTTCAAGAAAGCACGGCATGTTTTAAACAATGGTTGAAAATAACCTTTCATTCTTTGCCCGTACATTTCTCCTAATGGATGACATAAAATGGATACTCGGGCGAGTAGTGGCTTTCATTCAATTTTAAGTCACCCCATCATGTTGTGTACTGCTGCTTCCCATGTTAGCTAGCATTGCAGGATGCAGCGTTCAGCAGAACTGGGAGTTAGGAATGTGACCTGGGGTGTCAGAAACAATACGTACCCTCTGAAGATCAGCTATCATTTAAAGGTTGGTATTTAGAACATCCTTAGATAATTTAATATCTCGTCTCTGGTAGGGAGGATGTCAGCCTGAGTTAATTTTGTGTTTATCAGATATGATGGGACAAGATGACATTAAAACATTTGAAAGCAATAATTCTGAATGCATATTTTAAAAAGTCAAGCAAATCTTTAAGGATCTTAAGGCGTTCTTGAATTCATTTCCTGTAACCATAGGACCCGAAGGTAAAATGATAATGGTCATAGACCATTGGCCAGAATAAACCCAGCTATTTCCTATTTTATCATATCTGTTCTGTGATATTGCAATCTTCCAGTTTTGATTGTAGAAGATATTATGGAGAGAGAACCATTTTATTTCTTCACTGAGTTGGTACAGGGTAATTATTATGTGGGTGACACTTGCTTCAGTTGTATCCTATAGGACCAGAAATAAGAATTTTGGGGGCTCCTGAAAATTGGGAGGTGCCTGTTGACTATTCTGTGGCTGCTCTACTGTCCTAGTTAGGCTGTGAAACTTCCTGATGGGCACATAGGCGTTTGGAAAAGTAAGGAGTGAGCCTTTCACTTTGTTCTGGAATCTTTTCTCCTCCTCCTCCTCCTCCTCCTCCTCCTCCTTCTTCTCTCTCTCTCTCTCTCTCTCTCTCTCTCTCTCTCTCTCTCTCTCTCTCTCTCTCTCTGCATGTACATGCATGCACAAGCATGTGTCTGCACACCAATGTTAAACATTGGGTGTCTTCTCTAATCTATCTTATCTTTTGAGACAGGGTCTTTCATTGAGCCAGCTACTCACTCATTAGTGAATTTGGTTGGAGAAGAAGCTGGAGAGGGATCCTGTCTGTATCCTGCCCAGCATTACATGCCTGTTTGCTGATGTCCGGTTATGCATGTGCTGATAATCTGAACTCAAGTTCTCATGCTTGTAAGGCACCTTATGGATTGAGCCTCCTCCCCAGTTCCACACTGGGCTCTTTGGGTTTTATAAAGTGTCCCAGGTTTTGCTATTCACAAGAAATTGTATGGCATAGTCTTTGGAGACCCCCCTTTCATCTGGAGCCACCATGTCTTCACGTCCAGAGGGAGGGAACAAAAACAGGTAAATGACAACCTGGGTCCTGTTTGGAAAGAATTTTTATTCTATCAGGACACCTTTTTCTTCCTGGAACGTTCTTCACCCCCTGAAACAAATAAAGTTTGTCAACGTTTCCTTCCTAGTCTGCCTGACAAGTCCAGACAGAGTTTTCTGAAATGTAGCAGCAACAGAGGTTCAAGATGGAGGTCCCTGGAGCTGTTTGTTCAACAAATATTTTCCAAGCACACTGTGTGTAGAATACATGTTTCTGTTTTCTTCTTTATTCAGCTCTTTAAGAATTTCTTTTTTCTCTGTGGAAGACCTGTTTGATTGAATTGAAGGAATGATATTCGGAACGTCTCTCCAGAGAGGTCAGGAAAGTATTTTCAAGAAAACCACAATTAACAGAGAAGAAATGTAGTTTCTCAAGCCTCTGAATACATTCAGAAGGCTCTCAGGAAGCTTAGACATCTTTGGAGAGGAATAAAAACATCTAAGAAACTACTCTCCAGAAACAGCCGAAGACAGATAAATTCCAGTCTTTCTCTCTTGTGCTTTTACGGATAGGTATATGCTTATACAGGAAAAGTATTCCTTGGATGTTTTAGAATTACCTAGCTTTTTTTTTTTTTTAAAATTGATGTTTGTCTTAGAATCCTGATTGTGACTTATTTTTCATATACACTTTGGTATAAAATTACTTACTGTATTTTGCATGAGCCAGAGCTAGAGGTGTAATATTTATTCCTGTATGAATATTTTTACTGGTTACCTGCATTGAAAAAGAGATTTTTTTATCTGTGGCCTTCCACACATTGCATATTTATGTGACTGGATAACAATACTTGTTTACAAATGGCTAAGTCACTGGTATGTTTTATGTAACTGTTCACATAAAATTCTCAATTTCAATAAAATGCCTATTATTTTGTCCTTGTAATATATGGTAGTGTTTACTACAAATAGAAAAATATTGTCCTTCATATCTGGAAAAGATATTACTGACAAAGATGTGTAGGAATGTAACTAAAAGATCAATATGTGATCAATAGTTCACTGCACACAAAGTGGGAAATACTATAGTTACTATCGACAGAATCTCATATTATTTGTAGATGGGTCTTGAAGTTGAGGGTTCTATGCACAAATCAGTGTATGCATTAAAGTAATCAATCAAACGACAGTCTAATTGATACACAGGAACATGTAGCTCCTCGTCAGATCAGACCTTTCCGAAGTCCTGCTCTGACTGCTCTGGACCTTGTTGCAAACCTAAAGTCGCTGTGTCTTTTCTTTCTTCTGTCTATTGTTGTGCTTGGCACTTTGATCTGCCAAGGTTGACCTGTTGTCTCTCAGCGTCCCCAGCTGAATTAATCTGTGTTGGCTTTGTACATCCCAAGTCCACACTCTCGGCATTGTACGCTGAGGTCAAGTGTTAACATCACCGTGCATATGCAATGACAGGACACTGAGTTGAGACCACCGAAGTGAGGGAGTCTCTTGCAATCAGTAAGGGGTACTGCAGAAGGCATCTCCCACATTCTGTAACCACTTTTGGTAAAAATAATGGCATTTAAATAACAAAATATCTTAGAAAATAACATTTTCAGTTAGTCTTTGTAAAAAGTTTGTAAGATAGGTACTGTCATCATCTTCATTTTGTGGACAAGAATTCTGAAGGCAAGAGAAGTTGAGAAACTCACCTATGCCCGCATATCACAGAAATGGTAGAGATAAAATTTGCCCTTCAAGAATTCAGAGTCTATGTTCATTGCAACCACAACATTAGCCCAGTTTTTACTTGGAGATACATCTCTACCTTATCAGATATATTCACAACAGGATAGTTAATCTAGATCAAGGGCAGGGCTCCTGTCCTAATCTATAAAACTGAGGATTTAGGGGGAGACTTTTAAACAGAGGCTCTGACAATGTCTCGAGGCATCATTCAATTATTTGTGCTGACACAGAATCCGGTGGTGCTTAGTCTCCAAGTTTCTCTTCTGTATTCTAGGCAGCCATCTTTCTAAATGACTTTCCTTGGATCGAGAAAGCCAAAAGGGCCAGGTCAGGCTAATAGGCCATGTTGGGTGCCAAATATAGTTGCTATAATAATCTCTGGCAACTGATTTTAGAAGGTAATATCTATTAAGGGGTTTAGAGGGAAACACTGATACAAGAGATTAAATAGTTGTACAGTTCTTGGAAAGCTGGACTAGTCTACACAACAAAAGCTCAGCAAATCGGATCCTGTATCTAAGCAGGAGAAAGAGAACAGGGTGTAAGCGCACTAGTGTCCTTAAACTGGCCTGGACACACCATGAACACTAGGGCTTCAGGTCCTAAAGGCCAAGCATCTGGGTCGAGGTGATAGTGCCTACTCTCCACTACAGTTAATTATTCTGTTTTGTTATCCACGAAGTCTAACCAAATGTTAGAATAGGTGAAATGCCGTATTGCAGAATAGTGAGGTCTCCATAAAAGCGTTTGCAAAGTACAGCGACTATCAGGAAACACCGTTTAAGATGGTTCTAGTGGGTTAAGTTTGCCGTCTCACTACATTTAGGGTTTTTAAAGCCTTTTTTGGTTGGCTGTCAATTTTTCTTTCAGTTCTAAGGAATGAGATGAAAGAATGTGATGATGTCTCATAACAGTGAAGGCTTTATTTCTGTAATCTCTGTTTTGACTTGGGTATCTCGAATGTTTAATTTTATGATTTAAAAAAATGTGAATTCCAAAGTGTACAGTTCATTAACAACAAAACTAACCCTGTTAACGTCCCTTCCTTCTGACTTTATCCATGGGTCCTGTTCCCTTTGTCTTGAACACACACGTATTTCAACAAAAGTGAAAAACTAACAGTTATGAAATATTAACTTAAAAATTACCTCTTTGTTTCTGGAAACTGAGGAATAATTATAGGAATTACCGTCTATTTCCAGTCCAGGAATGTTTAGCTCTGACGTAGTTTACTGAAGAATGCAGAACTCTTCTTGTCTAAGAAAGCAACAAATGAAGTCCAAGGCAGCTTTGTGGCTCTCATCTGAAGGGTCTTTATATATATACAATCTGAACCTGCCACCCACTAGACCTAGTGAGCACCTGCTTGCTGTATGTTAGCTGCTCTCTTGGTTCAAAACACTGCAATAACAAATAATTAATTATATGTTCTCTCCAGGGAATCAGAGGTGGGTGAGTTTTTGGAAAAGCAATTGTCAAGATGGGCTCAGCAGTATGAGAAACTGATTGGAGCAGCTGGTGATATAGCTCAGTTAGTAGAATGACTACACATCATTCATGAAGAATCTGGGTTAGGGCCATAGCACTGCCTAAGCTGTGAATGCATGGAATCCCAGCACTCAGGAGGCACGGGAATCCAAGGTTTATTCTTGGCTATACAGGGAGTTCATGGGCAGCCTGGGATAGAAATCCCAGGGGAAGAGGAAGGAAAAGGAAGGAAGAAATGGAGGTAGGGAAAAAGAGGTGTGGAATCTATGAGTCCACAATGAACAAAAATCTGAACCCACAGGAAAACTCAGTGGTGAGTTCCACGGGTCTAGCCTCATCCATATCTTACAGTGGTGAGTTCCACGGGTCTAGCCTCATCCATATCTTACAGTGGTGAGTTCCACGGGTCTAGCCTCATCCATATCTTACGTGTCACAGGATAAAAGCCTACAGGGCAGGAATGAAGACCTTGAGAGTATAGTACAGTCTGAGTAAGTCTCAGTGAAGCCTTGACTTGCTATCAGAGGAGGTCTCTGATGGCTAGGGTTATCTAATGCCTCTGCTGATTAGCTACTGACCATGGTAACTCTGGGCCCTTGTGGTTTGGAAATGAACAAGGTGGATCCAGGAGATGTAGCAGCTGGGTGCACAATTATTTTTCCTGATGGAGGAGCTAATGTTCATACTTCGCAGTACAGAAGGCAGTAATGAACTATCTGTAGCAGTGGGAATGCTGTGAGGGCATTTCAGTGCTAGAACAAGGAAGGCTATCTGCGTTCCCCACTCTCCCCTGATTTTCTGTGTTGTAGCAGATGATGTGACAAGACGCCCTTGTCCTGTGCTTCTGAGGTAGACTCAGCTGAAGAGAACAGGAGCCTGAAGCAGGAGGGAAGAGAAGAGAGCGTCTGCCCCTCCGCCATCTGCTGTCTGTCTATTCTCTTCCTTTCCTGTATCAAAGCTCATCTAACTTTTTATTTTTTGGTTATACTATGATTGACAGACCTAAGCTGAAATAGAGAACAGAGATAATTATTCTAATGGAATGGTGTTTAAGCTGAAACTTGTAGAATAAAAGCAGGGAGCTGACTCAGCGGGTCAGACGTGGCACCTGCCTGAGGACTAAGTTTGATCCCTGGAGCTTAAGTAAAGATGGAGAAGAGAACCAGCCCTACAGAGTTGCCCTTTGACCGTCACATGCTTGCCACAGCGTGTCCATGCACACACACATCATCTATTTCCACAATACTAAGTAAGTAAAATATCCCCTAAACTTTGGGAAGTAGATAGAAGATACATCAGATGTGTTGTTTGTTACATTCTCATTGTTGGCATGGTGCTTGCTTGTACAACCACCATTTACTGTGGATAATTTGATCATTTTCAAAACAAATGACCTTTAAAAGTGCCAGATTCTGGAACCACAGGATTGGGTTCAAATTCCAGTATCTATCTCGTTCTTGCTGTGTGATCTTAGGCAGTTTATGAAATTTCTTGTGCTTCAGTACCCTCTTCTAAAATAGACATCACGTTATTGATGTATTCGATGGTGCTGATGAGGAGTTATTATGTTAATGTATATGCCTGATGTTTTGTACCCACCACCAGGCTTTGCAGAAGCCTGCCACACTAGGTGATCCCCGGGTCTCCAGGAGGATGGTACTGTAAAACCAGTGGCTTTGTTCTCTTCCTAAGTCTCACGTTTGAGGGAGAGAATTGAGGGCAGCCTGCTGTCTTGTTACGTACTCTAGGTCATCTTTTTCTGCCTGTGTACTTGGGGATTTCCTTTTCATGGTAGAAATTTAACATTTTATTAGGATAATCAGAATATAGGTCATTTTCAGTGACCAATTTATTAACATACTTCATTATCTTATTGATTTTCTATTTTGCTTATTTCTTCCTATTAAGAGATTTTCCTCCTATTAAATTATTGGCAGTTTTTCTATATCACTATATGTCTAAGAAAGCCGTGATTTTGTTTAATTCATCAGTTGACTCAGTGAGTACACCTGAGGTTTTATGTGAAGAGCAGCAGTTCTAGAACGGCTTGAACCCAGGGCTTACTGTTCAAGAAGTGCTAAGCTTTATTCAGTAATTAAGAAAGCTCCAGACCACGGTCAATAACGGAGTACAGATTTCTGTACATGGTAGAAATGTAAAAACAAATAGTCTAAGGAACTCCAGGTTGAGACTGAATCTTGGTGGCTCCTCATTGGTTGCCTCCAGACATCAGCAAGCCTGAAGTGACCACATTGTAGGTGTAGCTCACTGTGGGTGAGCATTGTCATTGGAAATGATGTGCACCTTATGCGGACTTTTGGACTCACTGCCACACAAAAATGCTTAGTGATTAAAACTAGGAATTCTAGAGAAAGATAGACCAGGCTAGACTCTCTGCTCCCCTCTGAATGGCCTAAGTCTTCCCTTTGACTAGTGTGGAGGGTGATGCTAATGTCTTAGGGGATGGTTGGGATAGTTAAATCAGCTCATGTTCTGCATAGTTCCTGGTGCATATCCCAAATAGTTGGTAGACATCTAAGTTGTCATTACCATTATTGGTCAATTCCTGCATCAATTCTATAGATTTACATCTCCCTCTCTCCCTGAATTTTGTCCAATAAATATACTTTTCATTTTTAAGATGAGAAATCTGAGTTGCTGCTCTCATATTTGGCTCCTGAAGAAAACAACGCACAATCTGGGCAGGGAATCAATGAACTGGATCTTTGAAGCACCACTCAGGTTTTAGTAAAAGTAAACTGGAGAATGTGCTAAGTGTAAAACCCCATTTCTTAAATAGCTTGGATGGGGCAATTTCATTTTCTCCTCAGGGAAGATCAATTATCCAGACGTCAGATTTCTGCTACTCTCCTCTTCTCAACCCCTCTCTTCTGACTTTTTCATTTCTTTCTCTTTTAGTGTGTCAAACTGTGTTCCACGAACCAGGCTTAACCCTCTACAAGGCCAGCTGAGCTCTTTCCGGCTTTGAGAGACATGCCAAATGCCATGATGATATTTTTAGTTATTTAATATACTTGGTGGCCTCCCCCTCTAGAAACGTCTCTTTGCATCTTATCTTTCATTTTTATTTCTGCTAAGTTATGAGAACTGTGTTCTAAAATATTTGTTTCTTGGCACAAATCTTTGTAAAAACCCATTCTTCCAGCTTTTTTCATGCTATCTTGATTTTTTTTTTTTTTTTCCAAAAACTTTCCAAAGGACTCAGCATGGTTTACTTTGTATACTTTTGTCTTTGGTAGAAGGCAGGTCTATTCTGATCTATTACTTGAATAAAAATTAACAGGATGCTTTCTCTTTGAGTATACTGACTGTTTAGCTTGCAACTTTTCTTTTCCTGTTTTATGACAAAAGTAGATGTAGATTTATGTTGATGTGTTCATTACTTGGCAGACACAGTGGGATGGAGTGACATGATCAGTTCCAGGAGGAGCAGAGTGTCTTGGGGAATTTGGCTTGTTTACCCGGCCGGGATGGGCACTGGTGCCTTCTCCCAGAGTGATGGAGGTTTGCCATGGGCTGTGTGTATCCAGGGCGTCCTGAGATGAGTGTGTGAGCAGTGCTTTCCCGGAAAGGTCAGCAACAGTCTGCTCTTTATACTATGTTTCAGTTTTATTCTGACTGAGCCTTGATCGGCTTGCCTTATTTTTCTGCAGATACAGGAGAGGTGTTTTGACCTTGCTTCCTTTCCTCTCCTTCTTGAAAAGTATTTTCTTTAACTAAAAAAATGTATGGAGAGGGAAGAAAAACGGGAGGAAGGAAACAGTGGAAGGCTTTCGCTGTTCCACCGACTGAGATGGCAACTGTCACCGGTTTGTTATGCTGGCTTCCACTATTCGGTTAGTGTATAGACATTTATGCATAGCTCTTCTGCTGTTCCTTATTATGACTTCGACTTTTTGTTTTCAACCACTGATATCTGCAAGATGTTTCCACATTTGGAGACTGTTCTCGTTTTTTAATTCTGCTGCGTGGACACCGTATCTAACCTTTCTGATCTAGAAAAGTATTAGGGAACTTCTAATTAGGTATACGCCCAGACAGTGCAAAGGATTAGGGGAGTTCTAACCAGGTCTACCCCAGACCCCAGACCCCCAGACCCCCAGACCCCAAACCCCCAGACTCCAGACCCCAGACCCCCAGACTCCAGATCCCCAGACCCCAGACCTCCAGACCCCCAGACTCCAGACCCCCAGACTCCAGACCCCAGACCATAGACCCCCAGACCCCAGACCCCCAGACCCTAGACCACAGACCCCCAGACTCCAGACCCCCAGACCCCAGACCCCCAGGCAGTGCTGCAATGAGGAAACCTGTTCATTATTTTTATTTGTTTTGCATATAGGTAAATAGTTCCTTGGGATAAATTTCAAGAAGCACAAGAATTATACCAACCTGTGTTTGGTTTTGCAAGAGTGATAGATCTAGGCAGATGCCCCCATAATGTGCCTCTTCATACTTTATTCAATAAAGTATGAAGATTTTCCCACTTTCACAACTTGTTAGAGTAGCGTCCTGCCACGGGCTTAGGTCTTACCTGTGGTCGTCCATGGTCACGCAGCATCATATTGATTGATTTTTCCCTTGTCATGAAGGAGATTAATGCACAATAGACTAGGAACTGTTCACATTTTCTATGAAGTTCACATTTGTCTTTGTTTATTTCCATGTTAGTAACTAAATAATTCTTGAATTATTTAAGTCAATTTAAAGACACTATATATAATAGTATACTTTTCTACATCAAATGGGATGTAAATACAATTTTGGCTATATTTGTCTTCCTTGTTTTTTTTAATTTGGATATGCAGAGATTTTTTTTGATTATATTTTTCCGATATAATCAGAATAACCAGTCTCTGCTTTTGGAGCTGGGTAATATTTTGAAAAAACTTGGAACAGTTTGTAAAGAAATCTTCTCAGTTTTTACAATTAAACATTTTATTTATAAACATTAATTTAAAATGTGTCTTAATATAACAAAATTATGAATAAAATTATGTCTTTCAGTTGGCAACCCCTAGAAACAAGAATATGGTGCATGGTCCTTTGGTTGATGCGTTTATGAATTCATGCTGGAGGATAGTCCAGGAAACAAAGATTAGCAGTATACCAATTTTAATTATGTCAAAATTTATTATTTTTAATGATATGATTAAATAACCTCGAAAACCTAAGAGGGTAAACAGAAATACATGAGTGAACACAGAAAGGGGAGCTTTGAAGGCTGCAGAGAGGCACTAATAAGAAATGAACACACTAAAGAGCACAGTTTTGACTAGTAATAGTGATGTTATCATGGTCTCTAAGCTAATTTTTAAGCTGACATCCAGGGTAAAAATCAACACCATTTTTAGAATATTAGTACCGATACAAAGGAATGCACAGGTTGATTATCATTGCTAGCAAAATTCTGAAAAGGAATATTAATAGGAACTAAGACTATAGGTCCCGAATGTATGTAGAGAGCTTCAGGACTTAATGCAGAACATGACCAGAACATTAATAGATCAGAGGAATAATTGGAAAATTTACAAATAGACATGAAGAAATGGAATTGTGTGCACAATCAGGGCAGTCTCAGCCTAGTGGAAAAGGGAGAATTGGGAACAGTGTACTGATTTAAAAGTACAGATTATAAATCGCTGATTAGACATAATGAAATTGTAGAATGCATCACATTAGCCCAGTGTCTTGGAACAACTAGGGAAACTAACGGTACACAATGGACTCTGAACCTACATCTTCAGCAGAGAAATAGCTTGTCTATGCCAGGGAGAGAGGTACTAAATTCCATCCGAACTGAACAGGTCAGAATTTGTACACACTCCTTCTCCATTTCCCAGGCAGTTATGGAAAAAGAGAGAAATTAAACCTTTATAGAAAGTAAAGAAATAACCTCTAGACGTCACGTTTAATAATCTACCGTGAGTGTCAAGGAAACATGTCACAGAACGGCTTTAAAATACTATTTTACTGAGTGGATAGAACTCTAGGATGACAGGAAGTTTGGCTTCCTACCTTACAAATAGTCTTATTTTATTCTTAGCATCAGGGAGAAGCTAAGTTGGCCATTGTGAGTCCGCCAACATGGCAGGATGTAGATGCAGGCTGTGTGAGTGCTAATTGCTTTCATTAACACTCAAGAATTCTTAGGGAAAAAAAAACTTGCCTTATAGACACAGTTCCAAGTTTTTCATCTGCAGGTGTTTTTATTCTCTGCTTGTTGTTTTTATTGCCTTCTTGCCTAATTTCACTTTCATCCATTTGCTAGGTTAAATCTGAATAAAATTTATTCAGATTCTTCTGCAATTTGGGGCAACAGAGCAGTGTTGTGTAGATGAATTAATTTGGGGGTCTTAAAGTCATTTGATTCAGGGTGCAGTATAAATGCAAAGCAGGGTGCATTGTAAAGCAAAATGCTAATTATTGCAGGCAATGCAGATGTTACTCTTAAAGGTACCAGCTGTGCATCACCTCTCAATATCATGGGCTTGCTGCTGGAAGAGAACATGCAATGTTGAGTGGCAGAAACTCAGGCAAACAAATAACTCAGAAAATAAAAACTACTGAGAAAATAGAACTGTAATTATCATGGAAAAGTAAAATTTTGAGGCTGGGGAGATGATCCAATGGGTAAACTGCTTTGGACAAACATAAGGATGTGAGCCAGAGCATCTACATAAGAAGCTGGTAGAGGGGGTGTATTCTTAACTGGACCTCACTGGTGAGTTTAGCTGTGTTTCTGAGCTTCAGATGCAGATGATAGAATCTGTCCTATGGAAAACGGAGGTGACTAATGCTGGACCAGACACGTGATCCTCGGCCACTGCATGAGCATGCATGGGCGACCGCTCAGGTCCGTGTGTGTGCATACAGCACACATATGCACACAACAGACAACAGAGACTGAAGATGAGCAGATTGAGAATTCCACTTTAGTGAGGACAAGGTGAATCGGTAACAATAGGTGTGGTAGAAACAGCTACCCCTCCACGTTTCCGGGAGGTCCCATAAATCATGTTCTTGTTTATCCATTTAAGGTGTACTAAGAGTTTGGAATGACGCAGTAGATTTGGACGTAATTCCATCTGAAGTGTGAGAATTTGTCAAGATAAATTTTTTTTGGCATTACTTCAAGATTTTAAAGTGAAGCAGAATTTAGTTCACACAGATTTATTACTTAATATGAGAGCCAGGGAAATGTATTCATGGAGAAATCCAATTATTCTCAACTACCCATGAGGTTAAGTTGGACTTTTATTTAATTAATTTCTATCATCATATATGTTTTAGTTACTATCCTACTACTGTGCAGAAACACTATGACCAAGGCAATTCTTATAAAAGAAAGCATTTAATTGAGAACTTTCTTACAGTTTTAGAGGGTTAGTCCATATTCATGGCAGGGAGCATGGTGGTACACAGGCAGGAGTGTTGCTGGAGAAGTAGCTGAAAGCTTTACATCCTGATTCATAGGCAGAAGGGAGGGAGGGAGGGAGGGAGGGAGGGAGGGAGGGAGAGAGAGAGAGAGAGAGAGAGAGAGAGAGAGAGAGAGAGAGAGAGAGAGAGAGAGAGAGAGACTGTGTTTGGTGTGGGTTTTTGAAAATCAAAGCCCACCCCAATGACATACCCCCTCCAACAAGAACATACCTTCTCCCACTAAGACCACACCTCCAAATCCTTTCCAAACAGTTCTGGGGACTAAGAACATAAAAAAAAAAATAAATAAAAAATTTTAAAAAAAAATAAATAAATAAAAAAACACCAAAAAATCTATGGAGAACATTCTTATTTAAACTACCATCGTATACTTCACAAAGATACAAGTAGAGGGGACTTATTAATTTGAGCTAGTGGATTAGAAGATATGTTTTCTATATATAGACTACCTACAAAGCACACAAACACAGTGTTCCAATAAAGTGTAATAATTTCTTGTAGAGAATTATTAGCCTTCCCTTTCATTTGCTGAAGGAAAGACTGACAGGATGAATCATTTTGTTATTAGTATGGAGACATTGCCGGGTAAAATAATTTCAGATTTTATTCTGAATAAAACTTAATGCATGAGATTTAATAGATATCAAAGCAACACAATTCACTGTTTCCTATATCTTCCACAAATGAAGAAGGTTTTAAAGAAAGTGAGTCCATTCTGAAACTGTAGTTTCATATGATAGAATATGAGAGAGAAAAAGAATCTTGAATAGCATGCATATTTGGTTCTGGGTTTCCTTGTTTTTGAAAGACTTCTCTATATATGTGTCACAGAGACTCCAAAGCCCAATGTGAATACAGAAATAAACAATGCCAAATATTCCAGAAGGTTCTAAAATCCATCCTATAAGCAATTATGTCATCATTTCAATGAAATGAGTTCAATACCAGAAGAGAGTTTTAATTTTTTTCTGGTAAGCTCCTGCACCTACTTTTGTAGCTCCATTTTGTACAGCTTAATTAGAATCACTGCATTTAATATTTGACTATTCCTTTTGCAAACAAAATCAGGATATTCATGAAAAGCTTCTATTAACAATTTGGAAATTTCAGACACTAAGCTTAGTCCCCAGAAATATCTTTGTATAAAACAAACAAGGCTACATCATTTTTATGCTTAAACACCTTCAAAGGCTCCAGATCGAAGAGACTTAAACTCCTAGATATGGTTCATCAGAGCCTTCGTGACCACATTCTCACTGGACCTTTTTAGCCCCATCTTAAGAAGTAGACACTGGCCACCAGCAGCTTACTTCACATCTTCAACATATGGTACAGAGCACATAGTTCAAGATGAAGCGTTAGTTTTAGGCTATTGGGGTCCGAATTCTAGCTTTGTCATGAAATAACACTGTAAACTACCCAATCTCAGCTTTTCTTATGGGGTGACAATAGAATAATTTTCATGATTCATTGAATTCACAATTATAAAACCTACAAGTGTTGCTTGAGAGCACCATTACCATCGGGCATATCAATGGATCACATTGGTCTCAAGCTCTGGAAAGACAGTGAGACCCCATACTTGTGACTCAAATCAAGACAATTCAGAACTACACAATGTGTTTTAAAAATAAGTCTAAAAAAGTGATCTTTCCAGTGATTGCTACATAGATTTCTTTTTATTTTAAAAAACAATAATACTTAGGAAAAAAATAAAATCTGTTCTTCTTATTTTGTTGAATGTCCCCGTGTATACTATGAGAATTTATAGAATCCAGAAAGTGATTCCCGTTCCTATTTTTCTTCCTCTCCCTCCCTCCCTCCCTTCCTCCCTCCTTCCCTCTCTCCCTCCTTCCTTCCTTTCTTCCTTTCTTCCTTCCTTTTTTTGTGGGGGCGGGGCACACTCTCCTCTTCACCTGGTTCTGGAGTTTCTGAAGCCTTCGCCCCTTACATGAGCATAGTTTCCACACTGCATCCCCACCTCTTGCTTGCCGCTCCACACACAGCCTATTTCCTCTTTATCTGAAGCCTGCTAGTTGCATGAAGGAAGAGATAGCTGTCATCTTGTCCACAGCTTTCCTTTTACTCTCTATGCTTGGCATAGCATGAACTCAATAAATCTCTGAATGAACAAGGCTCAGGAACCTCACCTTTTTTAATGGCATCATCTTCACAAAGACAATAAGAGTAAATTCATGGTTTGTTTTTTTTTTTAAATATCACGGATCCATTTCTGTTTTTCCTTTGACCTTGTTATTAGGCTGTGCATGTAACTCAAAACCAGAAGAATTACTACTGTTTTCCTTGTTCTCAAATTCAAGGAATACAAATGAGGAGCTGAGTTTACCAAGACTTAAAACCTTTTCACAGAATGATGGAGTTTTCACAGTGCTAACTGAAGAGGATCAGACTTTCAGATCTACCCTGTGATGGTAGAAATCTCAGCTGAGCAACACCCCCCCCCCCCCTCCGCTTGCCCTCAAATCATGGTCTTAGAAACGTTATCCTTCCCTATAAAGAGCAGTTCCCAGTCTTCAGACTTGGAGTCTTCTGGGAGATCGCTGCTTCTGCTTTTTGTTTGTTTGTGTTTTTTTATCAGTTAGGCCTTGAGATTTCATCTGACCATTTTAAATTATTTAGAAGACAGTCACAAGTTCCTCCTCCAAGGCTTATACTGGTGTCTGCAGAGGCATGGTGTGACTCACAAAGAAAGCAAAGGGCCTGCCCCACAGAAGTGTGATCCAGGTGTCACTTGCTGCTCCCAAGCAGGGGAGGTGCAGCTCTTGTCCCAGGAGATTTACAAGGCCAGCGGCCAGATTCAGCTACTGATCTTCTAGGCCTTTATGCGTGCTGGACTTTTCAATTTCACTGCTGCGTGGTGGATGTTCATGCTTCGACTACAACACAGGACACCCTTGTTTCTTTCCCTCACATTCCCAAAATAGCATCCTGAGAATCAGCAGGGTATAGCTGCATTTTACTAAATAAATGGGTAGCCTCAAGAGAAGTCATGTGACATTCCATAGTCTGATATTCTCAGAAATGGTATCTTGGACTCTTGAATGTTTTCCTTAGGCATTTCTCTTATGGCAGATCCCAAAAGTTTGCATTGATTTTTGTCTGCTCTACCCCACCTCCCTGTGCTGCCCTTAGCCATTCCATAAGTAAAAGTAGTATCTTCCCATTATTTAACAGTCACATCTCTCCGTTCCCTGCTTAGAAGGTCTGCTTGGACTGCACTGCATGCCTATTTCACTAATGTACTCTGCAATAGAATTGCTGCCTGCTCTGCCTAACCCTCTCCATTCCACTTTCCCATCTCCATCACAGGATCTGGATCACTACCACCACCGCCATCCTAACTTCTCCCAAGCCAGGCATAGAGATATTTCCATTTAAGTAATACTTTCACCCATTTCCCTTACAGAAATTTGACAACACCTAGCCTCTTGTAGGCCCGGCTATTAAGAAGACTGAGGGAGGAGGATTACAAATTCTTAGTGAGGCTGGAAAACTCATCAAGACAGGCTCTCAAAAGAAAAAGTGCAAAAACAGCCAAGGATGTTGCTCAGTGGTAGAACTCCTGCCTAGCATTCAACAGGCCCCAGCTTCGCCCGCCTCCAAGTTCTTGAGGTTGTCAATGCGGATGTAAAGACTGTTTGAGTTCTTCACTTCAGCACATGAAGAGCAGAGGCCAGAGCTTGTTCACCATTATATTTCTATCACCTCCACCCAGTAAGCACTTAACAAATATTTATTATGCTAATGAGCATGGGGCTTCCAGGAGAGCTCACTGAAGCTGAATGTGTCTATCTTTTCTTTAAATAGCCCAGCCCCATCGGATACACTCACTATCCAGTGCTTTCTCCATCTAGCCGCCCTTTCAGGACACTATTCATTTGAAAACAGGTACATCTCACAGCTACCATCCTGCCCGCAGCTCTCACATTGGCATCTAAGTCAGAACAGCAAGGATCTGGCAAAGCCCTTCAACTCTGTACACTGTGGTGCTGTTCTCTTGGCTCGACTTGGCTGCCAATGTCACCAAGATGGAATGAACTTTTGACTCTGGGCACTGCACAGAGCTTCAAGCTGTTCTCAGTAGGAGCCAAGAGCTTGGATTGAATTGAGGACTTCAGCGGCTGTTACTGCTCTCAGGCAGCGGTACCTGTATTCGCATCTTTGAAAAGTCTGTGCTTAGGAGTGCACAAAATAGCTAAAGATCATGCTTGTTTCGAATAGGCCATCCAGGATGCCTGGGAGTCCTGGTATGGAAACCATTGTCTGACATTGCTCCCCACTCCTTCCTTTAAATAAAACCTCAATAGCTTCGGCACCTGCAGTTGTCCCCTGTGTGTCAAGACACTGTGTTGTTGAAATGAGAGCTTCATCTCTGTACATGTCCTGTTTTGTCCGTAGGTAGAACAATTTCCCCAAACCACTAAACTTAAATTCCCAACCTGCACTGCAAAGCATAGAGCATCTCTTTTCAAGTATCTTCTCAGTGAAAAAACTGATGGGGTCCTGGCTACTAATCTGGAAGATAAAATGTTGGATTCGGCATGCTGTGTATTTTCTCAGGAGAAGGTTATGCTCCTTTCTTGCTCCTTCTGTGAAATCCAGTGGCCCCTTGCTTGTGTAGAAATGCTTTGGATTTCAGATCAACAATGTCACAATTATCTTTACTCTCACCTCCCACTGCCTGCGTTTTGTTTGGGAGCTAGAACATGAGAGATGTTGGTGCTATTTGAGTAGATATCTTTGTTATGTTCTCTTCTCATTTTGAAAACTGTAAGATTGCTACTCAATAGAGACCAACAGTGGAGCTTCCTTTGAGTGTGGGTATAGCAGGGCCAGCCGTGCTCTCTCTCAGCAAGCTCCAGAGGAGCTTTACAAGGCTCCATAATTTCTTCCTGACTCCAGCTGCTCCTCAGTTTGTCCCGACGCTTTTGGATGAATAACCCTTATAATCCCCACCTTTGTGTGGTGCATTCTGGTTCGCCATGATCTGAAAAGAAAACCTACAAGGTGACAGTGTTTTGAAATGTTTCTCCCAGAGAAGAGGGAAGAGCAGGCCTTGGCTCAGCAGCCTTTTGTTTACTGGAGAGAGCAGGCAACAGCCAACATCTCTTACCTATTTCAGCGTTTACTGTCTGCATATGATTTTGTTCTCTCCTTTTTCTAAGATTTATTTTATTCAGTCGCTTAATGATCCTATCATTCTTGTATTTTTATTCATGTATTCTTTTATTCAACCCACATATATTAAGCATCTTTTATGTGCAGGATATTGTGTATGATAATTGCCCCTACGGTCCTAAAAAAAGTTTTGATTTGTTTTTGACATCCATGGTTTACAAGCTGATAGGGTAGATAATCACTGAATACAGCAGTGTACAATACAGGATGATTAAAAATACTTTCCTGTCTCAAACTTTAAAAAACCAATTTCCAAATTATTTCTCCCTAGATTATCTGATTAAATGCATGCTCATAGCACTTGCATGGAGGGGATTAGAATCGCATCATTTTATTTCTTCTGCCTATGACTGCAGCTTCCATGTGCAAATTGTATTTCCTTAGCACTAAAACTACAGGGTATGTTGACTTTTCTGAAGGCTTTTGGAGCATTCACAAGGACAGTCTTTTTTACCTCTGTCATTAGCACCTGTCACTGTGGGACCATCCTATGTGGCTGTGTGTCCCTCCACCAAGGCCAGCTGGGAAGTGGGGCGTATTGTAATTAGAACATTCTTTGGGTTGAGGTCAGATTTGATTTCTGGTCAGGTACAGGCAACAAGAGATAAACATCTTAAAAGGTACTGGTAATTATCATATAAAGTATGATCAGGGGGAAATAATCCCTTTCTCCAAGAGTTATGGTTAATTTTCTTTAATGAAGGAACACCAGCAATCTGGAGCAGATTGCCTTGGCCATTTAATCCACCAATGGGAAAAATAAAATTATATCTCCCAAATAAACTTTATTCTCCATTATGATCTCTGTGGTCTCCCCCTGCTCTAAAATTTGATGATGCTAATTATGTTTTTTTTTCTTTTTTGTGAATGCCTTTTAGCTTTTATGAAATGCAGGTTGTAGTAGAGATACCGAAGTTAGGAGTTACCATGAGAAAAAGAAGAAGACGAAGCTGGAGGATGTCTGTCTTTCTGTCTTCTGGCATTGGTTCACTTTGCATTGTCACACAGACGACTCCGCGGCCACAGTTATAGAATGGCAGAGGACCAACACCAAACTACCCTGCAGTGAGTTGTTACATGTGTTAGGTTTCCCCAAAGTATCATAGTTAAAAAAATTTTCTTCTTTTAAAGCATTTTTTTTCCTTGTGATCCGTCTTCATTTTTATAAGAACTGATATGGTTATTAGCATAACACCAAAGGCTCTAGAAATATATTGTCTGTTTTCCTTGTCATAATATCTGAGTGTTGAGGATAACCATAGTTCTCAACAAAAGGTTTCCCTTCTCTCTGGGCTGCAGGTCGGAAAGGTAGAGAGAAATTTAACTTTTGGGCTCTAGTTTCTTGAGTTTTCTATATATTTTAGAGATCAGTTCTCTGTCAGACATTGGTGAAGATCTTTTTCCATTCTGTAGGCTGTCATTTTGTCTTATTTACTGTGTCCTTTGCCTTCCAGAAGTTTCTCAGTTTTAGGAGGTCCCATTTATTGATTGTTGTTCTTAGTGTCTGTGCTACTGGTGTTATATTTAGGAAGTGGTCACCTGTACCAATGAGCTCAAGGGTATTTCCTATTTTCTTTTCTATCCAGTTCAGTGTAGCTGGGTCTATGTTGAAGTCTTTGATCCACTTAGATTTGAGTTTTGTACAGGGTGATAGGTTTGGATCTATTTGCATTCTTCTACATAACCACCATTCAGATATATCAGCACCATTTGTTGAAGATACTATCTTTTTTTCCATTGTATATTTTTGACTTCTTTGTCAAAAATAAGATGTTCATAGGTATGTGGGTTAATGTATTTGATTCAAATCCATTGATCCCAAGTCTGTTTTTATGCCAGTACCAGGCTGTTTTTATTCCTGTAGCTCTATAGCAGATCTTGAAGTCAGGGATGGTGATGCCTCCTGAAGTTTTGTTATTGAACAGGATTGTTCTGGCAATCCTGGGTTTCCTGTTATTCCATATGAAGTTGAATGTTGTTTTTTCAAGATCTGTGAAAAATTGTGTTGGGATTTTGATGGGAATTGTATTGAATCTGTAGATTGCTTTTGGTAAGATGGCCATTTTTACTACATTGATCCAACCTATCCAGGAGCATGGGAGATCTTTCCATTTTTCTGATATCTTCTTCAATTTCTTTCTTCAGTGACTTAAAGTTCTGGTCAAACAGGTTTGTCAGTTTTTTGCTTAGAGTTACCCCAAGATATTTACTGCTCTTTGCAGCTGTTATAAAGGGTGATGTTCCCCTGGTTTCTTTTCAGCCCTTTTATCATCAGAGGGCTATTGATTTTTTTAGTTAATCTTGTACCCCGCTACCTTGCTAAAGGTGTTTATCAGCTGTAGGAGGTCCCTGGTAGAATTTTGGGGATCACTTATGTATATGATCATATCATCTGCAAATAGAGATAGTTTGACTTCTTCCTTTCCCATTTGTATCCCCTTAATCTCCTTTTGTTCTTGTGTTGCTTTAGCTAAAGCTTCACGAACTATATTGACTAGATAAGGAGAGAGAGGACAGCCTTGTCTTGTTCCTGATTTCAGTGGGATTGCTTTGAGTTTCTCTTCATTTAATTTGATGTTGGCTGTTGGCTTTATGTATACTGTCTTTATTATGTTTAGGTATTTTCCCTGTATTCCTGTCTCTCCAAGACTTTTATCATGGAGGACTGTTGGATTTTGTCCAAGGCTTTTTCAGCATCTAATGAGATGATCATGTGGTTTTTTTTCTTTCAGGTTGTTTATGTGATGGATGACATTGACAGCTTTTCATATGTTGAAGCACCCCTGCATCTCTGGGATGAACCCTACTTGATCATAGTGGATTTTTTTTTTTTTTCATATGTTGTTGAATTCAGTTTGCCAGTATTTTACTGAATATTTTTGCATCAATGTTCATGAGGGAGATTAAATGCCATTCTTTTGACCAAGAGGACGTTTCTTTCCCTCAAAAAGCCTTAAAAAAACAAATGTGAAACTTAACTTTTTAATGTGATGTTTTAAGTCTGAAGAAAGGGAAATTGTGGAAGTTTCTTTCTCGTGTTATTAGGGAAAAAGGAGGCTGGATCCACAACCTACCATGAGGAATGGGTTCACCCATACTTGATATCCTTTACACACATACATATACGAGGGGGGGTCAAGTCAAGAAGAGAGTTAGATTGCAGTGGGACCATCTGAACATGGGTTCTTTATAAACACGAAAAGGTAAAATGAAGGTATCAGTTCAGTACACAAGGTCTAAAGATGAGTATTGTCACTATTAAGATTATAATAGATAAAGCCAGACTAGAAAACTAAAAACACTTCTAGTTAAGGACAAGAATAGACCGCTACGTTCAGGTCCCAGCCCCAAACCACCTGACCAGCTTATCTTTGTTCTAACCATTACTATCATATTATTCTGACTAAGAAAGTAAATTATGAATTAAAAGTGTTTTGTGAAGAGAACATGAATACGAAACAGAAAAGTACATTATATATACTCCCAACCAGCCTACTTCAATTCATTGCAGAATCTGTTCAGTCTGTGCTAAATTCACATACAGTCAGTTACTGTACCTCCATATTGCTGCTTCTGGATAAAGCCTTTTTAACTGATTTCTGCCCTAAAGACTTTTCTAGAGCATTGCAAGATCCTTCTAATTGGACATTGCTGCATACACTGATTATGTTTGGAAGAGATGAATGCTAATTCAGCATGCCGTGTCCAGTAGTCCATCATGTTTCTATGTAAACCAGAATTAATTTGCACCAAATGTGACTGATGACATGGCAGAGGCCTTGTCTTTTTTCCTCGTATTTAAGTTTTCACCTTTGCTCTCTCTCAGTTTAGGATGAACTAATATCCCAACTATAAATATCTTCCTTCTACCTACTCTTCCTCATGATGGCTCAAATTCTCTACTCTTAGATCTGAGAAGAGATTATCATTGCAGGCCTGGGAGAGATGGCTCAGGGTGACGGCACTTGCTGCCAAGCCTGTGAGCCTGAGTTGATCTCTGGAATTCATATGGTAGAATCAATTCCTACAAGATATCCTCTGTCCTGCACGTGCCTGTTATAGTGTGCATCTATGCATGGACACAATACACACTAATGAATTAATACATGTAAAATACACCTTAAAGAAAATATCACTATTACAAGGTAAACTTTAGTTAACATTTCTCAGGTTTTTCCATATGTTTTGTCTTCAATGTAAGACAATACAGTATCTTAATTAGGGTTTCAGT
Organism: Phyllotis vaccarum; assembly: GCA_033318265.1. NCBI lineage: Eukaryota > Metazoa > Chordata > Mammalia > Rodentia > Cricetidae > Phyllotis > Phyllotis vaccarum. The sequence goes on from JARWLC010000007.1 coordinate 3,124,553, forward strand.
GCTGTGATGAAACACCATGTACAAAAGCCACTTGGGGAGGAAGGGTTTCTTTGAGCTTACAACTCTCATGTCACACTCCATCACTGGGTGAAGTTGGCACAGGAACTGAAGCAGAGGCCATGAAGGAATGTTGTTTGTTGACTTGCCCACCACCCACCAAGGATTACTTGGTTTGCTTTTTTGTACATCTAAAGACCATCTCTCCAGGGTGGCACCACTCACACTATTTATTAGTCAAGAAAATGCTGCACAGGCTTGCCTATGGACTGGCCGTGGGGAAGCATTTTCTCAGTTGACTGCCCTTTTCCAAAATGAGGCTAGTTTGTGCCAAGTTGACAATAACAATAATAACAACCAGAAGACATAGTTTGTGTGAGCTAAAGTAATTTGTAGGGCATACCACATATAGATACACATGTAATCATGAGCCTTCCCTGAAATATAAGTCAAAAGGAAGTATCGTTATAATCAGACTAGTAAACACACTCAGTTTCTGCAGAATTGTGGAACTCTCCAAAGGAAGTTTCTGGCCTAGTCTTGCCCCAAGGTTCAGAACCACAGTCTCACATCAACTTAGTCCTAAATAATGACACAAAGGCTTATATTAGTTACAAAATAATAATCCAATTTAAAAATGGGGTTCAGAGCTAAAAAGGAAATTCTCAACAGATAAATTTCAAGTGGCTGAAAGAACTTAAAGAATCTTTAGCCATCAGAGAAATGCAAATCAAAATAGCTCTGAGATACCATCTTACACCTGTCAGAATGGCTAAGATCAAAAACATAGATGACAGCCTATGCTGGAGAGGATGTGAAGCAAGAGGAACACTCCTCCATTGCTGGTGGGAGTGTAAACTTGTACAGCCACTTTGGAAATAAGTATGAAAGTTTCTCAGAAAACTGGGATCAATCTCCCCAATGACCCAGCAATACCACTATTGGGTCTGTACCCAAAGGATGTACATTAGTACCCCAAAGGCATTAGCTTAACTATGTTCATAGCAGCATTATTCTTAATAGCCAGAACTTGGAAACAATCTGGATGCCCCCAACAGAGGAATGGATTAACAAATTGTGGTATATCTACACAATGGGGTACTACTTAGCAGGAAAAAAAAATGACATCCTAAAATTTGTAGGCAAATGGATGGATTTGGAGGGTATCATCCTGAGTGAGGTAACACAGGCCCAGAAAGATAGAGATGGTATGTACTCACTCATAAGTAGATTTTAGACATAAAGCAAAGAATAGTCAGACTGCAAGCCACAACCCCTGAACAGCTAGGTAACAGAAGGAACTTAAGAGAGACATCTAGGGATCCTCCTGGGAAGGGGAAATAGAGACGATATCCTGAGTAAGCAAGGAAAGGTGGGAACCAGTCATGAGAAAAGGAGATGGTTGAGTGGGAGGGGCAAGAGAGAGGGAGAACAAGGAAATGGATGTCTTGATAGAGGGAGCCACTGTGGGGTTAGAGAGAAACCCCTAAGAACCCACAAGACATCCCTGGCTAGGACTCCAAGCAATAGTGGAGAGGGTGCCTAAACAGGACTTCTTCTATGATCAAATGAATGACCACCCTAATTGACATAGAACCTTCATCCAGAAATGGATAGAGGCAGAAGCAGAGATCCATAGCTAAGCACCAGGTCAATCTCCTGGTCCAGCTGAAGAGAGAGAGAGGAGAGAGCATATGAGCAATGGGATCAGGATCATGAGGAGGAGACCCACAGAGACACTGACCTGAGCTATTCAGAGCTCACTGACTCTGAAATAATCACTGAGGAATCTTCATGGAAAGAAACTAAACCCTCCAAAGGTCAAATGGTGTGGACAGTTTGTGGAGCCTCTTGCAGGGGGACCAGTCTGTGTTCCTGGTGCATGAACTGACATCTTGGAGCCCATTCCCTACAGAGGAACAACTAACCCAGACTGGATGAGGGACTCTGACCTATCTCAATTAGATATGCCAGACTAAACTGACCCACCTTGCCCTGCATGGGGAATATATGGGGAATGGGGTCTGGGAAGGCTGAGGGAGGACTGGGAAGGCTGAGGGAGGACTGGGAAGGCTGAGGGAGGACTGGGAAGGCTGAGGGAGGACTGGGAGTGATGAGGAGGGGGGAGGGAAGGTGAAGCAGAGGTAAATATGGAATTTTTTTAAATAATAATAATAATAATAATAATAATAATAATAATAATAATAATAGTAATAATACAAGAATTGCATTTTCATTATACCTCTGATCCTAGTGGAGACCTGGCATCCTGATTTCCTCCAAAGATTAGCATGTTACATATTATTATCCCATTTCTTAAGAGATAAATCAGCAGGATACAGACTTGGAGAAAGAAATTGAGATAGAACTGACTGGAAGGCTCTTCCCTGAGGGTGAGCTCTCTCCGTACCTGAAGCTCTTATACAAGCTGCCAAGGAAGAAAAGCAGTTGAAAGTCCTACCACAGCGTAAAACTTAAGAACCACAGCAAAGAGTTCATGGTTTGACAGCCTCAAGGGTGTAATAGTGCCACTTAGGTCTCAGGACAACCAGCAGCTGTCCAGGTGGACTTAAGTATCTCTTAATAGGTAGGAATTCATGCCTGGGACTGCAAGCCTAGCCGGCTACCTGTGCTGGAGAGGTCATGGGCCTAGTGGAGGATTTACTATTATCACTTTCCCTAGCCAGGGTAATTTCTAAATACTTCTCCTTATTCCTACAAATAGGTAGCTCTCACCTCTAATCAAAGTTGCCCCCCCCCCCCCAATAAGATGGAGACCATTACAGAAATCTACAGCTGGTCAAAATGCAGAGAACAGCTGACTGGGGGAGGGGGTGGGGTGGTTCCTGGCCCCAGCTGATATATATCCACAACACAATTCCTACCCCCAAGGCTCAGGGAACGTCATAGAAGAGGGCAGAAGCATTATAAGAAGCAGAAGACAAGGATGTCTGCTGTGCAAAGGCATCTTTTATATATTACAGAAACGCTGCATTCATGAAATCTCAAAACTGATTTCCCAGTGAAGACCTCCACAGTGACAACACTGGTTCATATTCTACTATTGACAGAAGTAATATCAAAGAGCACACAGGCAATTGGCTGCTGAGAGAGAGGCAGGCAAACCTCTGCAGGGATAAAACCCCACTAGGTTATACAGTCCCAAGCAGTCATCCCCAAATGGAAACACATTAGAGCAATATTAAGTGGACCCAGCAGGTGGTAAGGCTGTATTTACATATGTGTGTGAATATATTTTAACAATAGTTGAAGAAGAGATTGGGAGAAATAGGAAGTGCTGGATGGAGAGATGTGTGGGTGATACAAATAGAGCACTCATGCATGAAATTCTCGACAGAGAGAGAGAGACAGAGACAGAGGGGGGGGGAAGGAGAGAAGGAGGGAGGGAGGGAGGGAGGGAAGGAAGGAGGGAGGGAGGGAGGGAGAGAAAGCCAGAATTAATCTGCCTGGGCTTGTCAATTACTTTTCCAGAAGACTACTCCTCAGTAAATAAGATTCTTTGGAAGATATGCTAAAGAGATAGAAGGAGTAATTATAATCTTAATGAGATAATTCATTTGCACTTCCCAGGGCTGACCCCCTCCCCAATGCAGCTCTTAGAGAAGTCCAGCCCTACCAAAGCTGCCTCCAGTACTTTGTTCTAACTGGAAAAAAGTCTAACTTCCCCCTCCCCTATTCTTCTTACCTCCTTTTCTTGACTTGCTGGCGAAAAGTCTAATTCTACTTTTCTTGATTCTCTGGGCTTTGTTATTCCTTCTCTGCATCCTCCGGCCTTCTGCATCCCTAGCGTGCTAGCCTGCATTGCTGAACTTGACCCCCCTTAACTCAAAATGCACACTTTCCACTTTCCCTCTGCCTCATCTCCCCATCCTACAGTTGCCTGCATGTGCTGTTGCTTTTCTCTCAAATGCCAGTAAAACTGTTCAGAGACCATCTCTAAATTCAATTACTAAGAGAGCTAAGAACCCAGGAGAGAGCCCAGCTTTCTCTGGCGGTTGAAAATGGCCATTGGAACCAGGGTAAGGACTATGAAAGAGTTAACACAAAGCTTGCACCAAATTACTAGAGAAAAGGGTGGTTTCAAAATTTTGTTCTGGATAAATGCTGAGATAATGACACAGTCCATGGGAACAGGGTCACAGGAGGAGGAGATGAGGACCAGTGGAATTTGAATTGGTGGCTGTGAGTCAGAGTATGTTGCTTGCCAGTTCAGTGTCCATCGTTCATGTTCTCCAACAGGCCAATGAAAATGTGGGCCCAAAGCCCACAGTAAACTCTGTTTCCACAGCAGAAATAGTCGAAGTTATGGAAATAATAAAATTACATTTCTAGAGAGTATAAACGACAGCCTGGAGATGCAGTTCTCAAATATGGAAGCAAGAAAGGAGATTGTGACTTTGGAGGAAACACATAATACATGCGGCTGATAATTAAACTGGATACTGTTATCTGCACAAATAAAAAGGCGCCACTAAAATATACAGCATCCCCGGAGCCCTGTGTGCATGTATGTGCATATTTGTGTGTGTGCATGTATCTGTCTCTGTGTATTTATGTATGTGTATCTGTCTCTGTGTGTGTGTATCTATCTCTCTCTCTCTGTGGTGTATGTGTGTGTGTGGTATGTGTGTGTCTGTCTGTCTCTGTGTATTTGTGTATGTGTATCTGTCTCTGTGTGTGTGTCTATCTCTCTCTGTGTGGTGTATGTATGTGTGTGTGGTATGTGTGTGTGTTTCTGTCTCTGTGTGTGTGTGGTGTGTGTGTGTGTGAGTGTGTATGTGTGTATGTGTGTGTCTCTCTCTGTATATGTGGTGTATGTGTGTGTGATGTATGTTTGTGTGTGTGGCATATGTGTGTGTGTATGGCATGTGTGTGTGAGTGTGTGTATGTGTGTGTATATGTGTGTGTGAGCGTGTGTTGTGGTGTATGTGTGTGTACGGTGTATGTGTATGTGGCACATGTATGTGTGTGTGTTTTGGGAGAAGACTACTGTCTAGTATTGTCTTAGGTCCCACTTCTTAAACTAAGCAGGCAAAGGTGACATAATTTGTTCATGTTCTCATTCTCAGATGGAAAGGTTTTTCTCTTGTAAAGTTGAGGAGCAAACAGTACAGGGCAAGCTCTCAGTCGGTAGGCAAGAAAAAACTCCCCTGCCTTATGACAACCATGCTTCCAGTTTGTTTAGCCGGAGACCTCCAATTTGATTCAGAAGCAGTTACCACAAAATAAGAAATGGCTTATTTCTGGTTCAACTTGAGCTCTGGGTCTGTTTCTCCATAAAGGATTGTTGGTGAGCTTGATTATATTCTGACGCTTAAAGTCTCACACTTCTAGAAAGTGCTCCCTAAATCATTCTGCTTAGGTCCTCAACTGGATAGAGCAGAGAGTCCCAAGGGGAAATGCTGAGGGCTTATCTGTTTTGTCAATGTCTTGAGGGATTGTTAGGGCTCCTGGGACTTCTGTGGCTTTTCTGGGTCCCTTTTCTCTCTCCCGTCACTTCCCTCATGGTATGACGAGTGTGGAGATTAATGGATGTGAACCAAGTGAGTGAGCACGGATCCCATCAGACTCCAAAGACCCCTCATGATGGCTGCTCTCTTGCAGCCTTCCGACAGCCTTGCTGCTCTCTCTACAGTTTCATTTTCTTCACGAACTTTTCCCTGTGTCCTCAACCATCTGACAGCCTATTTAGTACTCTGCTTTCCCAAGCGGAGAGAGTTGCTCAGCCGAGTGTCATGCTGTAATGGAAACTGGGTCCCATGGGTGTCCACTGCCTGTCCCTGAAAGCTTTTCATCTCGTCCCTTGTTACTCCAGAGAATAATCATTTCAAAGGCCAGTCCTGGTACCTGGTCTCTCAGTCTATCTCGTTACTTCCGGTTTTCTTTGCCAGGCCCACCGGTGATGCCAGAAATCAAATCAAGGTTGCTGGCAGTATTGCCTGCCTGCCTCACATGTTCAGCCTCTCCACTGTCCTAAACTCTAATGTTCCCTGATTGCAAACCCTGTCATCATCCTTTTTGAATTAACTGCGCCTCCTGAAATGGCATAATGGCTTTGCAGTGCCGGAGTGCTGATGTGGAGTCCTGTTTTAACCGTCTGTCAAAGCCCAGGCTAATGAATTCTATTAGCATATTAGCTTGCCAGCTTTGGGAACCCAGAAGGAGCTGGGCAGCCAAACACAGTTGGCAGGGTGCAGCTGTAGTGCTTCAGAGTGCTCCTTGGCAATTGTGGCACCAGGGACTCCAACAATGTAAATGTGCAGACATAGTGCTTACAGAATCAGATTTTTTTGTTGTTGTTATAATGTACTCCAGCCGTGAAGGAAGGATGAAAGGTGACATCTTTGTGACTGTGGGGCCTACCGGAGGCATTTTAAAGAATGGGATAGTTTTGGGATTGCCCCAAGGCACCCATAAGTTAATCTTAAATTCTGTTGAAAATTACAATATATGGAGGCAAAGTATACGTTACACATGACATTTTTAAACCTTGAGATAGTTACCTGACATTAACATAATGTAAGCCATGATGGACTATGATTGGCATCATTGCTTTGGTAACCAGGCATCAATCTGAGAAGACTACTTGTCAAAAGTGCTTGGCACTTTAATGCCCATGATATCACCTTCCCAATTCTTTCACTGAAATTTATTGCCTTTGAACAGCAAAATCAGAATCATTAATAATAGAAAAAGTACAACCTGTCTTGTAAATAAAGCTTTTAAGTGGATAGTTATTCACTAATGATCTTACATGAGTGTTTAGGACAAACTAACTGTAAGTGCAGATACCCTGGTTGCTAAGCAACCACTGGTAATTGTTATGCCCAATATTCAGTCCTTAAAGGGTATGCTAATGGGTACAAGCTTCATTTAGCTTGAGATTAATTTGAAAATGTATAGTTTGAAATGGTTTGTGTTAATAAACTTTTAAACTCTACAACAATGTTGTGTGGAGTTCAATGGCTGCAAACACATACTGACTATCCTTGCAGAGTATCAAAGTGTGGTGTGGAAAGATAGTTCTATGGTTACAAACACATACTGCCCTTGCAGGGCATCTTAGTTTAGTTGAAATCATCCATGTCTGGAAGCTCACAATGCCCGGGTCTCCAGCTCTGGAGGAATCAGACCTGTCTGGCCTGTGAAGGCACTTTTGCTCATATGCACATATTGTGCCCCAACATGATTAAAAATAACAAAATTGTTTTTAAAATAAAATTACAATTAGTTATTAGTGCTAAATGTGTGACAGGCCTTGAATTCCAGAACTGTTCTTCAAAATGCTGTATTAACTTTTGGTTAGAGCTAGATTATTCTGCCTATGAAAATAACTTTTGAATAAATTGACAAATTAAATCGGCTTACCCTCAAAGACTTGAGGAAAGTCTTCATGTCTCTGTTGAAGGTCAGTGCAAACACAGAAATATAGTCATGAGTGATGTGGGAATGTCATTTTTTATGTTGTAAATCTCAATCTTTAAATAAAGAAGCTGTTTTGGCCCCTGATAGGCACCATAGAAAAAGTAGGAGGAAAAATCAGAGCATAGGTAGGAGAAGTAGGGCGGAGTCACACACACTGAGCCAGAAGCCCAAAAGAGCAACATGTAAAGAACACAGGTGAGCCACAGGCCACGTGGCAGACAGTTTAGTAGAAATGAGTTAAGATGAAAGAGCAAGTTAGCAATGTGTCTGAGCCATAGGCCAAACAGCATAAAAGTAATATAAGCATCCAAATAATTTTTTGGGGGCCTGAACAGCAGTGGGTGGCTAAGGGGTCTAGGGCTACAAGTCTGTGAGTCTAGATCTCTGGCTGCCAGAGACCAAGAATCCTCATTGTAACAGATGGTGCCCAACGTGGGTCAAATATCCACTTTCCATGAGTCTAGGAGCTGAAGTTTAATCTCCAGCTGTTGTCATTGGGATCTGGTGCTTCTTGTATTAAATAAAATCACACAGAAGATTAGGAAAACAGCTCACTTGTGAGAGTGAGGAAAAAAGGACCCAAGCTCAGGTCCACAGAGTCCCTGTAAAAGTTGTGTGATACTATGTGCCTATCATCCTCCAAATAAAGGAGCGAGCAATAGGGAAAGATACCTGACATCAACCCCTGTCTTAAACACACCCAGAGAGAGAGACAGAGAGAGAGAGAGAGAGAGAGAGAGAGAGAGAGAGAGAGAGAGAGAGAGAGAGAGAGAGACACACAGAGAGAGGAAATACACAAGCAAGTTAGATGCACTGTGCTTGATGCATTAGAGAAATTCTAATAATTATTTTGAAAAGAATCCACACTAGTGGAACATCATATTTTTTTCACTAAAAAGCTATTATATTTTATGTGGGTTGTAATATAATTATTTTAACTTCTTTCCCTTTGCTTTTATATACAAAATTTCTCTGTACAGGCCTGGCTGTCCTGGAACTCACTCTACACACCAAGGGGCTTCAAACTCAGAGACCTGCCTGCCTCTGCTTCCTGAAAGCAAAGATTAAAGGCATGTGCCACCACTGTCTGGTTTTGTTTGCTTTCTTATTCAAGTATTCTTTATCTGTTTTTTTATAAGTAAATACATGTGTGCTGTTATTTATAGAAAATGCATTTGATATGTTTATTTGAACCAGTGAGACCAAAAATAAGTAGGTCATCGACCACTGTGAAAGCCGTTGTTAGTCACTTCACAGCCGATCTCGCTGGTCTCTGAACTGTTCATCTTCTGCTTCAGATTCCTTGCTTTAGTCAAGTTTCTGGAAGAAGCTGGGACCCTTCTTAGCCACACTGTAAGATGGGTCTTGATTAGTTTATAGCTGCACCACTTATATTAATTCCAACCCCACTGACTTAGGCCTGGTCATGTGAGACAGTTATGGCCAAAGGGATCAGAGAAAACAGTCTAACGTGTGAGCTTTGATCTCAAATGTAGCCTGGGGCTGTGACTTGATTGTGACTGGATTTTGAAGGACTGAATTATTAAATTCTGAAACTTTGGGCTTCTTAGGTGAGAAAATACATTTTCCCTATCAGTTAGACAATAAGCTGCAATTCTGAAATTTGTATCATCTTGCCATTATTTTATTTTTGTTAGACTTGTGCAAAGAATGATGTTAATGAATTCTTGTATGCTTTACTTTTCTGCATCATTAGCATTGCAGACAATGGACAATATTTTCTTTGCTTCAACTGGCTGCGTGAACTGCATATGCTTCCATTTGCCTTCAATGACACAATCAGATGAGCTGATTGATTGATTGTTCTGTTCATCAATCATTTGTAGGCACCTCTTTTTGCCAGCTACCTAGGAATGGTTATAAAGACAACACAGTCCCTGTAATCAAAGGGTATTCAGACAGACCCAAGCTGCATATTTTTGTATGTACCAAAAATTGCCTTTGACAGGGCAGAAGAGGATGACAGAAGACAATACGAAAACAAGAAAGGAACTTGGTTAATGTTTGCAGCATACGTAATTGCATTTCCAAAGACTGCAATAACCTCTTCAGTGTCTGTTTCTCTCTAAGTGTTTGCAAGAAAGGTGAGGAGATGCTGTAGTTCAGAGATGGAGGTCAACTGTGAAGCATACATGTTAACAGCCAAGAGTGACAGCTTTCTATACTCATTATATTTGTACAATGGATTATAATTAGAATTTAAATCTGTCCAGACGGAAAATTTAATGGAACACCAACACACAAAACACTATAAAGAGCCCACATGCTTCATGTGGATGGATAGAATGTGCATTTGAGGGGTGGGGAAGTCAGAATTGCCCCCTTTGCATTACAGCCATGCCAAAAGGTTTATAGTTTCCAACATAGTAGGTAGAACAATCTCCACTCTCCCTTTGTACATGCTACAGCCATTCACGGGATTATCACCTTAATTTGGTTTCCTCTTCAAAAGCATACAAGCTGTGGATACCTAGTATATAATCTCCTAAGAGTCTCTTTTGTCTTTCTCATCCCAAAATCTCAATAGTCTTCAGATGCTTGTGTTGTCTACACATTTTCATACTACATGGCAATGACTGTTTCCTCCGCTCCACCACCGAGGACTCATTGTTTGAGAGTTGTTCATCTTTGTTTCCAATGCCCAGCACAGTGGCAGGCATATCATAGACAGCCTTACACGGTGTCATCAGGGTATGATGTAATAGTGTTGTTAACACTGAGGAACTAAGCTTTGTTGTATAGGTACCCACACTCCTCTTTGGCATAACATTTGCTATTTATTCATGTCTATAAATGCACCGAACCAGCTCCAGTGAATTTTATTGAGTTTATAATTATTCATATATTTACTTTCTATTTTTACTGAGCATTGTCTGGAAGCTTTAAGCACTGATAAAGATAACTTAGGGATGAGACCAAAAAAAAAAAAAAATGAAGTTTAGAGGCAAATTTGAGGGTTTCGGGGTTATCTATGGGGTTGAGTTTAATCTCCACCTGGCCTTCCTAATTGTTATAATATGCAAATGAAATTTAGAAATACACTTGTAAATACGGTTGCATTGGTCCCAAGGAATTCCCTTTTATCTTGTGATTAGGCCACTCTCCTTCTCATATGTTGCCTTCCCCACCTTTATTTTTGTGATGACCTCAGAGTCTGCAGAGTCCGTTGTTAGCAATCACGTTGGAGATCTGCTAAACGGAGCTGTTAGGGCTGAGTGAGCTGAGAAATGAATAAGGGAATATTGATGCCCCAGTATTTAATTGCCTTCTAAATCCATGGTAAATTTTTCAGTGATTTTAAACTCTGAAAGAATAGCAGACTCATTGATTTCTGTAATTCATTTCTTTAGGGATTTCTATTATCAACTGAATTTGATTGATGGCTTCATGACAAATAGCTGTGTGCTCAGCACACACCAGCTCTCTGCCAGCTCACTCAGCCATAAACAATGTGGGATATAATTCCTGGGTCCTTCTGCTGAGTCTGTATCTGCTATTTAGGGACCAAATGATTGCAATTCCTTAACTGAATGAGGTAAAATGAAATTCCTACTTAGTTTCTTGGGATACACATTTGTATATACAAATAAGTACACATCTTTCAAAATTCTGTGGCATTTTACTCTAAAAATAAGAATATCTTTTGTGACACAGAATATATCAGTCATTTGAATACTGAAATAATATTAGTGTGTGGTAAGAGCCTTTCTCCAAGTCTGCTTCAGTCAGACTTAAGATGTGGTAGGTAGCTCCCTCCCGGTCCACAGCTGACTAGGAGGTGAGTGGCACCCCAACCCTCAGGCCAAGCAGAGACCATGGTCTCCGAACCCCAACCCGAGGACCCAGCTCCACCCAAAACCAAAGAAAACTAGGAGAACCCCACCCCCAAGCCCAATTCCCAGCAAAACGCAGCTGGGGGATATTCCAAGGGCCAAAACATGCCCAAACCTCAATCTGGGTCATCACACACAGACATCTGGAAACCTTGAAGCCTCCTGGTTCATAACTGACTAAGAGTCAGCTAAGACCCTACCAAGAACGACCCCTGTGACAATTGGAGACACACAGTTCCTTGGCCTACACAGCCAACTAAGAGCCAAATAAGAGCAGCCCCTGCAATTACTGGAGACACTCAGCCCCTAGGCTCTCACCTGACTAAGAGCTGACCATGAGCTGACTAAGAGAGAACCTAGGAAGAAATGGGCAGATGCCAGTGCAAGAATACGTATAGCAATACAAAGAATAACAAGACACCACCAGAAGAAGCTGGTGGTTCTATAACACAAGATCTGAGCATACCAGTGAAGAGAAAACAGAAGGAAATGACCTTAAAAACAACTTTATGAAGATAATAGAAGCTTTAGAAGAGGATATAAAACACTCCCTTAGAGAAATAGAAGAAAATACAAACAAAAAATTGGAAGAGATAAGCAAATCCCTGAAATAAAATAAATAAAACCAAGAAAAAAAAATAAAAGGTCAAAGAAGCATTCCAGGAATTAAAAATTGAAACAGAACCAATAAAGAAGTCACAAACTGAAGCAAAGCTGAAAATAGAAAACCTGAAGAAGTGAACTGGAACCACAGGTGCAGCATAACCAATGGAATGCAAGAGATAGAGGAGAGAATCTCTGGAGTGGAAGATTCAACAGTGGAAATAGATATGTCAGTCAAAGAAAACATTAAAAACAAAAGAATCATAACACAAAATATCCAGGAAATCTGGGATACCATGAGAAGACCAAACTTGAGAATAATTGGAATCTAAGAAAGAGAAGAATATTAGCTCAAAGGCACAGAAAATACATTCAATAAAATTATACAATAAAACTTGCCCAACCTAAAGAAGGAAATGCCTATAAGATACAAGAAGCCTACAAAGGCAGATCCATCAGAATAACACCAGACTATTCAATGGAAACATTGAAAGCAAGAAGGTCCTGGTCAGATGTTATACAGACACTAAGAGACCATGGCTGCCAACCCAGACTACTATACCCAGCAAAACTGTCAATCACCATAGATGGAGTAAATAAGATATTTCACAACAAAACTAGATTTAAACAACACCTATCCACAAATCTTCCCCTATAGAAAGCTCTAGAGGGGAAACTCCAACCTAAGGAAACCAGATACACCATTGAAATCACAAACAATTGACAATCCCACAGAAGAAAAACCCATAGAATACACACAAACTACCACCAAAAATAACAGGAAATAACAATCATTGGGCATTAATATTTCTTAATATCAATGAATTCAAACACTCTAACATGATGGATACAAAAACAGAAGCCACCCTACTGCTAAGAAACACATCTCAACTTCAAAAACAGACACAGGTTCAGCGTAAAGGGTTGGGAAAAGACTTCCAATCAAATTGTCCCAAGAAACAAGCTGGTGTAGCCATCCTAATATCTAACAAAATAGACTTCAAACTAAAATCAATCAAAAGAGACCAGGATGGACATTACTTATTCATCTCAGGAAAAATCCACCAAGATGAAGTCTCATTCCTTTTTCCAACACAAGGGCACCTACTTATGTAAAAGAAACACTACTAAAATTTAAACCTCACATCAAGCCCCACACACTAATAGTGGGAGACTTCAATACCCCAATTTCACCCTCAGATAGGCCAACCAGACAAAAACTCAATAGAGAAATAAGGGATATAACAGATATTATGACCCAAGTGGACTTAACAGATATATACAGAACCTTCCACCAAAACACAAAGGAATATATGTATGTCTTAGCACCCCATGGAACTTTCTATAAAACTGACCACATACTCGGTCATAAATCAAATATAAATAGGTACAAAATAATGAGAAAACTTCTTGTATCATAAACACCAGACCACCATGGCCTAAAGCTAGAGTTCAGCAGCAACAAAAAAGACAGAAAGCCTACAAATTCATGAAAACTGAACATCTCTCAGTTGAACCACATCTGGGTCAAGGAAGAAATTAAGAGAGAAATCAAAGACTTCCTAGAATTTAATGAAAATGAATCCACAAAATACCCAAACTTATGGGGTACAATGAAAGCAGTGTTAAGAGAAAAACTCATAGCACTAGATGCCTATATGAAAAACCTAGAGAAATCTCACACAAGAAACCTAACAGCACAGCTGAAGGCTTTAGAACAATTAGAAGCAAACTCACCTAAAAAGAGTAGACAGCAGGAAATAATCAAACTTTGGGATGAAATCAACACAATAGAAAGTAGAAGAATGCAAATAAATCCAAACCTATCACTCAGCACAAAACTCAAATTCAAGTGGATCAAAGATCTCAACATAAAACCAGTTACACTGAAATTGATAGAAAAGAAAGTAGGAAATACCCTCCAACACATTGGCACAAGCGACCACTTCCTAAATATAACACCAGTAGCACAGACACTAAGAACAACAATCAATAAGTGGAATCTCCTGAAACTGAGAAGCTTTTGTAAGGCAAAGTAAATAAGACAAAATGACAACCTATAGAATGGGAAAAGGTCTTCACCAACCCTACATCTGACAGAGGACTGATCTCTAAAACATACAGAGAAATCAAAAAACTAGAGTCCAAAAACCTAAATAACCCAATTAAAAAATGGGGTTCAGAGCTAAAAAGGGAATTCTCAATAGAAGAATAACAATTGGCTGAAAGGCACTTACAAATTGGCCATTAGAGAAATACAAATCAAAACAACTTTGAGATACCACCTTACAGCTGTCAGAATATCTAAGATCAAAACCACAGATGGCGGCAGCCTATGCTGGAGAGGATGTGGAATAAGGGAAACACTCCTCCATTGTTGGTGGGAGTGTAAACTTGTTCAGCCACTCTAGAATGAAGTATGGTGGTTCCTCAGAAAACTGAGAATCAATCTCTCCAAGGATCCAGCAATACCAGTATTGGCCACATTCCTGAAAGATACACATTCTTACTCCAAAGCCATTAGCTCAACTATGTTCATAGCAGCATTATTCATAATAGCAAGAACCTGGAAACAACCTAGATGCCCCTCAACTGACTAACAAACTGTGGTACATCTACACAATGGAGTATTACTCATCAGAAAAAATGACACACTAAAATTTGCAGTCAAATGGACAAATGAAGGGATTTGGAGAATATCCTCCTGAGCAAGGTATTAGAAGCCCAGAAAGATAGGCATGGGATGTCCTCACTCATAAGTGGATTTTAGACAAAAAGCAAAGAATACCCAACCTGAAAACCACCACCCCTGAACAGCTGGGGATCAGAAGGAACTTAAGAGAGACGTCCAGAGATTCCCCTAGGAAGAGAAGATCACCTTAGCAAATTGGGGTCACAATGGGCTGCAAGAAGAGATGGAAACAAATCATGAGAGAAGGAGATGGATGAGTGAGAGGAGCAACAAAGAGAGAGAAAAAAAGAGATGAACGTCTTGACAGAGGAAGCCATTGTCACTGTGGGGTTGAAAAGAGACCGGAAGCTATGGAAACCTCCAAGAACTCACAGGATGTCCCTGACTAGGTCTCCAACCAATAGCAGAGGGGGTGCCTAAACAGGACTTCCCCTATGATCAAATGAATAACTACCCTAAGTGTCATCACAGAACCTACATCCAACAATGAATAGAGATGGAGGCAGAGATCCATGGCTGAGCCCTGGGCTGAGCTCCTGGTCCAGCTGAGAGCAGGGGAGGAGAGTCTGTATGAGCAAGGGGATAGGGATTATGAGGAGGAGTCCCACAGTGATGGCTGAGGCTCTGGGGAGCTCACTGAGTCAAGAACAGCCACTGGGAACCATCAGGAAAAGGAGCTAGGCCCTCCAAGGGTAGGCAACTGTCGACTGGCATGGGCAGTATGTGGAGCCTCGAGGGATCAGACTGAGTTCCCGTTCCTGGGCTGGCACCTTGGAGCCCATTCCCTGCAGAAGAACACCTAATCCAGTCTTGACTTTGGGGTGAGGAAATCGGACTTGCCTGGAGTTGATGTGCCAGGCTGAGCTGACCTGCCTTGGAACTTCTTGCCCTTTTGTGGGAGGGGATAGGGCATGGGGTGGGGGCCAAGGCTGATGGCTAACTGGGAGGGATTGGGAGGAGGGAAGAGAGATGAAGCAGGGGATACATAGTTAAAAAAGACTTTTTAAAAAAATTAAAAAAAATAAAATGAAGAAAAAATAAAAATAAAAAAGAGGTGGTAGGTAGTGATGACGTATCTTTAAACTGGAACCTCATGAATTTTTGTAGTCTAATTTTCCCATTTTAATTCAAAACATCCTGTGTAAATGGAAATTAATTACATTTTCTATTTTAGAGAGAATCAAAAGTCATTATAAAAATACAAAACTTGAAAAGATTTTTTTCCAGTGCTATATTGTCTTCTTCAAATTTTTCTCTCTGATTATATTAATAGCAATTTGTGAACATTTAAGGCATTTTTGATGTGCTTCCTGGTCCTAAATAAATTAATATATGTTAAAGAAAGTAGAATAAATTCAGCAATAAAATCATCCAGCAGAATTCACCTCTATTAACATTGTAACTAATTAGGTATTTTAATGGAATAATCTTTTTACAACAGTTAATATTGGTCGTAACCCTGAGGCTTTTGTGTGTTTGCTGTTTATCTAAGATCTAGCATGGAGTATAGAGACTGAGCCTGAAGCAGAAGCAGCCCTGCTGCGGCAAGTTGGCCTTGTTGTAAGTGACTGCTACACAGTAAACTTTCCTCATGAGCTGTGTGGGCTGGAAATAAAACTGCATTTATATCTGCTGCAGGAAAGTGAGGACTTTCTCTTTTATCTCACTTTTACGTTCATAGTTTATTAATTCACAGGCCAGAGTTGTAGGTGTCTAAAAGGCAATGCCCTGATGAGTAAATGGACTGGAAGGGAGCAAGACACTGGCAGTTCAGAAGGAGGACTTGGCTGTTAGGGGATAGGGGGTATTCAACCTCAGTGTGAACCAGCTTGGAGTGGGGAAGTGCTGTGGTCATTTCCAGTGAGGGCAGATAGACAGGCAGGCACCTTGACAGACAACGTTTCTGTTGTCATCTAAACTCCATTTTAGGTGTGTGTCCTTGAGTTTAACGTAACCGCTCTTGGTTTATTTGATGAAGTGATTTACCGATCTGCTTTTTATCTTTTGGGGGATTTAAAAGAAAATACTTCAACATATAGAAATAATATTTCTATAGAAATATAATGCATATTTCAGAACAAATAGGTTTAGTCAAATAGCATTAATGGAATTACCAAAGCTTAAAAAAAAAAAAAAAACAAAAACAAACTAAGAAAAGCAATTCACAAATGCTAATTTTCTAATCATTGCTGAATTAGACTCTACATGGGGGTAATATAGCAAATTATGATGTAAATGTTTGCAGTTTTTGATGGGCATGTTTTTGTACATGAACTCTAGCCTACAGTCTCCTCATAGTTAGGCTATGGTTTGTGATATTGAATTATATAACTGAACCATTGGTCTCATTACAGTTAATGTTAAATTATAAGGAAGAAAAAGAGCGGCGTCTATGCATTAAAGATAAAATTAATCCGATAAAACTCATGTAGTTCTCCATGAGGTCTACTGCTTAGGCCAGAGACGGCACCAAAAGAGGCCATAGCTATTTTTATTCTGTGTACTTCTTAACTTGTTTACAAAAACTCCGGATATGCTTTCTAAGTACCCGACAGCGATTCACCAGTAGCTTCGAGTAAATCTTACTAATTTTATTTGTTGGATAGCTGAAACTGACCCATTTCAAGGAACAGTCCTTAGCTCTAGGAAACGGCAAATAAAACCATCTATCCACTTTAACGCTTTTATTCAATAAGTATTTGTTATACTACATCTCTCGAGACTGATGTTCTTAAAGTGAAAGTTTTAATTGTTTGAGCTGCTTGATAATGTTCTCAACCACTTGAGGATGGTATATGTTACCGTCTAGCTT
The DNA here is from genome assembly GCA_033318265.1 of Phyllotis vaccarum. Taxonomy (NCBI): domain Eukaryota; kingdom Metazoa; phylum Chordata; class Mammalia; order Rodentia; family Cricetidae; genus Phyllotis; species Phyllotis vaccarum. The sequence goes on from JARWLC010000007.1 coordinate 3,141,957, forward strand.
CCATCCTGCCTGGGGTAAGTCACCATTCAGTTGTGGTAGCCAGAAAACTCAATATTTTGCTGCACTAGAATTACTTGGGAATGCAATATTTCCAGAAAACATTCTCCAGTGGAGTGAACCTTGCTTTCTCTTTAGCCACGGCAGCGAAACACACCAGTTGTCAGGATGAAGGGATTGTAGTTATTTTTAAACTTTCTTATAGAATTAAGTTATTGAAAAGATTTCACTTCTTGTGTGTATCTTCCCATATTGCATAACTGTTTCACTCTGTAACAGATTAAATATCATACATCATTGTTCTTCTTACATAAAGATTGTGAAGGGCTTTGGGGCATTTTTACCCTGCGAGTTTGGGCAGTTGATTACAGAAATAATTTTCAATCACTTACACTTAATTTTTCCATTTGATCGTTTTCAAAAGATTGTAGATAACTCTGGGTCATCAGGGATTGCTGTTAGCACTTTGTCATCCAGAAAAAACTCTTATGTATCCTTTGTTGAGTTCACAGGGTTCTTTTCTTTCTGTGAGAAAAACCTCTTTATCACTGGAAACTACTCTTTGTGTGAGTGTGTGGTGTGTATGTGGTGTAAACGTTTATTGTGGGCTTTGTGAAGATGTTTTTATTTTCTTGCTTTTACATTTCCATGTGTTTTCATTGACGAATAGTTATTATTATACCAATGTTTAATACATAAAAGCTGAAATAAAGGGCTAATAAATTATTGTGTACCCATTTTATAAAAAAAAGAAAAACCCGCTTTCTCTTTTGCTGCAACTGTAGCCTTTTCTAATTCTTCTTGAGTATTTTAAATCAAGTCTTGTCTATTATTTTATTTGTAAATATTTGTTCATCAATAGAAACTCTTTTAAAATATTGACAAATTTTTAGTTTTCCATAGTATTTGGGTCTCATTTCCTAAGCCACTGGAAAGAGTTCCAAATTAGCCAAGACTCCAGAACCCTAACTTCCTAGGTATTGCATCTTTAATTCTGATGCAGATACCATAGACCTAATCAAGACTCCAAGTCACAATGGTGAAACAGTACTCCATGTGGCATATCTGCCATCTTCTCTTTATTCATCCATTGGCTGATAGATACTTAGCTTGTTTCTATTTTTTTTGGATATGCCAAGAGTACAAAATAAACACGGGGAGTGGAGATTTCTCATTGAGTGTCTGCTTTTATTTCTTGCATAAAGACATTGTTTTGCTTGTGAATACTTAATTTCCCATTATAATTCATTAAAAGTATTTTTCCATTGTGTCTTTCTTTAGGATCTTTTTTGGAAATGAGCTTTCTGTAAATGTATGGGTTTATATCTTTTGTTCGACTGGTCCTGTGTCTCATTCTTGTCAATACAGTACTACAGGTTTATAGCATTTTCATCCCAGGTAATGTAATTCTCCTGATCTGCTTTGTGTTTATTTTTTAATGATATGGTCTCATAAACATTTTTAGGATTTTTTTTTCTTTTTACGAACAATAGTAGCAGTATGTTGGCAGGTTCCTCATTGAACCTATGGATCACTGTTGGTTGTGTAGACATTTGACAATATTGTTTCTCTAAACCTGTGGACACACGATGCCTTTCTATGTTTTATTTCTATAATCAATGTGTTATGGTTTTCATGCTTTGTTAAATTTATTTGTAAACTTTTTTTGTAGCTACTGTAGGCGTAGTGTTTTGAATTCTACCCCAGACAATTCATATTTGGCATAGAACGTAATTTTTGTATTTTATTTCATTCCTTGAAATGTTACTGAATTCACTTATTGATTATAACAAGCTTTCTGTGGAGTCTTTGAGTTTTTTATTATTAGAGTAATAATAATGATGATCATTTGTGTCCTTCACATGTGTGGGGGCCATGTGTGTCACATGTGTAAAGGTCAGAAAACAGCTTTCCAGTATCACTCTCTTTCTACCGTGGAGGCAGGGGTTCAGTCCTGGTCCTCGTGTGTGAGGCAAGTCACCCCTCCGGCCCAAGGGTTTCTGTTATACGATCATGTCCTTGTAAATGGTGACAATTTGATTTGTTTTCCAATATCGACGTTCTTGGCTTTGCTTCTTGTCTAATTGCTCTGTTGAGAACTTCCAGTGCTATGTTTCATAACAAGAGTAAAAGTTGGTATCTTTATATCTTTCAAGATCTTAGAGAGAAAACCTCTAGCTTTTCTCCATTCGTTATTATATGAGCTGTTGCCTTGAGTAGGACCTTATTCTGTGAAAATGTCCTCACGTTCTACCCGTCTTGTCCAAAGCATTTATTATAAAGGGAGGTTGTTGGAGTTCCTTAAACGCCTATTCCTTCATCTCCCCGGGTGGTCATGCTTTTATTGACCTGCGTTTCATTCTCGTGATCATGTTTCATCCGTCTCTGGCATGGGTCCCACTTTATGACTGTGACTAATCTTGTCATTTGCACTGACGTGAACAGAAACCGGCGTTATCATGTTAAGTACAACAAGCCAGATACGAACAGACAAATCCTGTATGATATCATTCACATGCAGAACATGAAACTGTTAATCTCACAGAAGTTGAATGTAGAATGGTAGTTACCAGAGGTTGAGCGTATGTATGTTGGATTGGGGTAAAGTTTGATTAATGGCATTAAGTTATAGCCAGAAATAAATAAGAAGCTCTGAAGTATGTACTATCACGGTACATGATCTACATATGTACTAGAATGGTAAAATGGCTACAGTAAGGGTGATGATGATAGTTATAGAACACTGTATATTTCAAAAGCTAGAAGAATTTTGCATACTTCTAGAAGGTACACACATTTAATATAATTTTGATGTTACACAATGTACTTATTTATTTGCGACATCACAAGAGACCGCACGATATGTGCATTTTTTTTGTCATCTGCTATTAAAAAGAACTTTCATTTAGTCAGGCATGGTGTTGCATGCCTCTAATCTTAGCACTCAAAATTCTGAGGCTGTAGAAGATTGGGGACTTAAAGCTACATAGACAGTTTGAAGCTAATCTGTGTTACATAGCAAGACTAAAATAATTTACATAAACGTTAAACAGTAGACTTTTTACTTGAGGAAAAGCCAGACTGAGGAAAAATTTTTTCTACAATTCTGAGCCTGAATCCCACTGGCTGACTGTGCTCAGTGATGGCTGATAAGAGGTACATGTTTGTTAATAGTTCCCCATTTCACGCTGGGGCTCTGTTAGAAGTCTTGCTTGGATGCCGTCTAGTCCTGGAGATTTTTCTTTGCATTTAGTTTGTTGGCGAGGCTGGGAAATAGGCTATTTTCTGCTGTTTGTTCTCACACCTATGACCTGTGTCTTTTAACAAATAGGGAACTGGGAGTCTTCTAAAGTCTTCAGTGAGGACTGAAGCACAAAATTCATGGATTTCCCCATCACCACCTTTGCATGCCCGAGTAACCTTGGTGTTTTCTTGTTGGGTTTCTGGCTTTGTTGTACTTAAAGGGGTTTGTGTCTCCTGCCTCGGTGTCCCTCATGAGGAACATTGATTTCCTCATAGGCTACTTGTTTTCAGTTTGATTTTACATCAAAAATTTTGCTGTTGTCAAAGAAAGAAAATGTTCCGCTCAACATTTTCTTTTTTCATAATAGCAAAATTTTCCTTAAAAATGTTTGTGTGGCCTCATCATATTATTAGTTTGGCATTTATGTATTTTGCGTATGCTTTCTCTGTTTTTACTGCTGCACACAATCTTGGCTCACAAGTTTTACTGCACTTTCTAGGTAGGCTTCTTTGTTTAAAAAGCAACTTTTGCTTCTCTGTATATATATATATATATATATATATATATATATATATATATATATACATATATATATATATATATTTTTTTTTTCTCTTTTAAGATTGAAAATACACAAGATGAAACTTCCCCCTCTTGGATGTCTAGATAATGAGTGTAGTTGATATTAAAGATTGATTCCCCCCCCCAAAAAAAACAAAAAAAAACCAACCTATTTCGGACTTCATTTCACAACCTACTCATGATATCTTATTTTGGGAGGCTTTGAGCAGTTGCTTTTCACAGCCACAGACCTGTTTCCTGGGCTACAACTTAGAAAAGCTTTCTCATTTTCTCATTTAACCGATGGATCTATGGGAAAAACAAGTTGAATTTGAGGGAAATTTTGAAGTAGCTAACTTATGATTTATAATTTGCATTTAATACTAATACACCACAGATGATCAAAGCTTGACTTATATGTTGTATAAATTACAAAGGGCTTCACTCAATGTCTAATAGAAATGCCACATACCTTACACACAATGTTTAAAATATTCTAGCTGTCATTTTTTTTTTTTAAAAAATAACTAAAAAACAGCTGGTGAGAGTAACTTTAATTGTACATTTTCTTCAACCCCAATAATAAAGTAAAATAATATTTCATTCCAAACTAGACATACCACAAATTCTCAGTTGTTGTATTTGACAGTGGACATTGTATTCGACAGTGCAGTTTTTACATAGGTTTATATAGGGGCTCCTTAGAAAATAATAATCTAATCATTTTAGTCTCTCTAGAAGTCATTTTGAATTTTTATGCATAATTCTGCTCATACCTGTGATACCACATTGGCCTGGCAAACTCTGAAGGAGGCATTTTAACTGACAAGAAGTTGATGAATGTATTTAACTGTATTACTCTAATATACTTGCTATATCTCTTCTAATTAAAATAAGATTATCTTACAGCTTCTGAAATGAAGATCTGGCATAATAGACTAGAAATGTGATGAAAATGTTTTCATTAAATGCACAGATACCCTGCAAGGCATGGCATTTTATCTCAGATCTCTAATAACATTCATATACCCTTTTAATCTCAGAAGCATTTAAAACTTAATAGGAACTCCTTAAAGAATAACAGAATTATAAGGCTTGCAAAGTTACTTTAACTTGAAAGTACTCACAGTTCATGGTTTGGGTAAAGGTAAAATTCTCCACTGGCAGTTTGTTATCTGTATTGTTGCATGGTTCATTTTCTATCCAATTTATAGTCAGTAATATTTGGGTATCTTTTGAGTGTTTTGTCTAATTTTTGACTTTTTAATAGAGTAATATCCTACTAAACATAGAAGGGGATTCTGCCCCCCCCCCCTTTTAGGGGCAAACTGAAGTTTGTTTTCTTCTGTCTTAGTCTTACAGAATTCTACTGGTCCAGCTCAGAGACGGTTAGAAAAAAATCAGAGATGAACATCCAAAGGTGTTGGTGCTCTGGTCAGAAAGTTACGTTTCTAGGGATTTTCTCCATAAGTGTTTTCCTCCCAAACACCATGATACCACCCACAATTGGGGTATAGAATTTTTTCCTGTAACTTGGTCTGTAAGAGACAGGCAGTTTCCAGCATATGGTCTCCTTGGAACCACAATTCTGCTGGATCCAATAAAACTTTTCAAAGAAAATAGATGAAAGTCCTGAGATAAGACAAAGACCCAAATGGATAAAACAAGCTAGGAAGACTTGGGGGAGACTTGACTGACACATGCAGAGGAACTGCTCGCACAGCGGGGATCCAGCTGCACAGGATAAGCACAGAAACTACTGGAGAGGTCCATCCATCCTTAGAGAGCTTCATTCAGTACTTCCTGGTTGACCTGAACTCAGTGCTCTGCATCATGTGAAGAAGAAATGCAGACATCACTCTTGGGGAGAGGTTGCCAGAACAGCAAAAAGCCCATAAGATTCTCATATATCCAAGAGAGTTCTTGGACCTGCACAGATGTTCATTATTTTGTCCTGTTATCTTTTTGAATCCATTATAATTCCAATTTCTGACTAGACATTTCCTCCTCCTGTTCATCTTCACTTCCTCCTCCTCTTGTAAAAACTGTGAGCGAAGGAGTCTTCACAGTTATTTTGAGAGTCCTATATCCTTATACCCTTGGTCCCTCACTTGCCTGATTATCTCCAAGGCTTATTTGTAGTAAGGAGTTTATGGCCCAGCCTTACCCTGAGATCTGGACCAGCTATCCCAAATAAACTGCCCATAGCTGCTTGGTCCCAAATAATCACACAAAGTCTTATTTTAATTACATGCTGCTTGGCCTATGGCTCAGGCATATTACTTGCTAACTCTTTAACCCAAGATGCACAAAGTGGCTTAGTAACTTTTCTCAGGGCATTTTCTTCTTTCCTCTGCATCTGCCTGGCATGTCTGCTCTGTTCTTCCGCCTCCCAGAATTTTCTTAGTCTGGTGGGCCCATCCATACTTCCTGTCTGCCTCCTGACCAATCTGTGTTTTTTATCAAACCAGTAGGCAGGACAAATATTTACAATATACAAGAGCATAATCCCACAGCATTTATCTGTACTTTTCTATGTGTTGTCTTCAATCATCCCTTTCCATTCCAGCAACCCTGGCCGTTTGAACCCACATCAACCCATTCATTATAGCAAGATGTATCTTAGTATTCTCTGAGATTCATCTTTGAGGTCTACACAGCCACATCTCACTTTCAGGGAGTTTGTGAGTAAAGTAGGCTAGTTGAACTAAGTGCAGGGTTTTAAGGTTTTAATGTTAAGCACCTGTATTTGTAGCTCTGGACGAACAAATGTATACGATGCTTGACAACCACTATGTCTCAGAGGCACACCTCTGTCAAGAGCATGGTAAAGGTTCAATTGTGCCTGACACACATGGTTGGTAACAGGCCTATAAGTCTTCAGGGGAGTTGCTTGACCATCCTCAGAACTACCAAATTTGTAGCATTGGAACCAGTTTGCTATTATGGGCTGCTTTTGAAGGCGTTTTAAATGGTAACTGTTTGTTCAAACAAAGTGTTTTATCACTTCCCTTACCGGCATTTAGAACATTGTTTCCCCTTGGCTGTTTTTGACCTTTCTTCTCTGTATTTTAAAGATCCCTAGACACTCAGGCTGAGGGGTGCTCACGCTTAAGTTGACCTTTTAGACTTCTGGAATGCCCATTGCTGTTTGAACTTTAGGTTGACCCACCTTTATCCCTCACTGTAAGACACAGTCAGAAGTAATTCCTGTTGGGCGGCCCAATGATTTGGTAATGCGATTGGGTTCATTTGAGTTAGGAGGGTTTGTGTTTATTTAGTTAGAGCTGGTTGGTTTAGATTCTGAACTGATTCCAGTTTTTTTGTTTTTTTTTTTTTAAATAAGGATATTGTACCAGGTGGATAGGCAAATGTCCCTTATCAGAATCACCTGAGGTACTTATTTACACATTTAAATTCCCAAGCCTGTTTTGTATCTGCCATATCTGAAGATATGGAGCTGGGTATAGCACTAGCTTCAGAGCTGTTTCCTCCGATGCTTTTCATGCATTCAAGAGTTGTCACTTCGACTCCATTGCTAGCTTTTTCACCATGCTACCTTTGGTTCTTTCTTCCCAGTGCTGAGGATGGGACTCAGTGCCTTTTGCATGCATGTTCTGCCAACTGAGCATATCCCTAGGCTTTTTTATTTTATAATTTATCAAATGTCGAGCAAAGGATAATCACAGTGCATGCTCTTTTAGCACATCTTCAGGAGGCTGCTGAACACACATAAACAAATGCAGCCTCCTCATTTGCGTTTCCTAACCACTGAGTTAAAAAGCATTGAGTCCCTGCCAAGGCATGTTTAAGGCCTCTTCACTACTGGAACTGGTCCTTTCTTCTGGTGAATGGTGTTAGGATGTCCTAGCTTCGTATCTGGCAGCAAAATGCTGGTTACAAAAGGATGAGACTCTTCTTAAAGGGAAAACTGTATTCTCTCTTCAGTATCATAAAATACCCTCAGACAGCCTTTCTCAAAAGCAGAAACGCTGTGAACCATGAGTGTTCCGTGAGCAGAATGTGGAAACAGCAAATATCGTCAAGTAATAGCAAGATAACTAAGTGACACATTTTAGAGTTTAGCTCCACTTTGAGGATCATAATAAAGGGAAAGTCCAAACTGTCTAAGTCATTTTCACATGTGACTTTGTAGGGATATAAAGTGCCTGGTGCACACCAGGTCTGCAGTGTGGACACACTGATGAGTTATCAGAATCAGGTAATTTGACTAAAGAATGAGATCTGTTTACTTGCTAAAAAACCATAACTCTACTGTTAGGAAAACTCAGAGGCACTAATATGGAGGTAGGCAGTCCTTTAAGGAAACCACAGTGACTGTTCTGTTGGCCTTGCTGTCCCTATATGTCCGTGGATTTTCACTACATGACATTACTCTCCTGCCCTTCCAGCTGATTGTTCAATGAGAGGTAAGTTAGCGTAACCTACTGGATTTCTGTGAAGAACATGTAACATAAGAACAATAGACAATAGAAAGGAAATTGGTGGCTGCCATGGATTTCTGACACTTCCTTCTGTTGGCTGTTCTGATTCTCTTGTTTCCTTAATTTTTATTTTTTTGTCAAACTCTTTCTTAAATTTTGAAATAGAAGAAATTTAGCCTTATAAAATAATAAGATTTCCTTGAAAGATTTCTTTATATAGTTTAATGTGAATTGAATATACAATTGATCTAGCAGTCAGATAGCTGAATGGTGAGCCCCTGTTCCGCAGGCCCGGCTGCTGCTTTGACAGAAGTAAGGCTGTAGATGAGCAGCAGCATGTCTGGAACAAACTGGGTGTTGATTATTTCCACACTCCAACTTTCTTATGAGACTCATAGAGCTCAGAGTCCACTCAGAGGCGTCGCCGTTAATATTTCTTTTCCTCTATAACGCATGTGTCAAAGCTGAACTCAATGTAAGTTCCTTGTTAACATCTCCTATATGGTTCGAAAATATAGTGGGCGAAAACAACACATATTGATTATTGTAAGATTTCTATGGGTCAGAATCTTCAAATCATTTCTTTGTGAGGGTCTAGCTCAGTGTTTGCCACAGTGACTCAGTATATAGGCTGAAACTGCAGTTATCTGAAGGCCATTGGGAAAAGGAGCTACGTCCTAGCTTACTTGTGTGGCTATTGAGAGGCCTCAGTTCTTGTTTGTGAACTATTTTATAGTGTTAGCTTGTGATTATGGTCAGAGACTTTCCTCAGAGAAAGTCCTGCATAGTCACAGGTTTTAAAGTCAATCTTGGCATGTTTTATTCACTAGGAATCAATATGTGTAACCAACAGTTAAGGGCAGGCTGACACTGGCATCCACAGCAGGAAAAAGGGATCAGGGAGCTTCTTACATGTCTTTCTGTTGTATGTGAAACTTAAATGATTGTGTCATCTGAAACTATGCAAATCCTTTTAATAAACTGCAGTGGTCTAAGAACGAGTTTGGGTGTCATAGTGGTAAGGACGGAAGAAAGGCCATAATAATTATTATGAAATGAGACTTGATCAGCCTGGGCATTCAGGACAGTAGTACCAAGTTAGAAAAATGGCTTTACACTTTGATAATGTCTGTAACTTGGAGCAAATTTTAAAGAATCCTTTTCACGCCTGCTAAGGGGTAACTATCCTTTGTGGTAGATGGCCCATATGGTGGAGTGGTCAGGCAGGATTAGAAAAGCGATTCTTTCAGAGGTAAAGGCACTGTTAAGGGGATAGACAAGGGATTATGGTCGAGAACATTCACCATGTCTAGGCATAAAGAGAGTCAATAAAGTGTACCGGCTAGAAGTTTTGACAGAGCTGGAGTAATGCCCATGCTCTACTTGAGGTAAAATACATGTAAGCTGAGCTTACTTACAAGCCAAAAGGCTAAAAGGGGCCAAAGATACAGTTCAGAGTTGTCAGCCTCCCCAACACAGAGTGATCAGCCTCCCCAACACAGAGTGGTCAGCCTCCCCAACACAGAGTGGTCAGCCTCCCCAGCACAGAGTGGTCAGCCTCCCCAACACAGAGTGGTCAGCCTCCCCAGCACAGAGTGGCCTCAGGGCAGGGTAAGGACTGGAGGGGGTTGCTTTGAACGCAACTGAAAGTCATTCAGCACACAATCCTGTAAGGCTTCAAACACCAGTCATATCAGGGATTGGGCACTCAGTTAATGTTAGCTATTACAATAATTATCATTGCCTGCTAATGGGTCTATTAGAATGTTTGTCTTGGGGCAGACCACAGAGAAATGTCTCTTTTATACCTATGGGATTTGAATGTGAGTATCTCTGCATTAGGAAAATCAGGCAGAGAGGAGCTTATTGAATTACCTCACATCATTTACCTCAGTCAAGCTAAGAGAAAGATCTCATTCAATACAATATACTACCCATTGACCCACTAACAGCAAGGAGCGTCTCTCTTCATGGTCTCATCTGCACAGCACTACAGAAAGCTTCCCACATGTTGTGTTCTAGCAACGCTACAGATCAGATACCAGTTCCCTGCTAAGAGCCAGCCTTGCTAGGCATGGCATGTGGCTACAGCAAAGCTCTACCATCCAACTTTCCTCCCACCCAGCTGCCTGCCTTTATCAGCTCCAACAGCCTTGAAAGGTGCCACTCCCACGCAATTCAGGGTACAGCATTTCTGGGGTTCCTAAGCATCAGGTTGGAAACCAGCAACAGACGGAGAAGCCATGTAACACAGAGAAGATTCAAGGAGAGGTGGACAGCGAGGCGGGGAGCCAAATGGGCAGACTGAGAGATGGACGTCCAGAAAGCAGCGCGGTGCAGAGTTGGAGATTCCTGGAAAGCTGTAGTTCTCACACACTCCTTTTTTTTTTTTTTTTTTTTCCTTCTTTTCTGAGGCCGGTGTCCAAATGGAGCAAGCCTGGGCTGCTCATTCTTCTGACGTAGTATTGTGTCTTCTCTGACTCACAGGGATGAGCTTCTCTCCAAGGCTGGGTCTCAACCACTCTATTATCCTTTGAGAGAGAAGCCAACGTGGCACAGATGGTATTTAAAACGCGTGTGTTTCTCTGTTAACTGCTCTGTCCCAAACATAAACATCAGTTCAGTGACTTCACTGTTGTAAGTAATAAGTTACAACAGCATCACTTGCTTCTGAGTTAATTGACAGAAACAAAATGAAAAATCACCATTAAAAGGCTATATTTGCATATTTTATGCTGTCAAAGAACACGCCACTAATGTAGCATAAGGAGCATTCTTAAACAGAAACATTACAGTTTTCACAATCTAAGGAAGATTATTTTAAATGCTGAAAGCTGAAATTTCATTTATAATAAGAAAGAGGGAACATTTATTTCAGTGGGAAAATAACAAAAGCACTTTCCGGTGACATTTTTAATAGCATATTAATTTGAAATTGTAATTTTGAGAAGTAATTTCATTTACATAAACACCAAATGCATTCTAAATGCATGGTATTATCATAATGACTGGAAATTAAATTAATAATGATAGAGAAGTTAAAATCTGACATAACCTCCTGGAATTTTTTTTTTTTACTCCTACTGGACGTATTGAACTTCATCTGTTGTTTTAATTTTGCAGAGCTGAACAGTCCTTCTGTTTGGGAGCTGGAACTGACTTTCAGGAGAGGTATTCATAGTAATGTGAACCAGCCAAAGACTTAGCACCTACAAGACCTGATTGGTTAAAGGTACATGCAGGCATGCACACACACACATACACACTCACACATACATATAACACACACACACTATACACACCACACACACTATACACACCACACACACATATAACACACACAGACATACACACACCACACACACACACCACAAACACACACTCACACAGACACACACACACACTCACACACATACCACACACACACACTCACACACACATACACAACACACACATACAAAACACACACACACTATACTTACCACACACAGGCATGCACACACAACACACACACACTCACACATACCACAGACAGACACACACACACACACACACACACACACACACACGCAGTCACACACATACATACACACACCACAGACACACACTCACACACGCACTCACACACTCACACACACACTCATATACACACATCACAGACACACACTCACACACACACACACTCACACACACACTCACATACACACACCACAGACACACACTCACACACCCCCCCACACCCCCCACACACCATAATATTAATTACTTTATTCCTACATTGCTGTGTTTTGCAGAGATGGGTGAAGTTAAATGGCTATTATTTTAATTAGGGAGGATAGGGTGTCTTTTCAAAGGTATAGATAAGCTGTTGTATAAAATCAAGACTTTCACAGGTAGGGAGAAAGGTTTCTTTTCCCACCCTGAAGTAGTGAACAAGTACAATAAAAGGTTTTGATGACTGGATTCCTTCAGGCGGGCTCTTGGTTTCTGTGCTCCTCTCTCAAGAGCACATTATGATTGTCAGCAGGTCTCACCTGCCGATGGCAGGACCTTTAATGAGATGCAGACAGCAGGCAATATTGCTTCCAGAAAGGTTTACATGATTTGGGAACCTGGAAGTTGTCTGTTAGATGAGTGATTGATTAGAGTGCACACACAATTCTCTTGGGAAGTGTAAACACGATCCAGAATCCTCAGTAATGTCATGTCTGTCATTCTTTGTAGTGGGATTGTGTTCTGTTCCACTGTAAATAAATGTCCTGCCTACTGGTTTAATAAAAACGCTGATTGGTCAAAGGCAGACAGGAAATGTGGGTGGGGCTACCAGACTAAGAAAACTCTGAGAAGAAGAAGAACAGAGCAGAGATGCCACAGACTTCAGAGCTGCCAGAAGATGCAGAGGACACCTATGCTGCTCTGAGAAAAGGTACCGAGCTGCATGGCTGAACAGGATAAGAATCATGGGTTAGTTTAAAGGTAAAGAGCAAGTTATATGCCTGGGTCTTAGGCCAATCAGCCTAAAATTAATGTAGACATCTGTGTGTCTCTGTGGGTTTGAGGGTCTGTGGGTCTGAGGGTCTGTGGATCTGGGGGTCTGTGGGTTTGAAGGTATATGGGTCTGGGGGTCTGTGGTATTGAAGGTCTGTGGGTCTGCTGGTTTGTGGGTATGCGGGTCTGAGGCTCTGAGGGTCTGAGGGACTGCGTCTCTGAGGGTCTGTGGATCTGTGTGTCTCTGCGGGTGTGAGGGTCTGTGGGTCTGAGCGTCTGGGGATCTGGGGGTCTGAGGGTCTGAGAATTTGTGGGTCTGAGGGTCTGAGGGTCTGCAGGTCTGCAGGTCCGAACCTCAAGTCTAGGCGGGAAAGCCCCGACCAGAAACCTCATACAACAGAGCTCACTATTGAAGTCTTTGATGTCTTCATTGCCTAGACTAGACTATGCTGAGAAAGTCACGAGAACATTTCACCAACTATGAAATACGGGGCAAATCATGCTCCACCCAGGATTCTCTCCCGCATCTAAAAAGCTCTGCCGACACAGTTTCAGCATGCTTTGGCCATCGTATCTCAGGGTATCCAGCGCTCAGACAGGACTTGCCAAATGCACACACAACAGCTGCCTCACCAAAACAGTGTTTGTATTATTTCTAAGTGTCCTTCCACCCAAGCTTCAAAACATGAAGTGAAATGCAATGATAAGATGAATTTCCACAATTTATTAAAAATTATTTCTTCTGAGATTTTAATTTAGCTTGAAGAGCACAATTACAGAGTCAACCAGTCACCCGTAGACTAAGCTGCCTGACTTCAGAGATCTTATAGTTTATTTGTGTAGCAAGTCTACTCAGAAATTAAAAGTACATGGCTAGCACTCTGTGTGGGTCCCACACACTTAATGTGGAAGGTCTCAGAGCTGGAAACCCCTTTCCAGTTAGCTTAGGCTGTTGTTGCACTGAATTTGGTGTTCCTAATATAGTTTTGTCCTTACAGCCTCTTTCTGGAATAGTTCATTGTGCCCAAGACAGCTTTGACCGGGCTCAATGGAGACACGAAACAGTGCAATTCAATACCACCAGAATGCTTAATTTCCGTTCTTAAACCAAGGAGGAGAATAGTAAAAACATTTTAATAAGAAATATACAAACAAGGAATAGTAATGTCTGCAGTTAAAATTAGTTTAATGTCATCTAGTATCATGTATGAATGCTGTCTAGCACTGTTTGATTTGGCATACTTAAGGTCTTCTACCTACCAATTATTTCTATTCAGCATTAACAAAGCAGATTCTTATGTGATGGGATTCAGGTGTCAGCTGATAAGGTCCAAAGATGCTTATCCAGGGTCCCAGGTTCCTGAAGGGGGAGTGGCAAACCCCACTCAAAAGGGGCTGCTGGGATCTTGGGGGCCCGTTTTTTGGTTCCTGACTACTAAAGAGACCGGTTCAGCATCCATCGTCCATCACATAGGTAATCCAGCCTATCAGGCCTCTATATAAGCTGTTATCTATATCATAAATGTTGGCTTATATTTTAATAAATATTAATCTTAGATTAATATATTTTAAGAAAAATTTCCACACTCTTACCTGAAATTTTAAAGCAATGTAGTATAGTATGAGAATGATGTCTTTGCAAATAGCTTTTCAGAATCTCCCCTCTCAACTCCTCCTCCTGGCATAAAAAACTTGGAAAGTGAAATCCAAAGTTGTCTCCTATTCTAGAGTGGCCTCTCTGCTAGTCATTTTGGAGGGGAATCTATTCAGAATACAGTTGTCTCATTTACAGCCAACCTTAGGAAGCTAATGTTTTTTTCTTTTGTGTCCTTTCAAATGAACGGGTAAAGATAGAAATGGGATCTGGGACTTCAACAGAAGATCCAGTTGTAGGCGCCCTTTACTGCCTCATCCAGTTGTAGGCGCCCCTTACTTATTTCCATTGTTTTTTAGGAGGTTTGTGTTTGGCATGTAGAGATTCCATAATGCCCCCACCTCACTGCTTTCTGCATTACCTCTGCACTGTCCCCTTTTCTTTCTTTGGCAATTGATGTGTCACAAAGTCCTATCGTGGGTGCTAAGGATAGAAAGACAACGGTTTGGTAAACGTGTCTTGGAGTTCAAGTGCCTTTAAGAAGCAACAGATCATTTTTAATCTGACATCTCCTAATTAAATTGATTAGGAGATAAGATGCACCCAACAAGTGTCAGAATTGGGGAAGTTAAAAAGCTTTGTGAGTTGCAAAAGCCATTTGAGCTCCTAAACCTTCAGGAAACGGAATGTCCTTGAAAGCTCTCATAGCAGGAGTTGCAGAGCTCAGCTGGGGGCCTGCTGTCATGTTGTAATCACTATAATTTATAGCACACCAGCTCCATACCCTTTACCCCACGAGGGGCACCTGCAAGTTAGTCAGGTTGATGCAAGATCGGAATAAGGAAAGGCGAAAAGAAAAAAGAATGTAAATTCCCTTCAGAGCGTCTCTACTCTCCACGCACACTGTAGGATAGCCTTTGGGGGGGGGGGCGTAACTTTCCAACTGAACATATCTTTAGTTTCAGCGTATGTGTGCGATTGGAGGGGAGTTAGGATATGTTTAGAGCAACTTCTCCAAGACTTTTGACAGAGGTTCAAGAATGACTTTAATTCCATCCATCCATCCATCCATCCATCCATCCATCCATCCATCCATCCATCCATCCATCCGATATTAATTTGTGATCTAAAACTGGGTCTCAATGCAGCAGATTTCTAGATCTTTTGAGGCTGAACTCCTTGGAGTGAAGTTATAAAGACAGTAAAAAAAGGTAGACATGGATGTGAACAAGGTACCGTCTGGCATTATGTCCCTTCTGATGTCTGAAGTGATCTTGTTCAACTCTTCACAGCTGCACTTAGGAGGGACACTGAGAAGATAAACTTATTCAGATAGAAGAATGGACCAGAGGGGAGGTAGAAACTGAGAGGCAGGTGGCACTGTATGTATGTGAGACGGGTTATCTCCGTGATTTCCACAGCAAAGCATTGAAACTATCCGAGCAGCAAGTGCAACACCACTCAGATAAGCTTCACCTGCTCCACGGGCAGCCGGGGAAGACAGGCGCTTTCAAGGTCTAGGATAGCAGTCTAGTGGAGCGAAGGCTTGCGGCTCCTCTGGATTCGCACCTTAACGTTGTCTTTTACTAGATCGGTCACAGGCAAGTTGTTTGAAAAACTCCAGTTACATCATAAATCTGATCTTGTTAAAACGTGTATCAGAGACTCATTGTAAGAAATAACTGAAAGTATATTCATAAAGGCCCCAATAATTCCATTCCTTTGAAAGATGAGCAGGAAACATGTGCCTGAAGTTCTCTATTTGTATCTAGGCACAAATTATAGTTTTTTGGTTATAATACATTATTATATGCCGTAAGCTATAATAACAATTCCTTAAAGTCTGCCAAGATGATTAGCAAGACCAAGTCTGTACTCTGTCAGCTTGTCACATCCTAAAATCACCTGAGTAGAGTGTTAATGAGGAGTTATTTATATTGAGTTGGATTGTCCTAATGTCTGTAGGGGGTTGTTTTGATTGTTAACTGGAGTGAGGAGGTCCAGGCAGAATGTGGGCAGCCACCCTTCGTGGGTTGAGTCCTGTAACTGTGTAAGAATGAAGAACGCTAGCTGAGAATATACTGTCTAGAGTGGAGCGGGGTTGGGCTTGCTCTCTCTTTGATTCTGACTGTGGATGTAACATGACCAGCTGCTTGAGCTGCTTTGACTCCCTGGAAATGATCAACTGTAACATGGAATTTCGAGGTAAATAAATCCTTCCTATCCACAGCTTCTCTTTGTCAGGATATTTTATCACAAGGACGGAAATGAAACCAGGATTCAGTGAAGGGTTCCGACTGACGTAGGGAAGGGCTTTGATTTGTCTATCTAGCTTCAAGTCCATCACCGTTCCTCTGAGCCTGACCACTCTTTAGGTTTGAACTTTTGAGGCATCTGGTGAAGAAGCAAAGTAAGAAAGGGAGAAAGAATGGGAAATTCAAGGTCAATGCCAGCAAACAAGTCCAGAGAACACAGATGCCTTGATTTGAAGGAAGCAGAAACAGACAATCAGGAATCGAACACTGGATCTCTGTAATGTGGCTGGAGCTCTGAAGAGACGGAAGTAAAAGACAGATGACTAAAAGGATCTCTCTCCTAAACTCCCCGCGGCTTTTGCTGTTGCTAGACTTTCTAAAGAAATCTTGGGGAATCTTCCTTTTAAAGAAATCTTCTTCCCCACAGAAGACGGTGGGAACTCAGATCTGAACACGTCTCTTCACGCAATGCTCTGTTGCAGAATGAGTGTTAGGATTATGAAGGAAAACAGTTTTGTTTCCTGGACCATGCTTCTACACATCAATGCAAATCTTAGTTAATGGTCTTCAGATAATGGTCCTTCCACAGCAGCGGGCTTATAAATAGAGTCTCAATTTCAAAAAGGGAGCATGTATCTTAGAAACGTGGTTCTCAGTTTTCAATGCCCCAACAAGATCCCCTTTTCTGATCTGTAGTCCTTTCTCCAAGTGCCATCAGCCCAGAGTAGATCTCTCTCTCCCACACCTGCTCCAGGAGCTCACTGGATAACTTTCTCTTTATCCCTTAAGGCCTTTTCTCTAGTCAGCCATCTCTTCTGTGTGCTGGGTGAAAACAGGGTTGAGGATGCAGCAAAAATGAAATTGCCATCCTTTGTGGTCAGCCGGCACAGCGAGCATTTGATTTCCTTGAAGTATTTTTGTACAGTTCTGAGAAGCGTTTACTCGTCCCAGTCTCCACTGAGCTGATAATGATGAAGTTTCAATCTCAGTTGCCTTTAATCATTTTCTTATTCTGCCAGCTCAATGAACTTCTTTAACTCACTCCCGCTATCAGGTAGAGAAAAAAAAAATGGCACAACAAAACAGAAAAGAATACAAACCAACAAAAATTCCTTTCGACGAGGGCTGTAGAAAACTTCTCCGTTAGTTCTTAATGTGGAATCTGAAGTCTTTCTCAGACAAAAGTTGTATTCATGTTCATGGCAGGAAAACGACAGCAGTAAGATAGAGAACCCGCAGTATGTATCCAAGCTGGTGGGAAGCAATGATGCCCTTAAGCCTCCCAGAGCCTAGTGAGCTAGAGGCTCCTTTGTCTCAGCTAGATTCTTTACCCAGAGGCCTCAACTCCACCCTAACAGAAAACTTCCGAACTCTAGATCCACCCTTGCTACTGAGCAACCCAGCTCATTTGATCATATTTCAGAATGGAACTGCTGGTTTCTAGGTAGAGTGGCTCAGTTTACACATGAAAGAAGAATGAACACCTCTGTGGAGATCCAGTGCCTCAAGAATCCCCTTCAACTATGATTGGATCACTGTATGTCATGGGGAGGCTAGATATTAAAGCTTGTACTGTTCATCAAGTGAAAGCCTTTCCCCCTAATTCCTGTATGACTGTAATTAAGCAGAAGAGTTAATTTTATGTAAATCATGCGTTACTGTAATCGGGCGCAAGTGCACAGTCATGTACATCTTATTTAAAAGTGAAATATAATGTTATTATGTGGATGCTGGTGAAGCAGAGTCTCAGCTCTCTCGGGGGGAAAGCCAACATCAGTGGCTGTTTACAAGACTCACTCTTTGGCCTGAGTTTAATTACAAATCATCCAGCTCTGCTTGGCACTGCCTTGTGAAGGATTGAGCCACCTGCCTCCGGAAAGGCTGAAGGTACAGCACCGGGGCTTCCCTTCCCATTTCTCTCTTAACCTCCACTTACAGAACAGTCATTTTTCTCCTCCTATTCATCTTTTCAAACCCAAACAGTATTTTCCAACGGCTTGCTCTGCTCTGCTTGGCAGTCCTAACCCGTATATCCCCAGGCAGACTGCAGACGGATTCGTCTTCTGGAAGCGAGGGCTAGCCGGTTTCCGTTTTTAACTTGTCTTTTCTGATTCGACTCAGGATTGCTTTATGATCCCAGGATTTTGTTTTCCAAGTGCAGGCAGATTTGATAGATACCATGCAGAAGTCTGTGTTTGTGATGGCTACCACTCCTGAATAGCCCCAAGAGGGAGGCTGGCCTCGGGTGCAGGGCATTCACTGTTTCCCTATTCTCTGTCTATACAGTTGATCTTGGGTTTTAGGACAGCCGTGCCCTGCAGAATATAAAGCATCTAATCTACATATCTCAAGGTCAAGATTTGTAGGGAAGAAAATGTGCAGAGGAATGAATGCTTATTTTAAACACAGTCTATCTGCACCCAAAGGCCTGAGAACTAATTTGGGGGAGTTGCACTGTGGCCTCACTGTTGCCCAGCTTGTCAGGCCTGCTATTCTGCCTGGAGCCCTAAGGTATAAGGTTAGCCATCCTGGACTTCAGAGCAGGAAGCCTCTGGGCGTCCACTCTGTCTGGCCACCCTCCTACACTCCAGAAACTCTGCTCAAGTGCTTTAGTCTGGGAGTATTCGAATAAATCACCTCTTATCACTCTTTGAACTGGTCCCTTCCTGGCCACCAGCTGTTTGGTGTGCCCTTCTCTTGCCCTCCCTGAACCTTTCATTTCCACCCACATCTGAGCCTTCCATGTTGTCATTTCTTACTTGGAGTTTCTCTGCGACACGCTGTTGGTCAGGAGGATATAGGTGTGAATGTAACAGCTAAGATCATGTTTTCCTTGGTGGGGGTGGAAATGTGTTTTGTGTTGGCCAGAGTGTTTGTCTTCATCTCTTGCTCTTTTGAACAGACTCCTTAGAATAACAAGTGGCCAAATAATGACAGTAGAATACGGTGTCTTTATTGCACCAGATTTCTCAGGGAAATTCGATGTCTCTTTCTATGAGGCAACTTCAGCTTGGACAGTGAATGAGTGGCCGCTCTTTGTATATTCCTTTAAGTAATTTTGTGTATATGTTAATGTATGTGTATGTGTTCTTGTATGTGTGCATGCACATTCATGCCTTGTGTGAGGTCATACTTGGATATTGTGGTACTGTACCCTAGGTACTACCCACCTTTTTATTTTAATCTATCATTTCTCTATCTCTCTTTTAATGTATGTATGTGTGTATATGTATATTCATGCATTCATGCATATATCTATATATCCATCCATCCAGTCATCCATCCATCATTCATCCAGTCATCCATCTAGTCATCTATCCAGTCATCCATCCATCTATCCACCCACCCACCCACCCACCCACCCACCCACCCACCCACCCATCCATCCATCCATCCATCCATCCATCCATCCATCCATCCATCTATCTATCTATCTATCTATCTATCTATCTATCTATCTATCTATCATCTATCATTTACAGCAAGTAGGACTTGCTGGATAAATATCATACCCCAGGGATCTGCCTGTCCTTATATCTCCACTTCTGGAATTACAAGTACATGCCACCATACCTGGCTCTTTTTTATGTGTTCTTTAGAATTAAAATCAGGTCCTTAGACCTGTTATTAAATTTTATATTGTATTCATATTTGAATATATATCTATAGAAATGATAAAAAATGATATTCACAACTACAATGATGTTTTCTCTTGGTCTTTGTATGGTTATTTTTTTATTTGGATTTAGCTACATATTCTAATCTTAAATATTAATTAAACATAATTTCTTATGTACCAAGGTACATTTATTAATTATCTGATATACAGCAATGACAATCTGGGACATTGCTCTGTGCTTTGTGTTCATGAAAAGCTGTACTCAAATAAAAATCTCCTATTTTCAAGGTCTAAGCACATGAAGGACTAAGCTGAACTGTGCCACAAAGAGCTGTAACAAAAGACGGATGCTTCCCACAGTGAAGAAAAGAGAGGTAGTTAGCATTCTGAGAATGAGACCAAGTCCAGCAAGAGGAGACATCCATGGCGAGGAAGGGCATGGAGTCATCTCAAAATACACCCCAAAGAATGGGTATGATTGTGGGGGTCCTGAGAGCTGCTTTCTCATGGGGGGTTACTGTGCCTAAGCCCGGCTTGGACAGGTGCCTTTACTGGATCAGGCATGTGGGTGCGTCTGCCCAGCACAGGGCTGGTCTATTCCTGTCCTGTTCTTCCTTCTCTCACAGTAATGGATCCTGCTCTGTTAGCTCATTTAACTTTTTGTGCTTTCTGGAAAGTAAGGGGAACTGCTGCCTTCTTTTGCTTCTCACCCTCTGGAACGTTAGTAACAATAACTAACTGAAAAACTGAAAGTATATAGGATATAGTTAGCCCGTTTACCATTTGTGGAGCTGAACCAAAGTTGTATCTCTACAATAGTCGAACCAGTAAATCAGATTTCTAGCCACAGTGAGACTGGATGGGCAGCACATCCTATATATGTCCTTATGCTGGCTTCAAAGGGCCATGCACAGTCATAGATTTATGTGCTGGTTATAAAACTAATCCCATTACTTCATATAACCCCTTCATCCTTCCTCTGTCTTTTATGGGAGCTTCCTGTGGATGCTCATATAGAGATATCAATTAATTCAATGAAGAAGCTTTCATTATTGATATCCAGATGATTAATTATGGAAGTGAAATGTCTGCTGTAATTGAGGAAGAGCAGTCTATACAGGTGCGGCCTGCCTTGGCAAAGGGAAAGAGCATCTGAAGGCAAACATTAGCAGTCTAATGGGACTTTGAGATAAGCTTTGTCATAGTTCAGTTTTCTGCACTGCCTTCTCGAGGATCAGTCGGAACATTACTGACTCATCTCGATCCAATGCTACGTGCATTATCAGGAATTTAAAGGAAAATCATGTTGCCCCCCCCTTTTCAGATACGATAATAATAAATAAATTTGGGGGGAATTAGATGAGTCGGCTTCTTTTTGATCTTTGATCTCTATATTGCCTTCATTTCCCAGAACTAAAACCAGATTTCTTATTTCCAAATACAAGAGAAGCACATTTTCGCGTGATTCTGATTGTTGGATTCTGTCTTACTCTGACGATATTATTCTACCATGCATCACTCTAATGATAAAACATACTTTATTATACCTATTTACTGTTACCATAAATATTTATCATAGCCCTACAAAGTGTTTCCATACATTTCCATTTTACTTCATGCATGCCAGTGTTCCAAGCCCAAACACTGATTGCTGTTTTATTTTTCATGGTAGTCACATTGTGTGCGGGAAGATGCTGCTTTCTCCATTTTAAATAGGAGGCATAAAGAACTCTGGCAAATTGCCCAGGGTTAAGTAGGTAATAAAGTAGGCCTTATGCTGGGACCCACATCTGCCTTGTTTCAGAAGCCAAATTTTCAATATTATATTTCACACCTCTACTAATGGTGATGGTATCTTGAAATGTTTCACTCTATTTTTTAATTCTTTGAGCAGAACTTAGAGCTTTGTGTGTGTGTGTGTGTGTGTGTGTGTGTGTGTGTGTGTGTGTGTGGCTTGCCTATCCATCACCTACCTCTACCTCCTTTGAAAGCTGAGACCCACCCCTACCCCATGAGGTACCCTAGGCCAAGAATATCCTCAAGCATATCATCAAGAATATCGTCAAACCTAGTAAATGCTTGTAGAATAAGTGGCAAACATTACTAAGCCTTGGATCTTTAGATTCATATTGCTTTTAGAATAAGAGAAAGTCTGACTTACATGAATAAATGTGGCCCAGCACAGAAAAGTCCCCAGCAGAATCAGGAGACTGGCAGGTGTTACAGAAGCTTCTGTGAGAATCTGCTATTTTACCTGAGCACTGTGAGGACAAGGAGGGTGGTGTGAAGGCTATGAAATTGTAGAAATGAGACACTAGAATTTGTGTGGAGAATGAAAGCATTCTGTGTACATCATTGTGGAGTGGTGTACATAGGATGGCCCTGCAGTTGGGATGCCAAGCTGGAGCACAGCCTGTGTTATCTTATCTTCTGTTCACCTCTTATCCTGCCCCCTGGGTCTCTGAGAACTGCAATTCAAGGAACCAGTATGGGTTGATCGTAAGTTTCTTTCTGGTAGGAGTTTCTTTAGATACTTCTCATTGTCACCTTGCAGCCTAGCGCAGGGCTTGTCATTGGTGACCCTCAGTATTGTAAATGTATTTTTAGTTATTTATTTAAAAGCAATTTGAATATATGTTTATGGTAATAGTTAATGCGTTTTTGATGGCAAAAATAAGCATATAGTGCCTTTTTCTGAACAAGCACAAGCTTGAAATGAATGGGATCAGGTGACCTATATACATCAAAATTCAGCTCTAAGATGTGAAGTGATTTTTTTCAGGGCTTCATAGTAGAAACTGTGGGCACAGGAGGAATTTAACAAAGTAGAGAATATGGTTCTTACATTTGCTTTCTGCAAGTTGTTCTGTATATTGGACTGATGAGATCACATTACTTTATTAGACTGTTCCATGTAATCTCCATGCTTTGATGGGTCTACTGACACAGTGGAGTCTAAGTTAAGTCGGGAGTAAATGATGTAGATGCCAGGAGTTATGTGGAATTGTGTCACATGAAGAGCAGAAGAGGAAATTTGAATGTTTGCTTGGAGAAGAAAAAATTTTAGAATTCTGGAGAGAATAATGAAACATGTTTTGTTTTGTTTTTTGTCTTTTTATTTTAAATACGCATCATTGTTCCTTTACCCTTGAGATGAACAACATGAGTCAAGGTGAGAAACTACAGACCGGTGAGTTTTGACTCAGTCTGAGGAAGAATTGTCTAGGTAAGTAGAATGGTGCAAGAAGGAAATCACAAATGATGAGAGATGTGTTAGGAGAAGCCAGATGATTCCCCGGTACTGGACTGTGGATTAGACGCCGCCATGCTTTATTTGTATCTCCATAAGAGCTAAAATAGCCTCGCACATATTGAACGCCCACTTAGGATTCATTGTGCAATTTTTAAAAGTGGTTCTTTCATGGTGTAGGTGATTGTGAGGTGGTTAGAAAGGTATAGAAGACTCTCCCAGCACTTTATATCTATGGTCTCTGGTGAAAATGTACATTTAGTGAGTGATATATAAACTTATAGCAGTCAGTCTTGTCATGTTCTTGTAACTGAAGGTCAGCAGAATTGTTTCTTTGAGTATACACATCACCACAGATAGTGCCCTTTTCTCTTCTTTTGGGAGAAAGAAGGGTTTATTTGTCACAGATACTAACATACAAAGAAAACTAGGGCTACTTACATATCTATGCATGTTAAACAAGTTAACTTTCCAGGCAGTTTAGCAGGGATTTGTCATGTGGAAGTATAAAGAGAGTGGTTCATAGGAAAGTTGAGTGATGGCTTTGTCAACAAAGTCACAAATTTATGACTATCTAGAAAATCGCATTTTTTCAAAATCTTAAGTCTTATATAGATTGCCACTTTTATTTTATATTAACAAATGCCTCAAATTTCACTTCAAGCTCCTATTATTTATAGAATATTTTATATCCAGAACACTTTGATTCGATGTGTCCTTTTGCTTTCTAACAAAGGAGGGGATGCCGGTTTTTTTCGTCCATGAAGAAGTCATTTGAGGAAGACAAAGAACGCTTTATTTAAATCACTCATATGTGCCACAGGAACTACTCAAAGAAAAATGGTAATAAGGGAATTATTTAATTTGGTATTCCATTTTATTCTCTGAGAATTTTCACAGTTTACTTTTCCCAAACCAAGTGATCATTGACACTTGCCTACTCATATCTGACAGGGGACAACAGCCCCCCACTAAGGTCCCTAAGGGATTTTCTTTCTTATGCAAATATGCTCTAAAGTATTTTTCCATTGTGATGAAACATGGTCTTTTTGTTTTTAGCTTCAAATAATAGTGCTCTTTGGGCCATAAAGATGCTCATGAGAGCATTTGTTTTGTGCAAGTCTAAGTTCTTTTCATATAAGGTATAAACACAGCAAATCTTCTTTTCTTTCTGAGACAGTCTCTCTCTCTCTCTCTCTCTCTCTCTCTCTCTCTCTCTCTCTCTCTCTCTCTCTCTCTCTCTCTGTATGTTTGTAACCTCAGCTGTCCTAGAAATGGTTCTGTAGACCAGACTGTCTTTGAACTCACAGAGATCTGCTTGCCTCTGCCTCCTGAGCTCCTGAGTGCTGCAAGGGTCATCTAAGAGGCTGAAGTTACAATTTTCTCCTGGCTGCTACTTCTGCTCACTGTTTATACACCTAATGTACACCTTACTCAGAACTGAGGGTAGGCGGATGCTGCTTTTCAATAAAGACAAGTATCTTCTTTGTGTTCTATTCTGAGTCATAAAATACTTTACCTCCCTTCTTCTCTTCGTTTATATGTCAGAGATCTTTCTGTTCTGAGAACGAAAGCGAAAGACAGGAAAGACAGTAGATGAAGCTGAGATGATTCAGATATCTGATATATTTTATGCTTCCATTTTCTCTTTCCAATAACCATCATTTCCCTTGATCTTGGAATCACTCAGAACCTAGCTGCAGAGTCAGGTGCAAAGTCACGTGTTGTCCGAAGATGCACAGATGGATGAGATACTGCTGTCTGCACGGACAGTGTTTACAGCTACAAATTACTGCAAATTTAAGAATGCCATTTTTTTTTCTCATCACTGAGTATTTATTATATATAACAAATACATGGGAAAGAAAAAACTATATTGTGTGATATAAATAGTTTATTTACATTACAGAAAAACATCAAGACAATGTATACTATTTCAAATATATCCATACATAATCAAATATAGCTGTAGTACATGTTTTCATTGGTGTAGATTACCACAAACGCAAGGCAACATGTGTAGGTCTCGTCTTATCCTTTTGTCTCTATACTGTTTTGTGTAGTCCAAGCTGTCAGTTGTCACCGCTGGGGACATGCGCCCTCTAGATTAACCGTGTGGATGCTCTTGTTGTGTTGTCTGAACTGTAGTGGCCTGTATTTTGCTTCTGTCTGTGAATTCTGTTGCTTCTGGGGCATTTCCTAGAAGGTTGGAAAGTTCACAGATCTTAGTCTAATGCGATTACCTAAAGTTTGGTCCTACAGTCAAAGGGCGAAGCTGTAGAGGCTAATTACTAAAGTATTACTTGAAAAGTTATGCTTATGATTATTTATCAGCATTTGTGTCTCCTTGCAGTTGTCTTTAGGCCTCTGTTGAGGATGGAAGAACAGAAGTTGTAGAGAAATACTTTTACCTTCCCCTTCGCTGTTCAGAAGTCTGTTCATTATACTGTGCAATGAACAGACTCAGCACAATGCCAGGCTTATCACAGCTCACGTTAAAGTTCTTCAACAACTTTCTAAGTGTCTTAACGATGAGTGTTATATTGATATTTCAGTGCTATAAGTTAAGATCCTATCGCAGCAGAACAAACCAGCAGATAATACCCGATATGTACTAATATCATTGTCTTGAATTTTAATACTATAAAGCTAGAGACAAAAATCGGCACCAATTATGTTGCTTCTATAAAAAGCTAATATTCAGTAATATCTAAAAATTGCTGATCGAGTATTTTTACTATAATACCATTTCTTTGATAATGCAAGCAAGAACAATATAAAGCTAACATAAAATTCTGTTACAGCTAAGATCTTACAGTGTAAAATATGTATATATATGAACATATGTACTGTGCACACACATACATAGTAGATGTGGGCGCATTTTTGTATGGTTGCTGGGGCCTTTTATCTGTTGAAAACAAACATGGATCTGGGAAGTCACATTTTCAGTGACTAGGAGATTGAAACAAAAAGATGAAAATCCACATTCTCAACAGGACAACTCTTTTCAATTTGGAACAGGTCTCTAGATATTTATATTTTCATGAGATATTGCTTAGGAGGCAAGCTCTTGAACAGACAAAAACACGCTCAGGGGTGGGTAGGTCAGAAGAGAAAGAAAAGAAAGTCGGAACAAAGAATAGTCTAGAAAGACCAACATTAAGAGAAAATTGAATGAACGAGGGGATCTATGCTGGGGATACTTCTGTAAACTGCCTCCCGTTGGGGTATTTTCGAATAGGTCTTGACAAACAGGACTGCCAGGTCATCAGGAAAAAGGTATTTTGGAGAGGTTGTTTTGTAAGCTCACTGTTTTGGGGTGAATGGAATGAATCTTCCATGGATAATGGTATGATGTACGGGTTGGTACTTTTCCTGGAAAGTGTTTTGTAGGTTTGATTGTACAATGGGGAATTCATATAATGCATTATAACAATTCAAACACATCTGATATACTATTTCTCTTCCCTTAAATCAGAGAGAGAATATGTTTTTATTTTTTGCTTAGTTTTAGCATGAAAAATAAAAGAAAAAAGACATACATTGGAAATAGAGCAGACACAGCTTACTCAGACTGGGAGTGTAGCATAGACCGTCAGTGACACACAAGATGATGAGCAGCTGGGGAGAGGGGCCGTGTTAACTGCAAAGCTAAGGCAGCAGACAGATGCCATTTTGACTTCATCACTCAGCTATGTAATCTCAGGATTTGATAACAACTCATATTTCAAAGTCTCCGACAAGAAACTGAAAATAACTTCATTTTAAAAATAATGTTGTAAAGTGTGCATACATGTGCTTTTGTGTACTTCCACAAGTGAATATATAAACATATGACACAATTCTAACATATAAACACACAATTCCTGATAAAATAGTTTCTATATTCTATTTTTAGGTTATGTATAAGAATTAAGGAAAATGTGACTAATAGCTTGTTTGAAAACATGTCTGAAATATTGAAATTTTGACTTTATGAGACAGCAATCAAGTTGTTATTGGTTGAATATGAATACAAGTTTTGTTTTTCTTTTTGTCTTGAAAGATAAATGATAAAGTTTCCTGTGTTTAAGATTCTTCTGTCTTTTCTTTTCATGCTCAGTAATTTTGGTTTTGGTTATTTTTATGTCCTCCACATTTATTTTCATATAACACATTAGCTCACGTGGCATCTAAACATGAAAGTTGAGATAATAGACTCAGCTTGGCTTAGGCAGCACCAAGCTCCGGTGGTGGGCTTCCCTTATGCCCGTAGGCCAGGTGAGGATTTATAAGATATACTTTGTCTTTTTAAAGAGCAGATCCCACACTTGTCTTTAAAGAAGATAGTGTAGTATAGATGCCAAGATACATTATAGTATTTATGTTTTAATTTCATAATGCTTATTTTCCCATTTTGGAAATATTTTTTTGGAAAAATTCTCTGACTTAATATAGAACTGTATAAATAAAGTCTTAGTCTTATGGATTTGATAAAAAAAAAAAAAAAACCTTAAAGAATTTCTTTGAACACTTAAAAAAAAGTGATTTTTTTTTTAAGGATCTACATTGGCTTTTGGTTGTCACAGGACATAAATGATGCATTGTTTAGAATCTAGCTCTCGCTTGCTATGCGTGTGACACTCAGGAGGGCAAACAAATACCTATCTTTGCTCCTCATCTCAAAGTGAACTTTCAGACATCACTCAGGAGTCATGGTTCGATTTTCTGCTGAAACTGGATGAAATCTCTTTTCTCTTTTTATCTCATCCCTGTTCAAATAAAAATTACCTTTTTCTGGCCTTGGAATTTGCTATTAAGGTGTGATATTTGTGGCTGCTTCAGAAATATATTAAAGGTTTTCATCTTTTGTAAAACAATCTTTCTCGTTACATTTAAAATATTGCAATTAACACCATTTTAAAGTTAACAAAACATTTGTTACTGACACCAAGTGAGTTAACACTGACAGTGTCCAAAATTTCTACCTGGAAATATTAATATTATTACTGAGAGCTGGAATTTAAGCATTTCTAGACCTTATATAACAACTATTATCACATTTGGCAAAGTGATTCTAATAGGTAAAGATATACTGGATCGTAGTCTGAATGAAAAGCGGCCTTTACAGATAGAAGAGGAAAAAAGTGTTTAAACAGAGGTTGACCTTCTACATTAGAGAACGCAACCTTAGAACACAAACAATCCTTATCATCATATGATAATGCATAAAATAATTTGAACTGTTCTTACACTGAGGAGCTAGGATGGCTATAGTCAGCCCATCACGAGACTCAGAGTCGGGAAGGTGGATGTTACCCTCAGCTTGGGTGATGCCCGAGTGTAGTTACTGACCTTGTGATGCAGAGGACCACCACACATATGACAGCAATCTGAATTGTTCCGATCACAGCTGCGATCAAGACATACTGGAATCGGACAGGGCCAGGAACGACGTACAGAACACTGTAGTCCTTTTTTTCACAGTGTTGGCCAGTGTAACCAGCATCGCATCTGGAAGGAAAAACAGTATCTGGTTACTTGGGGCCCAGAACTCTTCTATTTTAATTTGTTTCTTTAACCTCAGTTAACATGTTTGCATATCGCTTAATGACACAAGTGCAAAGAACAATAATAAATAATAAGGCTTTTTGTTGTAGACATTTTCTATGCTGTTGTTTGAGAAATGTTGAAAAATATTGAGTCAAAGATGTAGCAGGAGTGATTTATTAAATTTGGTGGCCATAAAGCCATTGGTTTTGAATGGAGAAATTTTTTTTTGAAATTTTGGTGTAGGCAATAAAGGTATACAAGCCTAGGGTAAGTGTCTTCTCAGAATGAACTGTGCTTCTCAACCTCCTAACCAAAAGTTCAGATAGACAATTTTCATCT
This sequence comes from Phyllotis vaccarum, assembly GCA_033318265.1. NCBI lineage: Eukaryota > Metazoa > Chordata > Mammalia > Rodentia > Cricetidae > Phyllotis > Phyllotis vaccarum. Next base: position 3,171,284 of record JARWLC010000007.1, read on the forward strand.
GGAAATAAGCATCTGATATGAAAATATACTAAACTGGATTAATATGTCATTGCTTTGTGGAAAGCCTCTAAGATGTGACTTTGAATTTCTTGTAACTACATCCTGAGAACTTTTCCACGGTATCCAGTTAATTTAATAACTGCTGTGAAAAAAGGGGCAGAAGAAGGCTCTCTGTGTCATGTTCATTCTGCCTGCTGAAGTGTACTCTGTGAAAGGAAACCAGTACAAAAGACATTAGTGGGCTAAAGATACACAGAGAGAGACAGATGGACAGGGAGAAGCAGAGATGGGGAACAGGCAGAGAAAGAGACACAGTTTCTATATCATAATTTATTTCATCAAATGTCAGTTGTATATTTGTGGTGATATGTTATATATTTAATAAAATCAGTCTGGAACATCAGAGGGCAGAGCCATGGGCTCCATCTGATTTTATTAAATATATATCACCATATATATTCATTTAAACATAGACACATTTTCATGTTGTTTTTCCATCTCAGAAATAATCTCTGTATGTTCTAGACTTGGGTAGATATTTATAAACTATATTTATAAACTAAACCCAGACAACCATAAAGCAATTTCTTCTGGAGGTTTGGTAACCAACCATCTTATGATACCAGGCTCTATAGAGAAGAGATTCAGAGCTCAGCAAAACCATATAGTTCACAGAAGATGGGGGGGGGGTGTTGAAAATAACCCCTCCCCAATACTAAGGGAGAAGTGCCAAGCACAGCTTTCCATACAGAACATAAAGTGGTCCATGTCCTTAATATTATACTGTAAGAGCAGTGTGCTGTACACTGAGTTCTAGGTACACACATCTTCTGGTTACTGTGTGTGTGTGTGCGTGTGTGCATGTACCTGTGCGCGTGTGTGTGTGTGTGTGTGTGTGTGTGTGTAGGAAAGACAGAGAAACTTCGATGTTATTCCTTCATTTAAGCAGAACATAAACCAATCTTCCACTAATACTTCAAAGCTAGTTTCTACACGTTTTACTTTGAAAGTTTAACAAAGAAAATGGTACCTGCAAGATGGCTCCTGCATATTGATGGAGTGTTCACACTTCCCGTGCATGCAGAAGCCATTGTAGTGTTCTGGACAAGGTATGTGATGTTCTCTGGCACTTTCTTCTAATTTGTTAGCATTCTCTGTGAATATAGATAAAAGCAAGCACCCTTGTAAATACCCTCTATACTGGATAAGATCAACCAGTACATTAACCAGAAAAACTTCAGCACGCAAAGCTGTTTAAAGGGCAAGAGCTAAAAGGCCATGTTTCTGAAGAGAGAATTCAAAGACAGACATCTTGACAATTACATTTAGAGATGAAGCTGCAAAATTACCCAGAGCTTTTCATGCTTTTATGCAATTTTCTACATCTTTAACAGCCACTGATGTGGCCACAAGTTGTCAGACAGCTTTAATTTTACTTGCATAAGCCTGTACATTGATCATAAAATAATCCCAGAAGAAATCCTCTATTTTTTGAATTTCAAAGTATAGCATCTCTAAGAACAAATTGCTGAAATACCTCGATACTTTCTCAACATGAGGGCTTAAAAGTTAAAATGTCTGTGTTCAATTGTTAAACATTTTCAAAACCAAATGCAAATTTCAACAAATGCATTCTGTCAGGCACTTTCATAATAAACTGTGAGTGCAAGTATTTTTTTTTTGTATTAGCAGCAATACATTTTTATTGCAACAATAATGTAATTGAAAGACTAAAGGTTGTTTTAGAATCACTTACATAGATAGCCAAATAGTACATGCTAAGCACTCTAAGTTTACTTCAAGGCATATGGCTCTGCACCTCACCCTGAGCAAAACAGTAGAGCTGCCCTGGTGGTATGAGTGAGGGTGAGCAGGAGCCAGGACTGTGTGATAGAACTGGTCCTGTTCCTTTGTAGGTTGTGTGGGAAGGAGAACTGTCTGTTACTTTGGTTGAGCTAACTGTGGCAGCTCTGGAGAGCTCTCTCGGGTGGTGAGGGGAAGCTGGTGGGGTGACTCATCCTAAGCTACTACCCAGGCCCAGAATCAGGGCTATGAGTTAGCTCACCCCAGCATCCGCTTTATCTATGAATTACTGGGCTGTGTAAAGGGATTGAACCCGTGGATCTAAAGTTAAAGGATCCCACCACACAGAACAACAACAGGTATCCAAAAGGAAGCCGAGGAGGGCCCTGTATCAATAGGAGCCAGAGGCCTTGAACCAGATCAATGACTCAAAGCAATGAACACTTACATGTAAAGATGTATGGACAAAAGTGTTTCTGTGTGATTCACGGTCACATTACAACTTCCAGACCGAGATTTGTATGATTGTTTTTATTTTTTATCTTTTGCTTTTACTTTTTTTTTTTTTTTTGTACAGGATGGTATTGCAAGGACAGAAGCCAGAAGCAATGGGACCAGGATACATGGTGTGAAATCCACAAAGAATCATTAAAATGTTGAGAGAGAGAGGGAGGGGGGAGGGATGGAAGGAGGGAGAGAGAGAGAGATATTTGTGAAATTAAACTTAGGGAAAAGACCCACTTCCCCTGCCATTAGCTGTTCTGTTTTTTACTGTTTTTATAAAAAACATGTAGGCGCTTTCGAGCTTCTGATCGCTCAGATATATTGACGACACATTTGTAATTCCATCTCTAATGATAGAAGATCTGGGCTGTAGAGGGGCTTGTTGTGAAAGCAAAAGACTGATTTCTAGGGCTCATGGCTGCTCTTCTTGGTCCATATTCAGAGAGACTCTGACTCACAGTGATAGACAAGGACACATGATATTATCTTCTGGACACACAGGCACACACATAGGCACACACACACACAGTTACATATACACACAGGCACACACACAGACATACACACCCACACACAGGCACACACACAGTTACCTACACACACAGGCACACACACACACAGTTACCTACACACACAGGCATACACACAAGCACACACACACACAGTTACATAGGCACACACACAGACATATACACACACAGGGACACACAAAGATTGGCACACAGAGAGACACACACAGTTACACACACACAGGCACACACACACACAGTTACATATACACACAGGCACACACACAGACATACACACCCACACACAGGCACACACACAGTTACCTACACACACAGGCACACACACACAGTTACCTACACACACAGGCATACACACAAGCACACACACACGCAGTTACATAGGCACACACACAGACATATACACACACAGGGACACACAAAGATTGGCACACAGAGAGACACACACAGTTACACACACACAGGCACACACACAGACATACACACACAGTTACACAGGCACACACACATAAACATATGCACATATTAGCATACACACACAGGGACACACAAAGATTGGCACACACACAGTTACATACACACACAGGCACACACACACAGGCACACACACACAGAGGCACACAAAGATTGGCACACACCGAGACACACACACAGTTACACACACATAGGCACACACACAAACATACACACACACATAAACATATGCATGCACATATTAGCACACACACACACTCATACACACATAAACAGCTTTGTTTTCATTATCTCTTCCAAAATATGCTATTCTTGAAAATTTTTACCTAGATGAGAAATATAACTTTATCAACCTCAATCTAAAGGTACTTTTCAATCTATAAGTATTCTTCAGCACCATAGTAACTGGTCAGCAGAAAGGAAAGATTGTAAAAGATTGTAAGTTAATTACTGTTTTTATGGAATAGATTACTTCCCATTATCTCTACACAGGGCACCATGCTTTATTATAGTGTATCCTTATAATTTTCACTGGCAGTCATGGATGATGAGCATATTCATCAGGAGAAGGACAAGCCTTTGCCTTCGTGAATTAGATGGATGTATTATTTATATTTAAGCATAGCTGTAAAATATTTCTATACATTTTAAGATCTAGATGCCATCTGCAAATCATTAAATTTTGAAGCAAACTGTTAAAATATTTAGTGCTTTCTTTTGTAGGGATATTTATGTACATTGCTCTGATGGATAATATTTCAAGCTTTAGTCCTATGTTTATAAGGTATGTACTGTAGTGATGGTAGAAAGATTGCAGATTACATCTCAGCGCTTCATTTGTTTTTATGTTTATGTCATTTTAGCTGTGATATAGTTGGTGATCTTTTGCATTAAGATGCTCCTACATTAAAAATCGTCATTGTAGTTGGTAAACTACTTCCATAGAAAGATTGTGAGGATATGGGGATTTTTTTTTTTTGGCTCCTCCTTTTCTTTTAATTGTTGTTTGCATTTTGACCAATTGTTTGGTAGCAAATTACACCCACAGTAAGGATACCCAAGAAAAATCAAAATACGTAGTGTTGAGTAAAGTCTGACCAAAATGGAATCTGGGTAACCATAGTATTTAGAAGGACCTCTTAATGACCTTCTGATTCAAGAATCCCCGGAGAAGAGTGGCTTATGTTTGTGCTGAGTCCAGATGGCAACAGCTGGAGTAGCCAACCCATACGTTCACTCTTTAAAGAGGATTTTTAAGCAGTGGGGGTTGTCAGGCCCACTGCTCATGAAATGAGCCATCACTGATTTCCATTCTTATTTCTGGATCTTATTCGCATAACAAACTATTCGACACTTCTATTTAGTGTTCGTTAGTAACACTCCAGTGCTTCTGCACACCTGTGTGTTGGGAACTTCTCTGCATTCCAGTTATACACAGTCTTTCTTGTCAGAAATTCTCTCATATTACTAAAGGACTGACTTTTTTTTCTGCTAACTGTAAAAGCAGATCACAGATCACAAATTTTCTTAACTAAAACCCATTATTGAGGTTATTTTTATATTGTGTCTGACCCCCAAATATTCAAACAATGTCCAAGATGGTGAGCTTGGACATTGATTGTGAACTTTCTAAATTGGATTTGTTTTGAATGCAGGTATCGCCTCGGAGTGCTAAGAGCTGGATCTTTCCTGTTTAAGCAGAATGGTAACATGGGTGGGGAATAGTTCCCATCATGAAATCTGATAGTTTATCTCAGCCCATGTGAGCTTAGAGTTCTCTGTTTGCTGCTCATATGATTCTGTCAAATAAGAAAGTAGGGGAATTGAAAATAAATGAGTAGAAGAAATGATCCCTGGGCAAGAAAATGAGGAGTCATCAATATATGTCAACAAATTTATAGTCAATTCAACCAAGTAAAGCAGTTGATTGAAAACCTGAATATACAACTCCTTCTAGTCATACAATAGACATACTTTAGAAATGAGATTTAAGTATATTAAGACAAGAAGAAACACAGGAATGTAATATCTCAACACACATATATGTATATATATATATATGAATATGGTAAATATTTGTGAACTTGAAGTTTATGTACACTGGATATTCAAGCAGCAATAAAGCATTTAGAAATTTGAAATTATACAGGTTTCTTCTAGTGGCTGACAGCTTAGACATAGATTTCTCTGTTCTCCCTTTAAAAGAAATTTAATGTAAGATTATACTTTCTTCTAAGAAAGGCTGTGGCTATGGTACAAATTGTTAAACTCTGTGCCCAGTTTTCTGTTGTAAGGCTTACTCATGGTTTATACAGAAAGAGAATGTGATGCTTCTAAGAGGTGATCCCTGGCATACCATCAGTTATTTGGAGCAGAGATAAAAAGCCACATGGCCATTGCTAGTCAACAGTTGCCAAGGAATGTTGAGGAGGGATGTTCTTCAACACAGCTACACATATTGCTGCTTGCAGAGGAGGATGTGAAAACCAGATACAGACAGAAGGCACAGGCTCAGCCTCGCCATGTCAAGTAACTCAGGCATCGGTAGAAAGGAAACAGAGACAAACTAACTGAGGGGTTCAGACTTGAGTCAGTGCTGCTCAAAGTGGGGTGTGTTTTGTATATGTACCTCTTGTTCTACATTCTTCCCCAGCACAAACTGGAAATGCAATATTTGAAGAACTCATCTTTTAAAGCAAGACATTATGTTTCAAAGCAAAAACACTACAGTATAAAATTAGACTAAAATCACCCATACTTATGAAGAAAGAATGCCTTTCTTTGGGTAAGGGCCAGAGACTGTACAAGGAAGTGTTGAAAGTCAAGTCATGCCACCCAATCACATTCCCTCCAGGGCTGTGTGTTTAGAAAAGGTAAACCAGATTCTTCCATCTGTGTAATATGGGTGGGGATCCCTTTGAGAAGATGACATGTATAAACAATCAGATGATATTTTAAAGTAATATTCCATTGTGTTGGCTAATTTTAGGTACTCTTGACACAAGCTAGAGCCATCTGAAAGTGGGGAGCCTCCACTGAGATAATGCTTTCATAACATTCAGCTGTAAAGCATTTTCTTAATTATCCATTGATGTGGGAAAGCCCAGCCCATTATAGGTAGTGCCACCTTTGGGTAAGTGGTCCTGGGGTTTAATGAAAAAGCAGGGTGAGTAAGCCATAGAGAACAAGTCAGTAAGCAGCATCCCTCTATGTCTCCAGGTTCCTGCCCTGTATGAGTTCCTGGACTGACTTCCTTCAGTGATGGGCTGTTACTGGAAATGTAAGTGCAAAAAACCCTTTGCTCTCCAAGTTCTGATCATAGTGCTTCATCACTGCAAGAGGGACTCTAACTAGTATCCACACCTTGCTTTAATTAGGTTTTGTTTAAAATAAGTCAAATCCATGGATTCTGTGTTAGAATAATTATTCAAATTAATAATAATTTATAGTTGGAATAATTATAAGGATGAGATAGTATCAAGAATTTAGTGACCACTAAAGCATCTTGAAGGGAGATAGACTCCTGTTCGCTGTGGCAAAACTAGAGCTGCTTCTCAAGCAAATGTGAGCAGATGAGAGCAGTGAGGCGCTGAGGGTGTTAATAGGAAGCTGGGTGGCCCTTTCTTGAGGCTGAAGTACAGCGCTGCCATGTGCTAGACTAGATTACTTCATACACCCTGATTCTTGAAAAATCTGAAAACAATCATTCTTTTGTAGTTATAATAGATTACTAACAAATGGTTTCTTTTATTGTAAATATTATTTTCTTATATCCTAAGAGAAAGACATGATTGAATAGGGACATTAAGTTGAATATATTAAACAAAAGAAATCATCTTTGTCTTAGCTACAGGGACATCATACTTTTATAAAAAGTGTAAAATGTCTTAAACTTTGACTAGGCCTTAATTCACAAATGTCATGGAGTGATCTTTTCTATGCATTATCTTCTTTGGGGGAGAAATATATTTTGTGGGTTTAAATCTATCTTGTGGCATCATTGTTTAATATCACATATTATCTTGAAAAGCACATACATTAGTGACTCAGAGTATATTATTATCTTTAATTTGCTTCTTCCTATGGGCACACAAATTGCATCTCACTTTTCTAGAAGACCAAATATTTCAATGTTGAATATATTATAATATGGAGAAACTCTCAAAGAGAAATGCTTCTATTTTTGCATCTATCATGAAACTTAGTTTTAGTCTTTTTCTCCTTACTGTCTTTCCTCCAAAGTAATTTGGAAATAATTTCATTAGTTAAGAAGGAAAAATGCCTAACTGTCCATTATATTTACATTATGCCTGAGACAGAAGTGAATTCATACAGTGAAGTTGTGATTGGTCCTACTGTTGATTGGAGTTGGTCTTGGAGAATAGTCAGTTCCTACGATTCTCCCTCTTCTCAGGATAAGCATGTGAGGTGGTAGGAAAACCTATCTTTAGGTAGAACTGTAAGTGAAGTTTTAGATCAGAAAGGCATTCCTCATGAATTCTGAATTCGATAAATATGATGTAAGTTATTGCAATATAACAGATTCCACAGTTGGTTCACCGGCCACCATCATTTCCTAAAGCATAGATGAGTAGAGGAGCACATAGTCTCCTTTGCCAAGGCTCTAGGACAGAGACTCAGGAACGCTATCTAAACATCACAGCTGGGCACACAGGGCAGAGGCAGGCTCGGAATCAACTATCAGTCTATGAATGATCTGGGAAACAGAAAACAAACAGCAACCTATTCTTTAAAGTTCTACACACTCAACATCTTCCTCCTGAGTTAAGGATAGGGCTCGCTACCCTCCAAGAATAACTGAAACTGTGAGAAATCCCACCTAGAGTGCGGCATGCTGCAGGGCAAAGAGGTCTCTTCCCAGGACTGCTCCTGTTGATGACTCAGGAGGCCTAAGGACAGTGTAAGTTAGAATTGAAAAGAGAAACTATGGGGTGGGCAAGCTGACAATCTCAGCAGAGAGATGGAGAAGAGGCTCCTTGGGTTAGGCGTGCAGGTTTGGTAAGTAACCACAACAGAGAAAGACCAAAAAAGTCCAAAGCAGAACACACGTAGGATCTGGCTAACAGCGAGATGAGAGAGACAGAAAAGAAGAAAGATGAAAAGCCAGGTCTTCTTGAGTCCCAGGACAATGGGCAGACTTAACAGGGCCTCATGATGGATCCAGAGTGGCTGGCTGCACAGAGAACTCTTCTGATTAGGGAAACCTTATCGTCTCATAAGAGAACAATTATACTTCCCACCTCTCTAGCCTGATGTGAGGCAGATGAAGCTTCTTCCTGGCCAGGGAACCGACAGACCTGGCTACATTAAATCTAAAGTTTGGATAGTTTGCAATGTTAGGTCTCTAATCAAGGCCAGAGGTGGATTCCACTTTTTTTGACCCAAAGAAGATAATTTTCTCTCAATTGGTCCCAACAGAGCCAATTCAAGACTATAGTTACACTTCGGTGTGAAGTTTGCTAGCTGAGCTATGATGGGAGCCATGGGCAGAATGAATGACAGCGTAAGAATTTATGTTTCTTGTTCTAAAATTGATCAGACATAACATGAAAGGTGAATAAATATCACCATCACCTCCTATAAGCATTTTTACCGAACACAAAATTAAAGGCAGTAGAAGAAATAATTTCATGTTAATGTATTTTCAAGCAAAGCCTTAATGGTGATTTCAGAATTTCCTGAACTTGAATTGTAAAGAATAACAGAATCTGAAACATATGCAGTAATCTGTGGGCTGAGGAACCGAAATACAAAGATACATCGCTGCTTTTCTGGACTCTTACTACTTATATATCGAACTGTAATGTATTTACAGAGACACATACTGAAAAAAACCCTTTATTTTCTGTTATATATAATATATATGCCATTTATATGTAACATTTTAACCATGGCATCGAGACAGTTATTACAATTCAAGGGTTTGTTATAATGAGGGTTATATGGAGATAGTCACAATTCTGGGATTCTAAGGAAAATGATGTTTATTATTAAGAGCAAAATATGCAAAGTCTTAGTGATTTGCATTCTTTGAATCAGACTTGGCAGGGTTCGCCCTTGTTTAGAGAGCAGAGGTGGAGAGAAGGTCTGTTGGATCTCTAATGTTCCTTTTCCAACCTCACTATTCAGTCTAGAGAAGAGCCCATCTTTCTGTAAGCAGGCTACTCGTAGGTGTAGGGGCTTTAGCTTGATGTCTTAAAAAAAAAAAAAAAGCCCATAATGATTTCATAGAACTTCAGATGGCTCTGACAACATTTTGGTCACTTTCAGGTCTTGGGAGGAGGTGGGACCCCATGACTCCTTAGTCCCCTGGTGTCTAGAGTTAGAGTTGCCTTGATATTATGGGAGCAGTTTGCTCCAGCCCTACCCACCAGGCCACTGTGCCATTTCTTTCTCTTGTAAATCTTCTCTTTAAAAGTCAGAGTTTACTAGAAACTGAAGAGGAAGGAAAATCCAAGAGAAGGAATTTTATGACAAGGATTTTTCCATTTCTTCCGTCTTCAGGTAAATCTATGCCTATCTGGCCAAGTTTATATGCTCAGAGGCTAATCAGGGGAGCTTTTTCCATGAGACTTCTTTGGTGACAATTCTGAAAACTAAGTGATAACAAAAAGAAGCAACGGGTTGGAGCCCATCTATTTTAGCTGCATGAGCTAGGTGTCCAGTAATTTTCTTCCCCCTAGGCAGTGTATGAGGAACGGACAAACAGTCCAGATAAGCATTATCAGGCAGCATATTTGTTCTTCCTTGTAACCCTGAAGTTCAAAACTCAAGACTGAGACTGAAACATTTCCCAGGACACAGTGACAGCAAAGGCTTTAATAATATAGGGAACCACATGGGCCACCAAAACCAAGTGTGAAACCCAAACCACAAAAGCCAAATAGCAATATGTCATACAAATATTTTTCAAGCTCCTGTGTCTAGCACTGCTGCATACTATACAAGCAGCATACATAATGTGAATATTTATTGTCTTTCAGTGAGCTTAGCTTATTGTCTTATAAACGTAGTCAGAAATAATTAAGACAAGATGATAGTAAATTATAATTATTCAAGAACCACACAATAAGACCACTACTGTTCTAATATAACATGGTGAAAACGCATTCCTTGTAAGATCCCCTCAAGGAAGACTTAGAAACTATTTTGTATAGATCAGGACATCAGTGTTCAAGTAGCTTTGGTTTTTTTAGGAGTTTGCATAGTAGACAATTGAATTGAGGTATCAAAGTTTATTCCAGTGTCACAGGCAGACTGATTTTAGTTGAGAACTGGGTGACACAAAAGAGCATCGGACCTCATATCTTCCTGCTTCTTTCCCCACTTCAAACCCTAGATTCTTCACTTCGTTCTGACAACGGATCCTCTCCTGCTTTCTTCCCGTTTCCTCTGCGGAGGGCCCTCAGGTGACTCCTGCCCTCCCTAGCTCATGGGCTCTCCAGTGTCTCCAACTCTCCTGGCGAAGCACACAGAATTGCCATTGTGGAAACAGAGTGGGAAGCCCTCCTCAATCCAAGCCTCTCCACCGCATTGTCCGAGCTCCTTCACCCCTACCTTGACATTTCCCTGTTTTACTGCAGCTCTCAGAGGCACTGCCATGGGTGGGAGGAGAGGAAGAGGCTTTGCTCCTAAACTCAGTGCCTCGGCCTTCTCACATCCAGCTGATAAAACTCTGGAATATTGGATACAGCTTTTTGTTCTTTCTGATTACCCCGGTCTTCATAATAGCATCTTAATCTTCACATGATGCATATGCATGCGGGTGTGTGTGCTGTCTCTCCTTTAGCAGTCAATTTTTCAGGCCTCCCACTTTTCAACAGATTTATATAAATCCTATCCTTTGCTAAGACTCTTTATAATCTTGAAAAATACTGAGACAGATAGACACACAACACACACATACTCTCTCACACACAACACAACACACACACACACACACACACAGAGCCTTTACCTTTTTATACAAGCCCTTTACGATCACCTAAGTGCTTGTAAAGTATGCACCATGCTCTAAAATGAAAGATTTATAACCACCTTTATTTAGTGATTGAGAAATATGGGAACAGAAGCCCTTTGACATCTGTGTGGATGTCATATCACAAAACTGCACTGGAATTTTGTGTCACCAATTCCAACTTGGCCAGTCACACTGTGTCTGTGGTATTATGAGCAAAACCTCCAGAGAGGAAGTCTGCAGAGACTGGCTGGCTGATTAGAATTTCAGTATTATGGAGAGATTAAATGCTCCCGGTTCAAAAGGGTAGTTATATCTTGGGTTAGTTCTAGTGCCTCAGAACAGCTCACCTCTGTGCTGTAACATCTTACAACTAATAAACAAAAAGCCTTTAGAATTTATTGGTGTCCATCACCAAGAGCTAAGAACACCATTGCATAGCATCTGAGCCAACAGGAAAGTGCCTCATCTCGCTGTACCTGCCTCTCTGATGTACCCACCAATGTCCTTTAAACTTGCTTTTATTTGTGTCTTTCTCTGTTCTTTAAAACTGTAAAAACTTCATGAAACTGTTTCCATTTTGTAGTTGGAAATAGGGGGGGACCAAAATCTGTGTTCTTGAGTCACTCAAATAGCTCCAGAATAAACCCTCATATTTTAAAATGAGAGCTGTGGTTTATGCGTCGACAGTCTTGTCCAGCAAAATTGAACTTCTGAGTGACAAGAAAGAAATTAATTTCTTTTAACAAACCAAACCCAAACCAGGTGTGTATGTTCAAAATAAAGGCTAAACTATACATTAATGAAGCTCTGCTTTCATTTCTGTAGCCGCACAGATGTTCACACAGACGTTCTCATCCCCAGCCACACCCAAACTGGCAGTGCTAACACACTCGGTGATAATGGCAGTGACCGAGGCTCGCAATCAGCTGGCTTTTCTACAAGAACACTTCATGAACTGGAGAGCTTTTATTATTTCGTCAACTAAGGAACAAAGGTATAGCTTTTACTCTTCAATAAGCTTCCATGAGTTGAGCCTCAAAAGCACTTTGAGAGAAGATATTGGGAGTAATGTGTATCTGTGGAGACTATTTTAAAGCTGGGCTTTTTTTGGGGGAAAATAAAAAGAACTAACCAAAAGGCTTATAACTTTAGTGGTAAAATTACTTCCAATAACCATTCAACACTACTTCAATGGAATATTCAGTTCCATTGCTCAATTCTAAACATTAATAAACTATTTAGTCTAGAAATTGTAAACAGCTATAATTATAGGTACTATATTATGCCAATGAGTGGATGGCACCTTAGACTATGGTTGCCATAAATCTTAGATGATGCTTTTGTTGCTCAAATACCTCTCAAAGTGTGTGTGTCATGTGTCTGTGTGCACTTTTATGAACACAATTTTATAATTATCTTTCATGTACACAAAATTTAATTCAGTAAGTGCTAAAGTATAATCCTCTGTTAGGACAATGCTGCCTGTCCTGTTTTAGAGCAGGCTTCATTCCATGGCTCCCAAGGTGATTCTAGCATCAATCTGAGGGTCCAGACCACTGATTTCACTCAGTTGCTTCTTCTCTTCTGTCTTTGTTTTGTACTGTCTGAGCTTTTAGATCAACTTTGTCTTACGGTGACTGTCCCATGCCTGGCACCTTCTTGGTCCCAAATCTGTGTTGGCTCTTAAAATCCTGAGCTACCAAGAGCCACTGTCAGCCATGGGCTGTAAGCATGAAGGCTATGATCTGTCATCTGCTTCTTTCCCTATGTTCACCCTTCCTTGTCCCAAGACACCCTGAGGAGCCATCAGATTGCCAGACCTTTTTCACCATAGGGAGTCAGCCTGAACAATTCAATTTAAAATGTTTTAGAAGCCAAAACTCAAAAGAGTCCGTGTGCCCCTCCCGAGTGCAGATGTCTGTGAAAGGCTTGCAAACCTGGTTAAATTTAGGCTTCTTTAATGATGATTAGTAACTAGCCAACGGCCAACTAGACCTCCCTGTAGGAAAGCTCATGTACAACCGTTTGTAAATGGGAATGAGCAAGACTGTTAGAAGAGGTACCTATCTACGGATGCTTATGAGAGCTTCTGTTTCCATGTGGTAGGGAAGGAGTGCTGACTCAGTGCTGAGAGCTAGTCTGCAGAAAAGATAAAGTCACAAATGGTATTAAAGACAGGAACAAAGGCAAACGGGGGAAATGTACTCGGGCAAGATTACCATTTATGGCCTGTGATCACTGAGAGAGGTTAGGCTGGGACAAACAGCTAATGTACACTGGGAAATGCTAAGGACATGCTTTATAGAATCATAATTCCAACTCACTTGCTTCAGCAGCCCCTCCCTTCCCTTCCTTTCCCCTCTTCTTCCTACCTTAATCCAGCTAGGGATGGAATTTAGAGCCTCTTTGGATGTTACCACTGAGCTATATCCCCAGCCGTCTTTGTACATTTTATCTTCAGACAGGTTCTCATTAAGTTGACCAAGCTGACCTTTTTCTTGTTCTGCAGCCCGGACAGGCCTAGAACGTGCAGTTCTCTTCTTGCCTCGGCCTCCCACATATCTTGATCATAGGCCCTAGGCTACCAAGTCCCGCCTTCCCTCTGTTTTGAGGAGCACCTGGCCCATCCATCAGACTACACTGTGGGGACACTGCACTAGCCATGACATCTCTAAATGTTTCTCACCATGACCAAAAAAAAAAAAAAGGTAATGTTTAGTTATTGGTACAAGTGGACAACAACTGGTATGAGGCTGTAGTCACTTGAGCTATCTTGAGGGCCACAGTGTTGTGATAAGTTAGGGTCACATGTTGTGGTTGTTCTATGTTTAGAGCCCTGCTAGTTCTCCTTGAAGGCAAGAACAACAGCACAGTGTCTGGGGACAAGTTGAAATAAGCAAGTCCAATTTTATTAAGGAGAGGAAAGCTTTAAATACCCTTCTCCCAGACCCTGCTCCCAGCCAGGGGAAAGGGCTTTGATGTGCTGGTATCTGCGGGGCTGTGGTGTGGTGGTCTCTAGATTGTCAAGGTCACCTTGTACCAGGACTCTGCCCTTGTTTTCAAGGTCCCAGGCAGACTGCAGGTTCACTTATGAGGAAGTTCGAGGAGTGTCTTAAGGCACTAGTGATAACTGGTTTGTACTGGTTGAGCCCAGGCTGGTCCCTTATATATTTCACAGGCCAGTGTGTTAGAATAACACTTGGGACACATGAGAATGCTTGGTATTAGGCCACACTTTCTTTTGAGTCACAGTAAATAGTGTGCTGAGCTGTCTCAGGCCTGCCGTGCTCAATATTTGTCATAATAAGTGAATATTATAGGCATAAAAGGCATATCTGGCAACCAACATCTGTGCCCTGGTAGAGGAAAGAGGCTTTGAAAACTTTAATGTCTTTGGATATTTGTCTCTAAGAACCAGCTGCACCTCAGTGATGTCATTTTCTCAGGACATCAATGTCTGCCTTCGTGGCAAAGTAAGGTACAATATGGTGAAGGATTTTGCTCAACGAAGTGGTGGGATAGAAGTATCTGCTTACAGGCTAAGGTTATACTTGCTATATACTCTAGTCTTCTTCAGTGAAATCCAAACATATGAAGGGCAGACACTTTCTGATAATTGTAAATGACAAAGAAGGACAGCTGTAAATGAGTTGAGGAGCCAGTGTTAGCAAATGATGGGTTTGCAAATTTTTTCTAAATGATGTCATGGTCCAGAAAGGGCAGTTCGAGAATTTATAGCATGGATTTAGTTTCATTTACAAATCTGGAGTACTGCCATATGATGGTATCTGACTAAATTAACGTAAGTGTTCCTCGTTGAAAGGACAAGAAGGTAATACTCTCTTGTGTAGCCAAGGATAAGGCGGAACAATTTTAAGAAACATACATAGCTGATTATGCAATGAATATTTTTAAGGATGAGTTTGCCATTTAAACTAGGATTCTAGATAACATTGATTCTTTAAAAAAATATGCAATTGGATCTAAGACAGAATAGGGAAACTTTTTTGAATAGTTAACTTTTGAGCAGTACAGATCTTGAACAGTTTATTGTGTGGAAAGTTATATTGTTCTGATGGCATTTCTCTTAGTATATATCAGTTAATCAGCTATGTTTGTGTTCGAGAATAATAAGAATGTTGTTGAAGGTGCTATTGCTTTTTAAAGCAAAGGCTTTAATGCAATGAGAATCCATCATAGAATTCCACTTTCCCCTCCACCAATTTTAACCTAATACAGAAACACAGTGCCTGACAATAGAAACAACCTTTTAAAAATGTATCAGTAAAATCTTATGTGTCTACTGATTAGTAAATTTTGGTTTCTATAGTAGGATCACATCATGTTCCCTCAAAGTAGGTCATATGCTGATTGAGGCAGGAATTGGGTCTATGGATCAATTCAGAGAAAATTTCAACTACAAAGAGGCGAGTCGGTCCTCACCCCTTCTTGACTTTCAGACTTTGGGCATCTGAAACTGTGATAAGTACATTTCTGTGAGGTCACTTGCTTGCAGCAGGTCTTGTGCAGAGCTGCAGTAAACCAATGCAGTTGTGAATTACAGACAAGCTCTTACACTGATGAAGTCACCTTTCAGTATGCACATGGAGTCAATGGAAATGAGCTAAAGATTGGTTTCAGTTGGCATGTGACCCAGAGAGTGTTGGCTCAGGTATACTTTCTTCCCATGACTCAGTAGAGTCCTGGGAACCCTCAGACAATTTCTGTGTGTCTGATAGTCTTAGTTTAAGCTTATGCTAAAAGACTCATTCATTTCATTGGCATTACAAAACTATGTCTTGAAGGTGTCAATTCTAATACCTCCAGTAGAGACATTTTAAGACCTTGAGCAAACTTTTCCAAAGGGGATATTCATTATCTATTTATTTACTTTTCATCTTTTAAAGAAGACCATTGTTTATTCACCCCCACAGAACAAACAGTTCTGCATTTTACCTTTATTATTTCAAAGTAAATAATGAAGAAGCTATCTGACATCAGTGACCTTTTGACAAACAGCTTCTAGGTCACATCTGGAGTATACTCTTTCAGCTCAGCTCTGTCTACATTCTCTAGATGCTCAAAAGCTAGTGTTTCACATGGAATCCAGCCTAATTAAGAAAATTCAAGACTTTTTTGGCATATCTTGTTTAGGAAGAATTAAGTATTCCATTAAGAAAATTTGAAATGTTCTCTATTTTATTAAGAAAAGTTCAGAATATAATGTTCTGTTATTTGGCCAAGATAAGTTGAAAATGAAATGGCTGTTTTCTGTTTGATGGAGAGAATATCAAATTGAGATATTCTTGTATTTGAGATGTTACTTCTCAGTTATGTGTGTGTGTGTGTATGTGCACACGTGCATACATGCACTCCCATATATACATGGATACACAGTAAATTGCAGGCATTCACCCAGTATTTTAAATAGCTAAGGACTCCTCTTTTAATTTCCTGTTTGAAACAACTGATTTGTTTCTGATACTTTTATAATCAATAATAACTTAAATAGTTAACTCCAGATGGATAACTCTAGAAATATTTAAGGATGTTGCATAGTGCCACACAATCTTTCTACCTAGACACTATTTAGAGCTTGAAACAAATTATCACTAATAGCTCCTTTGTGAGCTCAGTGCTTATTTACCTTTACATAGGTCTAAAGCACACCCAAGATATAATTTACAATCTTCAAGTACATGGTAAGCCACTCAGGAAGTCAATAGAAGTTATGAAACATGTACAGTTTTGAATTTGGAGAATCAAGCATCTATTTGGTGTATTGAAATAGAACAGCTGACATTACAGTTGCAGCTTCCAGACGACCATCTATTTAGAAATAGAAACAAAAAGTGAATATAATCTGAAATAGGAGTGCAGTGTGATGGATAATTAAAAACCCCTCACTTCTTCTTTAATTGATGCTGTTGCTATCAACCTATGACTTTGGGCTCTTAATATTTGACCAGGTAATCTCTTGGATCCTAAAAATGTGAAAAAAATTTCTCTCATGAGGTGTCTTAATTTACTACAGCTTCACTCTCACTGGTCTTTCACTTAAAACATTGACTTTACTCCCTCCTGTGAAGTTAATGCTACAAACGTAAGAGACAAGTGGTAAGTAAGAAAGTTTCTTAGCTGAAGTGTGTACACACTAGATGATGAGAGAGACAACAGACAGAAGCCAACAACAACAAAACCCAGCATGTCAGCTTGAAATCCTGCAGGAACCCCTCGGATGTTCGGATACTGAGGAGTGAGGCCAGGAGACCCTACCTCAGACAGGTGTGGTAATGTGTGGTCAGGAGGAGTAGGTAAGTAAAGTAGGGAGAAAAAGCTGGCCAGATGAAGAGTTCAGACAGTGAACTTGACAGGATGAGTGGACCACAGCAACAAGGTTCTCTGCCAGAAGCAGGAATGCCAGTAAAAGCAGAAGGAGAAGGACAGGCAGGAGGAAGAGGTCAACCACGACCATCTATGAGCAGAACTCTGTTCAACAGGGGTAGGCACATTATTTGGATTTCAAAGGTAATGGGAAGCCATTTGGAAAGTCTCTGGCATATCTCACCAGTTTAGAAAATGGACCAAAGAACTCAGAGAGAGCCACAGGAAATCACACTGCAGCTTAGGTGATAGGCATCGTCTATGTCTAGACATGGCCAGGCAGGGAGAAAAAGATGGCTTAATTCCTACTATATCTTAGAGGAGGACTGTATATTCCTGTTTGTTTGTTGTAAAATGAAAGGAACAGCAGCAGATCGTGATAACCCTTTTCCAGTACTTTGGAAATGGAGAAAAAAGAATCATGAGTCTGAGGTCAGTACATGGCAGGGAAGGAGATGGTTACAGTTAACGTTCTGTAGCCGTGGCAAAACACTATGACGAAGGTGACTATATAAAGAAAGTATTTAACAGGGGGCTCACGGTTCCAGAGGATCAGAGTTCATGGCCTTTGTGAAGGGGAACATGACATCAGGCAGGCAAGGCACTGCTGCACTGATCCACAGTCCTGGAATGGTACAGGGTTTTGAAACTTCAAAGGTCATCACAATGACACACCTCCTCTCAAAAGGCTTCACTTGCCAACCCTCCCAAACAGTTCCACCAAATGGGGTCAAGCATTTAAATATGTGAGCCTATCAGGCTTCTTCTCATCGAAACACAACAGAGACCCTGCCTCAAAAGAAAAAGGTAGGAGAACACTAGAAAAGAGTAAATTGTGCCTTAAGTAGCTAAGTAATACCATTTTGTATCATGGAGACTTCAAGAAGAAATATTATAGCTCCAGTACAAACATGTCAAAATCTCTCATGATATTTGAGAAAACACTGATAATTTTATGCTTATGGTTCAGTACATATAAAATAGAATCACATAAACTAGAAAGAATTTATTGTTTAGCAGAAAAATGTTAGGGGCTAAAATATCTAATATTAAGCAGCATTAGGAAAATAGCCTAGAGGCATAAGGTGTATGAAATAGGAGGAGAGCTAGAGGACATTTGGAGAGACAAGTTTAAAGGCATGGGAAGAGACATAATGAAATGATATGAATTGAGATGATGAGAAAACACCACTGAAGAATGCCTTGAAGCGAAGCATCTCTCTGTTTTTGAAAAATGTATTATACAGAAGGGAGATTCTTTAAAGATAATAAACTTGTAGAATTGCTTTTTCAGTCTGCATTATATAATGTAGGTCATGCACTGGTCAAAGGATTATCAAGTGATATTGTTATTTTGTGATAATTTAATGCTTTCAAAGTGTCACTCTTACATGAAGATGGACATGCCACAGGATAGCTAATACGTGTGTGTGTATGTGTGTGTGTGTGTGAGCACAAACATATAAATGGCTATTTGCACATTTATAAATATACACAAAACAGACATATAGTATATATATTAACCCCCCCCCCACACACACTTATAAACCATACCCTCACATATACACATCTCTGACATGTTAGGATGGAGAAAGCAGACATATTCAATTAGTTTGTATTATTATACATGTTAAAAGCAGTGACCGGCTCCAGATACCATCTGTGTCTAACTCTTAAGGTCTTCTTTAAAAGAGAAGCAGATGCACGGAGGTTCTGAAGAGTGTAGAGAAAGTTCTTGAGCCCTCACATAACATCTTTTCTGTTTTCAGTTTAATGTGGGATTCTCAGTGTCTCAAGTAACGGGTTGTTTCAGGGCCATAGGAAGTATGAAAGAGGCAGTCATCTGGATAATTTCAGGCTAGAAAACAATTCTGTCTGGATGTACAGATAATTGAGACAGAAATGTTTTTGCCGGGAGAGATTCCTGAAATTGCCCTTACCGCTCCACTTGAGTCTGCAGGTAGAGGCATAACCATAGGTGTTTCACTGACTAATAGAAACTGCACCATTCAATGTGAAGAATGGGGTTTTCTGGAAATACCTAAATTGCTTAGTTCTATGTTTTTTCATAAAAATAAAGTATATTGGATATTTTTCATTATAAAAGCAATTCACATTGAGTTGACAATCGTAAGAAATATAGATAGTAAAAGAATATAAGAAAGAACTTAAATTTTACAGCCAGTAACATTTGAGATATATATATGTATATATATATATATATATATATATATAATATTTTACTACTACATGCACTTTTAGGATTTGGTTGTTTTGGATTACGTAGAAATCTCTCTCTTCTCCTCCCCCATCTCTCTTTCCCTACTGTCTCCTCCCCCGATCTCTATCTGTCACCCCCCCCACACTCATTTTTCAAAGACTTCACCTCAGGCCATGTCTGAGAGCTTCTGGGGAACTGAAATGGTAGGGCCTGCTGTGATCAGCTTTTACATTTGTCAGGGAAGAACTATGACCATTAGAAAGCCACAGTAGACTTCAGTTGGACCATGGTTCATAGGGAGACTCAAGACCTTAGATGTCATCGTTAGGACAGAATATGCTTCACTATTTCAAAGTCTGAAGTAAAAGCCTCAAAATAGACAGCGTTATTACTAACATTAAGTAACATCATCATCTAAAATAATGAAAAGTGGGAATTATCTAACATTTTAGCAACAATGTAATAGTTAAATGACAGGGTAGCAGAAGGGTAAAATATTATCCAACTAGAAAAAATATAATTTTTGATGGCACATCAAGTAAATAGGATTCCAATTCCAACACATGCACACACAAGAATGCTTGCACATAAAATGCATACATGTATAATACTTACAAACACATCACACACACAAGTATACATATATATTCATAAATGTGTACATATTTGACACATGTACCTGCATGCTTATGAACACATACATACAAACCTATATACATATACACAAATACATATACACATCCACATATACATATAAATATGTGCACAAAGAGTATGTGAAAAATATAAAGAAAAGTAGAAAGGCACCATCAAAGTTAGACAGTGGTTTTGTCTATGAGGTTCCTACAGCTAACATCTTTTATTATGAAAACTATACACTAACATGAAGAAATCTGTAAGTGCCTCTGTAGCTGTTCTGTCAGATCTAGAACAGAGCCAGGAAGCCTACTTTGGTCACAGAAGGACTCTTGCTGAGACTCCACTGTGAAGGTGAGGAACACAAGAGTTCAGCTTAAGAATGATAAAAAGCAGGACTTGTTGAGAGATTCCCAATGTCAGAAAAAAAAAAAAAAAAACCTCAGTATCAGCTGGGTTATCTATCAACGCAATGAAATTTCGTGCAATCATAAAGACAACTGACATGCGCAAGAAAGTGAATGAGCTAGTCATCACATTGGGTATAATAAGCAAATAGTACATAATTTCTCTTATAAATGTAAATTTATATGATCTGTATATATGCATAGATATGAGATCGTGATAGGGGATGTGGGAAGAAACTGGAAAGAAGAATCATGAGACTGTAGGAATAGATTTTAGTCAGGGGTGGGGGAGGGAATAGAATGCATGTAACATGAAAGCTGGAAGGCAGACGGAGAGAGCAGCGGGAGTGGGGGAGGCAGTGCATGAAACCAAATTAGGATGTGCACGTATGAAGTGCTGGAAGGAAACACTTGATGCTAATCTAGAACATAGCACTACCTTCCTGAAAGGAAGGCACTTCCTTCTACTCCTTAGTCTCCCAGCTTCATGACTACGGGCAAGTAATTACCTGCAATTCATGTCTGTAAAACCTGTAGCAATGTCTGGATCATACTAAGTGCGTACTCAGTACCTTATATCACTCTTTCAAATAATTGAGATTTTATATGTAAGGCGTGTATGGGTCCATGCATAGCATAAAGAGCTCCGCAAGTACAGGTGTCAGTTCATTGTCATTCACAGGCCAAAGATGTCTAAGCTGACATGAGAACTGGGAGCAAGAATTTGGCAAAGGAAGGACCCAGGGCTATCAGATGTTAGGCTAATCCGCTAAAAGCCAGATTCAGCATGGCCAGGGTAACTAGCCATATCTAGGGGCACACACAGTGATGGAGACAGACAGGAGGGAGTTCCAGGCAGGAAGGGACCGTAGTGCCCTGCTACAGAGTGGGACACAGAGGACAGTGATCACTGTGGACAGCCTGCCGTTCGCTGGCACACTTGCTTGAGTCTTAGCCACTCTTGGACTGTGCATCATTATTGGCTGTCTGCATCAGATGGAAGGATTCAGCTATACTCCAGAGCGGTTCTTGTAACAGCAACAAGTATCGGAAGCATTCTCAATAGAAGCTGAAGGTCATGCCACATTTATAAAGTCAGTAGAGACAACTTCAATTTGACTGGCTATGAAGGAGCCAAAAGTCATGGTGCCTCTCTCTCTAATAAAATAATCTCTGCTCCATAAAGTCTTATTAAAGAAATGGAATTCCATCTTGGCAAAGCAAGCATATATCAAGTTAAGGTTGTTCTTCAAGCTTAAGCCAATATTAAAAGCATAACGTGGAGCATTGTTAATAATGACAGATCACAACTTGAAATGTATAGTCAGCTCTCAGATGCACATGTTGCTGACTCAATATGGCCTATTCTGATGGAAAGAAATTTGTTTTAATAAGATAATATCCAGATTCCTCTACTTAAAAATAGCTGGGCTTTGTTTGCTGGGATGCTGGGGTTCTATGCGATGGGAAAAGGCATGCATGATATTCACTTACTGCGGCAGCGTGTCCTAATTATTCAGTTTTCCTTTTTTATTAATAATAAAGGATTGTGAATAAAAACATACTAATATGCACCAGATGTTCAGAAAAAACATAAATATCCCCACATGTCAGCACATTTTACCGAAAAGTCAACAAAATTTTCTCTACTTCTTATTCCTTTTTTAGTTTTTGAAACATGTTCTTTGATATGATATTTTTAATCCTCATTAGGGACTTGCTTTGGTTCCTTTAATATCTGCCACAAGGGACTGTGTATTTTCAGACGTATCCAGTGTGCATCTCTCATTTCCTGTCTTCTGTCCAGGGCAGGCAGAGGTACTAGAGGCCCCCAGACTGTCCCCTGGCTAGAAAGAACACCCTCTATGCGTAGTCTCAGCTTTTCCCACAGCAGATGGCATGGATAAGGCTCTTCAATTTTCTGATTCTAAATTTTAAATATTCTCAATGGTGATAATATATGTATATATATATATATATATATATTTTACTGAAGGACCATTTCAAAGAGAAACAGTATTAAGCTGGCAAACATTCTTCCATATTCAAGAAACAGATAGTCATTATGCTCATCAACCCCTTAAGACAATCTTCATGGGCTGATTTTCTTTGACACTTGGATTTTTTTTTTGTTTTCTTCCCTGTTTCTATCTTAATCTCACTAAAATAGATTTCTCCCTTCAAATTCAGCATTTTCCTCCAGCTGTTTTAATAACTTACTCTCCCGGGACCAGATCTCACAGAAACCTCCTGTGTAGGGGCCAGGGCAGTCTTTGTTACACTTACCATAGTAGCAAGAACTAAATTGCGTTGAGAGATTTCAGTCAGTTCTCAATGGGAAGGAAATACAAGCCCCTTATGGATTCTATGAAATGGCCAGTAAAAATTTTGTAAATTAATTAGTTATTTTTTTCTGCTGTGCCTCTCCATAATCTGGGTTACCAGATTCTATTAGGAAACAGAACAAATATGAAGTTGGACAGAAGTTAAATCTAAGTTGTTTGTTTGTTTGGACCAATCTTTCAAACTTTACATAAGGACAAACAAATTTTGGCCTAGAGATTTTGTAACTGTCTCAGAGGCCTTTGGTCTCCAGGCAGTATTTAGAAGGAAACCAAGTGCTTGAAAGGGAATTGTCAGGATTTGATGTGGGAGTCCCTTTTCTTCTGGCTGGTTTATCTCCATCATCCTTCAAGCACTGTGGGATTGGATTTCATTCTCTCTTGGATTTTGTCCAATTGTTCCTTGACCTGAAGTGCCACTGCTGTTAGGAGCCCTGAAGACCCTCCCCCTGTCTTGACTTGCTGCTGCTCTATGCTCACTTTGCTTTGATGTAGAAATTGGCTAATGCTACACAGTCTCCCTTCCCTGGAATTCAGAGAGCAGCTTATTTATATGTAGATGTAGCTATATGACATTTTCAAATGCCAGACATTTGCATATGAAGGTCTCTTTCTTTCTCTTTCAGTAAACAGTCTTTCCTATTACTTCCAAAGCAATGTTTGGAATTAAATTTCCTATAAAAATTTGTTCTTAAAGTGTTCTTTAAATGTCCAGTAGAGATGAAGAGTTAAGCTCCCAAACTGAAATCCATCAGAATTATTTAGGTGTGAGAATGTATCCATGATCTATGATACACACATCTATATACCTCCACTGTGTAGCTTTGCACAAAAAGTTTGTGAAATCTTATTAATACAGGTAAAATTTCTTAAAAACACACAAGACTTTGACATGGGGATGCCTTCAAAAACATACACAGTTCTGTTTCTAGAGTAATGACCATTGGCCTTGACTAAATACATGTAGAGTGTTGACTGACCATGCACTGGGCATTTTTCTAGATACTGCATTTATAATGGGGAGCGGGATGATTTTCCTGCCCTCATGGAGTTTACATGATAACTAAAGGGGACAAGGAATAAAAGATGTAAACGCACAAATGCACAAACAAAATTGTGCTCATGTTAAACGCGCTGTGAAAAATGAAACACACAATTTGCACCCAGGGCCATGAGGGAGTCTCAGCAGGCTGACTGGAAAGGTGTGAGGGAAAAGAAACCCCTGCTCCATGCATAGATAACAGCCAGGGCAAAGAGGAAGCCTACAGCCACAACTAAGGAAAAGTGAGTCTGGGGACAGAAGGGGTTTGTGTAGGCACAACTCTTAGATGAAGTGACCACTGATTTAGCTCTAGGAACAGAAGCATAAAGAACACGGGAAACCAAGTGCAGGAACTCCTGAGGGTCCCAGAACCATCAGTTCCCAGGACGCCTATTTACTACCCATGGGTTCCTATTCATTCATTCTTGGCCACCTTTGCTATTTTTCTCTCTCGATTCCATGGCACCTCTGGATTTAGCCTCCCTCAAGTATTAACAGTCAACATTTTCATCTTCCTCTCCCTGCAGACCCTCAGGTTGATCTCTGTGTTGAGTTGCTCAAGGGAATACATACATCAGATGGATTCATTATTTTGCTCACACATGGGCTCTTCCTCACATGGTTGGTTTTCTCTGTGTTAATCACACAGACATCAGTGTGTTTTTCTTGACTTCTTTTGGTATTCATATCCAATCTGGTAAATCTGGTAAGCATATACTTTCTATGCCCACCTAAAAATATTTCTTCCTCTCTGCCATAATAACAGCCATTCTTCATTATTCCTCAGGCTTCCTAACCTGTCTTCCTTATGCCTTTTTCTTCATGCTTCCCTTTGGGTTTTTATTTTTCTTTTTTGTATGACATTAAAAACAAAAAACACAAAAACCCTCAACCTTTAGCCCCTACAAAAGGATATGTTTACACATTTTTTACAAACAGTGAAGGCGGCCTGGCTGGCCTACACCCGCCATTCCTTCTCAGCTCCATTTTGCCCTCTCCATGTTATGCTTCAGTGGCAAAACCGTGTGCCACCCAAGAAGCCTCCAGCTCATCAAAGCCTCCTTACCTTTCAAAGCCTGTCCCCCACCTTTACAAGGCTCTCTTTTCTTTTCTGCAAGATAAATTAGGTAGTGGAAACAAACAAACAAACAAACAAACAAACAAAACCAAACAAAACAACAACAACAAAAAACACGGCAACATTTGGCGGTTCCTATGACATGTCACTGCCCAGGTCCTGCCTGTTTTGCTTTGTCAGTTTTGACTGCATTGCCTCCTTCCTAAAACACTCTTACGATGAGCGCACCCTCAAGGTAGATTCAGAAGGGGCAAGGTAGCATTCCTATTATTCTGTTTCTTTAATGATTTATTTTCTATTTGTCATAGAAACCATCAGAATAATTGTGATTTAGCATATGAATGTTTAGTAGTGTTACATGAAATTCTAATTTCAAGATAATGGGAGGCTTGGGTATCATCTGTCCCCTGGCATTCTTATTTATATAAAGGCAAAGCAAATACTATTAGTCTCTATGACAAACCATCAGTGCTTGTGAGACCCTCACTAATGAGGGGCCAGAGGTGTGGCTAAGCTGTACACGTATGTAGGCCTGTGTTTGATTGTTATAATTGGTTGAAAACATATCCTCTAATATTTTTATTAATACAAATAGTTTAGCAAATGACAATTTCCTTAAGGCATTCACCCTCCTTATGAGCAGATTTGTGGCTCTGTTGTTATATCCTAGACATTAACAGATATAAACCAGGCAGCACTCACTTCATGGTTGTCACAGTTAAACTCATGTCACTTGGTAGTGGATGAAAAAAAAAATGATACTCTTCTAGCTAAGAATGTGTCATTTAGGGAGCTCAGGCTAGCAACAGGGCTTTTCCAGTCATTTTAAAGATTCCAGCGTCTTTAAACACATCCCAGAGAAGACTGCAGTTAGCAAGGATAGAGCATTTCATTCTGTGGCTTTCTATGCTACTAATATACAGAAAAATAGGACGATTGACTCTCCTCAAACAAATATTGGGGATCATCTGATGTCTACAATGTGAAGGTCAGAAAAATTAGACTCACAGAGCTATAAACATCCAAGGCAAGACCTACCATGGTCTCTCTGAGCATCACTGAAGGGCTGCATATAGAAACACGGATGTGTGAAGTCCTGGCTCTGGAAGTTCCCCACCTTTGGCGGGGATGCCTTTGCTGCTCAGAGACTGTGTGCATTAGAGTCAGGCTAAACTGCCTTAGAGGTTGTGGGCTGAGTGACAGCTGAGACAAACCTCACAGCTTCTGGTGCTGCATCAGATCCCTCACCATCATTTTAAATTTATGTCTAGCATGTTTCTAGGGGCAGCTTTTTATCATAACAGCTTTCTTTGACCTCTTAATATTTTTAAGGTTTGTTTCATTTACAAGGTGTGTCTTTAGCCTCCCCAAATCATTTCCAGGATGACAAAAGCTATGAGTTTTATAATAAAATTCATTAAAAATACAACCTATTGAATAGAAGACAGAAGTAGAAGTTTCAGTAGGGACCTCAAGTGCCTGTCTTTCTTCTTAAACACGAACAGGCATTAGCCATAGCAACTTCTTGGTGGGAAATCTGGCCTGTAGTTGGAATCCACTGTCTTGTACATTTCTGACAATTTCTAAATATCTTATGCTCTCATGCTCTGAAAACCATAGTGCAAAGGGGAGATAGCCAGGACAGACATTGGTAGCTCTGCATAACATGACAAATTGGATGAACTGACAGCAAGGTGATGAATAATGTTAACATGACCCTAAAAATAGTGAAGGGATGTTTGCACATTGACACTTCTCTAAAGGCAGATGGATATGCATGACCTGAGCTTTTAGACAGGTGTCAGGAATATTGATGGGCAGGACGGGGATGATCATTTTCTTGGCAGCGTTCTAGCAGACAGTCTGCATGATTAATGATGCATCTTAGTCTTTATGTTTTTCACCTAGGGCAAAAAGGGATGTGAACCTTTGTCATTCCAAGGAATGTAAGAGCCCTGCCTGAAGGGCAAGACAGGAGAGCTTTATTCATCTAAAAGTACCGTGTTTGTTTGCTGGGTATAGAAACAGCAGTAAAAATATGGGTGATCTTGACACATCAAACAGCAGCTGGTTAGATCAGGCTTCATACTCAGGGGGTTCCATCCCAGGGCATAAGGGCTTGCACAGTCTGAGGTATGAGTATAGTCTGCTTGGGCTCTGACAAAAGCCAGAGTGCCCTGTGGCTTTGGGATGCATCTGCACATATGCATGCTTTAGATGAATATTAAGAACCACTCAAAAGAAACCAAACAGGACTTGGGCAGGAAGTAAGAGGTGAGATCATCTGCCTAATGTTTATATTCATTTCAGGTTCTCAGAGACAATCTTCTGATTCAAATCAATTCAATATTGTTTCTAAATGCTGAATCTAGTGAGAAAGAGCTTTTCTTTCCCAAGAATAATACTGTTTGCTCAGGTTTTTAAAATGTCACATGCAGCAGTGAACGAACTATGCTATTTCAGGGCTCAAAATTAAATCCAAAGTCTAATAATAGTCTGTAGATATATTATGCTAAACCCTAGGTTGCCAATCCATGTACTGAAAATGTTATAGTAAATAAAAGTAACACAAGTGTATGGAACTATGGAAGTAAGCTGTGTGTGTGTGTGTGGTGTGTGTGTGTGTGTGTGTGTGTGTGTGTGTGTGAACTTTTAAATGAACAAGGGTATCCTTGAAATAAATTGTTCATGGACAATAATTTAAATAAAAAAGCATATTCATTTTGTAATCAAGGATTATTAACTATGGGTTATATGATCAAGAAAACTTAGGAGAGAGATTTCTCTAAAGAAATTTAAAGATATGGTAAAGTCTCATTTATATGATGGGAAAGGGTTAGAAAGTAATATTTGCGAACATTAGTGACTAGGTTGAATTTCTTTGTTTACCAAGAGTTGTAGATTCAATGGGAATAACCCCCATAGGCATGCATATTTGAATGCTTGGTCCCTAGTTGGTGGAACTGGTTGGGAAGCATTAGGAGGTGTGGCCTTGTTGGAGCAGGTGTGTCACTGGGGCAGGCTTTGAGGTTTCGAAAACCCATGCTTGTCATAGCTACTTCACTCTGTCATGGCTATATTTTACGATGTGAGCTCTCAGCTACTGCTTCAGCACCATGCCAGCCTTTCTTCTGCCATGTTCCCCACCATGACAGTCATGGACTCACCCTCTGAACTATAAACTCTTTCTTCTGTAAATTCCTTTGGTCATGATATCTCAATACAGCAACAGAAAAATAACTAAGACACTAAGAGAAAGAAACAGACTTAGAACTTAAAATCCCTCTTTTGAAATGCTAGGAAGGTTTGTGTGTTTGTTTTAATTCTTAAAAGGCTCTCAATGAAATTTAGTCTTTTGAAATGTGGGAATGAAGAGTTCTGTCTTCTCTGGAATATACTCTTAACATCTTTAGTTTAGAACTTGAATTGGCATACTATTATACTAAAATTCTGTAATAATATATTTTTGTCATTGGCTAAGTAATATTGCTCTCAGCAAGTACAGTTTTATTCAACTTGTGAAACACGCCATGCATGTTGACTATAATGACCTCTTTTTCCACAATACAAATATTTTGCCCAAAACAACTCTCATGATGCTGGAAGATGGAGTTTAAATGAACTTAGGCCAATGAGTAGGAAGCAGAATCACCTGGAATGTAAATTCAGACTTGACATTCAACCAAGAGACATAGATGGCTAACAGGCTCAGCACCCAATTTTTATATCACCCAGTTAATATTCTAATACACAGAAATGGCAATTGACAATTAAAAAATCTTCAGTAGGAGTATTTTTAGAACTGTATCAAATTTTACTCTGCAACCTTTATCTGAAAATGAATATAAATCCTGATGCCATTCTAACATCAGCAGCATGCAAATCCAAACATCAGTAACCCCTCAGATGAGTTCCCATTGTACAAGAGCCTCGTGACTGAATTATATGAAAGGGCAGAAAGCACAGAATTCTGAGATTTTCCAAGGGCTTCTCTAGATTGTGTGGCATTTTGAAATGAAAAATTAGTTTTCAGATTAAGGTCTTTTGAAAACATACATTGAGTATAATGCTTAAAAAATATCTCAGCAGATACCAGCAAGTTTCATAGAGAGAAACATTCCCAAGTGGGTCTTAAACTTATTAACCTCTTGCTTCTGCCTCCTTCAGAAAATCCATGCATGTTGACTATAATGACCTCTTTTTCCACAATACAAATATTTTGCCCAATTGTGTGGCAGAGAATAACATTCAATAAACAAATTTTATTTATTTATTTATTTTGGTTTTGTGAGGCAAGGTTTCTCTGTGTAACAGCCCTAGCTGACCTGGAACTCCCTCTGTAGACCAGGCTGGTGTCAAAAGTCACAGAGATATGCTCGTCTCTGCCTAAAAGTGCTGAAATGTGCTACCACATCCCAGATTTTATTATTTACATGTCTGGTGCCCAAAAGTAGTGATTCAATTTTCTTTTAAAGGTCCTAATCTTTTTTTTTTCTTTTTGAAAAAGAGCCTCATATTGTGTGGGTTAGCTTCAAATACTATGTGTAGTCAAGGCTGACTGTGAACTTTTTATCTACCGACCTCTACTTCTGCAGTGCTGGGATGATGTGTGAACTGCCATGACTGCTTTCTGTGGCACAGAACATTCAATCCAGGGCTTCTTGCTAAGTAGGAGTAATTTTAATTTAATTGTCAATTTATCAGAATCTAGAGTTATCTGGGAGAAGGGCGATTTTTGAATGGTTCTGACTTACTGCTATTGGAGAACCCATCTTAATTGTGAATGAGATCATTCATTGAGAAGATTCTGTTCTGTGTAGTAGAGAGAGCAATCTGGGCTACAGCATTCATTTTTGTGGTTTCTTTGAGGAGGTGTACATACCATTGCTTTAGGCTCCTGTGCCTGGCTTTCCATCATGACAGGCTATTTGAACTGTGAGCTAAAGTAAAGCTTTTCTCCTTTAAGTTGCTTTGGTCAGAGTACTGTCTCTTAGCAATAGGAAGGGAAAGAGGCAAATGCTCTAAGGACTGGGCTCCAGGCCCAACTCAACTGACACCGTCTGTGTTGCACAAAGTAAAGGGGAACAAAATTGAGACAAGAAAATTCTAAATTTCAGGAGATAATCTGTTCTAACAAAAATGAGGGTTTAAACATTTCAAAACACAAATTTCTTAGGCAACTTATTTACCAGCTCTTCCTTCTTAGAGATTTTCCTACAGTAAAGAGAGCAACGGAGCACGTACTGACGATCAGGCAGAGGTATAATCTCTGAAGGAAAATATCGTTCTTGAGAAACGAACTAGTTTGTTGCAAGTAATTACTGCAGCAGAGACTTGCTCATTTATCACTTCCTGTGGTGTTTGCTATTTTTTCAAGTTGTCTTTTTAAACAAATACCTTCATTGTCCTCGCTGCAAAACCAATGACTTAATTTCACTAGGTAAGGCAAGATACAGACGCAGTACAGTTTGCTTTCATTTCTGAGGAGGGTCTGTGTCCATACCTGGGGAACGGGCACAGTATAGTTGAGCAGTAACCAGCCCCAGCCATATCAGAGATACCTTTATGGTCCCTTTCTTGAGCCTCAGGAGTTTCCATGAAAGTTTGCACTCTAACACAGCAGACATTCTGTTCCACGAGCAACATAATATTCGTTTTAAAAAGGATTTCTGTTGAATTCTTCAATAGAATTCAGATACCAGGTTTTAAATCTCTTTCTGTGAACCAAACTGTTAAAAAAAACTTATAATGAGAAAGGGCCCAGATAATAAAAGGATGCTTTGAAAGGCTGCTACTGCCTCCTCAAAGAACATCATTAAAAAAAATTCTTTCGAACAGGCAGTGTTTGCTTCAGCAATTTAGACTAAGTTTGTACAAAACACCTAATGTGAGCAGAAATGTGACATAGTTTTGAACAGGAGCAAAATAGAGCCCCCAGTCATGAGCACACTAGTTGGGAATACTGAATAGATAAGAGATCCAATTCACTATTTCCAAAAACCCAACTTTCTAAGAAGGTGAAACCTTTTATTCTGTAAGTCTTGGTAGAGACAGATCTCCCCCCTGTGAAGCTTTAACATTTATAGTATGACTTAACTAGAAATAAAACATGTTTTATTATTTTAAAAACACGTATATGTACTTAAGCTAGGAAGGTGAAAAGAACCTTGATGGAGCGATGGCCCTTGTGGCTGACTGTGTCTCCTGGTAAGTGACTACTCAATAACACTTGATTTCTAGGCCCCATGAAATGTGAATTTTCTCATATATCCTAGACCCATGAGGCAGTTTTAAGCCTTAACAATAGTGGAATTTTGAAACTAAAGTCAAAAGTTTCTACACTGCTATGCCAAGCTCTTTCCCCTATAAAATGCAATCTGTAAGTTATTTGCTTTAAAATTCAAATGTAATTAAGGAATAAATATGACTATTCTCCACATCATGGGAGAACAGTCTCTGGGAGAATCTTAAACAACAGATACCACATATAATCTGTAGTTTGTTTTGGAATGAATTGAGTCTATTTCACTGATATTTTTACTGGTGAGTATGATGATGATGATAGTCCTGATTGTAATGAAGATAATAGTCACTTAATATAATTAGCTGTTTCCTGAGCATTTGTCAGGAGAGAGAGAGAGAGAGAGAGAGAGAGAGAGAGAGAGAGAGAGAGAGAGAGGGAGGGAGGGAGGGGGAGGGAGAGGGAGAGGGAGAGAGAGAGACAGAGAGAGAGACAGAGAGAGAGAGAGAGAGAGAGAGAGAGAGAGAGAGAGAGAGAGAGAGAGAGAGAGAGAGAGAGAGGCTGAGAAGCATGCAAAGGCAGAAAACAGCTTCAAACCTAGAATACAGTTCTGGTCTTGGTAAGAGTTAATGGTTTTCCATCTTTGTGGATGGGTTGCCTTGGTAACTATTGATGGCTCTCTCTATAGAAGATAATGGTGATAACTTATTATAAGCACCTTGTTAATAGGTTTCTATAGTCTACCTGTTGGTTGTTCTCATGTCTCCACAGACATATTTCATTAAAAAGCAGAAACAAATAACAAAGAAAGATGTGCAGCCGTGTGGAATGTGTACTGAGACTCACTGAGTGGCCTCATTACTACTGGGACTTTCATATAATTCATATAATTAGTAAGCCGAAAGAAGTCCTCTGGGTGATTGCAAATCAATGTGAAGATGTTAAGTTTGGCTAATGTTAGTTCCCCAGAAAAGGGAAGTTTATTCTTGGTGAATTCGGGGTTTAGATTTCTGAGTCTGCAAGTCTGATGACCCTGCCTGCCTCTCATAAACGTAGCCAGTCTTCTTCCCCAGTTCCCAACCGAAACTCATGCACTTCTGAGGCTCTTTGTTCTGTCTTTTGTGAGGCCACAATTCTGGTCCCAACATCTACTTCCTAAAACTCACCCAGAACTTTGCTCTGCTTATGTCCAGCCTTGCACCCCAGGACTCAGAGATGACATTCTAGCCCATTTAGTCCCCGCTGTTACAGGTCATTGATACCTGTAATACCCTTTTCTCAATTATTGCTCATTTCCCCACATGTGCTGTGCCTGGAGTTCGCCTCCTAAGTTGGATCCTTCTTGACCATATTTAAGTTCAAACTAATCTTTTTTGTTGTTGATTTTTGTTTATATGAACATGCGGAGGAGCCAAACTATCCTCATGAAAGAGTAACAGGAAGTGTAATTTTTCATGCAGGATTTAGTTTTTTGCAGGTATTTAAAAATGCTTTGGGGTGATTATGTTTTCATATGGTTGAATCACCAAGATCCAAGAAGGTAAGGGACCATGCTGGGGACAAGATCCAGTGCACTCTCAGTATTTTATGGAAAACATGTATCTTTTCCAAGGTTTTGGGGCAAGCCTACCATTCCAGGTTCATACATTGTACTGTTCTCCATGGAAATGTAGATAACATGGTGGGGTGGAGATGATGAGGGTCAATTTTAGCAGACCCTGTGGCATTTTTACTAATAGTGTGAGGGCATTTTGAGCACAAAGACAGTTTCTTGCTTCATTGCCAGTGCTAAGAAGGCCAATATTTTCCTTACGATCTTGTTGAAAACATTTGTCTTTGCTTTTGAGAATGTATGTGCATGTGTTAATCATCACACGTGAGCATTGACATATCTTTGTGAACAATGTTTTGCATCAATAAAAATATATTCCTTTTCTCTATGTTCTTGTTATTTTTACTTGGTTACTAATTAGTTTGAGGTCTTTTAAACATATACCCTGAGTTATAAATGACCAGTGGATGGTCAAATGGATATCATCATTTTCATTTCATATCTGTCATAAGAGTCATGTGATCATATTAAGTTATTAAAGTGTTCTATACATAAAATTATATTGATTTTAGGAAAATGGAAAAAGTTGGCTGCGTGAAAATTTAGATATATTATGTTAACATCAGAAATAAGTGATCAATAAATGTCACTTTAATATTTCTTAGTCAAAATGTTGGCCAAAGGTTTTTGCAACAGTTATTGAATGACTTAGAAAGGAATGTTTATGCAAATCTACTGTGCTTGAGTCCATAAATAGTGAATTTGCACTAGCAGCTCTGAGCACATATAACATAGAACTCTATACATAGACTTTTTCACATAAAAATAAACTCATTTTCACTTTCAGACTGAAACAAAATACTAAAACCAGATTTCTCACTAGTTTCTTGTTAGTAGCTTAAATGTTGTCTTTTAATAAAATTCAAGAATTTAAAAATTAGGTTTATCATTTCTGTTGTGCGTACAGTTAGAGAAACCCATTGCGTGGGTTCAGAAGGTCACAGGATCAGCTCCAGGTTAACCTGTGCATAAACTCTATGCTCTCTCATTCTTCAGCAAACACCAGCAAAACAGCCACCACCCCCCCCCCCCCTTTATGGAAGAGAAAAGCAGAGGGATAAATAACCCTTCCAGGTGGAAAACTATCTCAGAAAGGGGCATTTGAAACAGGAAAAAGTGCACATAAATGATGCAGAATGCATTTACGAACTGGGGCATAAACAGTTCCTCAGAGTGTCTCTTAGGGCCCAAGGCAACTTTTCAGACCAAGGCGTCATCTGTATTGCAAATACCACTTCTGAGTTTATCTATAACCATGAACATAAGGTTCTAGGTGACTGGCTACAGGATTTTGGGGAGAAAGCAACAGAAATACAGACGCTTGAGAAAGCAAGACGATTGTGAGTTAAAGTTCACAGAAGGCTTTCTGAATTTTGCAGCATTCCTAACCAAATCCCAGGGGGCAAAATACTTGAATTGAGACATTCTTTCCCCCCTCGGAAATCTTGACATCTTTATTTTCCTGCGATTAAATATTCTAGGCTAGTGTAGTGGCAGTGTAATAGCCTGGCCAAACAGTTTTGTTTCACTGCTCATACTGATATTTGTTCTACAACCTGCTGCCTACATTTTCTGCTATTTATTTCTTATAGATCAAATTATTGGCCCAGATGTAATATGTTTTCCAGCGAAGTGCTCCTTGTGTTCATGAGCAAATAGAAAAAGCTTCCATGTACATGTGGATTTTTGCCACATAACTGAATTAATCCATGTTATAAATATGATATGAAACCATTGCATATTCATGCCTGTATACCTGGAGTAGGGGAGCCATCAAGGCAGATATTCAAAAAAAATCAAGCAAGTGCCCCATTTGCACAGTTAGGTGGGAAAAATTAAAGCATTGTGGTCACCTCCTGGGCAGCCATTTGGCTTTTCTGAGCCTCATGGGCATTATTCCTAGTATATGTAACCTTGTTTTATTGGGTTGACCTTAAAACAAATAGGGTAATGTGAATGAATCTTTGTAAACTACAAAACATCACAGATAAGCTGGTTTTATTTTTAATAGTTAATGAGAAGTTTATTGGTAGTAATACTCAGGATTCTATACTGTATGAAGAAATAGGAAATAACAGGAGGTGTGTGTATGTGTGTGTGCATTGCATGCACATATGCAGCCGTGCATGTATACGCACGTTTGTGTGTGCATGCACATTCATGTATGCAGGCATGCAGAGATCTAAAACCAACCTTAGCTGCTACCCTCAGATGTCGCCTGCCTTGGTTTTTTGAGACAGCCTCTCTCACTGATGTCAACAAGTATGCTAGACTGGTTCGTTGGTCAGTGAGACTCAGGAGTCTCCTGTCTATGTTTCCCCAGAACTGGGGTTACTATTGCACATCTACTTCTGTCTATATAGTTTCTGAGGCTCAAACTTAGATCGTCGTGCTTGCATAGTGAACAGTTTACTGAGTTATCACCACAGCTCATAGGGGAGTTTTCAAAATCAAACAAAACAGCACTTCGAGGCTAGTGAGATACACGGAAAGATTCAGAGCACATCAGACTATTCCATTCCATAGCAGCACAGACATCATAACAACATTTTTGAATCTGAAACCTACAAAAGGTTAAGTTCAGGGCGTGCTGTCCATTCTAAAGCAGTTACGCTTTTCTGGGGTCCCTCACCATTCACACTTTCTGGCTTCTGCAATTAGCAGAGCCGCCTTGAACCTCAGCTCTGCCACACAGTCTTTTTACTTACTCTCTCTGAACCTCCATTTCTCACCTGTCAGGTGCTTCTAAAATCTCCTCACATTTCTGCTGTGAAGATGGAAGGAGACAATTTGTGGGGAAAGGCTCTGTAAATTGCCATGGCTTCCACAGAGAACAAACTGTTTTGACAACTCACTTAGCTATGTTGATACCCTGTTAGGATGGCAGCTTCTTCTTTCTGTGGAAAATGGGTTGATGAGATATTGATAGAACAGAGAGCATTTGGCTTGTGCGTCTGGATTCTTTCTTCCACATTTCAGACTTGTGTATAATGTCTCAATTATTGTTTAAAGATGAGGACATGTATATAGTGAGTGTTTACTAAAATTTAAGACTTTCCCAAAACAACAAAAGAGAGTAAAAAATGCCTCAAAGCAACGCTCAAAACTCTGCCTAGTGTCCCAGCGGGAGAGAGACCCTGGCTCTTCTGAAGGTAGAAAGAACCTAGGACTTTTCTTTCCCGCTGGTCAATATTAAAAGCAGGGACATCTGTCCCTGCTATATACACACTGTCATGGAAAGTGGTTTTTTTTTTATTTTTTTTTACTTGACACATGTTCTGCATGTTCTTTTACACAAGTATTGTTTATACTACATACACTAGAAAGGAATAAACTAGAGATGTTTTCCTTAGACTTCCCCATCATTTTCCTGGGAATATTTACCCTTCCCATTTTGGAATTATATGTTTGGAATGAAATGCATTACTTCAGTAAGCCTAGATACTGTATCATTGAGATATACATATCTTACTTTTTGTGCCAGAGGTGTTTTGAAGAAAAAAAAAAGGGGGTCCTGAAAGGAAATAGCACTGTTAGGAGGTGTTGAAGCAGGTGTGGCCTTGTTGGAGGAAGAATGTCATTGTGGAGATGAGCTTTGATACCGCCCAATGTCTCAGTCTGTTTCCTGTGGCTTGCTTATCACCATGTAGCAGTTCCTTCCCCAGTACCATATATGCCTGCATCAACACAGTCCCTGCCATGATGATAATGGTCTAAACCTCTGAAACTGTATGCTGACACCTTAGTTAAATGTTTTATAAGACTTGCTATGGCCATGGTGTCTCTTCACAGCAAAAGAAACTTTAACTAAGACAGTACCCTGGAATTTTATTTAAGAATTACTTTAAAATCCTCAACTATATAGAGAGCCGCTTGGTATATTTTATAAATATTACTGTTGAGATTCTATGTACTTATATTTCCCAGTGATGGTTCATAAAAAGGTCTATGCTTAATATTTCGTATACAATTTAGCAAGGTAAACTTTATCTTTGGTCTCTGAAATTATTTTTAATTCATTTTGATCAGGCAATGAAGTTTCCCTTTGTAGGTCTAGGCTGATGAGCTGCCTTTGTGGAGCTTTGGAGCATGTTGTGCACAGAGAGATTTGGGGAATGTTTCTGGGATAAACAGACTCAGCCTTAATTCCTTTTTTGTACTGGTTGCAAGAAAGCTTAGGACTAAGTGTTATAACTGTAATAGCCATACTCTGGATGTATTTCTTCTCTCTAACGGTTCTGCTTTTTATGTTTTCAATTTCTGTTTAAACCCCCTCATTGACTGTAGTTTAATTATAAAACACTGAAAATCCTTTTGGAACCTGGCATAGGATGTCATAAAATAAAATATATTTTATTTTCTAGATTATAAAATTTAAAGTAGTTGAAATTTATGTCTTTTTGAACATCTAACAAGCTATAAAATTAAGTACACTGAGAAAAAAATGTGTAGCCATATTGTCTGAAGTTTGATCAGCCTCTTAGCCCAAGAGGAATCCATTAGGAGACACAGACATAGATAGGAGCACAATGTTTAAATTCATTTTCCTTTTAGAACACAATTTGTTGAGGACAAATATATACATAGACACATATATGCACTGCACTGTCTTAAGTATTCACAATGGAAGTTTAATATTAGCATTTGGAAAAGCCATAAAGCCTTACGTTTGTGATATAGCAAATCTGTGTCTCCGATTTTGTAGTGAGAAGACAGACCTGAATCTAAGTAAGCTTAAGACAGGCTGATGGGGGAGAAAGATGTCAGTTGCCTGTCCAGCTTGTAGGACAGACACTTGTCTCTGGGACTAGAATGCAGAGGTGCAAAGCCTTTGATTAAAGACTCACAAATGCCTCAGGTCTCATCAAAGAGGGGATTGGAAGGTGATTGCAGACAATCTAAACAGAAAGAAATTCTGCTCTGGATACACTGGACGTTTTTCCAGTTTTCTGGTGCTAACTACACTTTTGTGACTACAGCAATCCTTGACTTATGTCTCTATGCTTAGTAGACACATTTTAGCCTTCTGCACATGTTAGTTTTGTTTTAGATATTATTCCTACAGCTAGTTTGTTAGCTTTTATGCAAAATTAGAATTCCCTTTCCATTGGTCTTGGCAGAAGTCTTTCTTTTAGATGTTATTACAGAGGAGGTTTAACAAATTTATTCTGATAGGCTGTTTTCAAAAAACATAGCTACTTTTGTAGTTAGAAATGAGTGTTCTTCACAGCTTTAAAAATAGGCTCAGGGATGAGAGTGGGTTGGTAAAGGCTTCTAAGCTACAGTACTAATGTCACATCTGGAAAAATGAGTGAGTTACAATTGCTACTTCCTTCTGGTGGGAGAGTCATGGATGTTTGTTTAACAAGGGAAGTTGCAGTGACATCAAATTGTGAGCACAGAGGAAACTTCTAGGCACGTGAGTCACACAGTTCCTGTTTGCCGTCTCTGGAGAGTTTCAAGCATGTGAAATATAAATTATCCAGACAATAACATACTGGCTTTCCATTTGATTTCTTTATGTTTTCCAAAGTTTATCTTCTCAGATTTGGGAAAATGAAAATCCTAATGGAAGCTTGGAAAGGTTGATACATAGTTATTGAAATAATTTCTAATACACTGTGTTTAAATAAGACCGTGTATGAAAATCACAAGTAGCTGAAGTAAGTGCTGGGTGGGGGTGGGGGGGTCTGCAGTATTTGATCTGCATTTAACTATGAGTTACTAAAATTAACATTTTTGTTTCTATCTTGTATTTGGATTTTAATAAGCATTTATGTTTAAACATAACCTTTAAAATTTCTGCATTTTTTCTTTATCTGGTGTGCACCTTTGTGTCTCTGTGTGTGACATGCACCCCCAGCACCAGCGCACAGATTGAAGTTAGAGAGAAATGGCAGGAGTCGGTTCATCCTGCCACTG
Organism: Phyllotis vaccarum; assembly: GCA_033318265.1. Classification (NCBI taxonomy): domain Eukaryota; kingdom Metazoa; phylum Chordata; class Mammalia; order Rodentia; family Cricetidae; genus Phyllotis; species Phyllotis vaccarum. Next base: position 3,210,458 of record JARWLC010000007.1, read on the forward strand.
GCGGGTCCTGGGGTTCAAACTCTAATCATTAGAGATGGCAGTCAGCTTGCTGGCCCTCAAACATTACATAATTTATCTTACAAGATATCCTTTGAGATTTAGGGAGTTACGCTGTTGTTAAGCTGGAAGAATCTGGAGCATGTTGAGTGAACTGATCATTTTTACTTGAAATGTTCTTTTTTCTCCCCCACATCCATTAAAGAGAAAACTTGAAGATGGAAAACAAGGTGCGTGACCACCCTTGGGGCATGGGAAAGCAGGTCTTATCCCCAGTGAGAGCTCCTTCCCATCCACAGCTGGAATCTAGGGGTTAGTAATGATAAGAACAAACGAAAGATGTGAAGTGGGATGATGAGGCAGAGGTTACTGGGAGAGGTGGAGGGAGGTAATGATGGATGATATGTTCAAAACATAGTCTTTAAATGCAGGAACACTTCAAAGAAGAGAACCGATAAATGTAGTAGTGGGGGTTCTCGGTCCCGGGCAGCCAGAGGTCCGAGACCCACAGACCTGCCGCCCGAGACCACTTAGCGGCCCTCCGCCTCTGCTGCTCAGGCCCCCAGAAATGACTCAGACGCTTATATTAAGTTCATGCTGTTTCGCCTATGGCTCAGGCACATTGCTAGCTAGCTCTTACATCTTAAATCAACCCATTTCTATTAATCTGTCTGCCACATGGCCCGTGGCTCACCTGTGTTCCTTACATGTTGCTTCTTGGGCGGCTTGCTCGATCTGCCTCTAACTCTGCCCTGCTTCTCCTACCTATTCTGATTCCTCTTCCTACTTCTTCTATGGTGCCTGTCATGGCCCAAAACAGCTCCTTTATTTAAAGATTGAGATTCACAGCATACAGAAAGGCATTCCCACATCACTTCCCCCTTTCTGTCTAATCAAAAAGGAAGGTTTTAATTTTAACATAGCAAAATTACATATATTGTTATTAAGTGTATGTAGTTATTAAATACCATACATTAGCTAAGCCCAAGTATGGATATATTTTGGGCAGAAATTCAAGTCTTTGCTCTCTTTGAGATTAAATTGTTATATGCCACATGAGTGACAGTGGGGCTGGAAAACTCTGCGTTGGTATTTGCTGGTACAGCTGTGTACACTCACAGGCATTGCCCAGGGTGCTGGCGAACCTCAAGGGTTCCTTGTTGAGGAAAAACGTCCTCAGGGACATCTCAGCTTTCTCACAAGTTCAATGGTGGATGGTTCAAGGAAAAGGACAGTCATAGCATGTAGTATTTTTGAAGATTTTTTTAAATGAATTAGTTTTCACAGGAGGTATAAAATTATTATAATACAGGTAGTGGCAACAGCTAAAAATCTCATAAGATAGTTGTTTATACTAAATACAATACTCATGTTTGGTTCTATGTAAGTCTTACAGCATAAATAGTCTCAGATATTAATTTTAACTATCATTTTTTTTTTACTTTTATTAAGTTTCTTTGGATCAACATATCTAGGTAGTGCACTTTTGTGAACACTTGTCCTGAAAAATGTTTCACAAAGATGTGCTGTTTTTCAAATAATTTTGATGACTGCTGTATGCTATAATAGGTTACACATATTCAAAGATGCTGTAGTACTGTGATTTTTAAAAGAAATTGTTTTTATTTGGGTGATAAATTATGATTAAGTTGTGATTTCTGGCATCTTTCTTGCATCTATTATGGAAAGAGAGAGAATGAAGATTGAGATGTAGACTCGATGTCACTGGTTTTTAAAGACAATTACACAAAGATTCATGATACCATACTACCTGCATTTGTATGAAATTTCACACATTAGAAATTACAGTTAAGAAAAACTAAAATAAAATTGCCCTCCATTCCAGGCCCTTCATACCCAGCCCTCCATGCCCATGAGCTTTTTATTCATACTCAACTAATCATGGACCAAAAATATATGTAATTTCATCTTCTAGAATAAGTACAAAGAATTTTAAAAAAATCACCATTCCTTAAGCAATACAGTAAGTACAACTATTTCATAGACTTTACATTGTTTTAAGTATTATAAATAATCTAGTGATTGTTTAAGACATAGAAAAGATACCACTCCACTTTATATAAGAGACTATAGTATCCTCAGATTTTGGTATTTGTAAAGAGCTGGAACCAATCCCAGAAACCATTCTCTGAGAGATGTCTTTACATAAAGTATGTATATTTATAAAGATTGCATAATGGAGACAAGAGCTGAGAGGTGTGCACGGAGAGGGCCAATTGTTTATTGTAACAACCCCTAAACATACTAAATACCAGTCTTTCCTTCTCAAGGAGCATGCATCTATTAATATCTCTAGTGCGTGCTTTGGGAACAGTTATGTCACACACAATATATAATAGAATCAATATTAGTCTATTGCATAACTGATAGTTTCAGGTTTTTAAAATATGTAGTCTTCTCTAGATGTTGAAAAATTAAGGTAAAGTATATAAAAGTGAATAAAATCTTATGTCCACATTCTGATACAAGTAATTAAAATATCATCATGTATAATGATAATTATTATGAAGTGAAATGGATTAATGAAATGGGAAGAACAAGCAATAGTACCTATTTTGAAGGACATGAAGCAATTGTTTTGGACTGAATATTAGTTTTAACATTGGTTACAAATGGTGAGCCACTAAAGGAAAACCTCTATATAAGCATCCCTTGATGGGGGCATGGTGGGGCACATCTTTCACCCCAGAACTCAGGTGGCAGAAACAGGTAGATCTCTGTGAGTTCTAGAACAGTCAGAGCTAAAGAGACTCAAAACAACAAGAATAAACAAATAAATAACTCTTAAATACAAAGCTCAGTAATTAAGTTTTTATAATTTTACCTTAAATTCTCATAAGTTATAGGCATCTGCTAAAATGCCAATTGTATCTCCCACAATTATTTCTCACTGTGGAGAACTAAATTGAGTAGCATATCTTACTACTCAAAGTAAATTCTATAGTTACTAAATAAAATCCATGTTTTCACATAAATTGATTATAACTTTGCATGTCTGAGAAACTATATTTTAGAATCTAAATAAATGAAACATGATAATTACTTAAAAAATAAATTATGCATCCATTTTAACTCTGCATGGGAACGGAAGTGGTTGTGTTAACGTTTGTAATTCTCTTTCCTTTCTATCTTCTCAGAGACCAGGAGGCTTTCCACTGTTGACTTTCATGAAAATTCAAGCAAGAATATTTGCATTCATTACAATATACTGCCAAAGCCTGCATTAATTTCCACTGATGCCCATTAATTTGATAAATGTTTTGTCATTTGTACCATTTGCCCTGTCAAAACATGTTAATTATATCTTACTGACATCTTTGACAATTGCTTTAACTATGGCAAAAAAAAAAAAAGTGTGTCTTATTTGCTTCAATAAAAATTTCTCCTTACCCATTAAAAGCTTAAACTAAGAAAGTAGACCAGAGAATGCTCAGGTAAGACAAATGGTAAACAGTGGTGCTCAAGACTCTCATGGAGATGCTGTCATTTTACTAGTAGGAAATTTTACACACCTGCATAATCTGTTCTTGCAAAATGCCCATCTTCAGATTTAGTGGTTGTAGTTGTGTTATCTATTAAAAAATTAACAATAGAGGCCAGTTAATCATTGCCTATTATCTATCACATTTACTCTTCTAACAGTAAGTCTGTTTCTTCATTGCACGTAAAGTTTATTATTTTCCTCAGCAACAACAACAAAAGTCTGATTATAGTTTTGAGCACTCTACACAAAGGCAGGTTTTTAATGCACATATATGCTTGTGTGAATAACACAATGGTGTTCACTTTCTGAAGTTTGAGACAAGAAGATTCAGAACTGTAACTGAGATACGTTCAGTGAAAAAAGCTCAAGCTCCCTAAGCCATTTCTTCTGAACAACGAGACAGAAAATTCAACTATATTCAGCTGTTAGGGAGGTACTTAATACATTTCTATTGAATCAATACATAAAAAAGGTGATTTGTTTTTAATTTCAACTTTTCTAATCAATTCTTAAGCTCTTGATCAGACTTTATCTTTAGCCTTTGCCTGGAGAATGACTGTGATCTTCTGAATACTGGCTCCCATGTTCACAATACAGTCCCATTATATTGAAGAGACATGCACTGTTGCTGATGGGCCCTCAAACACCCATAATCAACACAGATTCTACAGCTGACTACGCAATCCATTGTGAATCACAACTGTCTTTCGGAAATGAAATAGCTGCCTAATAAGAAGCTATCTTCACTTTTCATTTCTGCACAGAGACTAAAAACATTCTTTGAGATGAAATTTTGCTATGAACATTACCTTGACATCGACCCAGAGACATGACTTCAATTTTCTCCTGTTTCTGACATGACGCTTCTTTGATTTGACAAGCATTATCATAAGATTTCCCATCAGAAGCACAGAGGGGGTTGAAGTTGGTTTGAGAACAGTCAATGTTGCACACACACCTAAAGGAAGAAAGAAAGAAAACGTGGGATGTCAATAGTAATATTAGCACTGTATAAGTAAAATATAAACAGGAGATGCATTGGAGGGCAAAATGCAACAGAATCAATGGTAGTCTTCCAGAAATGAATCAAAAAATAAACATGCCTAATTCCCACAAGGCTGTTTGAAGAATTCAGTAGGCCACTAGGCAGGATTGCTTTGGGGGTGACTGAAACACACCTGTATTTCTTTCGTGGAATCACTAATTGGCGAGAGCTCAAGAAAAAAAATGTCCCAGAGGCCAGTAAAACAGAAATCAATCAAATACGTTATTTGGAATGCCATCAATAGAGATATTTTTTCAGCATAAAGGAGAATATGCATGAAATATGCTAAGTGAGGACATCTCGTGGTCTTTCACACTTTGGAGTCCCACAAAAAACCTTGAGAATGAAGTGACAGATGAGGGCCTCTCGGAAACACTCAGACCCTATAAACGGTATGTACATGAAATTGCACCAGGTTCTCAGGCTTCCTTCAGCACGTGGAGGGGTTCCTTGCCAAGGTATATATATTTCTATTTTTGGCTCTTCTTATTTCATATACTAAGCTGACAAATTTATTGGTTGCTGCTCATAGCTTTAGCATTTTTTTTTCTATAGGCTAAAGAAACATTGGGTGAATTAAAGAGAACTGGGTCACCGAAAGTACAGTTGAACATTGCATAACAAACTCGAAGAAGTTGTTTTTCAGTGTTCTCTTTATTCTGTTGTATAATCTATTTGTTATTTGCAACATTACATTTCAGTTAAGAGCACTGGCTGCTCCTGCAGAGGATCCAGCAACCATGTGGCGACTCACAAATGTAGGTAATTCAAGCTTCAGGGGCTGACACCCCGTTCTGGCCTTGGTAAGCTCATGTATATGCACATAAATCCATTCAGAAAAACACAATACTCATTAAAATAATACATCTAAAAAGTAGCATATTGCATTTTGCTGTGTGCAAACCTACTACTTCTATAAAATAAAAACTTTTAAAGATTATTTATACTTGCATTCTTTATTCTACATGTTCTACCTGAAGTTGTGAATGACAATTTTAGTTCTGAATGTATTACATGTACACATACACACGTTCTCAAAATATTAATAGTAACTAATCATTGCAAACATTCATTGATTTATTGTTCAAACTTTGTAGCAGCCATCACAGAGGCCAAGATATAAGATACAACATAAAATCAGAAATAGTATAGGACACACACACACAAATGGGAAGTGCTGAGGCCTAGCCTTTCTTCTTTATAGTGAATTCTGCAAATTAAAATTGCCCACAAAACTTTTAAAAGTATATATTGATAAGCATATTCCCATATCTTTGGAAGCTGAGGTAGTGCCTAGAAGTCTAGAATTATGTGTTCTTAAGTAGTAACCCTGGCACACGGCTGATTCACAGCCTGAAAATGCTGACTGATAAATGCAATCTAGTGAGCACTTGTCTATACCAGCTAGTTTCAGAATGCGGTCTTTAGACCATCTGTGTCAGAATTACCTAAAATATGGGCAGGAAATGTACTAGTGCTTAAAAATATATTTTCACATGTGGAAGAACTTCCCTAGTAGCACTTGATTAGTTTTATATTCATATATTTCAGAAATAAAAGTGAGGACAGTTGCAACTGTCTAGATCCTTAATCCTCGAGGGTGACATTCTTCTCTTAGCTAGCAGTGGTGGGAAAGAGCCTGGCATTGCTGCCTGTTGGGACTTGAACATTTAAGATCAGGTGGGTGCCACCTGAGCTCACAGAGGGTGTGTGCCTCTCAGGATGGCCTGGGAGAAAGAGCCCTGTAGACCAGGCTTACTTTAAACACTTTGGTCTGAAAACAAAACAAAATAAAACAAAAACCAAAACAGAGCAGAAAGGTGAACTTGACTTATGGAGAAGCCAATTCCTTGTGCTTTTAAGACGGCGCAGGTCAAGATGTCCCAGAGTCTTCTAAGATCTTACACAAGCAGAGCAGAGGGAATGGTACATTGCTCTGTCTATCAAAGTAGCTACTAAGGTATCCAGAGGATGTTTTGCAATCTTACAAACAAAAACCAGAGAAATTTAGGAATGCTTAAGCCTATATTGGATTAAAGTAATTAAAATTTCCAAAACCCATACTGGATATCATATAATATCATACAGAATGATGAAGTGAGAACTGCCAAGAGGAGAGGCAATTCCCTTGAGTCAAGTCAACTAAAATCAGTGTTTCCATTGAGCCACAGCACCTCACTGACTATTGTTCTTGGCATTTTACAGGAACCCCCTTTCCCATAAGTCAGTTCCCGCCTGCACTCTACGCGACTTATTTGACTGAGGTCTACTGTTGACATTGTTCAGTCACAGCCTCCTTGAAGATTTGCTTCCTTACTATCTCAGTTAAAGCATTTTAGAGAATGACTAAGAAAAATACACCATCCCTTCATTCTCGCCTCAGAAGGGGGTGAGGTTTCCTTCTGTGAAACTGAGATGTAGCTCCCACTAAATCTCTGGGATATAAGCCTCATGAATGCATGCACCGTGCACCATTCTCTGCTCTTTCCTTCCTACTCTCTAAACTATGAAATACACGCTTTTAAAATTCTATCTTCTTAATCTCAGGATTGAGCAAAATCTTATCTCCTTCCCCCCTCCCTCCTTCTGCCTTCTCATCCCTCTCCCTCCCTCCCTCCCTCCCTCCCTCCCTCCCTCCCTCCTTTTGTCTCCTCCTCCTCCTCCTCCTCTCTCTCTCTCTCTCTCTCTCTCTCTCTCTCTCTCTCTCTCTCTCTCTCTCTCTCTCTCTCTCCCCCCCCCCCCCTTTCACTCTCTCTGACATGGTTTTGTGTGGTCTAGACTGGCCTGGATCTTACTCTGTACCATCCATGACCTTAAACTTCTGATTCTCCTGTCTCTACTTTTCAAGTGTGAAATTACAGGCTGTACCACCACACTCTACTTTATGTGGTGTTGGCGACTGAATCCTAGGTTTGGTACATGGGTGGTATGAACTTTAACAAATGAGTAACTTATCCCTTATTCAGTGAGAGATGCCACAAAGATGCCCGAGTGACTTGAAGACTCGTGTGAGGAGAAGGCTAGGAGTGGATGATGAGGACCCACTCTGTGTTTCCATTAGATGAATGAACTCTGATTCTAAAGTTACTGCTTCCCATATTTTGTATATTTAGATCTGTTATTTTTATAAATTATAGCAACAGGCAGGGTTCTAAGACCTTAGACTGAATTTCTATCATGTTCTTCTTTGGTAATGACTGAATTATCTTCATTTTGCTAAGTATTTTGATAGTTACATGTTGATAAACAAATGAAACGAAGTAACTATTTTATACTTTCAGTGAGAGATGCCACAAAGATGCCCGAGTGACTTGAAGACTCGTGTGAGGAGAAGGCTAGGAGTGGATGATGAGGACCCACTCTGTGTTTCCATTAGATGAATGAACTCTGATTCTAAAGTTACTGCTTCCCATATTTTGTATATTTAGATCTGTTATTTTTATAAATTATAGCAACAGGCAGGGTTCTAAGACCTTAGACTGAATTTCTATCATGTTCTTCTTTGGTAATGACTGAATTATCTTCATTTTGCTAAGTATTTCGATAGTTACATGTTGATAAACAAATGAAACGAAGTAACTATTTTATACTTTCAGAGAAAGGTAGCCACTATGACTACCTTTATCTAATAGGTAAGAAAATTGAGTCTTGAGGAAGCTGCATAGATTATAAGCAGAAGGACCTGATTTTCCATCTAGGCAGCCTGACGCCAGAGGGTGTACCGTTCTGCAAATTGAAGTTCAAGGAAAACTAAGACAGATGCATGCCATGTCATTACTGATAGAAGAGATACTTTGCATGAGTCAGATTTAAAAACAATACTGTATCTACTCCTGGGTCACTTACTACAATGTTTTGAGTTTATAATGACTTTTAATCTTGATCACACCAAACGAGATTCAAACTCTTTGGGATATTGGCATACATTGTTGAATTATACTTTTGAGACATTGTGAACTGATGTCAGTATAAAAGTAAATAGCTAACCTTACGGGCATTGAATTAATCTTACTACTTAAAGCATCAGTTATTCAGAATGTTATATATTTAAAATGCTGTGAATAAATTTGGCTAAATCTAAGCATAAACAATTAAATATTCATACAACCACATGAAAACATACAGGTCACTGGAATTAAATAAGGTGTGTATGTGTGTGTTCCTGTGTAGGTATATGTGTGTGAATGTGTGTCTCTGTGTGTATGTGTGTGCTTGTGTGTAACGCTGGAGTGCTTTTGCAACTTTCCTGAGTTTCTTCAAAAATTTTAAAGGAGAATTTTCAAATTTATATTCATGGCATTGTATAGCTTTCAGCCTTAACAAGAGTGAATCTGTTTACGGGAGGCCTGTATCCCCTCAAGGCAGCATTTACTGTCTTGATACTATTTATTATTTTTATTTTATATTTATTTTCTTCTTCAGCCTTTTCAAGATCAAGGTATCCTATTTATCTTTGAATTTCTGGAATGTGGTGCAGTGCATTAGAACAAGTTTCCAACTTTAAAAAACAAACCTTGTTGAATGACTTATAGAGGGAATGGCTAGATGGAAGGCATTCAAGAATACGGTCATTGTGTCTCGACATTAACACTGAAGACAAAATTTCAGAGATGTGCTAAATTAAAAGGGCTGGAAACCGGAGAGGAAATGAGGCCAACAAGGTGACCAGAAAATGGGTGTGGGGATGGCTGCAGGTTTGTACAGACCCCAACTTGCTATGTGTAAGGTACCAGTGCATCCAGCTTAGGAGAAGGACCTGCTAGCCATTAGTGTGAGCAACCCCAAAGAACCATGTTCTTACACTCACTGGACTGTCCATTGTTCCAGCTGACCCAACTTGACAACATCTTACTTTTTCATCAATACATGATGTAAATTCAATGTAAAGAAATTGTTCCTTCCTCCCCCATTTTCCTACCGCAAGACTCCTACATCTAGGGTCCCACAGTCATAGGTCCTTTTCAAAGTTACTGCTAGTCATAGCAAAACTGTTCTGGACCTGGCCGTTTCTGTTCTGCTTCTAATACCTCTGTTTTGAGAGTTTTTGCTTGATAGAACTAGGTAAGGATAACTTGTGACAGATGAACCTGTCCTGAACTGTGCTGTTACAACACGTGGAGCCACTGAGCTTTCTTATCTGTCTTTCCACAAATGAAGGAGTACAAATTCTTTATGGCTTCTGTGACATAAATGTCCACAGTGACAGGATATACTTTAACCAGACAAGCACTGTTTATATTTTGTGATACTTGGGTGCTGATACAATGTGAACAAGGTAGCAATTTGGAAGTTTATTGTTAGTTCAAAATATATAAAGCTCTGGTAAGAAGGTGGCAGAATTATCATATAAGGTAACAGTGAAGTCGCAGGCCACTGGCTTTAGCAGCTTATGCAAATGAAATCTACTTTTTTTTATATATACAGAAATGAAAGGCATTCATTTTTAAAAACAGAAACTATCCTTCTTCACTACTTTCGGAAAATAATTGCATTATTGTTCACTCTGAGAAGAGTAACTAGTTAATTACAGCATGTCACAAGCATTTTATGCAAGCCAAGGATTTGAAAGGCTGAAGTCTGCACGCATTCCTTTAGAGGGCTTCTGTTTTGTTGTGTGTGTGTGTGTGTGTTTTTTTTTTTTTCTTCTTCCCTTTTCTTCCTTTTTCCAGTGTATCCCCATGTTTTGACATTTTGACACTGCGATTACATAGATCTCTTTTCTTCCCAGCTACAAAGAAAAAGAAGCAGCCCTTACTGGAAAACAATAACTTCAAGGGTCTTTAAGCAGAAGTACCCCCCTCAAACAGCTTCAGAGACAATTAACACTGACTGAAAACCTTAGCTCCCTTGAATAACAAGGAAGGGCGCGACTGTAGTAAGCCTCCTGATGCTCCAAAAAGCCTAAAGCATAGGGGATATAGAAGGTAGTACCTTAGAGGGCTGGCATACGTTTATAATCTATTCAGGAATACTTTGGGAGGTTTGACGTTAATTTAGTTCACTGCCTTACTGAAAAGACCATTGTAAGGATGATCTACAGTGAGTTAAATGATCTTTTTCTGTGTATTTAGAAATGCCTGTCATCTGCCTAAGTGTGAGGAAGCAAACCCTGCCAGCTCACAGATTACTTATTCATGTGTCTGGTTTGTGGCTGCCTTCTAATTTCACTAGATTTTGTTCATCTATTAAACATGGCTGACACATTGCTTTCTCAAAGTCTATGGCTCGGTATGCATGACGTATTTTGACTGTCTAACATTCCTAGTCCATTTTAAAGCACCCATTGCACCGCGGGTAGTGAGGCTGCCTTTCTAGGTTGCTTGGGGGCCTGATGGTTTGTTTCCCTTGAGCCTATCTGTCTGCAGGGTTGTGATACAGACCCTCTCTGGCCTGGCCAGTAAATGAGGCTAGAGCCTTGGTCTGTGCTTGCTGTAATGGATGGCTGCATTACATTAATGACAGTAAAACAGCATGCACCTCTCATTCAAGACTCTTGTGATACTTTAAACCCATTTACTCATTAACCCTCATTTTTTCATTTTGATGGAACTTGATTATAAGTATTTTATCTGTAAAGAAACTTCAGTACGGGAATGACTATAAATTGTGAAGGGGAAAAATGAGAAAAGAAATGTGAAAATGCCCTAGGAAGTTAAACTGTCTATATGAAGGGCAGAAAAAATGTCAACTGGGAGCAAAGCTGGTAGGCTAGTCACAGTGCCACTCACATGATGTTTCCTCTTTTATGACCATTGAAATCCTTTTTTATTTAAAACCTAGGAAAAAGGAGCCATATCCATCTTTATAAATAGTACCTAGGAGGAATTGGAATTTTACAAGGGTGGTATGTATATTTTAATTTAATTTTTTATAAAAATTATTTTTACGTATATTTGTGTATTTGAATATATGTTTGTGAACCCTATGCATGCTTGGGAAAGGGTATTGGATCCCCTGGCACTGTAGTTAAAGACAGCTGTGAGCTGCCATGTGAGTGCTGGGAAATTGAACCTGGGTCCTCTGGAAGAACAGCAGCCAGTGCTATTGCTTGCTGAGCCATCTCTCCAATACACACACACACACACACACACACACACACACACACACACACACACACACACACTATATGTGTGTATATATATACACACACTATACATACATATGTGTATATATATAAACTATGTATATGTATATATTAATATTATTCATATGTTATTTATTTTTGCTATTAATGTTTATAACTTTATAGGGAGATCATGAGTGATAGAAGTTGATCTCTTGCAGAAAAGGTTTTGAAATATTGTGACTCACTGACAGGATAAGATAAGAAAAATAGTCCAAAGGAAAGTGAGCTGAAAAATGCTTCTCAGAGGTGACAGAGCTCCCCCAAAGAGAACTCATATTAAACAGAAGGACTTGCTGCCTGGAAAGAGGTAGATGCCCGCACATCTGTCTGCTCAATGTAATGATGCTGGGTAGAAAGTGATGAAAGCTTGGGGTTTGGCAGGTCTACCCATGACCTAGGCTCGACTCTTTATGAGCAGTGTGGTACAACACTAGACATTTAACGTCTTCAAGCCTTGTGACCCACACCTGTGAGAATGGAGGGAAGCATTGTGGAGACGAGTAATCCATAATACATTGCTTAGTAAAGATTCTGAGGAATTATAATTTTGCAGCATATATTGGCCATCAGTGATTTTGCCTTCCTAACCAGGACTTCTAATGCTTGATGCAGATCAGTGTTGTGTAGGATAGTTCAGAAGCCTGGGTAACTAGACTATAGCACAGAGGTTATGACAGTTCTGGTATGAGATCCAGGGAACCAGATATGGTGCTATGTGTGATTCTGATGGGTGGCTTTACAGTTCTAATTAGATGAGATAGCGCTGTACACCTTTCACGGCTGCCCAAGTCATCTCCCCAAGTCAGCATGTGTAAGATTCAGTGTGAGTCACTCTGAAGCAGAAGGGTAGGCTGGGGCTCCCCAAGCACCATTTGGAACAAAACGTCAGCTTTTCCAGTCTAAACCTGTGGATCACCCACTGAGAAGTCTCAGGCACGTGGTTCTACACAGCCTTTCCTTTCTCCTTCGCCTCATCATAAAAGGGTTAGTATTGTTTAGTGATTACTATTCAGGGACATACTTTTAGTGACTTTTCTCCACAGGTATATTCTCCAGATACTGTGGTGTGACTCCATACGGTACAGTCTCCAGATACTGTGGTGTGACTCCATACGGTACAGTCTCTGGATACTGTGGTGTGACTCCATATGGTACAGTCTCCGGAGACTGTGGTGTGACTCCATACAGTACAGTCTCCAGATACTGTGGTGTGACTCCATATGGTACAGTCTCCAGATACTGTGGTGTGACTCCATATGATACAGTCTCTGGATACTGTGGTGTGACTCCATATGATACAGTCTCTGGATACTGTGGTGTGACTCCATATGGTACAGTCTCCGGAGACTGTGGTGTGACTCCATATGATACAGTCTCTGGATACTGTGGTGTGATTATAGAGAACAGAGACAGGCGATTAAATGGCCCGATTAAAAAATATCATGGAGCACTCAGCAGAATTGGTTCACCAGGCAAACTAAAATTCACTGCTGAGAAAGGAGAGGAAAGTGTCTGGAAGGGGCCAGGGCATCCCTTGTGCCTGACTCTGTAGTATGAGGTTCTGGCCTGGACTTTCAGGCCTAACCTCAAGGTTTAGGACCCACAGACACACAGACACACAGAGACACACAGATGCATACAATAGTTTTAGGCTGATCAGCCTCAGGCCCAGGCATATTACTTGCTAGCTCTCTACCCTTAATCTAACCCATGACTTCTGTCCTGTTCAGCCATGTGGCTCGGTACCTTTTCTTTGAGCAGCAGAGTTGTCCTCTGCTTCTTCTGGCTTCTCTCTGGTGTTCTGCTCTGTGCTTCCTGTTCTCAGAGTTTTTCTTAGTCTGGTAGCCCCACCCACACTTCCTGCCTGCCTTTGGCCAATCAGTGCTTTTTATTAAACCAGTGGGTGGGACAATTATTTACCATGAAGCAACACAATCCCCCTATTTATCCCCTTTTCTCTTTTTAAAGAGATGTAGGAGATTGTGTTGTTTCATGGTAAATAATTGTTATACAAGTTATATGCCTGGGCCTGAGGCTGATCAGCCTAAAACTATTGAAAACATCTGTGTGTCTCTGTGGGACTGTGGGTCTGCGGAACTGCAGGACTGTGGGACTGTGGGTCTGCGGGCCTAAACCTTGAAGTTAGGCCCAAAAGTCAGGGCCAGAAACCTCATACTACAAATGGCAGCCCATTGTGGGTCAAATATACCCACATAAAGCCGTAGAAAGCTTAAAAATGGTCTAGAGCCAAAGCAGCTTCTGAGTTGTGTCTCTCACATGAGCTGTGGTACAGAGACGCCCTGGTGAGGCCTGTGAGCTTGGGCTGAAAAATGACCGGCTTTTAGAGTGCAGCTTAAGGTATAAAATGGCTGGTTCCTGATTTCACAGGTGCCTAGATATAAGAAAAAATTGTAAATGATGCATTTAAGGTTTTTGTTCATAAGGACAAAAACAGAACAGAATCAAAGATGGCTTTCTAGTGGTGGTGTTTTCTTGGATCAGCTCTGTTTGCTGGAGGCAAGCAGAGGCTTGGCTTTTTGAACAGAAGCTTCCTGATTCGGCCTTAGAGGCAAAACACTTGTGGTTTTTTAAGAGGCCCTGCTGCTTAATACTTAAATGGAGTTAATGAGCAGCAGATGGCAAAGCTTTACTTGGCAATTATATGGACCCTAAAATTCCCCAGAGTACCTGGGTTAAAAAGATAAATTCTATGAAATTAGAGTAGGAGCTGGGTGGAGCCATCCACCTATCCTACCAACCTTGAATCCTGGCAGATTAAAGGTGTGTTCAGAAATTGAAAGACATAGAAGAATCTGGGTGGAGTCAATCACCCTAGCCAAGCAAAGGTGTGGTCAGAGACAGAAATGATTAAGAAATAAATATACAGTAAAGAAAGTCTTTTTTTTTTCTAAAAAAAAAGTCTAAATGGTTTAGAGTGTGTTGAAAATATATATACATAGGCTTAGAGAATGAAAAGAAAAGGTAGAGAAAACCTTTAAAAAAGAAATAGAGTAAAATAAATAAATAAGTAAATAAGTAAATAAATAAGTAAATAAGTAAGTAAGTAAATAAATAAATAAATAAATAAATAGAGCCACATAAAGATGGAAAATACAAAGAATGAATGACTGGATACTGTATGTTATTATCTTATCTTTAAGCTTCTTGACTGAAAATAACTTAGTAAAAGCTGCTAAAAGACAGTTGATTATAAATGCTGTTGGATTAATTCAACCTATATATTTTGTAAATGAGTTGATTTTAAAGTTGAAATGCAAAGATACGCTACTTTGGAGAAGAGGTTTTCTTTTTACTTCCACAGAAAATGAGAGGCTGTGGATTTATTCCTGGATAAAGAACATAAAGTTTGATAGAGGAAGACCCCCAGAAAAATCTCCAATGGAAATGGATGGCCCAGATGATTCAGCATTTCAGAGCACCTCTGTTGAAGTTCCAGAGCTCTGTATCCAGAACAATTTCAAGGAGACTGGCTGAGACGACCCAGCCTTACAGACTACTCCACTAAAGACTTGTCCGTAATCCTAAATTTTTCTTTGGATTCCCATGAGATTGCCAGTGTCCCCATTCAGCAGGAAGTAGCCTAGAGAATGACACTCACATTTCCAAAACATGGATTATGGATGTTATTGTTTATTTACAGTGTTGTTTATAAGTTGCTATAGATAAAGGGGAAAAGAATATTAGATTTGGAGTTCTTTTTGTTTTAAAAAGAGAAAAAGGGATACGTAGGGGATTGTGTTGTTTCATGGTAAATAATTGTCCCACTCACTGGTTTAATAAAAAGCACTGATTGGCCAAAGGCAGGCAGGAAGTGTGGGCGGGGCTACCAGACTAAGAAAACTCTAGTGAACAGGAAGCACAGAGGAGAATGCCAAAGAGAAGCCAGAAGAAGCAGAGGACAACTATGCTGCTCTAAAAAGCATGGCTGAACAGGAAGAATCATGGGTTAGATGAAGGGTTCAGAGTTAGCAAGTTATAGGCCTAGGCCTGAGGCTGATCAGCCTAAAACTATTGAAAACAGCTGTGTGTCTCTGTGGGACTGTGGGACTGTGGGACTGTGGGTCTGTGGGCCTAAACCTTGAGGTTAGGCCCAAAAGTCAGGGCCAGAAATCTCCTACTACAGGACTCCTTATTCTAACCTCATCCTTAGCCTTCACAAGATGGGGGGGGGGGGATAATATGTCTAGGACGACATAGGTAGCATTTAGATGAGGAAATGTGGTGGATAGAACAACATGAGGAAGCATGGACAGGGTGACGGCTTCATGTGCCAGAGGACTATCACTAGATAGTGTCTAATGGGAATGAACTCTTCATTGAAAGGAGATCACAATAACCTAGACAGATTGAAAGGGAGCTTATTCGAATGGAAGGAGTCGGCTTCATTCCTGGGCCAGAGTGAGCCCTGAAAGCTTTCTGAGCGCAGGGTGAGGAGGTCACAGTGCTCAAAGCTGTGGCTCCAAGGGATAATGATAGGTAGAGCACAATAGACTACAAGGCAGAGACACCAACTACAAGGCACTGTGATATAGAGAGACAAGGACAGAAAACTGGACGGGGACACGTTTGTTATACGGAAGAAAGGGGAGCGTTGATAGCCTTAGAGAGTTGCTTCTCAGGGCACAGCAGAGCTGGATAAGAAACAAATATGACCTCAATGTCCTTCTACCCTTCCCTGTTTTTTATTCTTTCTTTCTTTCTTTCTTTCTTTCTTTCTTTCTTTCTTTCTTTCTTTCTTTCTTTCTTTCTTTCTTTCTTTCTTTCTTCCTTCCTTCCTTCCTTCCTTCCTTCCTTCCTTCCTTCCTTCCTTCCTTTTCTTCTTTTTTACTGTGCCAGATTGTGATTGAAATTGGAAATTCAGAGGGACAGGCAGTCTCAGGGAGGATCTGGGCTTGTGATGCAAGAAGGCTCCTCCACCCCCATGTCTTTGCTATGGTGGCGAGGACAATCCAAGATCTATTATAATAGTAACATCATAAAGCCAGTCATAACTACGTAAGAATAATTTATTGTACACCCAGCATGACTCTTGGAAGAAGGTTGAAACCAAACCTAGTGACAACTGGTACTTAATAATGTCAATGCTTTAGTAACTGAAGGCGGGTCCTCCAGCAGAGAGCGTTACCACATCCCTCCTCCATGGGTAAGATCCAGCTAAAGTAAACGTTAACTCCATCTGTTGTCACGGATCACAGTTACTTCCCTGTTTTGGATTATTATTTTTTGGCTTTGAAGCAGCTGCATTTACATCTTAAAATAATCAAAGTAAACAATTCCTCTTCCTCATGTACATTTTTAAAAATAGCTTGGAACAAAATGCTTCATTAGCATCACGTGTGCTAGAAAACACTCAGTAACCAAAGGTGACTGTGATCAGCAGAAGTGTGGCTGCTCTGCCTAGATGGTCTTAATATGTGCAGCAGCAGAATGCATGAATAGCCCAGAAATTTGGGGTATTAAAAATCGCATTAACTTGTACTAATGCGACAGACCAAAATCTCCACTTGTTCCGTCATGTTAAGATCATGTTGGGTGACATCTTCAGACAGAGGTCTGGGGTCCCCCCACCTACTTCAGCCAGTACTTCTTGGCACATTTTCACTTGAGAAAAAAGGATCTCAGCAGCACATGAATATGGACTTCACCACAGCCGGTATTTGCAGGAAACTACACTTTCACACCCTGACCTTGGATTTCATCCACAAGGAATAAGAAACAGTACACAAATTGTAGTTCCACATTCTACTAAAGTTGTTAGTTTGAGAATACTGTCCATTACATTGTTTCAAGTGCTGTCCACCCACTGCTATGCTGAACTGTTACTTCTTTATAAGAAAAGTCGGGATCCTTTTCTTCAGAGGAAAAGCAGAGTAGTATCATCTTATGACACAACTACTTTTTTATTTTTAGATTTATTTATTTTGCTTTATTTGTATAACTGCTTTTTCTGCATGTCTGTCTATTTACTATGCATGTGCCTGGTGCCTGTGGGGCCATTAGAGGACATCAAATCCCCCTGGAACAGATTTGTCAGCTACCATGTATGTTCTGAGAATCAAACCCTGGCCCTCTGGAAGAATAAGTGCTCTGACATACTATGTTTTAAGATTGTAAACTTGTGCCATTAGCCTGGCTCTTGCTGACTTATAAACCTGGTGGCTCAGGCTATCTAAGGTACTTGGGAGACCGAGGCATGAAGATTATAAGTTCAAGACCTGTCTGATCCATAGAAAGAGCTCAGAAAACTCCTTGATACCTGCCTTAAAAAGTAAAAGGGTGTGCTTCAGTGGTGAGATCAAGGGTCCTTCTCCAGCACGTAAATAAAAACAAAAGAGAAAAATCTGTTTAGTGTTTCATTTCCTCAGCTACGCGCAAGGTCGGGCTGAGCAGTGAATAGGTGTGCGTAGTGTGCCAGCACACGTAAGTGTACAAAATGAACGATTCAGCACAAATAGCTACTGAGCTGTTTCAAGATAGAAATGTCAGGTAGCATTTGGAATCTCCTTGCCATAAATTCTTGCGAAATCGATTCCAAGTGTTTTTGTACCTGTTACTTTCCTCCAGTCACAAAGCTTGTGCTTACATAATGGAGCATTGATTAAATTATGCTGGCGCTGACTAATTGTACAATCAGTGCTTGTATCAAGTGCTTTTCCTTTCTGATCACCCCATTCTTCAACTTTCCCTTATGAATTTGAAGGTCAATTTTATGTACAGTCTTTTAAAAATAATATTTAGGGTGTGTAGAGATGGCTCAGAAGTTAAGAACGCTGGCTGCTCATCCAGAGGACCTGAGTTCAAGTCCCAGCACCCACATGGTGGCTCACAACCATTTATAACTCCAATCCCAGGTACTTTGATCCCCTCTTCTGGTATTCTGTCTCCTGTCAGGTGAATGGTAAGGATCAACACACACCTGCACATCTGTACACATTAAGAGAACGGAGGCTACACAAATGCCTTCCTCCTGCACACTCATACAAGACCTCTTGTTGGAGGTCTTTGGGGATCTGTAACTTTTTCGGACATTCTTTTTCTGCACTAGGAAAGATACATTTTATTTATTTAGTTTAATGCAGATCCCTAAATGATTTTGAGCATTTATTTTGTATCAGTTACCATCTTAATATAAACATGAGAACTACAAAAATGCCCTTTGCTATCCCAGCTGGTAGCAGAGATCCCAACACGGTGAGCGGATATCCATAAAACAGTGTCATCAGTGCTGGGCCTTGGAGGTGTAAAGAATATATTGTGAGATCACCGAGGGGTCATGGTTTTATCTGGAGGGTAGTTAAGGGCTTCACAGAGGATTTGATGCTAGAAATAGAATAGCAATGGTGTAACATTTTCCACAGATTCTCACAGGGACTTGGGACAAGGGGCTTCTAATTCCCTTTCTCCAACTGGAGCAGTGTTTCTTAGTCCCCTCCACCCGTAGATCTCTGTGTTCATTGTATCTAACAATCCAAAGCATGTTGCTTTTCTAAAATTCTTACTTTATGTTGCCTCTCGGAGATGACATTGTAACTATTCTATCTGGGGTCTAGAGACATTGGGCTGTACCTTTAATAGACCTTGCAGATTTAAGGCTTCACTCTGCAGTGGTGGACCTGTGGCTTCAGGATACCATAAGGTATACCTATGGTGGTCTCCTTAAAACACTTTACGTTTTCATTCACAGACACAGCCCCAACAATTTCCGTTTATTACATCCATCCCTGTCTTCTGAGGTCCTCATTGCGCTTGCTGATGTTTGTCTGCTGAAGCCTCTGGTAAATAAACTGAACTTCCTCTTTCCCTCTCATGTTCCCTGAACAGTGCCTAACACATAGGAATCATCCCACATATGAAGAAATCACAAGGGGGTTCTGGATGTTATCTTTATAACACCACCCTGATGCCCACTTAACCTGTGGACTTCAGACATTCCTAACTTGCCATACCCGGTTATTCTTTGTCTTCTGGACTGATTCTTTCCCAGTGCTCCTGTTCCAGGCTGCTCACCGTCTTCAGACTCGTTAATTCGATCCCTATCATGTTTTGTTAACTATCTTCACAATTTAGTGGTCATATATATTGTAATTAGGACCTCAGTGTCTAGATTGAGTTAAAATCCCATTTCTACAAGCCACAGAATTAATCAAGAAAGCAGTACCCAGGTTGCCACATACAGCCAAAGAAGCTGATCAGAGGGCACAAGGCGAGGAAAGCAATCCCATATGATGTCCACACACACACACACAGAGGGGTCTGCATTCGCTCCCCTCCTTCCAGCAAGGCTCCTCTCCACTCACTCTTTATTCAATTAGGCTCCTTAGCCATCAACTACCCTTCCCTACTCCTCATCGGCCAGCAGTGGATAGTCATTGGTCCAACTTCAATAAAAATAACTACTCGTTGTGTGTACTGATTTAAGATCTATAAATTTAGGGTTGTGTTGCAATGACTGGAAGTGTGCATGTAAACTGAAGTCTCTTAATTATGCATATTTTGAAATATCAATAGCGCCTCAGTATACTTCATTTTAAACATGTGATAACAATCACTCTCCTTTATTTTTTATTTTTCTATTGTTTTTTAAAATATGGATGCCAGTGGCTTATAATTCTCTAGACATCTTAAAAATTATTATAAAATCATAGACTACCATGCTGAGCAGTGATAACAATGTTAGTTTAAATCCTTTTTGTTTGTAGCCACCGTTTTCTGCTCTTTCTTTCCCCTTCTCTCTCTTACTTTCTCTCCAAGTATCTAATAACATGCATATTGAGCCTAAGTGCTTAGGGAACAATTTTCCTGTTGTGCCCGGATCTCAGCTTTTGGCATGGATACACCCTTAAAAGGTTCACGGTTGCTGATAATAATATAGGAAAATGATTTTGCATGTTGTCTATCAGAATATACGTATATACCTAGTTAGATAAAATGAATGGGAGGAATCTAACTTTCACTCTGGAACACTGTAGGAACAAACTCAATTTATAGATTTTTAGATAAAAGTACACGGCCACGTGCGTATAGTGGCAGTGGGCTCTTTTCCTCTCATTTATTTTTTCATGCTAGAGTTATTTGCTAATGGTGCTATTCTTTTTATTCTAATTAAAATGTCTGCATTTCTGCTCTTAAGCACGGCTGTACAAAATGTTCCCACTCTTGGCTTTATCTCAGTAGACTTTTAAAAAGACTTTTATTAATTCTTTGACTTTCATACATTGTGCTTTGATCATCACTCACCCCCACCCATCCCTTAATTCCTTTGAGGTCTCCCTCAATTTTCCTACACTCCTCATTTCATGTACAATTTTTAGAGTTCAGTTCATGCTGCTCGTATATTCCTAAGTGTGGGGCTGTCCACAGTTGACCTATTAAGGGCCACATCCATACAGAAAATTGGCTTTTCCCCCCATTAGCTATCTTTAGCTCCCTAGCTAGGGGTGAGGACTTGTGAACATTTTCTCTGCATGCTAGAATGATGACTGGCTTGATCTTGTGGAGGTTTTGTGCAGCAGACTCAGCTGCTGTGGGTTTTCGGGCACAGCAGCTCTGTCTCATTCACTGTGCAGCTCCTGTCTCCCCAGACCTCTGGCACTTACAATCTTTCTGTCTCTGTTTCTGTAATGGTAGCCTATGAGCTCTGAAGATAGTGTGATACAAATGTACTCTTTGTGACTGAGCACTATCTTGTGGACTTTGACTTGTCATGAGTTCCTTCATTAACTCACTGAACAGAGACACTAGGCGTCTCTCTACCCACAGATAAGTACAGCTCTCAAACCTTGGAAGACTTTTGATGTTGCATTATCAAATGGGCATTTTGTTGATGTTTTAGTAAGTGGCTACTAGTAAAGATAGTTTTTTAGAAGGGTAGTCTGAATTACTTCTGGTAGGAAAACTAATTTTAACAAAACTTATAAACCAAAGACTTATTAGTTAACAAATCCAGAGTTAGTGTCAGCTGTGGTCTAAAATTAGGCAACCGGCTCACTGTTTTAATACTTTGATGGGGACTGGGCAGATGGCTCAGTGAGTAAGAGGACCTTCTCTGTAAGAACACGATTCTGAATTTGAATGGCTGGCATGCAGGTAAAGCACGGCATGACTGCGTGTGCCTTCAACACCATTATCACTCTGAAACCATAACCCCCATAAAATTTTTCTTCTGTAAGTTGCCTTGGTCATGGTGTTTTATCCCAGCAACAACAATGGAATAGTAACTAAGAGGCTTAGCTAGAGGAAGTAGATTATGGGGCCATGTCCTTGGAGGCTCTATCTTACCCTGGCTTCCTCTGCTACTCTCCTGACTGGTCATTGTAAAGTGAGCAGATCAGATCCACCACACCCTTCTGCTATGCCATTCTGCCAGCCAATCAGGAACTGAAACTCCAAAAGTATAGATTAAAAGAAGTCTTTCCTCCATTAGTAAAAGCAAGAAAAAAGGAAGAATAATAATTAAAAAGAGAAACCATTTCTTACTGGTACATATTATTTTTTTCCTATTTAAACAAGTCAATTTACAGTGAATTACTATTTAAAATGTAAAAGTGGGTAGTTACTTCTGTTTGCATATTTGGACAGCTCTATAACTGGAATTTTCCTAATAGGAAAATTATTTTGCTTTTTTTCATGCTGGAGAAAGTACTTCTTAAATATGAAATCCTAACGAAAAGTAATATAGTTTAAAATACAAAAGGTTTATACATAAATGTGATGTCTTTGGTGTGGGGCGCTAGATTTGTTGGTAGAGGGCTTGTCATATGTATATGAGAAGCTGAGGGTAGCTCTCCACATAAAAAGTGAGCGTGATGTTGCAAGTCTGTAATACTAGAGCAGGGCAGGCAGAGAATGGAGGATCTGGGAGCCTGGTGACCAGCCAGTCCAGCCAGCTGGTGAGCTGCAGGTTCTGTAAATGAGTTCTTTTTCCTATAGCTGTGAAAAATTACCCTGACCAAAGCAAGAAAGAATAAATAATTTTTTATTCAGGCTCAAATTCCAGGCATAGTTAATCACTGGGGAGCAGTCATGGAGACATGAGCTTGAGACAGCTGGTCACATTGTGTCCACAGGCAAGAATCAGAGAGTGATAAAGGGGTATTCATGATCAGCTGGCCTGCTTTTAAAAATTTCAGTCCGGGACCCAAGCTCAGGAAACGGTGCTGTCCATGTTAGCATGTCTTTCCACCTCAATTAAGATAAAAGAGATAATTCTTCAGAGGGGTGACCGGAGGGAGGCTCACTTCCTAGGAGATCCTAGAGCCTGCCAAGTAGACAATCAGTAAAAACTACTAGTGAGAAAATCTCTTTCAAATGGTACAACGTGGTGGAGAAAGGCACTGAAGCCTGATTCCTAGACTCTATATACATGCTTACATGTGCATGTGCACACCACATGTGTGTGCGCACACAATAATAAGTATACATGCTTACATGTGCATGTGAACCACCACATGTGTGTGCGCACACAATAATAAGTATACATGCTTACATGTGCATGTGCACCACACATGTGTGCGCATACACAATAATAAGTATACATGCTTACATGTGCATGTGCACCACCACATGTGTGTGCACACACAATAATAAGTATACATGCTTACATGTGCATGTGCACCACACATGTGTGCACATACACAATAATAAGTACACACACATATAAGAAATGTGTCAGCTTTAGCTTTGTGTTCATACTCAGAACACAGCAGTTTGAAGCATAAGATTAAAGATAATATGCTTATGGAAATTATTACTATATAAACTAGAACCCAAGATATAGAAAAATTGGTAAAGGTATACCTAGATTTAAAAAAAAAAACATTCCTTGGTTATTGAAAACATTACATCTTTAGAATTAGAATAATAAGATACTCCGGAGCTGAAGTCAGAGGAAGAAGAAACTTGTTTGTTAATAACCATGGCAGGGAGGGCATCTGAGCTGCTGTCCTTGGTCTGCTGCACTATGGCACTATGAAAGTACAGTGAGTACAAAGCACCAACCAAAGGCACCATTGCCTCGAGAGTAATAATTTTACGTATTTCCATGGTTTCTGCAGCCAACGGGATTGGCCATTGATAACCCTACAAGTTATTTCTTACCAGTGTTGGATCCCTGTCCATGTTCTGCCTGCTTTGAGCTTTCCAGGGCCCTTCCGAGCTCCGCTTCTACTGAAGACTTTCCATGTGCTGCTCCTGCCTGAGGTCGTCGTACTTGTAATACTTAGGACTGCAGTGCTGTTTTCCGGGCAGCTCTCTGGCTCACCCCCAATCACCGTTGTTTGTCTAAGCATCCTGACAGTGTATTACATATTTGATCTTTCCGTGGTTTCCTTTTTCTCACAGAAGAGATGAGTAGAGAGTCACTTAATCTGCCTTGTTCACTACTGCACTCTTCAAGCCAAGAACAATGTCTGGCACACAGTAGAAACTCAAGCATTTGCCAAATACAAGAGTAAATAAAGAACACATTTTCAACTTAAAAATCTGCTCAATTTCATTGATATAGACATAAAATTTTAATTTGAATTATATAGTTAATTAGATCAGTGCATGTTTCTTTGCTTCAATTATCAAGAAAAGTGTTTTTTCACACATGAAATAAACATTCATTAATTGTTAAATACTTACTCCACAATGAATGTGCAATGAATTATAATAGAGTGCCTACATGTACAAGCTATTGGATATTTTGGTGTGCAATCAGCAAACTAGATCCTACTCTCTGTTAGGTGAGATAGGTTATTTTAAATATAATGATAAATTTGGTGTCCTAAGGATCAGTTTTCATTAATGAATGTGAAAGGGAGATATCTTTTGTAGTTTGAGAACCTTAGCTCAGATAAAGTGTATGTTATTAGCCATTTCATTATCTCTATTGGGGGAGCTACTTAATTTTTAATTACATTTCTGTATGTGTGTTGTTGTCTGTGTATGAGATTGTGAACATGAGCACAGTGCTCTTGAGTGCAGCTGCCTGTAGAGGCCAGAAGAGGAACCTAAGCGTAGTTTCATAGGCAGCTGTGGCCCCCAAACATAGGTGCTGGAAATTGAACTCAGGCATTCTCGTAAGCCCTGTCTCTACTCCCTCTGTTGAGCCGGTGCCTCACATCGATCCTTGTATAATTGTAGTTTTCTGTTGCTGTTGTTTTACTGAGGTGGTGAAGGCTTCTGTTTGAACCTCCCTCTTCTTAAGAAAAATGTAAGAAGCCTTTCAACAGTTCTGTAGTTTGTGCTAACTCTGCTGTTAATCCCTTGAGAACAGCTATCCTGCAGATCATGTTATGTCAGTAGGGAAGGGCTCTATCTGCTCTAACCCTCAGCCAATCATTTTATTCATCTTCAGGCCATTAACCGTATGTCTGATTTCAGTAATTTGATTCAACTTATTATCAGAAGATCTTTCTCATTTCAGAGATTTACAAATAGCTACTGAAAGCTGAATTAAACTTGGGCTTGATTTGGTTGTAAGGACTTTACACAGGTTCAACTATTCAGGTAGAACAGGAACAATGTTTATCAACCTATTGTTTATATTCTATATAATTATTACTAAATAATAAATTTCAGATATAAGTGTGTTAAATATTTCAAAATCAATATTTTTTGAAGTGAAGTGGAAATCTGCACTTCACAGGCATTGTTTTTATGTTGACTGTAGAGAAGGGGATGTACATGCTACGTTGAACACAGTAATGCTGTGAGAGCCGGGCACTCAGGCTTCTCTTCACTCAGAAAGAGTTGTTAACATCAGCACTTCTGCCTTCCTCATATACATTGGACCTTAGCACACAGCATCCTGCTAAGTCTATGTGTCATTAATATTATCCATGGATAACCTTTATCCACTAAAAAATTACAAACATAGGATTTAAAAACAGTATCTGAGATCTGTCAATGGTTTATTTCTAGTGCAAAAACATTAATTTGTTCAACGGCATTCTAGACGCTGTCTCTGAATGCTGTTTTGTATGGCTGATAAGGACTTAGATGCTGATAAGGGATTGAGTGCTCAGTCCAACAAGGTCCA
Source organism: Phyllotis vaccarum (assembly GCA_033318265.1). NCBI lineage: Eukaryota > Metazoa > Chordata > Mammalia > Rodentia > Cricetidae > Phyllotis > Phyllotis vaccarum. The sequence goes on from JARWLC010000007.1 coordinate 3,236,175, forward strand.
TTTGGCTATAGATTCTATAGTACAGCTTTAAAATAATTTGTGATTGAAGTCTAAGAATGAGGCTTAAAATGCACAGGTTACAGTATGCTTTTTAACAGTCTGACTACTAATCACAGTTGTGATAATGGTTTCAAATAGCTGTAAACCCAAGTCTGTTAAGTATCATGCAGTTGGAAGGACTCATATTTAAATTTAAATAATCCCTAATAAAGGCAAAATGCAATGTTGTTTAATAGAATAATACATATATAGGAAACAATGATGTTCAGTATTTAAATATCTCAAACCATTTCAGTAATAAGAACGACATTTAAAGGAAGGGTTCTAGCAATAGGCACACACCATTTTACTTGGTATAATCAAGGGGGTGGAGTCAGAGCTATGAGGTTGCTTAATCAGTGAAGGCCCATCTGCTTGTCGCTGAAAAACAGTGCCGGCATCACCAAATGTTTGTGTCATCTCACTGTATTGTAAAGCAGCGTCACAGTTCAAGCAATAACAGTGTCTGCCCTAGGTAACTGAAGTGTAGGTTGCAGCCACAGTTAATGGGATGTTCCACAGGAGAGATTTGGCATGAATGTGACCAAACAATGTTCTGTGCAGAGTTAAACTGATGTGTATACCTACAAGTCTTACAGAAAAGTACTCACTTCATATTCCATAAGTTCTAAAGATCGCTTTAAATAAAGGATGATGATGTTATCATTTTTGAAGGGTAGAGAATTACCACAAGAAATTGTGTTTGGCTAGGGAGATCCCCAAGGCCTTAAAACAATATCACCAATTGCCAGTATGGTTTGCTGCCCTCCAGAATTGAGTAAGACCCAAATACTGAAGATAAGACAGCCTCTGGTCAGAAGACTCAGAAAAATCAAGCTGGAAGGAGACTGGAGGCCTCCTCCATGCTGTCTAACCCTCACCACAAAAGGTGCTAATCAGCTGCTAGGGAGCAGCTGTCACCAAGAGTTTTCATGGATGTTGACCCTGTGTGCTACATCACTGAGCAGCAGGCAAGATATGCTCACGAATGCCAGAGCAGCAAGCAGAATGGGAGTAATCGGTCACTCTCTGGTTGAAATTACGTTCACTCGCTAGCAGAGGATTCATATCCAGTACAGTAAGCCCACTCATGAGTCAATGACTGGGGAGGTCATAGACTCTAGCGTGAAAATATACCTGGTTTTGTTTGTTGTTTGTTTTGCTAAAAGGACATGATGTGCCTATCAAGCTGCCTTATAAATAATTATGTTTATCTGTAGATTATTACTTCTGGCAGTCTTGGTCAGAGAAGTTTTATTTTGCAGAGGTTAGTAGTATTGGTAAAGACTCATGATTCATAAAAATGCTGAGAATAAATGACTTGTGAATGCTCACCCATACATGGGACATCTATAAAACTCCTGTTGAAATTCAGGGAAATGTAGAAAAGAGGCAGAAAGAATTTATGAGCTGGTGTGGTAGAATGTAGTGGAATGTTGTATTGGGTGTTTCACTTGCTTGTCATCCTTGGGAACTAATATGATTGGCCCTATAACCACTCAGTCATGGAGTGGGGAGGGATTTATGAGGCTTTACTCTTTGATGAGGATACATAGGCTGCTAGTGGTTGCAGGGTAGAAGACACATTTTCTGAAGTGCTAATCTGTTTATGCTTCTATAAATAATCTCATACTCAAGCTCCTGTGAGCATCTAATAAAACTTACTGGGTTGCACAATCTCCCCACAACTCACCTGATTAAGACATGGTAATGGAAGGGGGCCAATACAAGACTTTGTTTGGTAGAATATCAGGGCTCCCTATAAGGATAATGTAAATTAAATAGGTCTTAGTTGGACACAAAAGTATGGTATGTTCTAGCCAGTGGGGTAAGCTAATGCTCAAACACGGAGGTCTTAAGCCTTGACCTTGGAGCCATCCATTTCCACTTAGTGGAAGTGTAAGTTCTGGTGAACCTGGGGGAGACTGGAGTGAGGCCACAGTAATGGGTGGAGCCATGGGGGGGCAGGATTTAGAACTTCACTCTGAAAGGGCACAAGGTTTTGCAGAATGAATTAGGAAGCAACACTGTCTGCATAGGAAATGCCCTCAGTTAGGGGGTGCGGTATGGATATCAAGAATGGAGATCAGATTAGCAGGAGAAGCTCAAAGCCTCATGCCCCCCCCCCCCTTTCTCTACAGCTACCTGGGAATCCAGTGGAGGACAGACAGACCTGGGCTTATTTACTCAAAAGCAAGGCACAGGTGGGGGCAGGAATGTATGATTCTGTGAGGGTATCCTCTATCCAAGTCTGAAAAAGTGCAAGCTTCCTTAAATTAGTTTCAGTTCCTCTAAGACTCAGAGTTTTATTCTTAGACAAATAAACACAAATTCTTTCTAATTGGCAAAATCATCCAAGATAGCCAAAGGGGAATATTTTATATAATCATGTCAGAATTTTTACTCAGCAAAAAGTTAAAGCGGATCACCATTTCCCTTTGCATTTATCCCCATGATACTGTTTCTTTTTATCTTTACAGCTTAAGACATCACAAATAACCATTTCCCAACTCCTTCCTCTCTGGCTCGTCTTGCAAACATTTTTCTTTATCTACCGTCATCTGTGAGCATTTAATCTAGTGCACCTGTCTTTCTGCCTCTCCCTTCTATTACCCTCAATTACCATTTAAAGTGGGACTGATTGACTTTGTCTTTTTAAGCCAGCATCCTGACGCTGGGCAGTACCAACTGGAAGTCAGTTAGAAATGTGTGAGACTTGGTTTTCGCTTTCTTTCCTTCTGCAGAGTTTCAGAAGTAAAGCTTTGAATCAGCATACTCATGGGCAGAAAACTGTATTTAAGCATTTCAAAGATGATCTTAACTCATACTGCTCCAAAATATTATTGTGTTCTTTTTCTATTAATCTTTTTATGGCAAGTGTTTGTCTTTAGAGAAAGAGAAACTGTTAAGGTATGTAAAGTCACGTTCACTTTTAGAACTGATAAATAGGAAAGCCCTTAATAAATTGTCCACTTTTAGACCACTGTTGATTCTCTCAGGCTTATTGCCACTTAAGCAAGCTATACAGAACGTGTTGCCCAGCCCACAGTGCCCTCACACACAGATAGGCATTCTCATTTGGTTTTGGCTAAACAATTTAACTAACACAAAAAACACACTGCACAGCAGGAAATTAACTTTGACTTAATTCTGAGTTTAAGGAAGGAAAAGCTATCTCTACCATAATGGGTGCACATTTAGAAGAAATAATGAATGTTAGTATAAAAATAGCAGCTTTGAAATTTTGTTTTTTTGAATTGCTTCCTTCCTCTGCAATGATGATCATAACATGCACCAGACATCACATTTTAAAATGTTGGCTTTGTTTTTCTCTGCCTCGGGGTCTTTGAGGCTCACACTGGTTTTTCATGATGGTGCATCGATATTAAAGTGTGTACATTTTTCTTATTGAGAAAATATGGTCCCACAAAGTTGCTGGGTGGTGATTCACCAGGGCAGATAAATAAATTAAATAATAGAATATGAAGCAAAAGCCTCTCAGATGATCAGAACACTACATGGAAAATCAGTTTTGCCAAATGAGAATTATTTTAAAGACTTCTGCATTCTATATCATGAAAAAGATTTGTGGTAATTATACTATTTTTTATTGCTCTTACACATTAAGTGTTTTTTTGGAAGTGTCTGAGCAGTTAGACACTGAAATAGTAGGTTTCACATTATGCTTCTAGGAAAGTATTCTGTCAGGAGCTTAACCAAGATGTTCTGTTGCTAAGAATAAAATAATAACAGATTTTTCTAAACTCTGATTAAAAACAAGTTAGGAAAAATACAGTTTTCCCTAAGTTTTAGGCTTTCTTCACTGTAATTTCTTCAGGTTGTCTACTGACATGCACTGGTAAAGATGGAAACGAGTGACCGGAGAGCACACTGTATGTGGCCGACCGGTGGGTGCCAATTCCTAGACCAATGCTTTGAACCATTACATATGAACAATCTCATTTCTGTAGGCACATTTCCTCGCCAACCTTCTAATTTAATTTCTTTCACATAAGTTTTAATATTTATTATAGTTTCCAGGTGTTTAGGTTTTTAAACACAACCAAAAAACACTGAACCAAAATGCTGCTATTTGCTAGTTTATGCTTCTGATTATAAATTGCAAGATATTTATTTTGAAGAAGTCGAGAAAAAAATAGGATGGCCAGTCTTATACTCCTTGGGTTTTGAAATATAATAAAGAATAGGAAAAAAAATGATAAAATACATTATCTCCTGTCTGCGTTGGGAGAGTCATTTTCAACAAGTAAGTGATACTATTAATGGCTGCACGTCTAATTTAACTGCAGACCTTGAAGATGGCCTCTAGTTTGCATTCCATTAAGAGTTTTTAATAAGATTTCAACAAAAATAATAATAAAAGCATCCCACTTCACCTTTGCTTCTCCTTAACAATTCAAAGTATCAATTATAATATAACCTTCATTTGACTTGCCGCCACCCCTGCGCTCTCAACAGCATATTAAGCTGTGTGCCAATGCTTTAAGGGCAAAATGAATGTCTTGCTTTATCTTATAACTTTAGTTCCATTTTAAAGTGAGCACTCAAGTGTATAACACTCAACTATACTTTATGTAGAAAACAATTTTTCTAAACATTAGGCATTTTTTAAAAGCGTAAGGATGCATTTTACTCAGTCTTAAAGAGAAAGATTCTCTTTAGGCATTCTCTATCTTTTAATGTGCTCACATGGATGCTATTCTGGGGATACAAAAACCGTTCTGCCGTCAGCCATATTCTAGGGAGTCCTGATCTCAGGTCTCATAAAAAAAAACACAAAAAACCAAAACCAAAAGGCAAGCATTACAGAAGGTTCCGGAATTCTCTACTCTTTTAGAGAAGGGCACAGATTAATTCAGAAAACAATAGAAGTTGAAAAATCAAACTGGGAGCATCTAGGAAAAGGCAAAGGTGAAACAGTCACAGACTCCATAGCGTTAGACAAGGTCTCGCACACCCTTGCTTTGTCAGTCATCAGTCAGCAAATAAGGCAGGAATCCTTTTTCCAGCAGCATTTTCCAGTACTCTACAGAGGATCAAGTGACAGTGTCTGAGCTTTTTCCCAAAGACAGCCATTTGTGGAGGAAGCGTCTTCTCCCCTAGAGCCTTTAACTCCTAACGAAGAACAGCATGGCATATGAGCTTCAGGTGGCCCATGTGAGTCAGATTGTCTGAATGTCTATAAGTGTTTCAGTAACATTTTTTTTTAATTTAACTTACTATGTAGACAATGATACAGGATTTGTAGTTTGCTTACCATCGTTGAATGGTCATCACTGTTTGTAGCTTGGAAACAACCGTGTCTACACAGGTACCTTTGACATCCACAACAAAAGTAAGGCGGAATATGATACAGATAAATGGCCACAGTACAAACATCACTCACATAAAATAATTTATATACCATTTCCTTAATTGTTTTTTTAAACCAAGGTGCATCTTGACTATATATAACATGACTATATATTGACTATAACACATAAATAGGTGTTAAAGTCCTGGCTTCTCTTTCTAAAATCTTTAACTTTTAAATCAAATTAATAAATTGGGGGATGTGGCAAACAAAAGTCAAAGAGGAATATACATATTCTCCATACTCATATACACACATACATATGTATATACATACACACATACATATATATGTATATATGTATACACACATAAAATGCCTATGGGGGGGGAGTATGTTGACTGACTGAGAAAGAAAATTTTTAGAAACCAGATGAGAAAATGACAAGTGATGTGGGATGTCTTTCCATATGCTGTGAATATTATTGGTTAATAAAGGGACTGTTTTGGCCTGTGGCAAGGCATCTGAGAAGCAGGTGGGAAATATGAGCATAGATACATGGGAAGGAGGGCAGAGTCAGAGAGAGATGTGATCCAGCCACCCAAGAAGCAAGATGTAAAGAATTAGGTACGCCACGGGCCATGTGGCAAGACAGATTAATAGAAATGAGTTAAGATGTGGGAGCTAGCTAGCAATAAGCCCGAGCCACAGGCTGAACAGCATGTAATTAATATAAGCCTTTGTGTGATTATTTGGGACTGTTGGTCTGGATCTTGGGGATAGGCCAGGTTAGAAAACTCTACTACAGACAAGTATAAGCCAAGATCTAATAGGCAGTTAGTCAAGAACTAACAGCCTGGAGGACTTGAAGACTATCCCTTTAGGTACAGAATTTGAGGTATTTCCATGACCCAGATTAAAAGAACCATGGCATATTGGAGACCATTACTAAAGATGACTATGGTCAAAGCTGAAACAGAAGACACAAAGCTGAAGTTAATGAAGTTGGTCGATGTCAGATTTGTGACTGCAAGTGACACCAGCACATGTGTGACTTTGAAGGTCTTCCCTGGTAGTCTGGGGAGAGGGATTTCACATACAGAGAGAGCGATGGGGGATAAAGGTATACAAATCTCAGGGATCTGAAACTAGGTGAAGAGGCCAGCTGTCTTCAGTTACTGATAAATTACCAACAAAGGAATTGCACCCTTCATATAAAAGCTTAATTCTTCTACAATTTCATTGTTAGTATCTTATTTTCATAATAATGTAGATTGTAAGAATAAGAAAAGGTAACCTGGTCATTTTCATTTTGCTCATTTGTAGGTGAACAGACTGAGTGAATTATAATTGCTGGGTATTCCTCATTGTCATGGACCTGGACCAGTGCTGGTCACTTAAGAACTATCTGGAAGTAAAGCAACAGCTATTCTATCAGCAAGTTCATGGACAGTTCCACAGGTAGACCCAGACCACATGGTTATTGTTAATCCGTTGGTGTCTTTCTGTAGACATGGGAAAGCAGCTTGGCTCAAGCATCTCAAGTTCTCAGTAGGTCTCTGCCATCAGCTGCCCTGAACCAGTAGCCAGATGGACATGCGGCCCCAATGAAATGGGAGTCACCTATGAGAGTCACTCTCCTCACTGAGGCAGGGGGTGATAAGGAAGACATATGTGTGTTCCACTTTATCCTTGAGTGGTCTAGTTTGCCTGTGAGAGCTCCAGTTTATCCTTGTGTCTTATTAGCCTAATTCCTCACTGCTGACTTTGATGGCCTATACTACTTCGGAATTAGGATGAGGTACAAGAGGCAAATCCTTTTGTAACCTGTTCCATCAGTTCCCAGCTATGTTTTCAAGAAAAGGTCCTGATTTGGCAACATTCCTAGTGGTTCTGTTAGAACATGTCTGAATGAGACATCTATTCGCATTTTTCCTCCACTTTTTCTACGATAAAAATTGTATTCTGAGATGTATATCTTGGACTGGGAATATTTACATTCTGTTGAAGAACAAAGAACAGTGTGTGGAGGACTGGGGTGAAAATGTGGTCAACTCAGATACTCTTTGTGACAGTTGTAAATCTACGCACATTCTTACTATTGCTGAAGTAAATGTTGCCATATTTCTTTATTCATGGGATGATTTTTTATGTACTTCCCATACATAGGGCTTTCCATAATTGATTTATCATAAATACTGAGTGGATTATATTTTATGGATACTTCCTGCTCTTCATTTTTACTGTTGCATTAAGTCAACAGAAACAGTATTAAGCCAGTACATTACTCCAGTTTAAATATAGCATAAGACTGTAGTCTGTGAAACATTCAGGACTGTTCATCAGTACTTTGCTCCATTTGTTTTATCTTTTATATGGTGGACTCTTGCCTTCTCTCAAACATCCTCAGAGTAAAACTACGAAATTCATCAAGTTAAATGGGAATTTTTTTTTCTGTCTGCAGAGCTATGGTGGATAACATGGGTAGCAACAGAATTAAGTTCTAAGACAGTTACTGTAAAACAAAGTTCAAAATTTGAGTTTAAACTTACCTGGTTTATTGATTTACTCATCATTTTATACATATACATGCATATATATTTAACAGAATTCTCCAATTTTAGACTTGCAGATCAAACGAATATTCCAATATTAAATTCATGAAATTGTAAATATCCATTGTAATCTCAGGATATGTAGTTGAGGTCTCATGCCTGAGTCTTATGAGCTAAGGAGATGGATGCAGGAGCTTTACCTGTCTAATCACTTGATTTGAATCAAGAGTACTCAGCTCCTCACCACTGTCTAGGACTTCAGCAGGGACACTTTCCAGTCTGCACTGTTTCTCTGTAGCGGCCACCAGCAGAAGGAGAGTGGATTCAGAGAGTTCTGCCATCTCTTTATGCAGCAGAGTTTTCTAAATTAAGTTCATTGCATGAATAAGTTCTTATAACCATGGCGTCCAGAGCTGGCTGGCTGACTGGGAGAAGATTCGTGAGAAGCAGGGGCCTGGACAGAGAGGAAATGGGTGAGTATAATCTGCCTCACCTATGAGAAACAGATGGATGCCCAGATGAAGGGAGATGATCACAAGTTTACTCATTCATGACTAAATAATTGATGTGGAGGAAATGCCTTGACAGTCATCGAGAAATCCAGATTTCAAGCTAAACTGGGCACTGTGTTGGTGAATGTGGAGTGCTGATGGCCGTTTTGAATGAATGATGCCCACCTTTTTAGGATTCTTAATGGTATGTTCAATTTAAATTTAAGGCATTTCTATTGAGCTTCTGAATTATTGATCAGGGGATGATGAGGGATGTGCTCACAACCAGGTGTGAAGTTTCTGGCTAAGTTCATGCTAGGGAAGAGCTTAACAAAGCCAAAAGTTTAGCCCATTTAAAGGCTTTTTTAAACAATACTATTGCTTTTAAACATGCTCAATGGGAAGGTGTGAAAAACAGTCCAATGTAAACCCAAGGACCGGTGAAACTTCATTTGGCAACAGCTGTGAAGGAAAGGGCCTGTTTTTTCTGTGTAACAAGGGAAAAAAAAGATTTATTGTATCATCACAAGGTATAAAATTCAGAGCTTGCATTTTGTTTTTTGTTTTTTTTTTTTTTCTAACGGGAGGAGATTTGTAGCACAGTGAGAGGAGATTCTTTATGGAAGCCAGGCACTGAATTTTGGCATGTATCTTTTTGAACTGGAAGATTTGGAATTATGTAAGCGGATTCTTCACGCTTCCTTCCTCTAGGTGTGGCAGTTAATCGGAAATGGGGCAGGATGTGGGATGGGTCCCTCCTTGAATGGCAGTGACAAGCCACGGGGAGGCACAGTGCCTGCATGCAGGGCCTAGTCACTGCACAGTTGCTTTTGTGGCTGAGCACAAAGAGAAAATACACTCCCAGCTGAACTATTTAACCAACACATTTATTTTTAAACTGCAGTTGAACTGTCATTTGGCTGGTCATACATTCTTGCATAAAGCATGGAAAAAACATAATGACTTTATTGCTGAAGTGCTGGTAAGCAATTGGTAAGGAAATAAATACAAACATGGCCTTGCGAACGTCTAGCTCCCTATTACACAAGGCCTTGGCTGCCTTTCACTTTTCCTCGGCTCACAGGATCATAAACCCAAAACAAAACAATAAATGTCAATTCCTCTCTTGAACAGACATTATCCCAATAGATATTTTATTGTAACTACATGGGCCACCATGAGGACACCAGTGGGTCCGCTGCTGGACTTGGCAGGGAGGAGAGAAATACAGAGTTTCGCTTGTTTGGAAGGAGGAAGCAGAGGCTAAAGTGTGAAGAGTAAACACAAAGGTGAAGGTGGGTGCAGCCCTAGGGTGACTCCATGTGGGGAATCTGCTGCAGTAACAGATGACTATGTGTCGGTGCACATTAATATTTGATGAGCATTGCCATGTTATCCTTTATGTGCACTTCCACACTACTGTGAGGTAAGGAGATTGCTTTAGACGAGAATTTATATGGGCAAGTGCAGTGGCTTTGACTTGGCAAAATTAGCACACATCCTGTTCTTAGGACGTCAAAAGGGATGCTTCTGTTTGTACTGAATAAACAGGCAGAGGCTGGGTCCAGCCTTCTTTAAAACACTATTATCTTGAGTGCATAAACAAGGCTGACAAAATAGTTTCTCTTAAATGGCACACTGATGCATTTTGTATTCTGCTCCTTGGAAACAAAGACTCAATTTCTGTCATAAAAACCCTCTGAAACAGATATGGAAGTGAATGCTTATGCATTGTGAAGAGACCAAGGAAGAAAACTCAAGGAAATGCTTATATCCACAAAGGCTGCGGCTTATTCTTTACTTCTTTTCTGAGATCTGAATACTAGAACTGTGAAGCATTATGTGTCTACACAATGCCTGACCACATGAGCCAGCCATTAGAAGGATGTAGCCCCACCATCGTAAAACAGACAAAAAATAAAACCCAAAACGATACAAGAAAAAAACCAAAACCAAACCCTAAAACATAGATGGAGCTCATTCTCCAGATAGGCTTCAGCGGTCCCATTTTGCTATTTTTTTTTCTCCAGCATGAGAGCTCACCCACAACAATAACCTAAATAAGACTTGTGAAGAAGTCAGAAGGAACCCATTCTTACAGGGAGGGCAGGCCATGACAAGGCAGAAAATAAAAAAAAGAGAGAAGTTAATAAATATGGTTTGAATAAATGCAGGCTTTGGAATGGTAAAAATAGAGCGTCTTAATCATGCGACATTTGATGAGAATATTAAGGGCCATAGTATATACATTTTTATTTTTAAGCACTCATAATTGAAATCAAAGTCGCATTGAATTATTCATTTGTTTACTTATCTAAAAGTATACATTCCGTGTTAATTATAAATAGTATATTATGTGCAAGAAAAGAATGCCAGGTATATATCAGGGAAGTACTATCCTTAGGGAGATTTAGTCTAAAAGATAATGTGGATGTAACTCTGATGGCTAATCTTGGTTGTCAGCTAATCCTGGGAAGGATCCTCAAATCAAAAATTTGTCTCCATCAGATTAGCCTGTAAACATGGCTGTGGAGAATTTCCTGATTGCTAATTGATGTAGAGGGGCCTAGTCCATTCACTGTGGGCACACACATCCCTAAGCAGATGGGCCTCGGCTATGAGAAAGACAGCTAACAAGTCAGTGGAGCAAGCCTCCATGGTTCCTGCCTTTAGGCTCCTTCCCTGAGTCCCTGCCCTGGCTTCCTTTAGTGGATGGATGACAGTCAACCATTAAAGGAAGCCCGGTTGTTTTGGACAGAGTATTTTATCCCTGAGAAACAAACAAGCAAGTAAAAACCATACAACAACAACTAGATAGCACAGGTGAAAAAGGTACGTTCAAAGTGTAAGTATGTGGTGGGTAGTACCGATGACCTCTGCCTCTTGGTCTTGCTTCTTTTCAGTAATTCTATCACTTTCAGCATGGAGCTGGTTCTATTAACTCTTTACTTGTTTTGCTACAGTAAAAGTGATGGGCAGGACAAGCTTCATGGACACATGGGACCTGTCCATGCATGGCCTGCATACATTGCTATCAATTTGGAATTCTTAGTGATTATGTTTAAATTCAAATGAAACAGTGGATTGTGCATAGGAATGAGACAGTCATCCAGGAGGTACTTGCCACACTTCACACATATGATACATTCAAGGATCCAAGCACATAGGATTCCAGCAGTTCCCTCAGTCACGAGAGTTCATTGATACTCAAAACCAGGATGAGGTGAGTGGATTACATCTATAGCCAGTTATGTGAAAATGCTGTCAGCTGCAAGATAACCTTTTGTTCAAACCAGAGGTTACTGAACACATCGGGAACACCAAGTCATGTCCTAAGAAATACAAATGACAAAGGAATCTTATCATGGTTTGGGCAGATGACTACTTCCTTGAACTGGTCAACACTTAGTTTTGCAAATTATGAGGAAGACAAAAAGAAAAGATGGGGCAGATTTAGCTCTTCATGGCTGAAAGGTGGTTTATTATCTTAGAGTTTTCTACATTGGGAATAAGGGCATGGCAGATTGTTTTCTTGGCTTTACCCTAGCCCCTGAGAAGAGCCCCGAGAGGACAGAGAGGAAGAGGAGAGGGGAGGGGAGAGGAGGGGGGAGGGGGGAGGGAGAGGTGGGGGAGGGGAGAGAAGGGGGGAGGGGAGATGTAAAATGCTTTATTGGAAACAATAAAGTGTTTTTGATTCGTTATTTCTTGGTCCACTGGGAAAGGGATGTGTGACAATCTACTTTCAAAAGCAGAAAGGAGTTGCTGTGATTTTTCTCATTTTTTTTGTATACTGAATTAGTGTGGTAATTTTTATTTGCACTCATCATGAACAGGAAAAATATATTTTTTAGTTATGAGCATGATTTTTATATTCTTTTTAGACTGTTTTTCATAGCTGAAAGTAAATATTTGATTTGTAGACAGAACCCTTTGCTGTGTCTAATAGTAAATATTTGGTTTATAGACAGAGCCAATGAAATTCTTCTTCTACCAGAAAGGTGCAAATTATTATCAAAGACTCTTGGGTGTTCTCCTTTCACTTCTTGGTATTCACACGCTACCAACCTACCAACCTCTGACTTTTACACTGCCTAGTTGTTGGGTAAGTTGTTATGCAACAGTGGAAATGTACAGCAGTGATACTCAATGAATTGAGGAGAAGTCACCCAACCTAGGCCTTAATAGTGAATATTTAGGAAGTGTTATTAATGGCAGAGACGCTGAGCAAATATGAGACATCTCTTCTCCAACCATTTGTTTACAGGACCATTTTAGGATCCTAAAACTGTTGAATACCCCAAGGAACTTCTATTTAAGTACATTACATGTTTCAATATTTACCAAATGTAAAACTAAAACAGGCAGTGGAATTTTTAAATATTTAAATTCATTTGGACACAGTAATATTTCACTATGTGTTGACATACTGTATTTTAATGAAAATGGAAATAGTTTCCAAAAGTAACTTTGATGAAAAGAATGGCAATGTGTACATTTTTGAAAATCCCTTTAATATTTGCCTTAATAGATAATAACTGGATTCTAATGCCATCTTTTGCATTGAATATGCTGAATAATACATATCAAGGAGTCTTCAGAAAACTCCTCTGTGATTTGTGAAAGATGAAAATGAAAACATCAAATCATATCTTCCTGGTCCCTGGTCCCTGGTCCCTGGTCCCTGGTCCCTTGGCTACACAGCGAGACCAACTGATCTAAGGCTCGAAGACACAAGTGTCTGGAACACAAGTAGGTGAGAAGTACACTATTGAAAGAAACATGAGTTCCTCTTAAAAGCTTTCATATATATGCAAATGATTATTTGGTAGAGAATTGGGCAGGAATTATCTGATGTTCATTTAAAATCTACTTTTCATTTTCTGTGCTTTAGCAACAATGCTGGACTCTGTTCAGGTAAGGGGAGCTTTTGTATCGAAGTGGAGCATGCTAATGGTCTGTCTCTCCCTAGTGGTTGTTATGGGCACATAGACATATCATAACCACTGCAAAAACCAAAAAATTATATGAGCAAGGTGAAGAGAACAATGCATCAGCTTTTTTGAGAGTGTTGTCCATTTCTGTGCTGTTATTATGGCCTTTCTGCTTCAATGGAGAAGACCATCTGACTCTAGTGTGTAAGAGGCAGAGACTGGGCATTTTTGCTTCACTGAATTAACATGATTTCAAACTGCCCAATATCTCATTGTTTCAGTTATATTGTTTCAGAGAAAATATTCTTGAAGATTCTGGGGCTGTGAGCTGAGAGCCAATTGATGTCTTTGGAACCTGGCTGAAACTTGGACAAGGCACTGGGTAAGGAATATAGACACGTTAATCAACAATGCATCTCAACCATAGTGGCATCAACAGAAAATAAAGGCTGATGGGAAGGGATTATGAAGGTAAAACTTTCAGGAGGTGGACTCTGCAGAACTGATGCAGGCTTGTATGCGCTATGGGAACAGAAAGAAAGCTTTAACTGTGTCATAGTTAATTGCTTGCCTGAGCTACGGGAGGGCGGCATAGAAAACATGACATACATAGTAGATTTGGAGGGTGGTTGATGATGGATTAATGGACACATCGACAAAGGACAGACAAACACTTATGGTAATATGGTTAGTGCTTATCAGAAGACTCGCGGCACAGGACAGAACAGAGAACTATAGCATTTTCTTTTTAATCCTGCCCCGTTTTACTAAAATTTGGCTTCTTGGGAAGTCTTTTTTGTATTATCCTATGAAAATGGTCTATTTATGACCTACTTTTTAAAAAAGTCTTGTATGTGAAATCCAAGTACATCATCATGTGCCATTTCCACATTATATTTTACTTGAACACTTATTTCTATTGGACTACAGATCTACTTCCTTATTGTGTTTTCTAGTAGAAAGCAGTCATGGTTATGTGACTTCATTCTAACCCTGACCCTTCAATCTGTTCCATTCACTTCTGTAACCCCAGTGCCTGGAGTAGGGCTTACCTCTTAGATTCCTGGTGAGTATCTGTTAAATGATTAACGCTTGGAGTGTGAGAGGAAGGCTCTAAAACCATTTGCCCCTCACATTTGTATAGTTGGAAACTCAAGCCTTGGTGATAGATAAATGCATCAAAATGTTCTGAGAACCAAAGGGTGCTCCAAATATTTTAAATGAGTTTGGAATTCAGCTCCTAACAGTCCTCAGCTCCTGTTATATTTCTTATTTTACACTCAGAAAAGCTGAAGTCTAGAGTTGTTAGGAACTTAACTAAAATCCCAAGTCAGCGAGGCTGCAGGACCTCTCACTAATAAATTCAATTAAGTTTTGCGCTCAGACATGGTGATCCAGATATTTTCTTGTTTTTTTTTTTTTATTTTATAAAAAGGCTAAAACGTTAATGATCATCTCAAGGAAAACAATTTCTAGTTCTGAAATTGGGTCATTCTGATAATATATGCACTTTAAACCGGAAAGATGGAAAAGTGAAACCTTTGACAGTTAAAAATAAAATTAACTGTTCTGAAATGACATGGTATTGTTAGCCCTACCTGGAACTACAGTGAAGTGACCTGGAAGATTTTATAGGATCCATGACACCTATAGGGAAAGAGCACATCTCTCTTGAAGTCCTATATTGGATGTAGGTTAAAGTTCAGTTAGTTAGGTCAGCCATGCCATCTCTTTTCCCTTAAAACCTCAAAGATGTCTTTCACAAAGTAAATGGTCATGGTCTATTTAAAACAGCTTCAGCCTAAGGGATGGTTTCCTTCTTTCATGAAAAAGAGGTTTGGTAAGGATAAGAACTTTTTTGGCGTACATATTTTTTACCTTTCACTCCCGGACATGATATAAGAATTCAAGATCAAAATGATTCTTTTATCAGGCCTTCAATTAAAAAATGTCATGACTTCCTCATTATTCTGTATAAATCCTAGATGTGAATTTCAACTAGAGTGGGTTATTATGTTGAGAAAAATATGGACATGTATAACCTTGGGCAGGTTATTTAACTTTTCTTCACTTCAGACTTATAAGTAGAAATACAAAATAAAAATGGTAAGAACTGTAAATTCCCAAAGGCTCATTCAATCAGCCTTAAGACACTGTGGCAATTTGAGAAGCAATTCAGTATAATGGCAAGGAGTCTGGGTTCTGAGGAGAAATGGTTTTCTAAAATTTCCCCACCCCCAACACTCTTCAGCCATATAAGACGGTAGCTAGTGTGAGGTATTTAGGAATCCTTTTAACCTTAGTTTACTCAGAAACAGTAGGATATTTGTGAGGCCCATCTGAGTAGTAAACAAATCATATCTTTAATATTAAAAGTTGTTTATATTAAAGGTCAAGGTCCTTTCCTACAGTAAATAATTCCACCTAGATTTCAGAGGAGTGTGACTATTCTTGTTTTAAACAGTCTACACAATATTGTCATCATTTGAAATATAAAAAGTAAACCAAAATAGTAGTCACGTTTTCAAAATTTCAGTCAGTAGGTTTGAATGTTTCCCTCTCTATTCTTATCCCTTGTGGATGGAGCAAGCACCGAGAGTCAAGGCCTATTTAAATGGTTGCACTGGAGATGAACAAAGCATTTCTGTGATAAGCTAAGACACCATTGTGTAGTCCTGATAATGAAAAGCACTAATCCAGATCTCAGTCTGAATAGTAAAGGTCTACTCACATGTGTCAGAGACACAGCTCAGCACTATGGTGTTATTCTTGTTTGTTTTAAGTTGTTGTGATAAACACCATGACCCAAAACAACTTTTGGAGGCAGGGGTTACAGTCTATCATCAAAGGAAGCCAGGTCAAGAACTCAAGGCAGTAACTTGGAAACAGGAACTGAAGCAGAGGTTGTGGATTGCTCCTGGAAGCATTCTTAGCTTGCTTTATATATACACACCCCAGGTCCAAGTACCTGCCCAGGGGTGGCACTTCCTACAGAGGGCTAGATACTCCCACATCAATAATTAATCAAGGGAATTCCCCGAAGACATGCCTACAGGTCAATCTGATGGATGTATTCTAAGTTCCCAGGTAGCTCCATGTATCAGGTTGATAAAAACCAGCCAGCACAGTTGCTTACCTAGCATGTGAAAGACTTTGCCTTCAATTACAAGTACCACAAGTAAAAAGAAAAAAGATCCAAGCCCCCAAAACAGCACATTTGAGGATTTGCAATATAATTTTAAAAGAAAAAATTCAAAGATAATTGGATTAATGCTAATGGTTTTTACCTATAATAATCTTAGAAAATATTTCTAAATTCTCTTCCTATGGATGAAAAATTTTTAGATGTAATAATTCTGCAAAATTTGTTCACAGTCACACAAGAGTAACTGGGAGCACCAAAATCTAAGGCCAGATAAAAGACCTGTATCTCAGCTCTTAATTAGACTGTTGTTATAAACACAGGAGCCTTGGTTGAGGGCTGACACAAAACCTGTGCTCTAAAGACATCAGGATGCTAACCTGCATGATCCCTTCCTCCATCCATTTGCCTTTTCAAGCTTATCTTTCTCTCTTAAATACAGTCACCAGGCGCTTTAGCATCATGGCCAGTGAATAAAGCAAGGCAGATTTGGCAGATTTAAACTCTGACTCAGTGTGATCATTGCATTCCTGTGATTTAGGTGCAACTCAGTCAAAACTTGAGTGTATGTCCTGGTAGTGCCTTTTTCTGAGGCAGTAAAATTTCTCTTTTTGTGACAGAAAATTCCTAAGAGAATTTGTTTGTACTACTTCGTGTCTCTTTTTTTCAGGCAAAATTTAAATCTAATCAGAAAGCAGTTGGCTACCATGTAACATCTGCACCACTGTTATGCCCATGGGCATGCTTTGCCGAGATGGTCATTACTACATTTCATAGGTTTCCCACATAGATAAGACTCACTGACTTCCCCTCCACTACACAGCAGCCTACATAACATCTTCTGGTACTATGAAATCTAGCTAGCAGACAGAAAACTTCCTGGTCATTACCAACTTGAATTCTCTATCTTTTATGACTAATGTATAGTACCTTCAGCAATATTGTCAAAATATACTATATGAAATACCCAAAAGCAGTATAAAATATATTTTAAAATTCACCAAGGCTTTTATTTAAATTAGATTTCTGAAACTTTTATCTCAAATACAAGTTTAAGTAACACGCCTAACAAGAACATTTTTTGAGACCAAGTTTGATGATGGAGCCCTGGTTGGCCTTGAACTACCTACACAGACTAGGGTGGTCTTGAACTCACAGATTTGCCTGCCTCTGTCCCTCCCGTCATAGGATTAAAGTTGTCCCCAAACATAAGACATTTAATTAATTTCTACAAGTTTGCAGAGAGCTTAAAAATAGACCCGTTTCCTGTGCATTAATCATTTCTCTCTTTTATAACTCCCCACAGGGAGAGAGCCCTGAGCAGGGGCAGATGCCGGAACAAAAATGGCCTCTCCTTTTTTTGGTCCTCTTTTCGATTTACTAATCTCCACATTGGAAGGCCCCATATGGAAAATCAATTTCTGCTTCATTCTTGTAAGCCAGGTTTTATCTTTGTAAATACATCCTTCTTGTCAGAACCCAATCAAGCATTTGTTCTTCCCTGGTGGTAAATTGTTGTCCTACTTTTGCTTTGGGCTCTGGTCGTTTGTTTCTATTTTCTCCTGTGACACAGGCTTTATGCCGCTGGAGATCTGGAAGGGCCATTCTCCGCCCAAATCTGACCCTCAGGCAAGTCAAACTTGTTTGTGTAAATTCCACAGAGGGGGAGGAGGAGGAGGAGGAGGAGGAGGAGGAGGAGGAGGAGGAGGAGGAGGAGGAGGAGGAGGAGGAGGAGGAGGAGGAGGAGGAGGAGGAAGGCAGTGGTCCATCCGAGGCCTGAGTAAGTGTGTTGTAAGTTGATCATTATTATTTTCTAGCTTCATGCCTTTTCCATCTTTCAAGATCTTCAAATTTTCCATTTTCTCTTATGGCAGGAGTGAATCTCATTTTACACTGATTCTTTATTCTTCTCCGAGACTTTCAGTTATCAGTTAAGGTAAGATATTATCATAATCATAAGCAATCCTAAAGGAACAGTGGCTTAGTATAACCACGGTCTAGTTATTGTTTGGGATGACCTACTGCTGCTCTAGTGTCTATTCTAGAATGAAGACGATTCTAGAAGAGCCTGAGCAGTTCTGTGTTGACAATCTACTATACAGTCACAGGTCACAGTCTTGGGCCACAAAGAGACCAAGTGGCAGAATCCTGTCTCCAGCTCTGTATGTGAGGAGCCAGAGAGGTTCAGAAGAAAAAGCAATAGTGCCACATTTTAATTTTTGTAGGTGGATGATGGCAGCACGCTGTGCTTTCTTCGCTGGCTCATTACTAGTATTTTCATCTTAATTTATTCAGATGTTGTTAATATAATTTACTGGTCCAGTCTTCATATTATCTTGTTATTTTTAGTAAACATTTCACGTCATTTTCTCCTTGTCTACTTTTTCTCTTTCTACCTCAGTGTCTATTCTCACTCTTTGCCCCAGACCTCTTTTCTTCATTAGATTTCTCTGAACTCCTGCAGTTCTTTCTGGCTGCGTCCCACAACTTAACCTGTGATCATTTGCCTCCTGGGCATTCCCCTTGCTTCTGCTTTTTATCAGTTGACTCAGAAGGAAACTTTCTCTCACCAGCTCCCTCCTAAGTTCCAAATTGACTCTCCCACTCCACCCTTGATTTGATGGTTCTGCCATTAACTTTTCCCAGCTCAGCACTGGCCAACCCATCTGTCTTTGATCCACTCTCTAATCTCTTGCTTCTCACAGTGGCTTAGACTCCACACTCTTTCCGTGAGTCCCGTACTAGGTGTGGATCCGATGACAGAGAATCCGAAGGCATGATGGAGATTAAATACAAGGGTGTAGTTTCTCTCTATCTTTTGACTATTTTCACTCTCTAGCTTCTTTATCACCACCCTTTTACTCCTGTGGGTAGTTGTGGTGGGATTCAGGTGTTAGCTGTTAAGGTTGGGAGGCCTGTCTCTAGAGTCCTGAGAGCCTGAGGGGTGTGGCCAGCCCCGTTCAAGAGGGGCTGTTGGGATCTTAACCACTCCGTTTTGTTCCTGCATCCATCGCTTGGATCATCCTCTTGCCCAAAAATCGTCCTAAGGTGTGACTCATATTCGTGTGTTAAATTATTCTCCAATAAATATTAATCCTATATCTGGTATATTACAAGTGAGATTTATTACAATAGCTGGAGTGCATCGTGCTCTTGGAATGAAGCTTGTTGCCAAGGAAGCCACCAATTAGATATCTCTGCTCTCAAGGATGTTATGCAGCATGTATCAGCAGTGACGTGGTATTTGAGGTTAGAGAGTGTTGGTGATATTTGGGGGTTGATTGGAAGGTGCCAGAAAGAAGCGGCAGTAGAAATTGGAAAATCATATCACTTCCAGGGCGTTCTCACTACACTGCCCTTTAACCACATTTCTTTACAAAGATGCACCTGAGCCTTCATGCATCATCACTCACTTCCCTTCATCTCAGACCCTCTTGCATCTTTATGGGCAGAGGACACTCCGAACTCCAGTCACTTCCTAACATCAAGTTCATCCCCACTCTTGTGCCTTTGGACCAGAAGTTCTCCTTGCTCAAAATATTGTCTTTACGGATCTTTTCATAGCTGTCTGCCATATTCCAATTGTCATAATTACTGACAGGATCTGAAGCACATAGGGAGGCAGGCCTCCAGGTGCATCTTTGAGAGATTATTTGTCTTATAGGCATGCCTTTCAGGAATTATGTTTGATAGGTTAATTGGGGCAGTAAGAGCCATCTTTAATGTGGGCAACACTATCCCTTGGGCTTGGGCTTGGGCTTGGGCTTTGGCTCTACACTGCCTTTGACATTCCCTGTTTTCTGTGATTATGAGTTTTAGCTCCTGCCAGAGAACTTTACTCCAGAGCTGTGAACTAAAAGACAAAACAAAACATACAACCAGTTTCTCCTTTATCTTTCTGTTTTAGGTGTATTTTATAGCGACCCCTCTCTAACGGTGGTTCTCACAGAAGCACTCCCTTATTAGCAGGTGGCACCTTCTCTATCACAATCCATCTCTTGTGGTGGTTTTTGAAGACACCTATTACTGAAAGCATAGTGTTTGTTTTTTATAGCCCATTTCCGGTTCCTTTCTCTCTCAGGATAAAAGCTCTTTAGAGGGAACAGTATTGTCTATGCTTTGTATGTATAACTTCTCACTCATCACGTGTGCTAAACAAATCCCTCCTGATGGGACAGAACAGTCCAGAATCTGATATTTCTTTCAGGCACCAACCTCATTACTGAGGTCTTTCTTTTAAATGACACTTTTACTATATAGTGAATATTATAGCCAGTGGAACGTGAATGAAAATGCAGAATGTCACTTCAAAGACTACCTGACTAAAGTTTCATGTTGGATCTCTCTCTCCCTCTCTCTCCTCTCTACTAAATAAATGAATAGGATTCTGCGATTCAAGAAAAGACAAGCTCATGTTAGGTAGGCATATCTGTCCTGAACTGTGAACAAAAGGAAACAAATGTGTGTTCGTACGTGGCGTTACAGTCTTAGAATTCTGTGCTCACCTGTTAGAGCAGTTCACGATACTTACCCCAACTAATTAATGATATTCCTAACAGAAGTGCTCTGTAAATAGTACGTAGGACCTTCTCTATAGCAACCCAACTCTTCAGAGCATCGTTGCTTTTGAAAACATCTGTTAGCTAAGAGCATATTGCTTGTTCATTTCCTTATTGACTGCTTCTCATCTCCTTCTCTCTCTCAGGATGCAAGCTCTAAAGGAGAGTCACTGGAAAGCTGTACATCTGGCTACATGTACTCTTCCAACTCCTCAAGCACTATGCAAGCTATCAACCATAACTACTTTGTCTTCTGAAAAGGCAGTTACACTTTCTAAACTCTACTTTGATATCTACACAGCAGAATTATGAAGTGAAAAGGACATGAGATTTTTAACTAGAAAAAAAAACTGAGGTTGAACTCCAATCGGATCTCATGAAAACAGTTGCACATTATGTGTTTCTCTGAACTGTGGATTCATCCTTTCTATAAGTGGAGGGATATATATATATATATATATATATATATATATATATATATATATATATATATATATATATATATATATATATATATATATATATATTGATAGCACGTATCTGATGTGATAGATTCAATTTGAGAGTAAATGTGATTGATTAAATCAGATATTTTTGTTTTTCTCAAAAATGCCTTTCTCTATCTACGGTTATGAATCCTTGTGATAAAGATTACATCAAAGTTGTCTTATCTTCTTTAACTTATTTAACAGCTTCGTATTTTCTAAGTAAATAATAAAATAAAACATTTGTAGCAAAACTATCTAAGTAAATGGTGCTGCATTGTTACAGTTGAAATCATAGAATTCTCAAGATCTTTACCAATGGTGCGGTATAGAGCACGGAATGGGCATTCTTAGAGCTTACCACCCTAAGAACAGCTGAAAACCCCTAGTTTGCTCCATGGTCAGTTTATTTCCACCAACTGTTTTGTGTGCATGGGATCAAAATTCTATAGGTACAGATGCGCCTGATGTTTTGTCTAATTTCTGAGACCACAATGAGGGGTCGCCTTCATTAAAAGTATTCACTGCCTATTCTTCTTTGAAACCTCAACTGAGTCACATAAATACAGCACAGAACATATCCAGGTCTTTCATAAATCACCTGCACAGGGGTGACCCTTTACAACCTTACAGGATTATAACCAATACATTAATTTCCAATATGTGTAAACTTCTGATGATCATGGATTGTGTTTTTTATTTTAGTCAAAATTCTACCAAATTGTTGTAGAGCTCTGAACTGGGCTAAGCATCTTGACGAATTTCTTTATTTCTAATTACAGTAAGAGAATTATTCCTTTTCTTCTTTATCTATAATGCAGGCACTCAGATAAATTTTATGACTAATTGTAACACTTCTTTAGTCAGATTTTCTTATAATTACTTCCATCCCTCCCATTCACCTTGCTCCTTCTCCTTCAACAATGTTTTGTTATTCAACTCAATTTTTTCCTCTTATTTAAAGAGCTCCATTGTATGTTTACCTTTCTAAAGTGCCTGCTGTAAAAGCTGAGAGGAAGCCTCTAGTTTTCTGTGCTTTCTAGAAGGATGGCTATCTAATATCATCATTTTATTTGTAACAGGCTAGGGTTAAAATACAGAGCAGGAAGCACTGTGCTCTAGGAACAGCATAGGATCGTCTCTAACTTAGAAAGCGGTTGTTGGAAATGTTTGCCCCCAAGGAAAGAGGAACAGTGGTGTGGAGATACACAGGTTGCCTTGGAGGAAATGCTTGTAGCCTACTCAGAATCCATGAGTATTGTGGCAGTGGTTGAACTCAAAGAAACCACAGAAATTATGTAGACTACCACAACCCATATTCTTGCATTTTACCTGCCTCTATTATAAGTATAGACATAAAACACTGGCAGAGAACAAAACTGTGGAAATAAAGCTTTACACATGAGGGTGAATTTTTAAGAAGGGGAGAGTGGGGGTCAGAAAATTCACTGAGTGATGAAGCATCTTTCTCTGAGTGTGCTAGAGTAGATGGGTGTCCCGTGTGAACGATGAATGTGCATCCTAACCCTAGAGGAGGAGAAGAGGGGAAAGTGAAGAGGAAGGTAAATCGTGTCAATAGTTGAATAATCTTGTGATCATGTCAAAAATCATCAGATTGCACCCACGCACGCACACACGCACACACGCACGCACGCACGCACACACACACGCACGCACGTGCACACACACAGCACACACGCACGCATGCGCACACATACACACACGCACACACACGCACGTGCACACACGCACGCATGCGCACACACACACACACACACACACACACACATTTCTATGAAAACACAGGGTAAGACAAATGTTAGGGGTGTTCAGCGTATGGTCTCATCCACCTAAAGCTGTGCCCAGTGGTTTTCTTCTGTGCCATTTCCCCTGTTTATTCCAACATAGAAATACTCAAGGCATCACCACTGAGCACTTCTTATCAGCCACCTCTGTAAAGGAAGGAGCTGGGCAATGCAAATGAAATGTAGAAACATTTTGGCAAATGAATGAATATAGTAATATTGATTGATTGTTGTTAATTTTGCTGGGAAAAGGATGAGTTGGGGGTTCAGTTTCATCCTTAAGTGAAACATTAATGGCCTAGAAAAGTCTGTCCTATGTACTCTGAAAGAAACCCACACCTACTATAGCCATAAAATCACCATTGCTAAAAATCAGACCTAAAGTATCATCTTATTCCCAGCTAAATTACAACACACATTAAATAATCTTCCAGTATGTCTAAGATCTTACAGACATTGACTGGGAAGATGGCATTTCAGGAATACTGACATGTGGGAGGAGTTGATAGCCAAGGAAATAGTCACTCCATCATGAGTCTCTTTTTGTTACTGACAACAGCCCACCCACCTCGAATGAGATTAATGCTGCTCCTGTATAGGACAAGACAAAGCCTCCCCATCACCAGCCCCGCTGCCAATCCTCCACTAGTCAGTCTTCCCTGTCAACCTGATTGGATTCAGAATGACTTAGGAGACAGACCTGTGGGTGTGTATGTGAGGTGTTGCCCAGAGAGGTTTGAATGTGGGTAATACCATCCCTTGGGCTGTGGTCTCTGATGAGATGATGATGCAACTATATTATAATCTTAAAAAAAATTAAAAGCATTTACAAGAGGAGAGAGTGATGTGAGCCTCAGCACTTATGACTCTGTGTCCTGGATGGAGACATAATAGGGCTGTTTGTTGTTGTCATGGCATTGTCTTTCCTGCCACCGAGGGAAGAACTACACCCTCAAGCCCCGAGAATAATACACCCCATCTTCCTTTAGCTATTCTTGTTGGTAATTTTTACATAGCATCCAGAAAAGTAACTAGGACACTTCTAGACTTATATTTGAACTTGCTTCTTTTGAGATCCTAAAAGTGAGCTACAAAATGTGATCTGTGAGGAGATGTGCTATATTCTGAATACCACTGAGCTGTTAACTGAGATAAAAATCCAGTGCAGATTCATGGGAATGGAAGGCAGGGTGTGGGGCAAAAGTGGAAAGAAGTGGATAGGTTGTTGGGTTAGGTTGACATTACTGAATGGATCTATTAAGCAGAGAGTTGCACTTCACACCAGGTGATGCTCAGTGAGCCGGAAGGGAATCTCAGTGTTTGCTTATTTGTTTAAAATAGGGCAAAGGATGTTTCATAGTTAGATAGTAAGACCAATCCCCCCCCCCCCCAAGTTTAACCATGGAGTTAAGATTTCAAGCCTTCAGCGATGATAGAATTTGAGTATATTTAAGGCTACTTACTCATAATTGGCAGAACACACATATTTTGGAAAACAAATTTATGAGAAGACACCGAGCATCCTCAGCATGTTCTATGGTGGCAGCTCCCTCCCATAAGCCAAATATTTTATGGAGGATTGCATTAGAAAACCTAAATACAATGTGCATGATTGGGTTCCATGATGGCAGGGACAAAGACTGTTCTTACCACTAGTACTGATGTGAACATTGTTTTCACAAAGGACTCAAAAGCCAGAGATGCATGGAGAATGTCTGACCCATAGTCCTCATTACTGGCTAGTTGGTCCCAGTGTTGCTCTAAGTAATACAGATAAAAAGCTAAAAAAAAAAAAAAAAAAAAAAAAATCGTTTGTTCATTTGAATGAGAAAAAATATCCAACAATGAATCATGAAAGTGACAACAGTATTTCATTCATCAGCTCTAGGACTTGAACGTATTTGCAGATTCAGAACCTGCCCGAATGAAGGGGAGGTCAATGCTTCCAAAGGAAGTCCCCCTTAAAGCATTAAAAACGCTTTGTACTGGTAATCTTTCTTCAGGCTTTCCTGAAAAGATGGTAGATATTTACCAGAAACTACAGTGAAAATAGAACCTTTCAGAGACCACTGAGCGGACACTAATTCCTGCTGGGTAAAGATACCATTTTAGTTCACCAGCCAAAATAGGTACTTATGGAGGTCAGGCTAGCACTAGAATTTTGGCTCAGGTTCATTTTATAGCTTCTGGACATAGCTGATGATTACATAGGTACAAAAAGAATACCTGAAGGTGTCTTACTAGTATTTGGAAGAAACTCTGCTTTTATTCCTTGGCTGAAAGAGCAGGAACTAATATTATATGAAAAGCCAAACAGAAGACCCTGGAATTGACTGGAAATGAGAAACCGTTAAACTAAAACCAATGAAGCATTCAAGTGGGAATGTAGAGATTGCACCCGCACGCCACGCTACCAATCAATTTGACTGGACTCTCTAGAAAATGGGCTTGGGAGAATGATGGTGATTTTCAGTCTTAGCCTGGTGATGTCCCCAATTGCAGATGCTGTGCTAAGTATAGCGCCTTTGCTTGAGGAAAAGAAATAACTCCATTGCTGATGGAACCCTCTAAAGCAAGAAGTGGTGAGTATTCTGTACTTATTGTAAGACATTGCATGTTGAGGGGTGTAAACAAAACACACAAATAAATTCAGGGGAGCAGTGTAGGATAAATCTCTATGGAACATGTTGAGCCATCTCTTCTAAGGCAAAGAATTAGTTGGTGCTTCTGCGCCATATTGCCTAGTAGATCCAATGGCTCTTGACGTTGGAAGCAGATAAGCAATGCAGCTTAGAGACTTCCCTAGGTACTTCATGTGACCCACAGCACAGGCAAATTTTTGGAGCAAATCCTTGACACATTTTTCAAATAACTATTCAAATTCCTTGTGAAGATTACTTCTTGGCCTTCCATAGGCCTTAGTGGAGACAGATACTTTACCACAGGCTACCCAACTGCTGTGTGAGCTAAGTCCATCATGAATTGAGTGGTATGTTAAGTCATACACCTCAATACACACAACAGCACTCCGTTAAAAACAGAAGGCTTCGCATGGAACGACGCACCGAAAGCAGAAGTGAGGAAGGCAGAAGCAGAGCATGCTGAGCGTGCCTCCATGCCAAGATCACCACTCCTGGCTCCCCCGTCCCTACGGTCAGCTGACAGAGCAGACATGATGTAGATCAATGCAGAGATCATTCTGCTACCATGTACAAGCAAACAATCAAAGCATTCCCGTCTTTTTCTAAACACTTAGGAAGGGAAGCTGAAGAGCGCTATTCCGTTTGGGGAGAACTGTAAGCTATGAATCTGCTGGCTTCCTTTGGAAGAATAATGGCAGCGTATTTGGTTATACACCAATTCATGGCCTGGAGACACATGTTGGGACAGATAATCAGGAATTTGGATAGACTGTGATTAGACAATTGTTGACAAGGAACCTTCAGGAAGAAGTATATGCATAGATCTCCTTTGCTAGACAAAAATCACAAATTTTTGTCCCCATCGATGTTTACCTAAAGATGATTTTAGCAGATAAGGATTTTTAATAATTGAGTGGTCAGGATAATATGTTTTGTGAACATCAGTAACTGACCAATTTCTGCAGTAAACCTCTCATGTACTAGAAGACTGATAAAGTTGTAATGGATGTTACATTGTAAATAATTGTCCCGCCTACTAGTTTATTAAAAAATGCTGATTGGCCAAAGGTAGACTAGAAGTGTGGGCGGGGCTACCAGACTAAGAAAACTCTGGGAACAGGAGAAACAAGGAAGAGATGCCACAGGGATCCCAGAGAAGCAGATGCAGAGGACAACTATGCTGCTCTGAGAAAAGGTACCAAGCCGCATGGCCAAACAGGATGAGAGTCATGGGTTAGTTTAAGAGCAAGAGCTAGCAAGTTATATGCCTGGGCCCCAGGTCAATCAGCGTACAATTAATACAAGCATCTGTGTGTTTCAGTGGGACTATGGGACTGTGGGTCCGCGGGTCTGGGCCAGGAGGCTAGGCGTTTTATTATGAGGCATGAAACCCCATGCTAAATACATAATATACATGAGGCATGTGTAGTATCTATCTGTGTATTTACACAAGTATATGACTGTAATACTGAGAAGTTTTGAGCAGTAGGAAATATCAAGATATCTCAAGACAGCATGGCTAGCTCAAATTAAGGCTTGCCTGCCTGTTTTGAGGCTTTGACAAGTTCTATTTTTCTTTCTCTGTGAACTACAGTTTCCTTTTCTTAAAAAAACATAAAGTAAGAATTATTGGTGTATTGAAATTCAAAGATTGTTGTAGAAGTTAAAAGAATCCATAAATCTAAATATTTGGGATAGTTTCTAACACCCAGGAGACATATTTGTGAAACTTCTGTCTCTTCTGAAGAATGAAATGAGCTGCTTATTTTTATATCCAAGACTGAGGAATCAGCAATTCCCAAAACTCTAAAAGATGTCAAATGTGGGGATTTGTTCACTGCACACCAAAAGTTAGGCAATATCACATTACTAATGTTCTACTAATTATCACATCATCAGGACCAATCTATAGTGAGTTATTGTAAACTAGTTAAATGGAAAGAGATAAATTAATAGAAGAATCACAATCTGTGTTGAGAACTTTGATGCCCCTGTTTTGCTGCTACTTGCAGTTTGCTTTGAATTACAACAGAAGTTACATGATTTGTACTATGTGACCAAAAAATACTGCTGACACTTATCGGACATGTGAAACTTCAGAGTTCATTCTTCCCGTGGTTCTCAGTATCCCACACTAGGTCCAGTGTCTAGCTGTCACGTTGTAATTAAGTCTAACCACAGTGTGATGGCTAGCAGAGCTGAGTATGGATCCTGGAAAAATATCCAGAAACCCCAGAAGTACAAAACCCAATTCCTTTCGACTAGGCTAGGTAGGTATTAGAGATTGGCCCAATTTAAAAATTTTACCTAACTTTATAAATCACAATCCCCTTTCTTTGGGAGGGAAGGACAGCAATTGGCTTTTAAGTAGCCATTGCATATTTGAAATGTGCTTAGTAAGCCTGATAGTGTTATGTGTGGGGTACTTCTCCCCAAGATCCTGGTCATGAGTGTCCTGAAGACCCCCCAAACAATACAGGGTATTACCATTGCTCTTGGTGGCTGAACACTAATGCTGAATATCACATTTGGTCAGAGAAAAGAAGTCAGTAGTGACCAGGAGGTGTTCTGCATTCTGCTAGCTTTCAAAGTACCAGAAGGAACTTTGCAGGCCACCATGGGGGAAAAGGCATCAACACTCTTACCTACTTGCGAAGGATAAGAGGTACAATAATGACCCATGTGACAAGATACTCTCATGGGTAAAACAGTGGCAATAATGTTATGGGGCTAACGTGGACAAAACAGTGACATGTGTCATGGGGAAAGACAACTGCTGTGTGCTTGGAGATTGTTTCACAGGAGCAAGTGCATGCTGGGTACTATTAGTCTGACCACGAAATAAGCTTCTTAAAAAGCCCTTTATACGTACAGTAAACAGTGAATTTTCTAAACTAGACCTATGATTAGTTTTCTGTTTGATTTTTTTCTCAGTATCATCATGCATAAATTCATATTAGAAGGCAGTCCTAATTTGGTTTTTACTGCATTTATAGTTTTGAGGCCAGAGAGCAAAGGGCATAAATAAGAAAGGAATACTTTAGGGGAAGACTGGATCAACTCAGTTTAGAACAAAATCGTGATTGATAAGCATGGTTTCCTTGGTCTATGCACAACCCTATCTAGTATGTTCACCCAGAAATATTCTTCTTGCAGCAATGGGTCTGTTAAATTTCATTTAGTAGTAGTTTTATAAAAGGGCACTTTCTGTGTTTACTCAGAACTGTCTTAATTTACCCTCTCAGATTCACACCCGAATGTACCAGAGTCAGCAGGATCTAATGTCTAATTTACTTATACATATAGTGAACTCCAGTGCCAAGCCCTCTTTCAAATATTCATGAGTCTCCATGGTCCAAGATGCATTAAAGATGGGAATGATGCCAACAGCACATGGTCTCACAGTCTTTCTAGTGACAACGACCCTCCTCAGATCAAAGGAGCAGGATGTTTAAGGCTTCAGAGTAAACTGCCTTTGTGCGAAAGGCTCACAAAAGGAATGCTGAATTGTGACCCTGCTCCCATTACAGAACAGCAAACAGAAAATCACTAGTGATCACTCTTGTGAACTCAGGCTGCTTCTCGGGCTGCTCCTCTCCCGGTTCTTACAGTGTACTCAATCCTTGGCCTTTTCTGCACACGTGGCGTAGTGTTTCAGTACTGGATGCTTTCAGAGACAGAAATGAATGGGTACCGAGAAATTAACAGCATTTAAGCCAGTAGTATAATTTTGCTAATGGAGGCTGTGTGGCATGTGGCAAGCACTACAAAAGCAAAGTTGAGATGGTGGAGGCCAATACAGCAGGCACACGAAGCAACCCCATATAATAATTGAGGTGCACCCCTCACACTGTTTGTCAGGTGGCTGCACCTGCTTTTACACCTGTGCCCTTGTTCTTAATCTAGTCTGACACTCCGAAAATATCAGGCACTCAGGCAATTTCATACCCAGCCATTCCTAAGATCAGGCCCAGTTATCAATGTGTGTGTGTGTGTGTGTTTTTTAAAACTATATTAAATCAAGTATCAACCCTGGGGCTCTGAACCACTTTTGACAGACAGGACCGACCAAAGTTCCATGCTAATTACTTCTAAGGACTATTTCCCCAATGCAAGGAGTTCCTACTGACCCACTTTAGACTCACTGAGATAATTTATCAGGTGAGATAATTAAAGGAATATAAAGCAGTGTCTAAAACGAACCCAGTATCAGAAATATTTGCTGAAATCATAAGTTCTTATCCTCCACTGCTATCAGCTGGCACTTTATTACTTTGCAGCGAGTCCATTTTCTCTTATTTGGAAGCCATTTTTTTTTCTCTGTATAAATTATATTTGCAGGATATATTTGAAATTCACTTTGATGTTTAAATACGTAAGTTTTGATTTTTTTCAGTGTAGTTAGTTGTAAAGAGATTAGTTATTTACGTCTTTCTGGTTTTTTTCTTCTTTAAACTCTTCCATGCATGAACCCACGTATTTTTTTTTCATATCCATGATATCAGAGGTACTACTGTTCTCAAGTCTGTCTTTCCCTTTTTTCTTTCTTGTTCGTCTCTGATATATCACATCCCAAGAACAGTTTCCTCTACTCCACCTCCCCTCTGCCCAGATCCAACCCCACACCTCCTCTCAGAAAAGAGCAGGCCTTTCAGGGACATCAACCAAACACTACACAACAGAACAAGCTACAGTAAGACCAGACATACACGATCACTTTGAGGCTGAACAAGGCAACCCAGTAGGAGGAAAAGGGTCCCAGAAGCAGGCAATAGAGTCGGAGATACCCCCATTCCCACTGTTAGGAGACCCACAAGATCACCAAGCTACTCAGACACGACATATAATGCAGAGGACCTAGGTTAGACCCTGCGGACTCGCTGATCTCTGCAAGGCACCACGAGGCCCAGTCATTGGATTCTGAGGGCTGTGTTCTCACGGTGTCCCTGACCTCTCTGCTGCCTACAGTCTTCCTGCCCACGCCTCCACGGGATTCCTTGAGCTGAAATCTCTCTTTAATAGAAGACACTTCTATTTCAGCAGCGGGTGCCCTTCAATGTGGGCAATTTATTGTGTTTGAATTTTAACTCTTTCTTTTGGAAGTCAAATCCTTTCTTACATGGTGATAAATGCCCAGATCTGAAGACATTTTTGTAGCAAAGGTCTGGCTTTCATGTTGAGAAAACTGATCATGTTCTAATTTTTCCAGTATTGATGCTCACATAAAAAGAAAGAGGCGGGACAAGAACATCGTGACACTTTGTCTTCCTTACTCACAAACCGCGTGTTCCCTCAGAGCACAAGCATTAGCATCTCAGCCTGTCAACACCGTCTTCTAAATATTGTTTCTGATCTCTTATTCCACTTTCTCTTCTCCCTATTCTTTAATCTTAATGCGTCATTTTTGCAGTGTTCTTGCTTCCTTAACTCAAAACCCCCTCTTTCTACAGAGATGTGATCAGCTGACTATGCACTGGCTTATGGTTGCTAACAAAATATTCATCTTCCTCATGGGACCTCTTTAAGGAACTAGACTCAACCCCGTGGCAGAATGAAAACATTCATATCTTAGGCCAGGTATAAAGAAAGATCAGGATTCATTTTGTTCTTCTCTCTCTCTCTCTCTCTCTCTGTGTGTGTTTTCCAGGAATAATAATAATAGCAGCATTTGTCATTAGTAAGTATTTATAGCTATTTTTTGTTTCATAAAGTCATAAAAAAGAAATTTGTATGCATAAAACTGTCTTAATTGATGTCAAAAAATGTACCACAAAATATTGTGCTGCATTCTTTATTGCTACATAGCCCATGAAGAATTTTATGTTTGCAGGGAGATCCGACCATAGTTTCATCCCAAATCGATAGTGTCAAAGCTCCCCTGTCACTGTGAGTATGCTGTAGAACAGTATGGTCAGATCACTCCCTGGGTGCTAACCAGCTTACTTTACAGTCTCTCTCATTCCATGCCTACTTAGTTTCATTTATTGCCTTATTCTGTCCTTCAGCTGTTTCCAATCTGCTTCACAGGCAAAACAAACACAATATGTTAACATACAAAGGTATTTAGGTAAATGAAAATCAATGCACTGGTGTCAGCATAATTCTTTATTGCTTACCTCGGACATTTAAAATACATTCTATTTGAACATTAACAACTTTCACTCTGGGAAGTATAATGATGTTCTTGGCTCACTGCCCCTGCAGTGTCTAATCTTCACAGCTATGGTCACTTAGTCCCCATCTGGAATGTTCAGACTTATTCTAAATTTTGGAACTGATCTTGTCTCTGGGCTGGGGCCTGCAAGATATCTTAGCCAAGAGCTAACTGGTACAGCATCCAGCCTTTTGATCTTGTAATTTATTACTCTGACTTAGGCTATGTTCTTTCTACCTCTGGTCACCAAGGCTTGGTCATCTAAGCCAGGTCCACTTAGTCCATAATTCAGTTTTCTGCACGATATCCAATTCCTTGGACCGTCTGCCTGTCCCCCTGTCTCTTTCAGAACAAAGCTATTTCTGAAGTCGATTTGTCATGCTGGGGCTCCAAGGACAACTACTGATTCTTTCTGTTGCTACTAACTTGGCACAAAAATACTTGAACTACATTTATTCCATAAATCTGAAGTTTTGTAACATAGCAGAATTAGCACTCTACTGGCTTGGATGTTTTCCCACTGCCCACTATAAGTATTTTGTAAGTCGTCAGCTCTGACCCCTAGTCCTGAGGAGTCACTGCATAAACATTGTCTAGAATCTGGGAATTTCATTATTCTAGGCAAGGCAGCAAAGAACCCTTTTAGTTACATCTTTGATGGAATTCTCACATCAATACCTTCCATTTACTTTCTCCTTATACCTCATCTTAATCCTGCCACTTAAACACTTAAAAAATTCATTTCTTGTTAGTAAAATAAAATAATCTGTACTGCTATCTTGAAAAAAAAAGGAACCTGAGAAAAGTATATACAAATGAAAAGATACATAGTAAGAAACACAAAAGTTTTAGGTAATGGTATAACGCCATGTCTTAAACTCTGTACTTGGAAAGCTTATCTGTTAGTTAAAACTGAACATTATAAAAATGAGAAAGAGGGGAAAGAAAGTCCTTTAAAATCTTCTGCAAGAGTGATACATGCTCTTAAATGCTGAGCTGTTTAATAAAATGCTATACTTGTTTAAAGGAAAGCAACTTAAAAACCAATGGGAAATTAGCAATGAAGTCAATGATACTTTTAGTCAGTCATTTATTTTAAAGTAGCATTTTCACAGTCATTTAAGAAGTTTCAGAAAAATAAAAAAAATTAAGTCCCAACTTACTGGAATTTTCATTCATTAAGTATGGGAGTTGAACTAAAAAGTTGATATGTTGAAAGAATCTAAAAAAAAATTCTGGTCATCTCCCACATTTGGGACCATAAATTTATCAGCACCAGGATGTCCAGGATGCTCTTAAGAACATATAGGTCCCTTCTTCTGAAGATGCCTCAGCTATTGCTTGTACCACAGATGTGCTCCTAGACGTCCAGTTGCCAAAGATGTTTGATATCTTGAAAGCCTATGGAATAGACAGCTATTCGGTCTGGCTACATGCTGGCAGTGTTCACGTCTAAGTGTCCCAGCTTGCCTTATTCTGCACTAAAATGTATTATAAGTCCCTAATGCCTCACTCCTGCCAAATAAATCCATTTTGTTTTTATTTAAAAAGTGTTAATTTTCTTTAGAGAAATTATTTCTACTCATGGACGCTTTAACAAAATGAATGTTGATAACAGTTTGTAGTTTTCATGTTGAAGAAAATGAGTGGTTTCCTGTTTCCATCAAAAAGAAAGGCGGGGAGAGGGGAGAAGAGGGAGAGAGGAAAGAGATGGATGGAGAAGGGGAGAAGTGGGAGAGAGGAAGGAGATGGATGGAGAGGGGAGAAGCGGGAAGCAGAAAGGGTGAGAAGAGCAGGGAACGGAAAAGCCCGAAGGCTTCTTCCCGATCCAGATGCACCAGACTCTTGTGACCTTTGCTTTTTAAAGTTTGCTAAGTGACCAGACCAGAGCCAATACATGCAGAAGCTTCCGGAGGCTAAGTATCCAACACTCATTCGAGGTAATGCGGATGGTCGCTTGTTCGGCGTATCTTTATAAGAGAAACTCAATATTCTGTAGAGAAAAGAAAAACCAAATCCTACAGGGCAGTGTGTGTGTGTCCTATTGGCTTGGCTATGGGTACTCATACATCCTCTTTTAAATCTTGGTAGTTACTCAGACCCACAATAGTAGAAATGGTGTTAGTGACTACTGTGGTTTGAACATTGTCAATATATATATGTTCACATTCTCGACACAAAATTGCATTAGAAGAGATGGTTTGGGAAAGATGATTATGTCATGTATACTGAATCTTTATTAATTGATTAGTCAATTAATTAATCCTTCTATAAAAGAAAAGTCCCTTGATCCTTGTATTTTAGGCTACAGTGAGGCGAATGCTGTCTATAGGAAGTAGACAGGAAATCTTATCCAGGATGGATGTTAAACTTCCTAGGCTCAAGAAGGTTAAAAAAAGTTTTTATTGTTTTCAGATACATATTGTCTGTCAATTCTTTTAGTGCACCCTAAAGAAACTCAGAAGTCATGTGTTGCACCTAGAGATAGTCAAGTAAATATGAGTTTCCTTTTTTTTCCCCCCCTTTCTCCTGGCAAGACTGGCTTGGATCAACAGTGATGGATCTTTGTTTCCTATGCAGACATCTGCTTGCCTGACCTACCTCACAGGTAGGTTCCAGAAACGACACAGCACTTTCTCCTCACTGCCTTTGCGAGTCAAAAGAAAATAAAAATATGGACAATGTGTTCTTTGAAAGAAAAGTTAATGAATAAAAGTAATAATTAACCTCTGACCTTATTTTAAGAATCCAAAACATTGTCTTACCAGACGTCTTCAGCATCTTCATCACACTCTGCACCAAACTGGCAGATGTCACAGGTGGAGGTCTCCTTCTGACTGCTTTCTCCAGAGCCTTCATGGACTGTGGGACAGAAACCACACATGAAGGGTATGCAGACAAGTGGACACAGTATTGACAATGTTGGGAAGGTTCTCTGTCAAAGCTGCTGCCGCCCAATTGGAATGCTTTAAAAGGAACCTAGAGTGGTCTATGCATGAAGAAAAAAATCCAGTGAATATTTATAAAAAGTATTTTGCACCTTCTTATTCCTAAAGTTCACATTTTTCATTCAAAGGATTACAATTTTAAAAATATTGGATGAGTAATCTTGTTAGATGCTTCAGTTTCTCCTTTTGCCTGTTATATATTTACAAAGAAAACATGTTGATTATAAATATTTAGAATATAATTTAAAATCTTATTTTAAGTCTTATATTATTTGTGTTTATGTGTGTATGTGTGCTTGTGTGTTGGAAGCCTAGCACAGCCAGAAGAGGGTATCGGATCACCTAGAACTACAGTTACAGGTGAGCCACCTGATGGGAGAATTGAATTCTATCTTCTGGGAGAAAAAAAAGGAATCTTAACGATTGATCCATCTCTCCAGCTTCAAACTTTAGTTTTTTTCAGGCTCCTCACAGGACCCCAAGGTCCCAATAGCTCTTTATGAATGGGGTTGGCCACTCCCCCTTCAGGAGCCTGGGACCCTACATAAGTGTCTTCAGACCTTATCAGCTGACACCTAAATCCCACCACAATCTTGAGTTATGAACATAAATTGTATTTAAAATATTAATGTAGCTACTGGTTATTATTGCTATTTGTCTTTTGTCCTTACAGTGTAAGTACGAAATTGGCGAAATGCAGACATCACAAATTAGCATCTCAAAATCAGCACAAAATGATTCAAGCAGGAGAGAAACCATCCTAGTTATTGGATTGCAAAGGCTGAGCAACATCTCTGAGGAAATGGCCTACTGCGCACTTGGTGAAGGCTCGTAGGCTGAAAGAGAAAGGAGCATTTAGCAATCTAACTCCTGCTAAGACAATCAGTTCCAGGGACAGAATGCATGCTTTTCAACAGTGTGGGGACACCAAAGTGTCTTTAAGGAACCTGTCTGCTAGAGGTCACATGATTTCATCAGAGAAATGATGTAACCCCTCCATGGACCTCACGAACATTCTATAGAATAACTGGTTTAACATACATCCTGGTCCATTACATTCAAATTTCTTGTTTTACTATCATTTCCCACTTTTCTTAATACTTCTTTGCCTATTCATGAATTTTCAGTATTTACAGAAGTAATTATCTTTCTTTATTTTACTTTACTGCTGTGAAGAAAAATGATTTGGTGAATAAAAAAACAAACACAAGGGGCCTAAATTGCCTATAGCAGAGTTCTACTTCACTGCTCTGACGGGGAACTAAGAATATACTTTTTCCTAAAATAATCAAGTTTTTCTTGTGTCTGATTATTCACCTGAAGCTTTCTTTCCATCTCCCTGTGCAGTAGGTTTCACTTATGTTTAGGTTATGAATTAAATGGGTCACTTTACATGGCAAAAGTATTGATGATATTGCTTTTAACCTGGATGTCTTAGGGAAAAAATAATTCCCTCTGAGCTTTTGAGGAAGAAGGAATTTAACTCTGATAGAAGAGGCAGTACTTACATCAATCTACCCTCCCGCTCTTGTACAGAAAGACCATTAGAGTGGACCTTGGGGATGGGAGGGAGGCTCAGGCCTTTCCTCGGGGGACACTGAGCTGAGGTTGGTCTCTTTATTACTTTCTTATTATTAATGCAACACAGAAGCTGCTAATGGGGGTGAACGTTTTAGTGTTAGCAGGATTAGCAACTCCCAGGCTGCAGTTTCCCATCACTCAGGAAGCATACCCCAGCTAGGGGAAGATGCCTAATGATGGGTGATAGCACTTTAGGGCTGGCCCATTCTCTCCATCAGCTGAGATGCTGGGTTAGGGATCTAACCAGGAATGAGGGGAGGGGGGTTGCTAATGATAGGCACTCTTACCTGAAGCCATTTGCTACACTTCATGACAGGGAGTTTGGGGTATGGAAGACATGTTTGAAAATTTACTCCCAAGGACAAGTAATTCATAATAGATAGAGCATTTCTTTGTCACTAAATACACAGGAAAATATTATACATGAAGTCATCTCTAAGAAAGCTTAAAGAAATATTTCCTTTGTACCTACAATACCTGTTTCACCTTTCTAATATACACAATTAAATCAGCTCACTTCTGTTTAACCCCATAGACCAAGGGCTTTTCAGGAGGGTGGGCCTCTGAAGCTGTGACACATTTTCTTTTTCATTTATTTATTTGTTTATCTTGGAGATACTGAGTTAATGGCATAGCTTGAGGCTGAAGTAAGCATATTATGAAAGCAAACAACAAAAATAAAGCAAGCCCTAAAACCAGACCATTGAGAAAGACTCCATCTAAGGCAATACCCAGTAGGCATTGGGAGTTCTATGTACTAGCACTAGGCTTCCAGCATTGGGAATGCACAAAGGACATCTACAGGGCCTGTTAAAATCCAGATTCATATTCAGTAGGTATGAAGAGTGACCGTACAGTCTTCAATTTTTACAGCCCTAGATGCTGGGGATACTGTTCCACAGATAACATTTTGAGAAGAGACAACAGCACCATGTGTCATTTCAAACCACAATGTACAACCTATTAGTGGCCAGTGAAACTAAATGGGCCAGAACAAATCTTTTTGTAGCTACGTAACAATCTACACTAGACTAAAAAATATCAGTGTGTCTTATTTAGCAAGAATAAGCTTTATTATATAACACTGCTCTAGTCATACATATGTGCTCGCATAGAGACTGAAATATGAACTGTAATTCTCAGTAAAGGTCACAGTCACACAAGCTTGCAAACCACTGATTTAGCACCTGTTACAAGCTCCGTAAATGTGCACTACATGGAGCTGTTTCCTCTTTGATTTTCCTCTACATTACCAGAAATAGGGTGAAGAGGATATGTGTTGGATTATTTGTATCCATATAATGATTATATGAGATCAAATCTATTTACCCCAGTCTTATCTTAACTGTGCGTTTCCATTTTTCATTTTTTTCATTTTGAGATTCTATGTGGAATAATTATTTCATTTCATTTAGTATAAGTAGGCTTTTTATGAATGGTTAAAAGGAAATTGTGGGGCAAGAGAGGTACAGGTTGTGAAGACACTGGCTATTGATATGCTATTTTGGAATGGAAACCTTTGTATTCCTAAGAAACTTTAGAAGTAGAGAACTAGAAGATGTGTTTGGATCTACTCTTTCTAATATCCCTGCCCTGAGAGCTTCTTCTGAGTTTGAAGAATGCAAAAAAATAAGATTTCATGGATAAACCAGGGTTAGCTGGGGATGGGAACAGAAAGGATTAGGTAGAGGATTGATGGACAGACGGAGAGAGTACTGGAAAACTGGAACTAGGGGACATTTCTGGAGAAATGTGGAAACCCAGTGCAGTGGAAATGCCCAGAAATCCACAAGGTGACCCTAGTGAATATTTCTAGTAATGAGGGACATGGAGTCTGAACTGGTTATCTACTGTAAGCAGGCAAGGCTTCCAGTGGGGCTACTGGACACCAACCCAACCACAAAACCTTACACCTACAATCTGTTTGTCTGCAAGATGTTCTAGGGTGAAGGTGTCACAGAACTTGTGAGAGTGACCAATCAATGACAGTCCAACTTGAGGGCTATGCTACCTGACAAGGAGCCCAACCCTGACATTGCCTGGAGGGCAGGAACCAGCTGGCCAAAGCAAATGTCAATATAATGATTCCCAATGTTATCCTGCTGTACTTACAGACTGGAGTCTAACCCAACCGTCATCAGAGAGGCTACATCTAGCAACTTATGGCAGCAGATGCACTATAGCTAAAAATGAGGAAGTACTCTGGGAACCCTGAGGTAGATGGAGAGGATGGACTATCGTGGGGTTGAGAATATGATGAAAATACAGTCCATAGTATCAACTAAGCAGGGCTCCTAGGGGCTCACAGAGACTCAAGTGGCAAACATGGAGTCTTCCTAGGTCTGAACTAGGTCCTCTGCATATATGTTATAGTTGCATAGCTTGGTGTTCTTGTGGGACTCACAACAGTGACTCTTGCTGATCTAATGGGCTTCTTTGTCCAACCTCTATATGAGCACTTGTGCCTGATCTTATTATATCTTCTTGTGCCTCTTGGGTTCCATGGATAGTTCTGGGAGGCTGCTCTTTTCTGAAGGGAAATCGTGGAGTGGATATTATAGGAGTGGAAATTATGCTCAGAACGGAACATATAAAAGAATTTAAAAAGTTGCATATGGAGACATAGAGAGCCGTCTACTATCCCAATAACTTTCCTTATACTCACTCCTCTGTGCCCACATTTCCTGCCACTCTTCTATCTGCATGTGGGCAGGTGAGGTATCTACTCTGTCACCACAGTCTACATGTAACTGTTCTAGAAGGTCATATTATTCACATCAGACAACATGCCATATTCATGCCAAAATCATAATTTTGAGAGTCGGGTAGTTGGAGTGTGTCTGTCGTACTAATCCTTGGATGCTTAATATGCCTTTAAATACTATGTGACAGTTTACCTATCCATCCTCCTGATGAAGGAGAGCTGGGCATTTGGAGTTATTAGCTGGAAAATTACTGGGCAGGAGTGTATCTCTGGAGTCCATGGGTAGATTAAATGATTAGCATTCATGAGGGATAAGTTTGATCTACACAGACACACATTAGGAGGTAAAAGAAGAGATAGGAGGAAGGAAGATAAATTAAAATTTGATATTTATTGAATAAACCATCTATAAATAGTTTTAACTATTATTTGTGTTTTTACATGATGTTTGTATGTGTGCACACTTACGAGTGTGTCTGTGTCTGTGTGTATGTGTGTGTACATGTGTGTGTGCATGTGTGTGTCTGTGTGTGTACATGTGTGTGTCTGTGTGTGTACATGTGTGTGCGTATGTGTGTGTCTGTATGTGTCTGTGTGCGTCTGTGTCTGTGTGTATGTGTGTGTACATATGTGTGTCTGTGTGTGTCTGTGTCTGTGTGTATGTGTGTGTACATGTGTGTGTCTGTGTGTGTCTGTGTCTGTGTGTATGTGTGTGTACATGTGTGTGTGCATGTATGTGTCTGTGTGTATGTGTGTGTACGTGTGTGTGCATGTCTGTGTCTGTGTGTATGTGTGTGTACATGTGTGTGTGCATGTGTGTGTCTGTGTGTGTCTGTGTATGTCTGTGTCTGTGTGTATGTGTGTGTACATGTGTGTGCATGTGTGTGTCTGTGTGTGTCTGTGTGTGTCTGTGTATGTCTGTGTCTGTGTGTATGTGTGTGTGGGCATGTGTGTGTCTCTGTATGTTTAATGTTTGGTCTAGACTTGCTGACCCGTGAGCATTCTTCCGTTTCTTCCTCTCATCTCCCAGAGGAGATGCTGCTGCTATTCCTTGGTTTCTGGGAAATGGAACTCAGATCCTCATTCTTGCCCCACAAGTAGGTTTTATTTACTGAGCGTCTCCTCAACCCGACAAACACTCCTATAAAAAGCCTTTTTGTGAACATGCGTTTCTAATTCTCTTGAACTACTTCACAGTAGAGGTTTTACTGACATAAGATAAAACTTATTGTAGCTAGTGGCACTCACTTTTATATTTAAGTTTGTGGATGTGCTGATATATTCTGTATATGAATTTTTGCTCAGTAATCCATCCTGTGGTATATCTTTTTCCGAGTACTTCCTGAAAGGTGATTTCTTCTGGAGAACACAAGTGCTTATTTAGATGAAGTCAACTTTTTCATTTTATGACTCCTCTGCTCAAAGGCTAAACCAGTCTCCATTTTTATAAGTTTTTAAGATCAGTTTTACATTCAGAGCTGTGATCTACCTCAAATTAGGTTTTGTGTTTCCTTGGAAGACTGAGAATCCTTTTACACTAAGTGAGTTATTTTTTTGATCTGTAAATGTGATAAAATGCATTAATTTTCACATGTTAACCAACCTGATACTCTTGGGGGAAAAGCCAAGCTTGCTTTGGTATATTAACTTTTTTAATGTTACTGGATTTAATTTTCTATTACATTCAGAAATTTTCATACCTGTTATGCTTTATGTAATTCTATTTTTTTTCTTGCCACTTCATACCTGCTTTAGGGAGCTGCTTATGGTCAACACTGTGAGTGGACAGATGTATAGAAAGAGACACAAGTGTGTGGGTGACTTCTTCTATTATGTTTGACTTTTTTGTGCATGATGGTATTTTCTGCTTTCGTGGGTTCTACTCTTATTTTTATTATTTTCTTGGTGCTACATTCTTAGGATATAATTCATTATTCTTCAAGTGCACTAACATCGTATTTTCCAATAAGGTACATAATGCTAACAATTTTCTCACAAGGTCTCATTAGCTGTGCCCTCCACCTCTTTATGTCTTTGTAGATCCCTTAAGAATATATATTGTTATGTATCCACTGACATTTGATTGATCACTTAGTATTTTGTTTCTTAACTTCTGAATATTTAAGCACATTTAAGAGTTATTGCTTTTATTTTTTGTTACATTCAGTAATTTATTTTGTCATGGGTAGAAACGTAATTTAATCTATTGAAATTCATTTAATATTGTTTTATGGCTCTAGATGAGGTCTATGTGGCATGTTAGAAATTACATATTGCTTCTTAGAAAGCGTGTGGTTCTTGAGGGGAGTAATTTGCTTTTGATGCTAAGGCGCTCATGACTGATAGGGCTACTCAGTCTCTGTAAACGTGATGTTGGTTTCTGTTGTGTCTGCTCTTGAGGGAAGCTCTAAAATCCGTACTTGCGATGGTGAGGTTGCTTCTTGATCTCTGGTTTTGTCAGCTCTGTCTCATGTTAGAAGCTTTCCTACTTGTCTTCTGAGGTTGGGGAAGTGGTAACACTCTCCAATCATGAGTAACTGAGTTCTCTTATCCCTAACATCAGATTCTTTTTGCTTTGTTTCAATTTTTTCACATCCAATCTCTCTCTTTCCATTTTTATAATGGTGTTTCTTTCAAAAGAATTGCTTTTAACATTTTATAAAATTTACAACAGGTATTTTTTTGTAAACAACATATATTTGGGCCATTTTAAAAACCAGTATAAACCTGAGTGTGCAGCCATTTATTCTAACAATGATTCATATGCTTGGTTTTGTAACCAAGCCAATGTTTGGTTCATATTTTCTCTCCTAATATTGTATTCTTCTTTTCCATTTTGTGCCTTGGTATTTGTTCATTTATTTATTGATGAATTGATAATTATATAATATTTATTTTATTTTATCTAATGATCCTCAAGAGAGAGGCTGAATTTCCTTTTGTTATTAATTTGGTGGCTACTCTGAGATGACAAAATATATCTTTAAATAATCATGATTAGCAATACATTTCTGACAGTTTTCTCTTAATTTTTAAATTGTTTTAATCATGTATTTTATTTATACCATTATGATAAAGCTATGAATATGTGGAAATTTACTTTTAATGTCCATCCTACTCTATTTCTGTTAGTTTATCAAGCAAAAAAAGGAATTCAGTACTAAAGCTCTGTCAATTATTATTAAACAGTTGACTTTCTGGCCTAGACCTGCCCTAACTATTTAAGATTTGCTACAGTACACATTCTGTATAGAAAACACGCCTGGAAAATCACGCCTAGAGCAGATTACATGATTTGTCCCCATTAATTTCTTTCTCATCTCATAATGAAAGAATTATATGCTTCATGCCACAGCTGTCTGACCTGTAGTTCTCTGATGCCACACTTTGCCTTCTGACATGAGCTGGCACTGAAATGTGAGTGTAACCAAGGGAGCTCTGGATAGAAGCTGTGAATACCATCATGTGGGTTTGTATTTTATTTTACTTTCTGTTGGTATAAAAGACACACGATAAAATACGTGCTGTTCTTTCAGCCAGTCTCAGAATGAGAAGATATATGGAGCAGAGCCATAGCGGGCCACAGCTCTAGAAGGAAGACATTTACCATCGACAGAGAAAGCTTCTGAGATCTGAAGTCGTTCATTACTGTAGCTTTGCCTATGGTGAACAGGCTAATAAATCATGGGCTAGTGTTATTAATAAATTCCAGAGAAGCAAGGGTTTCACATCTCAGAGTTTGCTTGCTTTCCTTATCTATACAACTCTAAACTTTTTTCCCTGTTCCTCCATGCCTGCCTTTGCGCCTTTTCTCATTTTTCTCGATTGCCAGCATATGCTCTGCACTGGTGAAAACATGTTTCCTCTGTTGTATTTTGATTTTCTTCCAAGAAAATACTAATTTTTCCAGTCAAAGTGTGGCTTCCATTTTTTTTTCTTCATGCAGTTTTAGGCCATCAGTTTGACCCATATACAAGATGTGTTACTTACATTAAGCATAACACCAGCATTAAAAATAACATAAACTTATCAAAATAGAAACCTTCTGTGCATTGAGTCTGAAATAAAGAAAACAATCTCTCTAGCTATCAGCTGGTATCAAGAAAATAAAGGAGATTTCCAGGTTGAGTATGTGACCCGTAGTTACTGGGATAAGTTCACTCAAACTATTATGAAGATGAGGGAAAAGATAAAACTTTTAAAATACATATGTGTGAACCCTAATATAACTATTTTTAAAAACGTATTACTGTTTTTTTCTCCTTTTTTATAGTCAAGAGGAAATTGATACCAAAGTAATTCTTCATAGACTTTGAAGGTTTTCTCTACATTTTTTAGATCTATAAAGAGCTAATGAAAAATCCCATTTGATGGTATTAGTAATAACTGACATTATTTTGCTTCTAAAATTATGAAGAATAATTTTTAATTTAGGGTAAGTTTTATAAATAAGTATGTTCTCATCTAAAGTAGCCAAACTGAGTTTCACCTCCAGTAGAGAATAGACTCCATTTACAGATCAGAAAGACAGGTCTAAAACATCTCCATT
This sequence comes from Phyllotis vaccarum, assembly GCA_033318265.1. Taxonomy (NCBI): domain Eukaryota; kingdom Metazoa; phylum Chordata; class Mammalia; order Rodentia; family Cricetidae; genus Phyllotis; species Phyllotis vaccarum. The sequence goes on from JARWLC010000007.1 coordinate 3,280,074, forward strand.
CATTATTTAATTTCTACAACTTGCCTATTTGTAGTCTGTGGCCAGCTTTCTTCTCAGGAATTTCTCTCACATGGGAGTGACTTGCATGTAATATGGTGCATGGGAACAGTTCATAGTTTCTAGATGTTGAGAAGCTTCTAAGTTGCTCTTTAATTCACAAGCCGCCATATTTCATATTTACAGATTTTTTGTAGAAATCCTAATATACATTTTTAAAAAATAAGAAGAAAGTGCTTTCCTTTATTCTAAGCTTTGTGAAGTTATTTGTCTCTTGGGAATAGACTGCTACATATCTTGATTGCTGGAGTGAGAGGAGCAGCTGTCTGATTTGAACTAGTATAGGGTAAGCTTCATATGTCTCCATTATTCAACATGAGCTCATATTTTGGGCAGAATCTCTATTATTTTCATTTTTATTGAATTTAAAGACATACAACCACATACAACTTTAATTATTTAAATGCCCAAAACTAAAGATGGCTAAAATTATCTTACAAAAAATGACTTAAAATTCTAAAGCAACTTGAAAAGTCCAAGAACCAAGTTCTTTTTAAAAGGATACCATTATGGAAGTTTTGGCTTTTCACAATTAAGCTAGTTGGTTAGATCTAGAAAATGTTTTTTAGTAATTACATATAATTTATCTTCTTCACAACAATGAAAAATAATTCAAGAAGATTAACACAGTTACTAAGTTGAGGTATATTTTTCCACCCATCATTTATATCTGACTGATTTAACTTAGTCTTGACTGCGTCGGTACTAAGAACAGTTACTCAAACAAAGCAAAAGGAAGAAAAAAATGAAATCAAGAAGAGAAGGGAAGGAAGAAAACCAGGAAGGTAAGCAAACAGTGTGATACAATGCACAGCAGAGTTCACTTAGAGCTACTTGCTATGCCAAGCTTCATGAAATGATATCATATCAATTATATGGTAATTATAAGCAAAAATAGTCTAACTATTCAAAGCATAATTAATACAAACCATCTTATGAATATTCATATGAGTGAATTTGAATTTTTACTTAATGAGTGTTGAAAAGATGAGAAATTCAGTTTTTTAAAGAACTGGTCTGGATTGGAAGAAGTTGTGAAACACTCAGAATTTCCATGGCGGACGGAGAATAAACCAGGAGGCAGTTTGTTTCAGGTCAAGACACAGATTTCTGTGGTAGTGACACAAGGCATCAGTCCACACTGAAAGGAAAGATGGAGTAAAGAAGTTCACTTGGCAGTGGATGGGGGTTGTAATTACAGAAAATGCTAGAATTTAGGTAATTAGGTAAAGTGCTGGGAAGGAGATTGGATCAGGGCAAAGTTGGAATTTTGGTCACAGAAGTAAGATCCCGTTTTCTATAGAAATAAGGAATGTCAAGTATGTGTGGAGAAATTGCCACTGCTGGTGAAAAGGGTTTGTTTGGTAGAAATTGTATCTGTGCTCTCTCTGTTTAGGATGGTAAAGACTTAACATGATACACAGGTAATCAGTTAGCAAGTTACAATCACACAGGTAATCCTAAAATGATACAATCACACAGGCAATCAGTTAGCATGATACAATCACAGTTAATCAGCAGGATACAATTACACAGGTAATCAGCATGATGTAGTCACACAGGTAATCAGTTATGATACAATCCCATAAGTCATCAGCTAAGATAACACAATCACACAGGCAATCTGTTAGCATGATATAGTCACACAGGTAATCAGTTAACATGCTTCAATTATATAGGCAATCAGTTGGCATCATACAAATCACACTGGTAATAAGTTAACATGATACCACCACACGAGGAAGACATAAAATATTTCAAGAGAATGACTGACTAAGAAGACTAAAACTTTTCTAGATTTTCTACAGATTTGCTTTATCAGTGATTTCTAATTAGCAAATATAAAGAATAAAGATAGATGTTTATTGTATATCTTTAGTCTCATATTTTGTGTTAGTGGTATGAACTTTCCAGTCATAAAGACCAATTACCGCCCGCGGAAGTTTTACTTAGTGTTTATTTGAGTAGAGACTTCATCATCTTACCAGATGAGCTACGCATCATGTTCATGCTCCTTTCCCCAGCACCTTGACCATAGCATTACTTCAAATTTCATTTTACCTAAGTTTTAAAGTAACTTCCTGTGGAGCTGATCTCCCTGTACCTGAACTTGCCTTTCTGGATGGATAACCTATGTACCCCACCAAAATGAAAATCTTGGAATCAGCGCACAGCAATCTACCTGCTTGACTACATTTGGGCCTAGAACTAGGAACCTTGGGAGAGCATGGACAGATAGATATATTGTAATAAAGCAACATGCCACTTTGCTTAGCTTCCAGGCTGGGGTGAGGATTGAACAGGAGAAATGTTCAAATGCTTTCCACCCTCTAGCTTGTTCTGGCATCCAAGGTGTTATCATTAAGAAAGTATTGAACATGGATTCCCCCAGGAAGGGAAAATGGTTAAGATCTCCTGGGTAAACTGGGAGAGATACCTGCGAGAAGATAGGGGGTGAGAATGTGAGGGTTCAAGATGATAAACTTGGGGGAGAGATGGAGAGGAAGAACAGTGGAAGAGATATCTTGACATAGTGAACCATTGTGGGGCTAAGGAGAAACCGAGTACTAAGGAAATCAAAGGGACCCACAAGGATGTCCCCAGATAAGACTCCTAGCAGTCTTGGGGAGAATACCTAAACCAGCCTTTTCCTGTAGTCAGATTGGTGACTACCCTAATTGTCATTATACAACGTACATCTAATGACTGATGGAAACAGATGCAGACACCCACAGCCACACACTTGGCTGAACTTTTGGAGTTCAGTTGAAGAGAGAAATGAGGGACTAGAGGAGCAGGGGGTGGTCAAGGACACAATGGAGAAAATCTCAGACACTACTGACCCGGACTAACTAATGGAAGCCCAAGGACTCCAGACTAACAGGTGAAGAGCCTGCATGGGATTGAACTGAATGAGGGTCTAGTGATGGTTGTGTAGATCAGGCTGTTAGTAGGCCCCCTGGCTATGAGACCAGGAACTATCCTGGGTACATGAAGTGGCTTTTTAGAGCCCACTTCTTACTCAGCCCCGATACAGGGAGGAGGAGCTTGGTTCTGCTTCAGTTTGGTATACTGGCCTGTGTAGACTGCTCAAGGGAGGCCTTAGCCCCTTTGAAGAGTAGATGGGGTTGGGGTGCAGGGGAGGTGGGGAAGAGAGCAGAAGAAGGGGAGGGAGGAGAAACACTGGATGGTATGTAAAAGAAAATTAAAAAGCCCTCTTAAATAAAAATGTTTAAAAAGAAAGTGTTAAAGGTAAAGCAAAGTCATTCTCTCATTTCAAATGAGGATGCTGAAGAAAGTCAAAATGGCTCAGCATCTCTCAAGTCCATCCTTGGATTCGTGTGTAAACTTCTTATGGTGCTAAGAACTGAAAAATTAAATATAATGTGACTAAGAAAAAAGAGAATAGAAATGCTAATTGTATAGAGGAGGTCTTATATAAAACATCCAAATTATGCTCATTGGTGAGAGGAAGAAGAACCAGGGAAGTGGACAAAGAGCTGCTGACAGATTTCCTCCAAGTCCATTTATTTATAATTTATAGTATAGTGGACCTGGAAACTAAGATTATACTAAAGAGATTGCTTTCTGTTTTGTTATGGATGAAGACAAGAACAGACTCAAGAATGTTTGCTATTCCTTTTAGAACTTGCCTCCTTCAGGTGCTGCTCATTTTCACTGTTAGCCTGAAAATGTCATCATCCAACTCCTGAGTCTATAAGAAAAGGTGCAGATAAAATTTACAAAAATAAATCCTTCTTTAAGGATATAACTTATTTAGTATAAATAGGTCAATGAAATAAAAAAAAAAAACACAGTAAAAAGCAAATTTTGAGAGTTCGGGCCATTTTATAAAAGTACCAGTTAGCTACTGCAACAATTATTTTAAATTGCCTCAAATATTTTCCAGACCACTTCTGTGATAATGGTGGAGCTCTTGGTTTCTGAAAGCACAATGACCCCCACACTAAGAACATTAGGGACAGAATGTAGTGTTTATGATGAAGTTAAATATTTCCCAGATCCAGGACCTCTATTTATTCTGAGAAATCTTCCTACAATTTCCCCTCTACTACCAGCTCTAGTCATTTAAGTCCACCAATTCATCTTGTCAACCTTCTTCTATCTTACACCTGCCCCATAAGCACTGTTTTGTAGTCCGTGACTACTGGTCTACCTTGGAGAATTGTTAAGACCCTCTTTGATACTATTCTTCCTTGGAAACAGCCAAGGGAATCAACCCCCAGTAAGAAAGACAAACATTCTCACATACATTAATTAAAATCAACATGCAAATAAAGACAAAGAAGAAAAAATTCAGATTTGTATTATTTGAGGTATAAAATAAAATATGACATCTAATTCAATTTGAAAACAAAGAAAAAGAAAATGTAAAATAAAACAAAGTGTAAACTAAAACAAAGTCTACACAATGGTCTGTGGAATTCAAAGAGCTAGAATAACTTAGAAATTGAGAGCTCCTTGACTTTTGAGCCATTGAAAGAATCCTTAGCTCAGTGTAAAGCTGGGCAAAGAAAAGAGTGGTTGTACAAAGTCATCTACATACTGAAAGGCATGGTAATTAGAGGGCGTTCTGTTGCCATGAGGTGGCCAAGTCACCCAAAAAGAAATTATAAAGCCTACAAAACTGACAATGTTTTCTTTATAATCTTGCAAGGCCAGTTTTGTAAACTTGGTATATTTTACTCAATCAGCTTTCTTTCAGGTCTGAATCAAAATTTATAGACACTTAAACATTGAGCATTTATGTGTATTTTAACTGTAAGATGATAAACTGGATCACTTTCCATAATTTTTACTGGATTTGGAAAAGTGATATGTCCAAGATTGGGGGAAATTGCACTTGCTGTAACCACAGGTCTAAGAGGAACTGCAATTAATTCCTACGTCTTATAATTGTTTGAAAATTATAGAGTTCAAGGACACATTTAAAATTTGTTTTCAGATATAAAATACATTTATATTTGTGAGTGAATAAAAGCACATAGATGTATATATTAAATCCAAGCATCAAACATTTTGAAAGGTCAGAACACTTGTCTTATAATAATATGCATCTTATACTGACAGAGTAAATAACAAAACAAAAACACATTTTTATAGAACTCAGCTTCCGCTCAAATTTAAGACTATAGGCACTGCTTAGAAGGCAAAAGGCATTCTTAAATAAATACAGTATATTAGTTAATAAAACATGAATGGCATTTAAGAACATCAGTGTAGTTAGGACAGAAAACATTTGAGTTCAAGGTCTCTGTTGCTTAAAAAAATAATGTTTAAAAATCTTTTTAATTCATTCTTTGTGAATTTTACAGCATGCACCCCAGTTCTACTCATCTCTTAGCCCTCTGCCCTTGCAATCTCCTACAAAAGGAAACAGGAAACAAAACAAAACAAACAAAAAGTATCAGTTGTGGAAGCTACAGTGTGTCTCCTTGTGTCCCACAGTCCAGTCTTCTGTCCAAACTTCGTTTCCTACAAGTGCTCACTGCAATGAGTCATTGGACCCGTTCAGGGCCTCTGGCTTCTGCTATGCCATCAGTACTAGATCCTCTGTGACACTCCTGTTGGATATCCTGCTGTTGCCCTGTGTATGGAGATCCTACTGCTTTGGTTCTGCAAGACCGGTCCCTTCATATGCTCTAGAAGTTCATGAATGGGGTAGGACAAGGCAAAGTACTATCTGGGCCTGGTTGTTGGTCATTCCACCCACTCTCCTGACCCATGCCACCAGAGCCAGCCCTTCCATTTTGCCCAGAAGAGGGATGGGGTCGGGTCTCCTGCTTGGCAGCAACAAGGGGCAGGACTGTCTCTCCCGCACTTACGTTGTTTGAATTAGCTCTCCCTCATCCATGCCACCAGTGCCAACTCTCCAGCATTGCCTTGACAATGGGGTGGGACCAGCTCTGCTACCCTTCCTTCGTTGGGACTGGTTCTTCTTCTCCAAGTCCATGGACCTACTATACCTGGGTTTTGTGCTGATGACTCTGGCCCATGTTGCCGACAAGGGCTATTGAGATGTCATTGGTATGGGCTGCCACCCGCGGTCACAGTGATATCTGGGCCCTGGTTGCCATGGAGGCCCAAGTCTGGGTCCCTTGTCCTACTTCAGGGCCTGTGTTGGTATCCGTGGTCCATATTCACACCAAACACCACGTGGATGACAATGGCCTGGGCTGCCATCTGAAGTAATTATAATGTCAAAAATCCATGCTTAGCTGGCCCTTACCCTCGCTGATCTCAGGAGAGCCTGCCTTGCCCCTTGTGGCACTGGCACAGAGAGCTGGTCCCAAAAGCTTGAGAACAGGTTGCTGGCATTGCCTCCACTGGCTGCAGCATCTGAGAAAGCTGGCCCTCACCTTGCCTGAGCAGCATAGTAGAGCTCGACTTGGTGGAACTGGTGCCAGTGAATCTGATATCTAAAAAAGTGAGGAATACCCTTGAATGCATTGGCACAGGAGACCACTTTCTAAATACAACATCAGTAGCACAGAAACTGAGTGTGACAATTAATAAATGGGTCCTCCTAAAACTGAGGAGCTTCTGTAAAGCAAAGGACACAGTAAATAAGTCAAAACAACAGCCTACAAAATGGGAAAATATCATTAATAACCCTACATCTGACAGAGGACTGATCTCTAAATTATATAGAGAATTCAAGAAATGAGAGGTCAAAAACCAAAGAAACCAATTGGAAATGGGGTACAGAGCTAAATAGGGAATTCTCAACAGAAGAACTCCAAATGGCTGAAGGACACTTAAAGAATTGCTCAACATCTTTAGCCATCAGAGAAATGCAAATCTAAACAACTCTGAGATATCGGTTTACTCCTGTCAGAACGGCTAAGATCAAAAACACAGACGACAACCTATGCTGGAGGGGATGTAGAACAAGGGGAACACTCCTCCATTGTGGGTTGGAGTGTAAACTTGTACAGTCTCTTTGGAAATCAGGATAGCAGTTCCTGAGAAAACTGGGAATCAATCTATCCAATGATCGAGCAATACCACTATTGGGCTTATACCCAAAGGACGCACATTCTTATTGCAAGGGTATTATTAGCTCAACTATATTCATAGCAGCATTATTTGTAATAGCCAGAACCCGTAAACAACCTGTATGCTCCTCAACTAAAAAAGAAAAAATAATGGATTAAAAAATTGTACATTTACAATTTACACAATGGAGCACTAGTCAAAAAAAAAAAAAAAGGCATCTTAAAAATGGATGGATCTGGAAAGTATCATCCTGAATAAGGTAATACATATCCAGGAAGACAGACATGGTATATACTCACTCATAAGTGGATTTTGGATATAAAGCAAAGGATAACCAGGCTACAATCCATGTCCCCTCCCCTCCACGCCCCCCCCCCCCAGTAGCTAGGTAACAGGAGAATGAGAGCTATCTATAGAAGATCCCCCTGTAAAGGGTAATAGAGAAGCTCTCCAGAGAAAATTGCAATCATGGTGTAAAGGGAAGAAAAGAACATGATAGAATGGGATGGGGGGGGGGGGGCAACAGGAGAGGGAGAGCAAAGAAGTGGATATCCTGATAGAGAGAGCCATTGTGGGAGTAGAGAGAAACCTAATACTAGGGAACACCCAAGAACCCACAGGATGAGTCCAACTAGGGCTCCAACAGTGGAGAAGGAGCCTAAACTGCCCTTTCCCTATTGTCATAAGAATGACCACGCTAATTGCCATTATAGAACCTTCATCCAGCAGCTGATGAGGCAGATGCAGAGATACATAGTTAAACACAGGGCTGAGCTACTGGTCCAGCTGCAGAGAGGGAAGAGAGATTGGATGAGCAGAGAGATCAGGATCATGATGGGGAGATCTGTGGAGTAGGCTGTCCCATGTGGGTGGGAGCTCACAGACTCTGAAATAACAGCTGACGAACCTTCATGGAATAGATCTGGACCCTCTGAAAGTGGATGATAGTTGGAAGGCGTGGGCAGTTTGTGGAGCCTTTTACAATTGGACCAGAGTCTATCATGGGTCTATGAACTGGCTTCTCAAAGCCTGCGCCTAGAAGGAAAACACCTTTCTCAGCCTTGATGTGCCAGACTGAATTGACTCATCTTGGGATTCCTTGCCTTCTCTGGGGAGTGAAGGGGGGTGGGGGAGAGGCTGGGGGAAGACTGGGAGAAGGGGCAGGGAGGGAGCAGTAGTGGATATGGGAAATATTAATAAATAAAATTAAGAATACATAATAATAACAAAAGAAAAAAGACAAACTCTTCTTGTCTGAGAGTAGGACATAAAAGTTGAAGTGTTTAGGACATTTGACTTTATTCTTCCAAGACAGCTAATATTGCCAAATAACTTCCAAAAATCTGAAAGAATGTACTAATGCTTTGTGTTACTTAACAGGGCAATTTTATTTCCCCAGATCACACGGGAAATCTTTCTTAAGAATCATTAGTATTTGGAAGCTACGTTTGCACGCACTTTCAGTGCTTTTAAAGACTTCATGTAAAGATCAGTTTTTGGCCGACTCTGGTAGCTCCACATTGAAAAGCATTTACTTTGTGCTTTTCCATTATTTTGAAACACACCCTTGCTTTTTCATCCAATTTATAACCAGACAACATTCATACTGTACTTTCACTTTCTTAATGCTGCCTGGATTTCTTAATGCATATCCATATTTTTAGATCAGATAAAGTTCTTTCCCTGAAAAATATGGAGTGGGACTCGAAGATGCTAATGAAATGAAATACTTTAAAGCTTTGGGAGGTATTGATAAGTGGCAACTTTGTTTCTATAGAGGTCATATCCTTAGGTCTCTGAAGCATTGCTCTGATGAAACTATATAGCCACTCACGTGGGCAGCCAGTTTTAGATGATAAGACAAGGAAAAGAAATGGATGCATGAGGCACAAGAGCAGACGTCCTCCCCCAGTTTGTCCTGCTTTGTATCCATTTTCCAGGATGACCACCCCACTCCAGACACCCTCCACCAGCAAAGTAGGGAGCTCACAAGGAAGAGGATTCTGCCAGTTGCTCCGTCCGGTGTACTTTTGGAAAAGGGCTTCACCCCTCTACTGTTCCCACACTGCATGCCCAGCAGTTCAGAAAGGAAGGTTAACCACCTGCAAAGGAGCTCCAAACAAAGTACTCTCCTTTGCTTTACTGTGAAGGCGTCATATGTTTGAGGTAGCGACTTGCTTGTGTACTAATGGGCTGCTGCAAAGAAGCCAGGGTTGGAGTGGGGCTTCCTGAGAGGATTGACACACTGGACAAGATCCCTTAAAGAAACACCCGATTTTGTGTTGGCCACACCTATTGGGGACCTGCAACAAGGTGAGTGTGCTGTAAGCAAGGGTCTCCTCAGCGCATATGGCTGCATAGATTGTGAGAACTCCGGGAGTGAGAAAAAGCCAGCTAAGAGAGTCACTTTTGTTTGTTTGCAATTTTTTTTTTGTTTCAGTTTTTTGAGACAGGGTTTCTTTGTGTAGCCTTGGCTGCCCTAGAACTTGCTCTGTAGACCAGGCTAGCCCCAAGCTCGGAGAGACCAGCCTGCCTCTGTTTCTCAAAAGTTGGGATTAAAGTCATGTGCCACCACTGCCTGGCTGCACAGTATGTTTTAAAAGCAGGTTTGACATGACTTTAATTGCATCTAACAAGGATTTCAAAATTTCTTCTATTTGTTTTTAAAGAAAAATTACTTTGATTTTTAACTTCTCTTTAAAATCCCAAGACTACATGTGATCAGAAGACTTCATCTAGATGAGAAATAAAATTCAGCATTCAAACTTCAGCACAGTTAAGGAGACAGTTACATTCTTGGTGCACAGAAATGTACATTAAAACCCTATAATTTGTTTAGCACATCTGTTGGATGATACAACATCCATACCTATGATTACTCCAGAGATCAAATTAGGAACACTCGTCATTTGCTGTTTGTCTCTGAGGGAAACACAAGAAAACAAATGCTAATCAAAAGACTAATGGGTTTCCCAATGTATAATACATTAACCACCGCTCAAAGTTGGGCAAACAAAACAAAATAAAATCTCCAGTAAGGTGTTTCTAATACACTCCTGCTTGATATTTCACAGGTTTTTAGGTTCCTGCCACTGTGAATTTAAGCCTGTGAATCTTTCTCATACTCTTACATCTCTCTAGACAGGAGCGTCATACATAAAAATGTCCTTTATTTCAGGACAAATGAAACACCGAGTGGTAAACAAGATTAAGGTATTTCTGACGGTTTCTTGGCTCTCAGGAACACAGCTCTCAAATGGTTGAGTGCCTGAGAGGGTCATAAGAGATCACTCATCCAATACATCAACAGCTGAATGGCTATGAGAGTGGGCACCTAGAGTAACCTTATGCCTTTGCTTTCGGACATCAGTCAGATCTTTCTTCCGATGAGCCAGTGGAGAAATGAGCATGTCCAATGTGTGTTGTGTTCCGATGTAAACCTCTGCTTGCTCTACATTGCTGATACTAATCCTGGTGAGGTTTGCAAACACCATAATTATGACCATGCATGTTTTAATACTTTAAGCCACTGATTCTAAAACACTGACATACTGATCAAGGAAGGTATTATAAAGGTTAGACATTAGGTGGATTTTATCTATAAATTTTTGCAAGAATATTATTGGAGTATAGAAAACAACTTTGGTAGAAGGATCTTAGGATATTCTATAAATACTGAATGATGACTCCAGTGTATCTAGCTGTATATACTCCAGTATATTTAAATTATTGGCTAATATTTGACCAACATCAGCCTTTTAACTTTCTATAGTAAGACAAGTATTTTTTAAAATTAGATGTAAAATTTATTATCTGGTCTGTGCTGTTCAATATGCTAATCAGTAGCTATGTAGTGGTTATAATTGGCAATAATTAGGATGAATACAACAAACAACATAGTTGTTGAGTGCACTGGCCAACACTGACATGTGGACTGTGGTTGGATACCCCACATTTCCATCAGCAGAGTTAACCCACCCCCTTAGTTTCTCCAGAGGCTATGTGAGTCAAACACGTACAATAGTATGCAGGTTTTCCTGAGTGTGTCACCCCAGTTCTACACACTTGCTTTAAAGTTCTTCAATCTATGAGAAACAAGAGTTGGGAGAATTGACATTTTTTGCCTTTCAACAAGATGGAAAGAATATTTAATCATGATGATTTGAATGTGCATCTATGATACATATATATATGTATATACCACCCTTGATTAATAAATTAAAAAACAATAATTCTCAATAAGACATACATTCAAACCTATGTCAAGGGCTTGAACATAGATATCCCTATTTATCTTCTTAAATATCTTGATAATGAGCATCAATATTACCATGGCTTGGAACAGAACAGGTTAAATGCTAGGCACAGAAGAATGGCTATGTATGCAATGGACACCATTTCCTTTGTCCAAGGCCGTGGAAACTCCACAAGCTATTATATTAACAGTCTGGATTAGCATGCATACCTCATCAACTGAGGTTAATTACTGTGTCTAGAATGCAGCACTATTAATATACAAACTGTGTACATCCTTGCAAAATACTTCCTTTGCTCAAGAGCCTAATTCTTCCACATATAAGCTGAGCTATGTGAGTTTAAATGAAGTCAACACTGGAGGCCAGGCAGTTTATTATTTGTGATAGGACAGATTTCATTTTGAGCAACTAAAAACCTCTTCTAGAAGAACTGCCTTCTAAAGTCACGTCCAAGGACCTCTCATCACTTGCAGTTGTAGGAGAGATTAAAGCAATATGTAGGCACATTGAGATTTAATTATGGATGCACACCTAGAAGAAGGGATAGGCTGGGAGATCTGCCATTACCTTGATATTTGGGAGAAAAATGGATATCCGAATAAGTAAAAGACTTCAGCATCTGCAGCTGTCACTAACATATTTCACCCTAATTGCAAAATATTTATTTTGAACACTAGAACACCCAGTGAGGAAGCTCGCATCAGCTGGAGACGGCACTCTCGGTTGCTGATTTTTGCAAATTAACTGGAGTCATGTGAGAGAGTAAGGGTGGTAAGGGCGGTATTTATGCTCTTTATATGAGAAAGGAAGGGAAGAACTCATTAAAGAAAAATGAAAGGTAGCCAAAGGGAACGGAAGGGCCAGCAGAAGAACGAAGTGGGTAATAATCAGCCTCCTCCAAGCCTTCTCTACGGACGACTATTGTATCTTTCTTTGCCATAGTGGTCACACAAAACAGAGGATATTTACTGAATAGAAAAGAATAAAATCACTTCAAAATAGTTATTGGGTATATTTCTGTATAAAACATACACTGTGTTGTGAGATGTGAGGAGCCGGTGAGCCCCCCAGACTCCTCTTCTTCCATTATCAACGGAGGGTTTTGAATTAGTCATATTACTGACATTATTGGAATTTTTACAAGTAAAAAACAATCTCTAACTATTTGTTTGCTAAAAAAATATAATACAGTTAAGGAATCATAATAAAACTTTATTTCAACAAGACAGTCCAGTCTCTCTACGTATCCATTCATTTTATCTACATTTCCTGCTAGTGAAGGGATGTTCTGAGAACATTTTAAACATATTAATGTACATTAAACCTATGTTCTGCACATTCTTCTCCAATCAGCAATCTTATTTATTTAGTCCAGTTCTCCAGCTATTCCTCACCAAATTAGAAAATGATGGAAGAGCGAGCGGTACCAAAGGGAGATGTTTGACCTTCCTGATGTTGAGATTCTGGGGCCATGTGTCACTCCATCAAAGACATGAGCAGAAAGTGAGCCAAAGGCCTGCCACAAAGCCCCAGGTGTGCAATGAAGGCGGAAGCCACAATCAGAAAGAAGCTTTGGTATTCTGACCACACATCACCTACCACAATTCCTCAGATAAGACAGTCTGAGGCTCAGTTTGACCCTCTTCCTGCTCTCTGCATTTCCATTTCTTCTTAAGAAGATTCTGGAATCAGAAGATGATAACTAAATGGTAATGTGTCATTGTTCTGATGAGTAGGGTTACAATGCTGGAGACAGATAGAAACATGTGAGAGGCAGCTAGATGGCAGATCAAAGGCATTTCCTGACCAGAAAGTGGAAAATAGCAGTTGAGAATTTCAGCAAATGCACTTACAAAACCAGAGGAGCTTCTTAGACATTTATTATAAGCCAATTCGAACCCTTAGGGTTATTGAAGATTTTGTGAAAAGCACCTCTTAACTGACCAACTGTCAATTAGCAAAGGAGAAAACGCCTCAAGTACTCCATTATGATGATGATCAAATACACGGGCTTTGATTACTATAATAACGGTGCTATAATGTTTGAAAATCTTCAGTTTTAGATATGAAAAGAATTCACAACTAGTGATCATGTGTAAAATCTACCATGGAAGACTACCAGCATAATTGCTCAGTGATGCCAATTTACTTTCCTCCCTCCAACTTTTCAGGTGAGGTACTAAAATGAGCAACAATAACCATTACAGTCTGATCAGCCTAATCTAATTTTCTGGATGACTTATCCACCTTCCAAGGATGTCTTTCTTCTAATTTCTGATCATTATATCAGGCAATAATTAGTCTAGGAATGAGAAATGCAGATTATATGACACTGCTGAGAAGACACAGGACTTGTGGGTGTTTAGCTTTGTGTTCTAATGTTTGCTTACATTCATGTGTGCATGTGTACATGCATGAATATCTGTATGCATTTTACATGAATTATATATATAAGTTTATAGTCATATACATAAATGTGACATTCTGATTTCTTACATGATTTAACAATATACATACTTAGAGACATTATTTAACTATATTTGTACTAAGTCAGCCTCTCAACACTTCAAAATAAATAAGTTAAGAACGAGAATTTTATCTAAAGTGGATCACCATTTGTACCATATCCAAGCATTTGGAAAGGACCATTTAAAAGCAGTAAGTCCTGGGACTTAGCTGAATAAAACTACTCCTTATTTTGTCTAATTTGCCTTTGAGTAGTGACCAAATGCATTCAGTCTTAACTGTATTATGTGAAAACCAGCATAATGCATGTTGAGGGATGCTACAGGAGCAGATATCACACATGAAACGATCCTGCCTTTGACACAGTATGGCACCAAGTGGAAGAAATGATGGAATTTCACCATTTAGGAAATGGGTGTGAACGTCTCTTTCACTTTTGTTCTCTCTTTCCTTCTGGGGAACAAACTTGGACACTCTACCGCAGGTTTGTACCCTCGGTCCTGATTTCTTTATTCTTAAACCCAGTTTTGTGCTATTTGATTAAAATTAGTCCTAGTCATTGGCTTTCAATAGCAGCAGAGAGTAAGGACTCAAGCAGGACACTGGAGAAGCATTGCTGATATGCACTTGACATAGATCAGGAGGGCAATATACAGTTAACCCTGCTGATTGTTCTGAAATACCAAGTATTTGTGCAGAGTTAGGAAAAGACCTTCATTTGAGCTTTCCCAATGTTTTGATGAAATTTTATATAATACACTTGCATAAACTATATTTGGTGCAGTGCCAGTTTATAAAAAATAATAAATATTTTGTATATAGACCAGACCATGCTCAGGTTTGAAAAATAGTATATTGAAGTTTCACACTCAAGAGTAATTGTAATGCTCACCTCTTGACAGTTCTCTTGGCTGACTTAGCTGAACTCAGCCAGGGAAAGAATCAACTCTCCTCCACATTCTGTTTCTATCAACCACGTCTCTTAAATATCCATTGAATACAATAATATACCCATTATGAAAAAAAATTCTTTGTTGTATGGAAAGTCAGAGCTTGAAGAGTTTATATCTGATCTTGATTCCTAAAGTAAAAGCCAGTCTTTTTATTGCCAAAGGGGCAGTTATTTGAGAGATTTACCTGCTGGGCCGTCAGGGTCATCACATCAGCTTTCAGAGACAAGTCATATTCTTCTTCAGCAGCACAGTCCAAAGCTGAGCATGTGGGGCTGTGGAGCCCAGCCATGTCTGCCCGATGGGAGGTCTCCGTAGAAGGCACTTGCTCTGGAGATAATTGATCACCTTATCTTTGCTAGATTTGCCTTCCAGTGTCGAGTTTACTGCTCTAAACAGCTTCCTTTACTCATTAATTTCACAAGTATCCAGTAGGCATCGTAATTGGAAGGCTCGGGTTCCCCTTCTTCCTGCCCTGTCTCACACTCCTCAAGCATAGCTTTGGTCTTGAACATGTTTATCAACATGTTCCCCAAAGTACTCTACTCACACATACAACATCATAAGACCAAACAAAACAAAGTTACCGAATCTGAGCTGATTCTGTTTCGGGCGAAGCTGTGTCTCTGCCCTTCATACCTGGACCGCTGCCTGATAAAGAAATGAACTTCCTCTTCTACGCCCCTTTACCTTTCTGCAGATTAAAAGTTAACCTGTCACAGCTTACCTTTAAATGTTATGCCTCTATTCAAAAATAAATTCCTCACATGCGTATTAGCTTTATAAATATCTAAAAATCCTCAATTCTTTATTGGCTTCAAAATAAGATGATCCTTGATATGCACACACCACAAATGGCTGCCTAAGGTGATACATACATGTTTAAAATCAACTATCATGATGAATAGAAAAATTATTTCCCTTATACAAGAGTTTAATATTATTCTCTGAACTTGTTTCTGTCTTGGGTAAATATATAGTAATAGCAGTGGTGAAATGAAGCTGGAGAAACAGAATTTCACAAATGGCCAAACAATTGACTATTTTTGAGTTATTTACTACAAACGTGAATTAGAACATATTAACTCACATTGATTAGACCACATTATGGCAAACAGATCATTCTCATGTTCTAGTGTTAAGCACTCGGGAGCTGATGTGACCCATATTTCTCGGACTTTGTGAATCATTATCACTGCAGTAGAATCAAAGCAATTTAGAATTTCTAGGTTCATTGCAGCTGCGCAGATTTAAAAGACAACAGCTAAAATGGCGAGCTTTGGTGTACTACGACTCTACCGTTTCCCTGCAATAAAGATTGAACCCTATAATCTCCCTGACAAATCCTAAATGTACTCATTGGGGTTATGTTTTTATATATACGGGGGTATTTTTTTCAAAGTTTTCTCCTCTGTCTTTTATTGAACAAAATGTTTTAGAAAACACTTAAGTTCATACAACATCTAAAAAATCATCAAAGTATTTTAAAATTCTCTTTCACTGAACATGTATTTAGGAAGATGAAATGTGAACATTATGGGAACAGAAATTTGCTATGACCCTGAAGGAAGAAACAACATCTTACGCTTTATGGTATTTTAAGATATAAGAACAGGATCTATCCAAAATGCAGATAAATAACAGAAAAGCAACATGACACTGGTTTTACCATCAGCAGTTTGTACATCCTATTGACTTACTGTAGATTTGCAGGAAACACACAATACCTTATCATTTAGCCTAAGAATCTGCTCTGGCAGCAGAGATGCTTTCCTACTTTAGTACCAAGCCCAGAAACACAGCCCGTAATACATATTTCATTCTGAAGTGGTTTGAGGTTTATTTTATAGTGAATTTTACTCTAAACAGGCACAAAATGGAAGTCATTTCTCTCGTGCCAAATTAATTCCCATTTAAGAAAGATAAAACAATCAGACAAAGGATGTGAGAATTTATTAAATCCACACCCTTGAAATCTAATTCCTACTGAGTTAACTGTGATAGAATACCAAGCTGTTCAAAGAATCAGGAAGTTATAACTGTTGAAAAAAATGCCAAGGGCATTGGAGAAGGCTGAACTTACCTCAGTGGAAAGGAAGTCCCAGAGCTTTTCAATCAATTCAGTTACTTTCTATTTGCCTACTTGGGGCATGTTATATGGAAAAACACAACCCAGAAGACATTGAGTCCTCTGCTGAGCTCTAAGGTAGATTTTTAAAGTATAAAAAGCAAGGTTGAGACACTGAAATTTTAATCTGTATTTTTTTTTGAAGTTGCCTCTTTTCTTTGAAATTCTATAGGAAACAACTCTAGAAAATATTCTTTTTTTCCAGTGAAAAATGTTTAGAACTGGAGTATCCTTCATGGAAGAATTTGATAAACCAGAGACCGAGGCAGTGTGCACAGGACCTCTGCAGGTCTGCACTTGGTCCTTTGCTGTATGTATTATGGCTTCCAGGTTAGTGTTTTTATGGGGTTCTGAGCATGTAGACAAGTGTGTCTCTATTTCTTATGCACTTTCTTGAGGAAATCTTTTTCTTCTGTTTGTTTTCTCAAATATCTCAGTTTTTGTTTTATCTTACTACATTACATTATATTTATTATACTCCTGTAAAAGCCTGTTTTATTTCTATTAAGAGAAAGAAAGGGGTTGAGTCTGGAAAGGACGGGACATATGAAGGGACAGGGAGGGGTAAGGGGGGAACCACAATCAGAATGTATTACATGGGAAAATTTATTTTCAATAAAGAGAAGATGGTCTGTTTTATTTTTAATTATCTGTACATAAGTGTATTTGTGTGTGTGTGTGTGGGGGGTGTGTGCCTGAGTGCAAGTTCCTGCAGAGTTCAGAGAGGGCACTGTGACACTTCTAGCTGGGGTTACAGGTGTCTATGAACAGCTTAGAAGGGTGTTGGGAACGGACCTTCAGTTCTTTAGAAGAGGAGCGTGCCCCTCTCCAGCCCCACACTTTGAAATTCTTCATTCTTCCTGTTTTGCTCCCTTTCCTTCACCTCTACCAGACACCTCTATCGTAGTCCAGAATTCCATTCTGCTAAGAGCACAGGTGGTTTTGCGTTCTTAGCAGCATGGCACCCCAGTTGTCACAGTTGAGCAGGAAGAATTAGTATGCTATGTATAACCTGCCTCCTCACCTAGCATTTTCTAAAACTACCATCCAATGTTTCATGTTACCAAAACAAAATGAAGAGGTAATAATATCACTGCAGCTTTGTAAACCCTCTATCACTGTTGAATTACTTTAACTTTTGGGTCCCTTAGGCTTTAGGCTGTGGTACGTGGGGTTAGGGTAAGCACTGCCCTGCACATGGATTGCTAGTAACATACTTTGGAATAAACTTTTATCACACCTATAAAGCTTAGATTTGGTTCACATTTACTCCACACTGGAGGTCTCAAATGTTCCATTTTTATCTAGTTGATAAATAACATAGCTTATTTTCAACCATTAAATACATTTTCAATTAAAGAAAAAGGAATATTGAATATTAGAAGGTCAAATAGAACACTTTATCTCACAAGTTATACTTCTTATATTTGGAAATACATTCACGCTAAAGAAATTTTTGGAATATTTGGAATTCTTTCTGAATGTCATCTTAGATAGCTTCTTTGCATGCTTCTCTAATTTTGGTGATGTTCTAAACAGTTCAACTGTTTGGAATTTTATTTTTTGTTATTCTTCTTGTCTAAAAGTCTTTTGCTTCATGTACTTGTGTGTGTGCACTTTGAAAATTTGGTTTTCTATTTCTACAGTGTGGGATCTGGGTTCACACTCAGGTCATCAAGATTGATAATAAGCACATTTCCCTCTGACCCCTAGGATGTTTTCTTTAAGGAACACAGTATTTCCATAGATAACATTGTTTGCTGAATTTCACATTTATATGCAACTGAATCTACCTTAGAGATATGGTTATTGTTACTTTTTTATTCAGTGGTTAATTAACATCACTGCCTCCTTCGCAGCATCTGAAAGTTCATTTCCCATGGTGACTCACAGTCTGAAAGCAAAATATTACTTAGGTGTATGTGGTCTTAGGAAAATCTGGAGTACAGATCTCTAAAAAGATGGAAATAAACTTCCAAAGATGCCTGTTTATATAGAAATAGCAAGATATAGTAACAGTATTGGCATTCTCTTCTGGAAGGGGAATGTAGACACTGATGAGGAAAAATATCCATTTCTGGCATTTGGCAATTACAAATGCTTGATGAAGTAAACTGGGTTAAACTTTCCTGCTATGTTAACCTAGCTTGCATGTGGAGAAAAGCTATCTCAAAGTCAAGTGCTAGAGAAATTCCAGACAGTGGTTCACCACGTGCAGAGATCCGTTTTCAAGCACAAAGTGTCATTACATGATCAAGACTCACATCCTAATCCGGAGTCTGCCCTGTTTCATGAGAGTCCTTACTGTGTGTCTGTGCTTCACATTTCATTTACTAAAATGTGAACATTCATATGTTTATTTATCCTGAATATAGACTATTTATCCTGATTATAAACTTATAGGACTTAATTTTGACTTAAGGTTTGACCCAAGCAACTAAAGAATCAAAGTGTGGGTTTATAAAATGGTTCTGAGAGTAAAGGTTTTTGTTCCCAAGCCCAAGAACCTGGGCCAGTTACTGGTGGAAATAAAGAACCAATCCCTGCTAGTTGTATTCTCTGCTCCATATATACTGCTCTGTGGCATGTGTGCATACACACACACACACACACACACACACACACACACACACACACACACACCCCAGCACATGCATACACACACACCAGCACATGCATACACACACACCAGCACATGCATACACACACACACACCAGCACACGCATACACACACATATGGACACACATGTGCACACACACCACACACACACATATAGACACACACACAATAAATAAATAAATAACTGTAAAAAATAGATAAAGAAGGGCTTAGTAAAAGAAACTCATTCATATATTTGAGATTTTCTCTATGTCAGACATTGGCCTAAGTAGTTTAAGAAATGTGCTCATTACTACCACTGTCTGACCATTGCAGTCCTGAATTGTACCTTCTGCACAGTAGTGACATGATTAGAAAGAAAAGGCAGGGCTGGCAGGCAGAGAAAATAAATAGGAGAAATCTAAGATCAAGGAGAGAATGTTAGGGGCCAGCTATGCAGCTACACAGCCACCAGGCCACTAGCTACACAGCCACCCGGTCACACAGCCAGCCATGGAGTAAGAGTGAAAGTAAGATTTACAGAAGTAAGAAAATGGTAAAGGCCCAGAGGCATAGGGTTGATAGAATAAAGTTAAGAAAAGCTGGCTAGAAACAAGCCTAGCTAAGGTTGGGCATTTATGATTAAGAATAAGACTCTGTGTATTTGTTTGGGAGCTGAGTGGTGGGCCTCGAGCAAAGAGCCAACAGACAAAGAGCAAAACAACCAACATTTTGGTGCTCCAACCTGGGTCTAGAGTGAAAGAAGATCCAAGCACCAACATTCATTACACAAGTGCCAAGCCTGATGCTCAGGTAGACATCTCCACAGCAATTTCCCTGAAGTTGTTTATTAACGCAAGCACCCCAGAGTGGAGTTCCATAACTGTAAAAGTAGGAGCCAGAGCAGGAGGACTTTCACTGAGAAAAAAAAAAAAAAAGACCAATGTGCAGTTTATAATTTGTTCACTTTAATTTCTCCCCTTTATCCTTTAACTATAATGATAAACACACCTTCCTTTATATATGTGTGTGTTTATATTATAATTTTAATATGTTATTTAAGCAGAAAATGAGATACCGCCTATAAAGGGAACTGATGATTACGTGATTCATGACAACAAAGTTATTTTTAAAAGTGTGTGGACACTAACATAACCTTGATTGTTTATTTTGTTGTATATTAACGCTTTATCTGGAAGGCTTTATCAGGTTTCTGCCACGGTATCTGGCCCTTTTTAAGCTGTATTGCTTTATAGGATGCTAAAAATGCAGCTGCAGCTATTCTGAACTCTAATCCTGCTTGGGTTTCCTTTAAATATTTTAAAGTGAAAACTGAAGCAAAAACTCTTTTAGGTTGAACCATCATCCAATACAAGTAAAGGTTTAACTTCTTTTCTTGTCTCCTTCTGAGAAAGGAAATCTGTATTCAGGATGTGATGCTGCTTCTGAAGTACTTGGAGAATCAGAGAAAATGGCCCATTTTCATTTTAATGACTCATGCTGGAGAATAAATTTACATGATGTTAATACTGAGACCTGGAGGATGGTATGTTATAATGCTCATAATAAAGGATTTAGGAAGCATGACAGTTCTGGGCTATGAATTCTGGTAAGCCACTCATGTGTGACTTTGGATGAGTTGTTTGAGCTCAAGGCTTCCTGGTAAATTGAGATGGAAGGCTAAAGAGAGGCATAAGTCGTGAAAACCAGCTTTGTGAAGCTGAAAGATGATAAACACAGCACCAGGCTTTGCTCCACATATGTTTCTTGGAACTTTCTGCACAGAAACCTACTGCATCCACTTTGGGTCATTCCTTGTGGGTGGTGCTCCTTGAGTACAACTGACAGCAGGTGAAAGGCTCTTCTCTCAGAGACTGTGGGGGCAACCTCACGACAGAAGACCCACTAGGGAGCAAATGGCAAAGCTTACAACAGGGAAGCTGGCTCCCCCTCCTCCTTCTTTGTCAACGGTGGAATCTACAAAGGTTTATATTTAGTAGCCACACTAAAGAGGAAATCCACATCTGTGGAGAGAGATGGAAGGTGAACTCACAGAAGTAGATGGACCCAGGGTAATTCCAGGAGCCATAGACAAAGCTGGATTAGAGAGTGCAGAATGAAAACACATGAATGTGCTCGCAGGGCTCTTCAGAGAAGAATTCCACCATCATGGCATGCACTGGCTCTCAAGCCATCAAAGACAGCTCTTCTTTATGGAGTTTGTGTGGGCAGCATCCATTTCTCAAGTGTGACAGATTCAGAGACACCATAAACAGCCGCCTTATCTTACTGTGCTTCAATTTCTTCATGAGAAAAAAGGAAAGCCATCCAGCACTACAGACCATTGTAAAGACTGAAGAACTTATAGATGAAAAATAAATTTGTTATTTTTATTAAATGTGCGTCTTTGGCCAATTTTAATAAGATCAGACAAAAGAAACAGGAGGGTATGGGAACCAATGCTAGATAATTACAACTAAAAGGCGTTAAGGCTTCAGCATACTCATTCCGTTGAATTAAACTCAGTTGTTTATTTCCCCTTGACAATCCCTGTGCATTACAGTGATTCAATGGAAGTGATATAGAAACACATTGAAAGCTTAGATCTCTCCAAAGTCATATATGACATACAGTCTCCTGTCTATTTCAGAAAAATCCTCTGAGTATGTTTTTCTCCTGAGTCAAAGTTTACGTAGGCTTACTTCAAATCAGTGGTTATCAACTTGCTTACAAGCTGCACACATAGCAAATATTGTTGGCGTAATTCTTGTGTATTTCATTTGCTTTTACATGTCTTATAGTGTGTGCCACCTTCCAAATTCTCCAAGAAAAGGCAATGGGCTGTTACACTAGTCTAGCAATGAGATGACCTTCATGGGCTTTGAAGCATGTTCATTGTAATAATCAAACATTGTGTTGTACCTACATTATGGCAGTGGTCCTGATGTTAGAGAATTATACACATACATCCCTGGAAGGATATACATCTTCTGGCCCTGATGCTACTTTTCCTCAGGTGAACTGCCTTACACTACTTTTGTGAGTTTCTAAAGACATGAGCCTTGAGATGCTTTGTTTACTTAACATATAGGATTGTAAGTTATACATGGTAGAAAGATCAAAAGACAACTTTCTACTTTAATATAAAATGTACTATACAATTAAACATTATCTGCTATGACGGATCTTGAGAGAAAACAAGTGAACCTTTTAACATTAAAAATTCCATATTAGAAATGAAAAGAAATTTTCAATCTAGAAGCTCAAAAATATACATTTGCTCTTGAAGTATATTTCATTATGCATACTGACTTATTTAAGTTATATTTATTATAAATTTATTTGTACTCCACTCTGGGCAAGGATTCTCTAAGGAAAATCTAGGTAAATCATTAAAGGAGAAAATATTATCCGGTTTTGGTGAAAAATATAAAGTAATTCATTTACTTATTTCCCACTGCGAAGGATTTAATCCCAGTTACAGCAGCTGTAAGGAAGAACATACAACAGCCCAGACAGGAAGCATTATGTCCCGCCCCGTGCCATGCTAAGCTTTGTGGAGGTTGCAAAGGGGTGGGGAACCAAACACAGGTTACAATGTGAAGCGAGAACTGGGGGACACACACTGGTCAGTGTGGACCAGGTAAGACTCAGAAAGACAAACCCTGCAGTTCTCACATGCGGCATCCAGACATTTAGAACAATGAACAGGAAGCCTATTTGGGGCTAGGTTAGAAGATAAGATTATATGGGGTGGGGACGCTCGCTCATGGTCAAAGTATATGCACACATGTATGAAAAACCATAAGACGGCCCATTGTACAATTAACGTACATGGATCATATGCTAAAGTGTGTGGATTATTTTACCTGGCGTGTAAGTCCCAACAGCAGCTGAGTGAGAAATCACCCGAGGGACAGCATTTACAGCTGCAGAATTATCTGTGGGGCTAGAGTTTAGAGACAGCCCATCAAATCTTTGTTTAATAAACCTAAGGCATAGTGCCAAATCGGTTAAATGTACCATGTCTGCGTTCATTCAAGCATGTTACCACAGTGAGGTTAAAGAAGAAACAGAAAGCAAACTGGTGTATTGTAACGAGCTGTAAGAAAAGACAATGGATTATATTAAAACTCTTCTGCATTTGATGTGCAATATGCTCACAAATACAGTTTTTGAGAAGTTCTATATGTCTTCCTGGCTGACTCAGATCCCTGGATCGTGCCTGTTGACTTCTCATGTTAATATCTTATCAATAAAACCATATTTTAAATTACTCATTATTTCCACACTGTATGTTTTACCTATGTGCTTGAGTACAATGAAGAAATTCTTGTTTGGTAAGCCACCAGCAAATTTATTTATAAGGAATTAAAGCTGGGCGGCAGTGTTTACCCCAATTCCTTCCTGTGCCTGTTTCCTCCCTTGAGCCAAGCCTGATTTACAAAAGACAAACTTCTTTGAGTGTGTTTCTTTTCCTCTGGCGGCCGATTCACTAAGAAACTGAAGCAATTCAGTGTCAGGTTTCCTGTCTAGAGTTCAACAGTGAGAAAGCTGTTCCCTCTGGGCGAATCTGGAAGGGCAGTGAAGTTGTAAGGACACCATTTCTATTACTTCAAGAAATTTACCATTGCTCAAAACAATAGGACGTTTCCCCCATAAACTTTAAAGGAGGCTAAATTGTACTTGTATGTAAGAGGGAACTGAATCCAAACTGAAAGAATTGCAGGCCTTCTGAAAACTGACTACTTACCAGCCTGTCTCTCATAGCCTTGGAAGTATGAGGTCAATTGAATAAGCTGCTGGATTCCCTATGTGTTTCTAGATCCTGGAGATGAAATTACAAAATCCAAGAGTCCCACCCAATCCGATTGACAGAAACAGTGCATGAAAAGTGAGTTGACATGGATAGCATTATATAGGCTTCCCTATATAATCTGCACCAGCTGCTTTGAAGGTAATACGCAGGGAGAGTACAGTGTAAAAGTACACCAGTTACTACACTATCTGGGAAAACAGTTGTGTGTCTGTAGTCTCTAGCAAGCCCATGTAATCAAGCTTGTCCCCTATCTATCTGCATGATTAGTCTTTGCACCTTTTAGGCTTCTAATGTTTAAACTTTTCTTACCATCTCTGAATATGTAATGCTGGTCACACGAATTTCAAGTATCACTTTGAGAAGTCCTTTGTTCTTAGCCTTTCTTTTCTGAAGTCAGAAACACTTCATTAGTCTTTAACCCAGCTATAAACCATGTCTGCCTGACTAAAGAATTAACTAGCGTGTGTGATCTAACATTCAACGAACTAAGTCTACTTCATGGCTCTTAATCTACTTGCATATGAGGCACTTAGTAGATATTTGTTTAATAAATACACGTATTAGAAACTGAAATAAGTATGACATCTGGGGCTGAAGCAGTCTTCTCCTCCAATTTTTCACCGAATTTAGGTATCAAGACATAGTCCCTTCTCCCTGGACTCCAGCACCATACTTCCTAACCTTCTCTCCTTCTCTGTGTAACCCACCCCCCTTGTCTTCCCAGTCCCATCCATGTATCTCCTTCTTGACCTAGTTACTTTGCAAGAGAGCTAGGTAAGCAATTTAGGGGCCAGCAATCTTAAGTCTTTTGTTCCCCCAAAGGTAAACTTGATTGAATAGATCCATAGACATGGAAGAGAATTCTGATCTGAAATCCTTTGACAGCTCCAAAGAAGGCAAGGTCTAAGAAAACAGATTCCCCCCTCCTTTGATAAGCCCCCAGTTCCAGGACACTAACTTAAGACACGCGCTTAGAGTTGTCTTTGCCATCCCCTTGCCTTTACCCAGGTGATGCAAATTCTCTTTCCTGAGAATGGCATCCTTAACCTGCATCTCAGGTTCCCAGAACAAGCATCACAAATGGAGCACATTCATACCCTCAGAGCATGCGGCCGTGGCTGGGTTAAAGCTGTTCTTTCTCTCATCTGCTGGACTTGAGCTAACCACTCTTAAATTTTCATCTCCTCATCTACAAATGGAACTATGATACTGACTTCACAGAGGACAGAGGAAGAAGGTCAAGAAATCAAATGTCTACTGCTTAGGGCATGAGGATGAGTGAGGGATCTTAAGAAATCGCTCCACCTGTATTTTCTTCCCCCGTGAGTTGATAGCTTAAGAAAATGTGTGTCCACTTATTTCTTCCTTAGGAAATCTTTAAATCCATCAATTAGCAGTGAAATTGTCCTATCGACTTCTAACCACAACTGATCTGTTTCTTTTTCTGTAATAGCACAGAAATTAGAAATGCTGTGTTATACTTTGTATTCTTTCCTCTTGTCTCTGTGCGATTAACTTGACTGTCAGGACTTAGCGGACAAGGTCATCATCTACCCTAAACTGCTCATTGAGGACTTAGCACTAGCCTACAAAAAGTTAACAATGAGAGCTTATTGGCTCAACAATTGAAGGAAACAAGGACAGACAAAAAGTGTACTTTTTTTTTTTAATTGGAGTGACTTGAAGTTTTCCCAGAATTGTTTGTTTATTGCTGTTCCTGAGTACTAATTTTAATTGTGGAAAAAATGTAAGCGAGACCATTCATAAAGTCTCTGGCACTGTGGTATATCTTTAATCTTTTGCTGTGAAATATCACCACAGCCAAACCCAGTGATATAATAGAATATAACTTATTATCATAACAAGTTTCTGGGACTCAAATCACTCACCATGGCAGCTTCTTGTCATCTTGCCATACCCAGGCTCTCCCTCGACTGCATGTTACATAAGCTAATTTACATATTTTCTGTATAAAGCAAAATCAAAAGAAGTCTGATCATTGATGTAGGAATATCAGGAGTAGTTCAAAGTTGATGTGTTGTGTTTTCCTGTTACATTTAATATGCAAATAAGCTGGATGCATTTGCATATCAATCTATTACAGTTTTCATAAATTTTGAAAGTGCCCATTTACAAAGCTGAGTTGCCACAGGTAGTTAAACAGCTAAACTAGAAACTGACTAGAACAAGTATGATGGCTCAGGTGACTTGTTAGTTATATAAAGAATCTTACAGGATAGGAAGGACTTCTCTGCCCTGGCAAGACTACATCCATCGTCTATTCCGGTCACTCAACATACCATGAACTCTGGAGCTCTGTTAATGTGTTGGAAATATTACATATGGGAGATGGGGCAGGCGCATCTGCCCTGCACACTCAAGCTGCATGCTCTTTCGCCAGAGTCCTTTGGACATCGTTGTCAACTCCCTGCTCCCAAGACTGACTCAAAGAAGTATCACACCTGCTGTCAGGCTTAAGGGCTCTCAGCAACCAACTCACCATAGCACTTGCAATAGACTCCCTCATGTGTAGATGTTTAATGCCTTAATGGCTGTTTAATGGCTTCTATCAAGCACCTATTCCTGAATGATAGTTAAGCCCCAGCCAAGCAGTGTATTATGTTTCTGGCCTGGACTTTCAGATCCACAGACCCACAGTCCCACTGAAACACACAGACACTTATATTAACTGGATGCTGATTGATCCAGGGCCCAGGCATATAACCTGCTAGTGCTTGCTCTTAATCTAACCCATGACTCTTATCCTGTTGAGCTGTGTGGCTCGGTACCTCTTCTCAGAGCAGAATTTCAACTTCTTTCCACTGCATCTGCTGGCTTCTCATCATGGGGTCTCTGGAGCTTCTCTTCTGTGGAATTTCTGCCCTGTTCTTCCTGTTCTCAGAGTTTTCTTAGTCTGGTAGCCCCGCCCACACTTCCTGTCTGCCTTTGGCCAATCAGCGCTTTTTATTAAACCAGTGGATAGGACAATTATTTACAATGAAACAACATAATCTCCCTACAAAGCAGCAGTCATACAATGGAGACACAGAGCAGCAGCTACCAAAACAGTTGTGGTTTCTCCATCCCAAGTTCAAACCTAACTGACTAAATTTGTAACTGGATGATGGGTAAAACATTAGCTGTCTGTGGGTGGGGTGGGAGAGGAAGAAAACAATTATTTTCTTGCTTGTCTACAATCAAGCACAGCTTATTCACACATTTTAAGTTAAACTCTTAATAGCTAAGCACAGAGAGCAAACACTCGGCAAGTGGACTGGATGCCGCGTTTCCTGAGAGGCTTTCATGGAATTCTGGTTTATTATGTCACTTTATGAGCAAGATGATTACATTTTTTTGAAATGCAATTTATCTGCATGAAAATATTAATTTGGTGGTTATTATTACAGTATTGGATTTCAAAGTAATTCTCCAGCTTGTTAAAACCCATGAAATGCTATGTGCCTTTTATGGCAAAGTATCTACGATCTGGGAGGAAGAAAGAGATAAAATTCCCCAAGTCAGGCCTATCTGAGGTTCATACTCTACTTCCTCTAGGAGATAGGCACTGCTGCCACTCTTGACAATTTACCTTTTCATGTTTATTTGATTTCTTCCTCCTAGATGTTTCTAAAAAACAGATATTCAAATAATCCAGGATTTGAACTAAATTTATGTATTTTCCCTTTACAATAAAGTTGAATTACAAAAATAAAAATTGGCATTTCCAAAGGTTGGCTCGCTACATCCTGTGCATGGCAATTCCTGTTGGGATAATGCATCATGTTTCTAACTGCATGGGCATGAACCAAGTAGAAGCATATCAAACTTTTACTATGTTACTCAGAAACTCGGTATTTTCCATTTATATGCAGGGTTATTTTATATTACCAAATGGCAATTTATATTTCCTAAGTGTGCGGTATTGAAGTGCAACTTATATATGATTTAGAATGTAAAGAAATCCAAGGTTCATGTAAATAAATGATCAAGAAAACATTTTTTTGTTATTTGTTTGTTTCTCCAAGGGTTTTTATTTTTGTTTTCATTGGTTAGAAGTTGGTATTCTAATTTGCTTGCCTTTTTTGTCACTGGGATGAAACAGTGGCCAAAACAAATTTGGGAAGGGTAAGGCTTGTTTTACTTTACGTGTTAGAATTCATCAAAGAGGGAAGCTGCCAGACTAGGAAGCAGGAAATGAAGCAAAAACCTGGGAAGAATACTGCTTACCGGTGTGCTCAGTCACTTCTCTTCTAGAACTTAGATACCTACCTTGGGATGGCACTACCCACAGGAGGTTGGTCCCTTTTACATCAATTAATAACCAAGAAAAGGCCTCAGAGACATGCCCTGGAGCCAGTCTGATCGTGGTTCCCTTTTCCAGCGCTACTCTATGTTTGCGGCACATTGTCATCTGAAGATAACCATGGCAGTAGTCTTGCAGTAAGGCACTAATAGGATCTGATAATAAACAGACTAATGCCCTTTTAGAGTGGTCATCTTCGAATTCTCATACCTTTAACTAGGTTATCTCCTAGGTCTTCTCACAGTGAAGGTCTTTACATATGTGAATACATATGTTCAAACTGGAACCTTTTATTTGAATATCTATTTGGACTCATACAAGGGGACCCAACACAAACGTCTCAGTTAGGATTTACTTTTAAAAGCTGCTCTCAAATTTCTGTCCACTAAAGAGATGGATAGATGGATACCTCTGCTTTGTTCTGAAGCTATATACCTTGACTAAGGGTCTATGAGACAGGTGTTCTCTATGCCATGCATGGTCCGCTCTTCTGTACTCACACTTTTCTAAGAAGAAACAGCTGTTACACAAAGGGCATGATTGGCAGCTGACAGGGTAGGTGGTAAGAAAATCAAAATGCAAAGGTGGAGACCAGTTTAGTGCTCCTTAAGTGTTTGGGGATGGTATTTGAGCTGATTTTAGGGCTTTTAAAAATACATCTTAATTCTACTGTTTGTAGCAATGTTAGTGATAATACTTTCTTGGTTGGCTGTGTTCTTATTATGACTTCTTCACTACAAAGAAAGGTTCAGATGCTTTTCTCAAATAGACCTTTCCACTTCTGTACCACAGCCTACCTACCTCTCATCAGATTTCAGAAAGCCTGAGTTTTTCCATTTTTCAAAAGTAGCTGCTTAAAAATACTTCAGGAAATCATTTGGATACATTTTGAAAGGTGCCGACACATAAACATTTCTTCTTCCTTTGTTGAGGCTGCATGAGAACTCACAGGTCAAGTCAGAACTTTGACGTATTTGTTTGTATTATTTGATGATATAGAGACCAGACCCAGTCGGATTTCTGCCACTTCTGGATAAACTGTCAGATACTCAACCCCAAAGTGAAACCTATGCTTTTCTGTCTTTTTATTCCTTCCAAGTCCCTGGATCACTTCCATATTCATTTTACTAGCAAGAAATCAAAGCAATTCTCTATACCCCTGTATTTAAATATCATGAACTTTGGTGATATCTGGTAACTTTCTAAAATACATGTGTGCATTGCTGGGAAGCATATATGCCCTGGCATGCATGCCCATGTCGGAAGACAGTTTGCAGGAATTGGTTCTCCTTTTCTGCCCTGTGAGATCCAGGGACTGAGCTCAGGTCATCCAGCGTGGTAGAAATAAGTGCCTTTACCTACTACCAAACCATAGGAGCTTCTTTTTGAGTGTACTTATTGGCTGCAAGGTAGTTTGTTCACGGCATTTTTTAAAAAAGCATGGAAAAGAGAATGAGCGAGCATTTTTATTCGTTGTAAAGTTTAGGAGAATATTGGCTTAGAATGAAAGGGGTAGCTTTGGAGCTTATGACAGGTGCAGTTTGTGATAGCTTTCCTCTTTTTTTAAAAAATTATTTATTCTATTAAAAATGTCTTTTTTATCCGTGTATCCCCCTGCTCCCCTCCCTTCCCTCCTGCCAGCCCCTCCCCATCAGCCTTCAGTTTCTCCCCTCCCCATGCCCCTATTCCCTCCCCCCAAAGGGCAAGAAGTCCCAAGGTCAGCTCAATGCGGCACATCCATTCCAGGCAAGTCCGATTTCCTCATCCCAAAGTCAAGACTGGGTTAGGTGTTCCTCTGCAGGGAATGGGCTCCAAGGTGCCAGTCCATGCACAGGAATACAGTCTGATCTCACCCCTCGAGGCTCCACATACTGCCCATGCCAATCGATGGTTGCCTACCCTTGGAGGGCCTAGCTCCTTTTCCCAATGGTTCCCCAATGGCTGTTCTTGATTCAGTGAGCTCCCCAGAGCTCCAAGCAGCCATCACTGTGGGGATTTTCCTTATAAATCCCATTACCTTGCTCATGTAGACATCCTCCCCTGCTCTCAGCTGGACCAGGAGATAATCCAAGTGCTCAGCCATGGATCTCTGCCTCTACCTCTATTAATTGTTGTATGCAGGTTCTGTGATGACACTTATGGTAGTTATTCATGGTATTTTGCTTTTGTCTCATTTTTAGTGTGTGGTACAGACGTCTGAGCTATCTGTGTACGGTGCGGTGTAATATCACTAAGTACCAAATCAAACCCTTCTCAAGTGGCATTTCAGCTAATTTAAAATAAAAATGTTATCACATAAGCCAGGAGGAAAATTCTCTTTCATCACCTCTCTCTGTTTCTTCCCTCACCCTTCTGGGTTTGTGCGCATGGGTGTCTTTGGTAAGCCTATTTTTGTGTTTAAGCTGCTTGTGGCTGGCTAAAGGATGACCTCAGAGAGAGAATGAGATACGATTTTCAAATTTGAGGTACTTCCTAAAACAGACTACATTCTATCAATGTACTTTATATGTAATATCAATTACTTTATATGTAAAAGTTCAGTTGGATTTTATTGGTATTCACTTAAATCTCTTTAAATATATCCTTTGATTTTAATATTTTATTAAGAAAATATTCTGAAGCATCCTCTCCCCTCCCTCTAGTAACTATTAAACCCATCCTCAAGAGTGATTATACTTTCTATTTCTGTCTTGATTTGCAAAGGCCATGGCAATCAATAATAACTGTAAAATAATGCGGAACAATTAGTTTTTCTTGCATGCCCATAATTTGTGTTGACATCAGCTGGCATTAGGTGATGCGTATATCACAGACAGGCAAATTAGGCTGCTGATAATTAAGTTTCGGAATCACTGCCATCATTTTAGCAGATTTTTGCCTCAAGTAAAGGATTTTTGAAAATATTGCATTCTATCATTCTACTAGCTACCAAAATAAGTGTATTTTTTTCTATAACCAAGTGAACTTTCAAACATCACTTCTTTAAAAAAAATAAAATAAGTGAATATATTTAAGGTTTTTCTCATAACATGATTATCTTTATAGCTTCGTACCTCCTTGAAAAAGTCACTTGTGTAAGGTAGAGTTCTCACTTACATGCAAGTACAATATTTGATTGTTTTTATAAAGTAAATTCATTTCCATCCCCTTTCAACAGAAGCAGAGGAGGGGTGGATGGGAAGAGTAGCGAAGGCAGGAGGGGAGGAGAGAGGGAAAATTGCAATTGAGGTGTAAAATAAATAAAAAATTTAATTATTAAAAAATGTTTTAAAAGAACGTGAATTTAGATACCAGTGCTGTGGTTAACTCAAGGGCCCATAGGTCTTTATAGCCAGTGATAAGCAAGCACGTTGAAGCTCATTCGTCATCCTTTATTTCTTTACCTGGGTTTGCTATTTCTTCTCTGCTCTCCTTCACACCGTCCTTTTACTGTACGATTGCTGGCCCCCAGACAGCCCCTCTGGCTTGGATACAGGAGAGCTCTGTTTGGTTAATTCCTCATTCTACTTTAGTGTGAGAGTTGCAAGGCAAAGTAAGGGAGAGGAAATAGCTGCACCCATAGAGACATGCAGGCTTTCGAGGTGTGGCTTGTGGTCTGTCAGCACTTGTATCAACATTCCAGATAAGGAGAATTTATTTTATGTATCTGCTATTTTGGGTTTGGAATTTGAGTCTCATTTTAGTAACAAGCCAAATATTATGAAGATCTTATATGTTTTAAGCAATCGTTTAAGAAGGAATAGAATTTATGTTCTTTCATCATCGTATTATGGGAGACAGTGAAGGAGTTTACACTTGTGTCCGTGAAAACCACTAATAAAAGCTGTTTGTAGAAGAGAAGGGTTTATTTGGGCTTTTGGTTCCAGAGGATTCCATCCATCTCAGTAGGGCAGCGAGGTAGGAGGCAGGCATGGAAGAGCAAGCTGAGAATTCACACCTTAAACCATAAATTCAAAACATCGACAGCAAACTGGATATGGCTCAAGGAACCTCAAAGTTCATTCCCAGTGACCTATCCAAAATGTACCCAAAGAGTGCCACCAGCTGGGGATTAATTATTCCAGTGTCCGAGATGATAGGACACCTCATTGAAACCACCAAAACTTGAAAAAGAAGAAAACCAATGCTGTTCCCACTAGAAGACAGACATTAGAAGCCATCTGTCCCACAGCGGCTGTTCCTGGGACGCTCCTCAGTGAGCTAGCTCTCCTGTGCACAAACGGCACAGGAAACTTATTTTCTGAAATAAATGTCATGGAATTTGAAGGAACGTGTGGTTTTCTTTCCTTGAACAAATTATAACTATATGCTTCTGATGGGTAAATAAGACCATAAAATGTGCTAATTTAATTTTTGGGAATATTTATCAGGAGTTGGGGGATAGTTCAGTTGGGAACCAGTTTGATAAGCAAACATGAGGATTTCCATCTAGGCTCTCCAGAACTCCTACGATAAAACGAGGCATGGTGTTATGCTTTGGCTCATGTGTCTAATTCATGTTAGGAAGGCAGACCACACACACACACACACACACACACACACACACACACACACACACACACGCAAAACTTTCATTGAGATATTAAACTTATTAAGTTGTGGGAAAAGAGCAGAAACATAGAATTTCCCTACAGTAAATAAAATTTAGAAAATAATTGACTAAAATAACAACAACAAAAATAAGTCTTGTGATGTAAAAAAAATTTGCCACTAGCTTACTTTGGAGTCAAAGAACAATTGGCCTTCCCAAATGGTGCTCAGTCTAAATTGGTGAGTGGCAAATACACAGTGTCAGACCTATTCAAGCACCTGGTTATCTCTGTCTAACCTCCAAGAAAGACAATCTTTAGTAGTTTATTCTGAATGTAACATACTTGAGAAATAAGTATATATCAGTATGTGTAGAAGACACAGTGAACAGATAAAATATGCAGCTAATATTCTTCATGTTTTACAATTAATCCATAATTTGAGATTAAGCTATGAAGAAGTCATGTGACTAATTTAAAATGGTTTTTTTTTTTTTTTTTTTTTTACAACATTTGTGGCAAATGTGTCTCCTGTCAGCATTTACCGTGTAAGCTGTGGCAGGTTTTCTCAGTGAGAAGTACGTCTCTTTCACAGCTACAAAGGAAGTGGTGTCTACTGACTTTCCCTCTCTTTAGACCAGGTCTGGGTCTTGTACTCATAATATAGTGACTTCACTGTAATATTAATTTATTCCACACCATTCCAAAGGACAGCAGAAGCTTTGATTGAAGGTTTTCAATTCAAGTTATTTCCCCCCTCATACAGGTGATACATTAATAGCAAACAAGAGGAATGTAACTGTATCTATTAGGTGAAACATTAATGGTTTAAACAGCACAATTAAAATTAATTAATTAATTTTTAAAAACAAGTTCTTTGGAGGTGGTGAGAGCCATTTAGAAATGAAAATTCAAATAAGAGAACATTCCTTGCAAGGCTGAATCCTTTCAGACTAACTATGCACATTTACAAACTAAATTCCGTTTTAAGAAATGAATTCAATGTTTTCAAAATCCTAGGAAGAAAAACAACTTTTAAATTGGATGCCTACTGGAGTCTGGATTCTTACACAAGTATTCTCAAAGACAATGTTCTTTCTTGTTCATTTTTAGTGTCGTGTCAGATGGAACATTTGGTAAGGAGTAGGATTATCAGATCTGTGTGTGCACTGTATTTTGTAAATACAATGGTAGCACCAATAAGATCATTTAAAAAAAGAACTTAAGAGAATTATGTTGGTTTTATCTACAGGTATTTATTGAAATGAATTTTAAAAATTCATCTGGGCATTTCTCCTCCAGCTGAGAAGCCCAATCACTTGTCTGTCCCAAGAACCACACTGTACACAGCATGTCTTACAAAGGTTTGCAGGAATAGAGGTCTTACAATAGAATTAGGTGGATTTACTTGTATTTCCAGCTTATCTGTTCCCTAACTCATATATCATATCATCATTTCTGCTCAGCACAAACTTAGAAAACGCATGTATTCTCTAATAATGTCTCTTTTCAGAAATGTTCGCAGCAAACCACCCGCCATTTGAGACAGTGATTGGCCCAAACATTTAAAATAAATTTTAAGATGCAACAGATGTCTCCCATTGGCCTAGCATAGACTTTTCTTTCAGAGAGATAATCACCCAACTGTTCATTTTTAATCTCCCAAAGGAGTGAATCTTAATTACAGTTTTAAGCATCATTTTGTGTTTTTGTTTGTAACAGAAGAAATAAAACAACTGGTCATCATTTCTTAATTGTACTTCAAGATGTGGAATTATCATCATCATTTTATTTTATTCTTTGAAATTTTCATACATTTATGCAATGACATACGATCATATTCACTTCCCATTTGCTCCTTCCAGCTCCCCCCAAATCAGCTTCCACACATCTTCCTTCTAACTTCATGCCCTCTTCATTCAATGACCCACTAACTGGGATAATTACTGCAAATATGTGTGTTTTTGTGGGACCATCCAATGGCCATACCTTCAAAGAAGAATCCCTCTATTACAGCAAATATGTTACAACAATCCATACGTAGACTTATAACTGGTAAGTTCTGGAAATAAGCTACCATGAGTCCTTAGCTCTAAATGGGCCATTATTGCCAGTTTAATGTGACTTTCTTCATGTCACTCCCCCCCACACACACCATATCTTTATTTCTCCCTCCACTCCATGCTAGAGATGTAACCTACCAATTCACACACACACAAGAAAAATAGTCTACCAAGAAATTTATCCCCAACCTTTCATTTTAATTGGCCTGTATAAATATGTCACTGAAGAAAACACATTTGGCGCTGGAGACATGACTTAGCAGTTAAGAGCACTAGCTGCTCTTCCAGAGGTTCTGAGTTCAATTCCCATCAACCACATGGTCACTTACAACCATCTAATATGGCATCTAATGTGCTTTTTCTGCAGTACAGACATACATGTAGGCAGAACACTCATATACATAAAATACATAAATAATTAAATTTTGAAGAAGGACGGAGAGGAGGAGGAGGAGGAGGGGGGAGGAGGAGGCGGAGGAGGAGGAGGAGGAGGAGGAGGAGGAGGAGGAAGAAGAAGAAGAAGAAGAAGAAGAAGAAGAAGAAGAAGAAGAAGAAGAAGAAGAAGAAGAAGAAGGAGAAGAAGAAAGCATATTCATAACCAGACTTTATGTTGGCCTACATTAAGGAAGTGGTTTTCTATTGAATTTTAAGGATAATACAAATAATTATGACTGTCTATTGATCCAAATAGAATTAAGTGATAACAACATTCTGTTTAATGCAGTCTGAAAGAAAGGGAAGGTAGACCAGAAAGATAAAGTGCTTGGCAATGACAAGTATATTTGCCATGGTTAATGAAAACTTGAGAAATACACCCCTTGATATAGTCCACCATCAGCTACATTGTCAGCTAGGAAATAAGTACCTATCAGTTTCGTATTTTTTTTAAATACAAAACACACTTGAATAGAAAACATTTAAAACTTTTTAAACTTCAGTAAATCTACTCAAGGAAAGGTCTCTTTTGCATCTTAAACAAACCTATGCAAATACGTGCTTGCTATAAAATAATATAAAAAATAATATGATGATGCTTAGGGCTATTATGAGCTTCTGAAAGAATAATATCAACCTTGAATTAAAGTACTAGCTTGCCTGTTGTTTAAATGCAAATGTTACTTTTTCCAGGTCACTTCCCAACAAAACAGTTTCAGTCCCTTTGAAAGTAATTTGGCATCACTGAGTTAATTTTGTTGTTGCTCTTGAGTTTTTTTAAATCAATATAATATAAAATATAAAAATCTATTTTCAAAGTAACTAATTTGTCATTCAGAATGAAAATAATTTGTGCGAAAAGTTCTTAGTATCTGGCAAAGCAACAGCTAACCCAAGACTGCCTGTTGGGAGGTGGGAACAAGACTGTGGGTTTCTGGAGAAATTCTCCCCAGCGGAGCACTGTTGGGGAAAGAAGTAACCAGGATAGCTGTGTTTTCCAGAGCAGTTTACAGCAGAGCAGCTACTGAGAGGTAGAAACTGCTTCTCTCCTTTCCACTGGATGCAAACTTTATGCTTGGAACTAAATAAAAATGAGGTAAACTGGGAGATTAATAGATTTCCAAGGATTTTCTTACTGGATAAATGAATGGCATTTCTGAGAAGGAC
Organism: Phyllotis vaccarum; assembly: GCA_033318265.1. Lineage (NCBI taxonomy): Eukaryota > Metazoa > Chordata > Mammalia > Rodentia > Cricetidae > Phyllotis > Phyllotis vaccarum. Next base: position 3,316,867 of record JARWLC010000007.1, read on the forward strand.
AGAGGAGTCAGTGGATGATCTGCCAGCTAACCACCACAATTTACTATGATTTTAAGTGTGTATTTCAAGAAAAAAAATTGATTAAATTCTACTCAGTTCAATTATTTTAAAAAAATCTTCAAATTTCCAAGTATTTCAGCTATAAAAACTAAGCACCGGTTTATGTTTAAAATAATGTTATTTTTTGTCTTTTTTGTTTTTATGTTTGTCTTTGCAAGAGGGTATTGTATTTTATTATTTTCTTAAATTCTCAGTAATGCCAAATTTCAAAATCCATTTTAGTAGGAACTATTCTAAAAAGACAATCAGGTACCCATCTGGCACTGACATTCATCTCAGAGAAATCGTTACAGGTGCCTTTCCCCGTATCCTGTTTCCTATTTACCAATTGTTACTATTGCAATCTTCCCAGTGAACAAAATAACTCTCTTGCTACATGTAAAAACTAATGCCTTGAATAAGGCCCAAGTTAAATTCAGTAGCCAACAAATACACGGTTATGCACTCTTCTCTTTGCTTTGCCCTCATTTGTATAGATTCAAGTTTCCCTGCTCAGGGAGAAGTCTACAAGATATACATTAATCCCTTAAGAAGCTTAGGGGCTGGGGCTGGAACTGTAGCCAAATGTCAAAACTAATATGGCACTGGGTATAGTTCTAGCAACACACACACACACACACACACACACACACACACACACACACACACACACACACACACACACACGAGAGAGGGGGGGGGAGCGCACAGCTTGAGAAATCCAAAACTTTGACATTTATTTCATATACCATACACACACTTCTTGTAAGTTCCTTGTTACTATTGTGTTTCATGGTTTTTTGATTACTCAATGGCTTTTTTTCTAAACCTTTATATTCAGACCATAATGAATTCCGTTATTCACAACTGGGTAAGAATAACTTAAATTGTCTGTTATCTGGTAGATCCAGATGGCCTGTGCACAAAACTACAGTTGGCTTCAGTAATTTTAAAAACTATACCAAATTAGTTGTCAGCAGCTTCCTAGGCTGTTCTGCTGCCCACTTTCTCAGCGTGTTATGTGGCTCCGCACCCTCCCCCTCATCCTGCGCCACAGCTCAATAACACAGAGACAGGAAAAGCACATGGGCATGTGTGCTCACTTTAAGTTCAACAGTTACTAACTTGTTTAGGCAGATCTGGCCCTACTGATGTATTGAACCCTAAATATTTGTGTCCCCAAGAAGTTTAATGACTCGATCAAGATTGCATTACAGAATAAATCAAACTTGGATCAGAAAGGGAGGGTCTTATCTCCACTTTTATATATCCTTGAGGCATGAAAGTGAATACTCTCTTACCAAAAGAGCAGGGACAGTAAACTTGGGTTCAAGAGTTTCTGAATCAACACAGCTCACAAATTCAATGGAAAAAGGTGGATAGTTTCAAGCTGCTTTTGCATGTAGTGCTCAGGAGTATTGCAAACACATATATTACTCTCTATCGTGGTCAAAAAAGTTACTGAAAAATGCCCATGGTGAGAAGACATGTTAGCCTAATAATCCATTATGATCTCATCCACATTTTATTATTAAAGTTAGAAATTACCTCAAAATAGCCATTAAAGTAAGCCTCTTTGCATTTTGTATTGGGAAAGCAGCTTTGCCCAAATTAATTCAAATTTAATTAAATTAAGTAAATGTATATATAGTACCTACACAGAGATGTTTTGCTTAAACTGCACACTGCACATTTCAAAGTTTTTCCTGATTGACTTGGAGGCTTACAAACTGATCTTATACATGTTACTGTTTCTGAGCTGTAACCTTCTGAGAGACTTGGCTTAATTGTAGCTTCCAGAGAAGTAAGTTTCATTTTTTAATTTCTCTATGTGTGGTGCATGAACAGGTGTGCGTGTGGCTGGTGAGAGCTGTACTCACACCTGTAAATATTTGCAGTGACCAGAAATTGACTGGAATGCATTCTTCAGTCACTTTCCTACATTAGTTGTTAGAAAGGGTCTCTCAGTGAACCTGTAGCTTGCCATTTCAGCAAGACTGGCTGTTCCCAAGCTTCCAGGATCTACCTGTCCTACCCTCTAGAGCTGTTAAACATGTGGAATAGATGGTTCAACCAAAACTCACAATCTCTCCAGCCACAGTATGTGCCATTAGATATGCTCTGCCTGGGGTTATAACACATTGGTACAAATTTATTCTTTGTTAGCATAGGAAACAGTTGCTATGGATGGAACAGTTTTGTCTTTATCCAACCCTTAATAGAAAACACAATTCAGGATAATACCATTTTGTTTCTTATGAAGAATAGTGGTGTGCAAATGGATTTCTAAGTTTAGCATAATCAATAGGATAATAGCATACCATGAAAGTTGAAGCTATATAATAATTTCTGATGATTTGCTTTCATTTACATTAGTAGCTTATTTTCTGTAGCACTCAATTTAGGTTTATTTAATTCCTTGGCTTTTAAAATATAATATATTTTTATTTATATTGATGTTTTGCCTGTGTGTATGTCTGTGTGAGGGTGTCAGGTACCCTAGAACTGGAGTTACAAACAGTTGTGAGCTGCCACGTAGGTGTTGGGGATTGAAGCTGGGTCCTCTGGAAGATCGGTCAGTGCTCTTAACCAAACCTTAAAAAGAGCACCTTGCTTGTATTACCCTAATTGTTTTTACTGTTCGTTCACCTGTATGAATGATATTACCCCAAAAAAAGTCATGTCAAAGGGAGATTAAAGAACCTGTAATTGAAAATGAAGGATAAGCAAACATGAACTCCTCTAGGGTGGGAAGACTAGGTAGAGGAAGTGGGAAGAGAAGCCTGTGCTGAGCAAAAAGGTACCAAGCCACATGGCTAAGCATAAATAGTAATGATGGGCTAACTTAATGAGTAAGAGTTAGCAAGTATTAGGTCTGAGCATAGGCCAAACAGCAAGACACAGAGGAAGGAAGATGGGGTCGCTGCTCTGAGGAAAGGTACCAAGCCACAGGGCTAAACATAAGAAATAAGAAATATGAATTAACTCGAAGTGTAAAAGTTAGATAGTAATATATCTGAGCCATAGGCCAAAGAGCTTGTAGTTAATATAAGTCTTTGTGTAATTATTTGAGACTACGTGGCTGTGGGTAGGTCTGGACCTCGGGATTAGCTGGGCGGGATAGAAAAGCAATGGCTACAAACAGCATTCTAACTTGATGCAGGCACACCCACATAAAGCCCTTGAAAGCTTAAGAAGGTTCTAGAGCACAGAAACTGAGCGAAAAACAGCGCCCTGGTTGTGTCTCTCAGGTGGACCTTGGTACAGAGATGCCAAGGTGTGAGGGCTTAGGTTACAGAGTTTGAGACTGAGCTGCAACAAGGCGGTTCCCGGAGACTCACAGAAGCCTCGGTGCAAGCATGAGTTTCACGCAGACGAGAGGGGAACAGAGGGTACCACTTCTTGGTAGCAGCGTTTTCTCAGGAAGCCTCTGTGTGTTTATTTGGGCCTAAGCAGCTATGGATCTGTAGGTCCAAACTTTAGGGCTAGGCTGGGCCAGACACTTCTGCCTACATGTCCCTAGACATGAGGGCTATAGTTTGTTCTGAGAACCAGCGTCCTAACGTGTATAGAGTTATACTTAATTTTACCGCGTTTTACATGACACCGGTATGTCCCTCCACAGTGACAAGACTGTCAGGCTCTTTCTACATGTTTCAAACTTTGCTTACAAGTTAGCTGGATGTGGACGTTTATATTTACGTTCACCTTCACATATATCATCCCCCCCGCCCCAGAATAACTGTTGTTTGTTTTGGTTTCAGAAGGCCACAGCTCTAACCTCTTTATATTGGCTGGTACATTAGACACATGAATAAAACTCAGTATCTATTTATTTTTAAACGCTATCTTCTCCCTCGTCCTTTCATGCTTCTGCTTTGTTTGGTTTGGTTTATTGAGACAGGATTTCTCTGTGTGGCTTTGAATGTCCTGGAACTCAGTAAACCAGGCTGGTCTTGAACTCACAGAGATACAATATAATTCTATCATTTTCCCTCCAAAGCCTCAGTATTCCTCACCTTGTTCTTGTTCAAATTCATGGCCTATTACTACATTAATTGTTGTTTCACATATGTATATACATGTGCATATATTTACAGACATAAATATGTAACACACGTGTATCTTCCTAAATACATATGTATAAGCTTCTCAGTGCATACAATATTTCTTATATGTGCATACAGGTATCTACATAACGGCACAAAAACTTTTATAAAGGTCATTTTTTCCTTTCATCTCTATAGCTAAAACCTAGCAGAACACTATATGAAACCATAACATTTCGTGAATATTTAACCAAGGAGCCAATTTAATAGCATTTAGAGTTTATTCCAGAGGATAAAAGTGAGAGTGAGGCCTTCACAGAATGTGGAGAAATTTCTGTTGTAGCCTTGACATGAGAACACGCTCAGTGTGTCTGAAGAGAAAGCAGAAGGATACAGAAAAAGACCAGTAGGAGATAAAATTAGAGAAATAAAGAGTCTGGTCATTACATTGCTATGATGTGTATGATAAACCTTTGGCTCTTACCCCAAGTGAGATGAAAAGGGCCTGGATGTCTTAAAAGCCCAATCCGTGTTGTTGTGGCAGCTGCTCTAGAGAGGACAAAGGAAATCGAGAACAGAAGCTTTGGGGAAATACCGAGAGACAGTTTTAATCTGTGGGAAGAGGCTGGAGAGGCAGAAATGTATGCAGCTGGGCAAGCATGGAAGCACTATGTGCGTGTAGGAGCGTACTGGCTATAAATTTATAGGTTGCTTCTGATGGAATTTACCAAAGGATGTGAGATAACAAAGTTAATGATGACTCCAAAGGTTTTTGCATGAACGACTAAAAAAACGCTGTTAGACTCAGAAATGGGAGCATAAGACGGGTCAATTTGGAAGGCAAACAGAGTAATTGCCAATTAGGTTATGTTTTCTTTGAGTGAATACAGAACATAACTTTATGAGATTTTCATTTAATGTCTAAAGATGTAGGTCAAATATTTATAGCCCCGAACACTCATTACAATATGTAATCTAGCTTGGTCTTCTAAGTCCTATTTCAATATACAAAACCATTAAAATAGCAATTAAAAAAACAGAATATGTTTATTGGCAAATATTCTGGTGCAAAAAACTTGACAGTTTAAAACCTCATATCATCTTGGATAATTTAAATGGATGAATTAAATATAACATAAATTATTCAAGCGTAAATGATTTAAAAGCAAGTAGCACGTTCATTTAATCATTTTCCCCCTTAGAGCATTTTGTAGGATTCAACAATTTTGCAATTAATTGTCAGAATTTTCTGGTCAATACATTAAGTTCCTGTCTTATTAAATATTTGAATTAAAAATCTACTCTACATATAGTATATTGAACATTTCAAGTCTTGATGGTTTAATTCTGTATTTATATCACGAAAGGTGGCATTTTTCTTTGTACTTGCCTCATTTCTTAAAGCTAGACATAGATAAACATGTAACTCTAATTATTCTTTCATGTTAATCAGAGACAAGAAAATATGGATGTAGGAACCTTGCGCTTATTTTTTCAGTAAGGCCCTTTTGGATTTCTCAACATGGGTCTTTACCATACTGCATTAAACATTAAATTCAGCCTAATTGATATGGGGATATCAAGAAATACACTGATTAACTGTCCTCTTACAAAGGATATAGTGTTTTCTATATAATCTCACTGTTCATAAGTATGTTAGCTATATACATACATATATGCATATATACCATAAAGTATTCCAGAAGAATATCATAATTTTTGCATATTCCATTTTTATAGTATACTCTATTTTACAATAACTATACCACTTCTTATATGTATGTATATATATAATAAAATAAATCTGCATCTTAAGAAGATATTTTTACAAATACTGTGGGAGAAATTAAAAGTAGCCACTATTTTGTTGAAATGTCTTCTTGGCAGTCATTGGGATATTTTATGTGTATTACTGAATAAAATTTTTTCCATTTTTGGATAGGAGTTAAGTGGATCTTGGCATATGTGGAGGGTATATTTGGTGGTGAGAGTAAAAAGTAATTTATTTTTGTGAATTTATTTGTATTTCATTACTTCATAAAATAGCCATAACATGATATTAAAGCCAAAATTGACCACATTTCATACATTTCCTATCCTGAAACACAAATGCTAATTAGCATTTGGCAATTTCAATATATGCTCATGGTTTACACATTTTGTTTTTAACTCTTATTTAACAAAGAATATATTTTACTTTCTCTAAAATCATCTTCTATAAAGTATATATGGATATGTAAATTTGGACTCAATTTGAAATGATGACTTTATTTCAACATTCACTGTCTACGTGATATTATCTACGGATACTTTGAGAAGCTGTAAGTAGAAAAATATATGACTCCAGAATCCATGAAGCTCAAATATACAAGAAACACGTCTCATAAAGACTGTGTTAATTCTTAAATAATGTAGCAAACTCATCAGTGATGATGGAAGAGCTCACTGTGGCACAGTGATGGGGAAGAGAGCATTTGTAGAATTGGGTAAAGTTTAATGGGTGTGTCGCATTGGACTTTGAAATTGGGACTTAGAAATGAATGAGATTGTTCCAGGTGATGTAGAGTCAGGCATTTCCAGTGAGTTGGAGTCAGATGTGGACCAGAGGATGAAGTAGAGTGAACAGCGGAATCTGTTACTTACAATGAGTGTTTGGTAAGTCATAGTGAACCAAAGATTTTTAAAAAGCCAAATGTTAAAATGCAGGGGCCAGCACACCAGGACCTCACCTCCTTGTTGCTAAAATATTGTTAGGAAGGGTAATGCACCCTTCTAAAGTATAAATCATATGGATACAAAATTGATATAGATCAAGTGATTTCTAATTTACATGCAGATTAACTAAGAGCTTGATTTTCAATACTTGAGCAGAACGTAAGGAAACTTGATATGCTGATGGGAGTGGAGGTCTTCAGAAATTTCTTCTTTAACTAAAAAACAAGGCCATTCCATCTTCCCAGGTCTCGCCCAAAGTTTCTTTTGAAGGATCATTTAAGATCCTAAAATGCACACATATTTAATTCTTACTACGATCACTAGATGACATCCCATGTGGGCAGTTAAAGGCTACAGAGAGGGAATCCGGTTATCTGCAGCTGATCTACCACTTTATACAGCACCACAGACTGATGACACAGATAGCACAGGGGCAAAGTTACTTGTCTATGTGGAGAAGGTACACACTCTAACAAGTTGTTCACACTACACTCATAAGACATAAAGCCCAAGATAATCTTACAAACACAATGAGAATTTATGTGACTTCACACAGACCAATGTGAGTTTATGTGCTTTTAGTGATAAATCAAACATCAGATTTTCAATAACACTTTCTTGTCGATCAAAGAATCACAATGCATAGAGAGAAGTTACAAGATCATCTTGTTACCCCTCTCTGCCTCATAAGTCTGCCTCTCTAATTGTCCACAAAAAAATAAGCTATCTCTCTTCTTTTAAAAAACATTTCTGCTTAATAATTTCAAGATGACTATCTGTGATAAACTAAATCTATTACCGTTGTTCTGGAGGGAGTAAAGTGCAGGAGGAGGTTGACTATCCACCATAGGTGACCCCCTCTGTTCCTAGTTCAAATGGACCTATTTTAAAAACCATCTCTCAGACAACTAACTTTACTCATGTCCATAGACTGATAATGTATGAAATAGACTCAAATGAGTACATATAGTCACATCAAAACACACACAAACAAGTAGCTAACAAGGGACAATTTACTGATAAATTGAAGATAGAATTAAATGCCACACTCCCATTGCTGTTAGTGCAATGCAGAGCTAAGGACAGAACTGTGTTTAAATGTCAATGTTATTATAAAAATAAGTGTGATACCCTCCCGCTCCTTTCAGAGACTGACCTTGCTAGTTATTGCACTGTCTTATTACTTCAATTTTTAAATTATTTTGTAATTTTACTCACTGCATTACACCAACTTCTACTAAGGAATTATCAAACACTAAACTAAAACCATGTATACCTTGAAAAAATATTAATGAAGGCAACCCTTGTCCATCATAATCATTACGTAAAATTGTAGAAATGTTGTATAAAGTGGTCGTTCATATTGAAATAAAATTATCATGATTCAGAGATTTCCTTCACTAGTGTGCATTAAAAGTGCACAAAGCATTGCACAATCATTCAAATAAGTCATTGAAATGCTATTGTCAAGAGCCAAAGTTAGAAACAGCCTAATTGTCCATATGCTCATGATTGAATAAATGAAATCTGATGTACATATAGGGGGGATATCATTTAGCTATAAGTGTGATAAAATTCTGACCCCATGATAAAGCAATAGTTAAAGCACTATGCTAAGCAAACATAAATCATAAATCACACAAGGACTAAAATTGTGTGATTCTTCCTGTATGATCTTAGAGTGGGCTCCAGCATAGACAGAGTGTAGATTAGAGATTGCCAATAAGGAGTCAGGGCTTCTCAAGTGTGTTTGGGTTCTGTATGTTGATAGGTTCTTAGAATAACAGAGGTGGTAATTGTGTAATACTGTGAGTGTAATTAAAACTACTGAATCTTTCACTTGATGTAGTTAACATGAATGATGTTGTTACATATATTTACATTAATAAAAATGACCAAAAACATGAGAGTTAGCATTTGTAAAATATTATACTTATTGAATCTTGTTTGTATTTTTTTTAAAAAAAACAGCATAGACATATTGTTAATTTCACCTTAAGCTAAAATTATTGCCAAATTCTTTTCACTACAATATTAAATGGTTGATGTCACATATCAAGGACTTTCTACTCTTTCAAAATGTTTCTCCTCCGTACATCGATTCTTTCTGACTTTAAAACTACTTCCAACTGACCTACAAGTGGCTACATTTCTAGTCAACAAAAGGATTCATTGTGGCTATCTCTGGGCTAAGTGAAGACTTTCTTCTTAAGATCTCTATCGTCAGTGAAGAGGAGGAAAAGTAGAGTTTCCAGACAGATCTGAGTGCCAGCATATGATGGAGGGACATATCACAAATTCATAACAGCCGAGGGAGCAAACTTAAAATAACGAATGGAGAAAATCAGGAGAGGAAATGGGTTTCTACTGAGACCTGTAATATTTAAGGTCTGGGTAACGAAGAAATGTTGCAATCAGAGAGGAAAGCCCATCAGGCCAGGCACAGGAGCTAAAGAAGAAGGGGAAAAACCTGCTTACACCACCATCCTGTTCTTTTTACGTTAAACTGCTTTGTTGCAGACATGGCACTGTGGGATTCCTCACACATCCCTTAGTGTCACTGACTTCTTGTTTGTTCATTAATATCACTTCCTAGTGCAGATGAATCAGACATCATGGTGCTCTGTCTACAAATTGACTATGATGTACCCTTTTCAGGTAGTAAATAGAAAATACGTCATCTATATATTTGACGTGCTTTAATGTGGAGTATTATAAAGTAGCATTTAATGCTGTCATTTATTAAATGTATTTGTTGATTTCCAAATGTTAAGGGTAAAATACTATTATACAACACAATTCAGCCAATGCTGGAAAAGATTACATATTATTATTCTTGTCATTGTTCACAGTTATAATAATATTAGGCAGGCTCAATGGAAAACAGAAGCTGTATGTTTGAACTTTCCAAATAAACTACAACATTGTACAAAAAGATGAATCTGTTCAATACCTTCTTGACTTTGTTATCATCATATACCTTGTAACAAAAAAGCCAATTTACTCAAATTCATAATGAACCTATGATTCTACAAAGTAAATGGATTTGTGGATTATAGAACAGATACTTCTGTGGGTTATTTCTTTATTAAGAAATCTATAGAGAATAGAATAAATATGGCATTAAATCCTATTCAGTCAATTCTCATAAGCTCTTCATGTTTCTTTAAACATACATTTTGGTAAATATTATCTCTAAAATTGTAAAAGAAATAAAAAATTTTATAAAAATATAGAAAAATTATAAAATGAGCATAATGCAGGTTCTCAAATACTAATTTACTCTTTGCGGTTACAGAATAGGAGTTGACAGCTGTTTGCTGCCCGGTATTCATCAGGTTCTCCATCTTGTTTCATATAGCAATCACATGTGCTGTGCTATCAGTGTCACTGCTGTTACGCTGATCCTGGTGGAATCCCAGCAAAGTACAGGAAGCTCATAATAGAACAGAGATTCATGCCTGTGTCTCGTCAGCTCAGAGTTTCGCACAAGACTTTGACAACATCTGTGACCAAAATTGAGGTTTCTCCTTAGACTTACACTTTGCTACTGAGAATAGGGATGTGTGTGTGTGTGTGTGTGTGTGTGTGTGTGTGTGAGAGAGAGAGAGAGAGAGAGAGAGAGAGAGAGAGAGAGAGAGAGAGAGAGATCTGTCTTAACAATTTAAAGTTAAACAATAATGAAAATGCCAGAGAATGCTGGTGCTCTTCAGATTATAATGGTACATCTTTTAACAATAGTTTTTTTCTATATTCTGTCAATAAAGCCATGTGCCTTCAGTAGAAACCGTACTTCAAAGTCGAGAGCTTGGAACTGGCTCTAGCTATCGACCTGCGAGGATGCTGAGTGGAGTCACAGTCAGTTTTAGAGCTATGAATGAGAATGACTAAGGTGGCAGTGTGCTTTATTGCTCAGCAATGGCGTTTTAAGACTAGGTTTACTGAACTCAGCTTTTGGTAAACACTATTTCAATGTTTGGTAGGTCTGTCAGGGCAAAGTTCTTCATATTTTGAAAGGATCTGTAGAAAAACATAACTCAAATTATGGAATTAATATATCAAAATTGTTCTACAACAAAAGAATTGTACTATATTATATAGAAGTAAATTTCAGATAGTACCTATTTTTATAAGTCACTTTATACTATTTACTATCTGTGTTATACTATGTAATCTTCAATTCTGAAAATGTATTTACAATGAAGAAGGTTGAAACATAAACCATTACAATACAAAGATGATAATGGGGAAGAGACAAGGATGTTCACGTTCTCTGTTTTTATTATGTCTAGCACTGGAAATCTTAGCCTGAGCAACTGGACAAGAAAAAATAATAGCGCCCCTAAATCAGGGAGTAAAATCACTCCCGTCTGTGACCGACATTAATTTGTGAAGATTAGAATAAGCCAACTTAGAACTAATAAATACTTCAAGTAAAACTGTAGGATAAACACAAAATGATCAACTGTTTTCTTTTCTTATATGCTATAACAAAAATAGAAACAGTGGCTTGCGTAGTGACATAGACCTTAATTCTAGCCCTCAGAAGGCAGAGACAGGCAGATGAGTTCTGGCCTTGTCTACACTGAGATTCTAGACTACCCAGGAGAATACAGTGAAACCTTATTTTAAAAAAAAACCAGAAATTATGAAATGAGAGAAGTGTTGAGGACTAAGCTTAAGGTGTTGAAAGCTTTGTAACACTGACAAACTATAAAAACTTCTGGACTAAATGAAATAGAAATCAATAAATAATGTACCATGTTCATGGTTCAGAAATTCTAATGTTTTGAAATGCTCATACAAGCTTAAAATTTGTGGGTCATGTGTGTATAACTGATGTGAAAAGATGTGGTAGTATAAATTTGGTAACAAGCATGCAATATATACACATTAAATAATCTCATTATACATGTTGAAAATAGTAATTTTATTTGGAAATGAAAATTTCACATCACCTAAAATGATCTATAAATTAAAAAAAACTTTATAAAACTTCAAATGTAATGTTTCCCATAAACAGAAAAAAATTTAAAATTCAGACAGAACCACAAAAATCCCTAAGTCCATCAAAAAGAGGAAACTGGAAGTATCATATTTCATGATTCCAAATTGTATTTTAAAGCTACAGTGCTCAAGACAATGATATTATTATAAACCAGGTAAGTTAATAGTAACAAAGCAGAAAGCCAATGAATAAACACTTAGTATACCATCGATTGATCTCTGACAAGTGTCAAAAATGCAGGTCCTTATCTTAAACATAAAAATCAACTCAGCATGGATTAAAGACTTACATAAAGGCTGAAATCATAAGTTCTAGAAAAATCTTAGATGATTTTGTTGGCTTTACATATAAGATTGTAACATAAAAAGCAGACCACATTAGACCAAGAAATGTCTGCAAAGCAGAATGAACAGTTATCAAGATGAAAAGGCAACCTCTGGAAGAATATTATTTTGAGGTAAGTTACTTTTGTTTATGTGGCCTTTAATATAACTGAGAAGCTGTGATCTGAATGGCCAATTGCAAGGCAGGAAAGAAGTAGGCGGGGCTACAGGGAGAGACAACAAGTAGGAGGAGACCTCTGAGCAGTCAAGCGAGTTTGACAGGAAAAAACAGGCCATCAAAGGCCACCAGACCACCAGCCACCAGGCCACCTAGTCACCCGGCCACCCAGCCACCAGGTCACCAGTCCACCAGCCACACAGCCACCCGGTCACCAGCTACACAGCCACCCAGTTACCCAGCCACCAGCCACCAGGCCACTCAATCACCTGGTCACCAGCTGCACAGCCACCCAGCCACCCAGCCACCCAGCCACCCAGCCACCAGCTACACAGCCACACAGCCAGCCACACAGCCACCCAACCAGCAGCTACACAGCCACCAGCTACACAGCCAGCCATGAAGTAAGAATAGGATTTACACAAGTAAGAAAATGGGAAAAGGCCAGAGGCCAAAGGTAGAGGGGATACGGTAAGGAAAGGGGCAAAAAACAAGCCAAGCTATGGCCAGGTATTGATAAGTAAGAACAAGCCCATGTGTGATTTATTTGGTTGGTGGGATCCCCAAAAGAGCAAAGAATGAAAACAAACAATAGCAACCTACAGAGTAACAATAACCAGTTAATACACCGATTAAAATACAACTCAGTTCAAGAATAATAAAACAATATATTTTTAAACAGACAAAGGAGCTCATAAAAAGGCATGTGAAAGTATGTTTGACACTGGAGCTGTAAAAATCAGAACTGTATTGAGCCACCCCCACTCTTTGTGAATGGATGAAAAGAAAGTATTAGTGAGGATGTAGGGAAAAGAGAATCCTTACATTGTTGAGTGTGTAAAATGCTACAGCTGTGACAGGAAACAGTATGAAAGTTCCCAGAGAAATTAAATGCAGAACTAGTGTGCACCTACTAATCCCTCTTGGACTGTGAAGCATCCTGCTAAGAAACTATTGCCTGATACAATATCTCCATGTTGACATTTTCTACAGCATTTGAAAATAGCCATGACATGAACACAGCTAAGTGACTGCCAACAGATAAGTGAATAAAAAAAAAAATTGCATAGGGATTTGTAATATTTTCCAGGACATTTGCCGAGAAAATAGATAACACATATTCTTCACACATATATGAATAAATGTTAACTCTATGTGGTCATAAATTTGTTAATCACCTGAATTGTGCTATTTGTTGAATATTATGTGTATGAACTTTTTAAATCATTTTACACCTGAAATATAAGATATTTTTACTTGTGAATTATGCCTCAATAAGCCTGGATAAAGTAAAAATTTCTCTCTATAGCGGAAGAGGATAATTTTTAAATATTATTAACGATGATACATGGAAGCATACTGTGTTGACACATTAAAGCCCTAAAGAAAATGACTGGATTTTCTTGTTAACCATATAAAAAGGTGGTGGGGGTCTTATTAAACAAATAACTGCCAACATCTGTTTTCCATGACAGTAGACTTAACTGTCTATAAAACATCTTTAAGAAATATTTTGCTATAAGAAGACTGCTTCATCACTGATGTAAGTCAAGAAAAAAATAATTCCACTTGAAGACTGAAATTTTTAGAGTATCTACCTTGGTGGAGTTTCATTGTAATTGGTGTAAGAGTTTGCAAACCTTTTAAGCCACAGATAAAACATCTGTGGCTCAATAGTCATCCCAAACAAAGCAGTTATAGTTACCATCATGCGTGTTTATTATACTTATTATATATCATAATGTTGTTATGTATAATATATTGTTATACATATATTAACATATATCATATTATGCATTATATATTATAGTAATTATTTTTCTTTTCTTATTACCTAACAGCATGATGTTACTAAGTTCACTTCGTGTATATATAGTAGATGTTTGAAAACTGTGACCTTGTTAACATTTTCAAATGCTACTTTAGAATGTGACTACCATCAGATAAAGGTTATAAGCATGTCTGTATCAGAGACAGTAACATAATTTCAAAACTAAAATGTCTCTATCAGTGTCACAAAGACCTATACATAGGTATAACCGTTAGAACTCATACAACATTTCTATTCAAGATCTATAATCAATTAAATGGTAAATAGACTTAAAATTACTCACTACCGAACTGGTATATACACTAATATGCACTCACAAAAACTTGGCATGAAGGTTAAAAATATTGGCAATAGGTAATATCAAAGTTGAATAAGTGATACATATAGTGAGCATTTGGAGAAGATAACAATTTGGTTAATGAAAGCAAGGGATTCTGGGGAAAACTTATCAAAAAATGTATTTAAATTAACTTTTTGTTTTCTATCCATAAAAGAAATTTGAAGAAAACAGCTGGAAAGAAATCACCTTTATGATTTTAATTTTTGAAGCGCCTGAGCATCTTCCAGTGTCTGCATGAGCTCCTCAGCAATATTCCTATCAAAACAGAAGGCTTTCAAATACAAAGTATCAAGATTTTTAGAGTAGCGAGCTTTAGCACACGTGATCAATCTACATTGACTATGTCTGATGCTCCTCAGGCAACTACTTCAGGGAGCAGCTGGATTTTCATCTAATTCTCAGGAAACGGTGGTTCTAACAGGCAACCACTTTACAGCAAGCATTTCAGAAATGACATAACTACTCCACCACAAAAGCTTTTAAGAGAAACAAAGTTTTGACACAGAAAATTGCTTTGTGTTTAAGGGATACATACAAGTCACAGTGAAATAAAACACCTTCCTAGTCTCTACTCTGAAGAGCCTCCATATGTGCTCTGAGGCACTGCTAGGCCAGAAACACAGTCAGCAAACATTGAAGAGCTACTTGCTGAGTTTAATTATGTAAGTTGTTACAGGAAGTAAAAGCACAGTCGGTCCTGCTACACCAGAAGGAAATCTTCAGCTTTACAGAATTATAGCAATTCACTACCTGGAGGAAGTTTTTCTGAATGCTGAGCTGCTGGTTTTATATGTGTGTGTGTGTGTGTGTGTGTGTGTGTGTGTGTGTGTGTGTGTGTGTGTGTGTAGTATAAATGTATGTGTATTTATTATGTGCACATACACACACATACATTAGCTTAAAATCTGATCTATCCATATATAAAATTTTAATGTTGATTTTTAATTTTCCTTTGCAAATAGTTTCCCACAATCTTGAGTTCTGGTTATTAACTGTATAAAGTAACTCAAAATGCATATTTAAACAAAACATAGTGGATTTTTTGTTATATTTTTATCAAAATTCGTTATGAATTATTTAAGCGTATATATATGTACATATATATATATAGTACATAATATGCTTAAATAACTGTGTTATCTTCTAAATGGCTGACTGTGCCTCACTGTAACCCAGATGTAATAAATACATTATCCCATGCTGAGAATGTCTAACCTATATTTGATAGTTGAGCAGAGACTGGCAATCTTTTTCTTTTGGGTACAAAAACAGAAAATATTTTAGGGTGTATAAACCAAGAAGCAAAAATCAGGAAAATTATACTTTATGCCACAAGGAAAAAAAAATCCTACAATAATTCCATGGAGCCATCAGCCCATCTGTCACAGAACGAGATGAGAAAGTGGAATGAAGGGTATCTTAGAATGAGGATGGAAAGGTTTGGGAAGGTGATTAAAGGGGTAAGTGTAGGTCAAGAGAGGCCAACAGGTGGAGGAAGAAGAGAGTGAAATACACCATAGTAAGTATGATGTGTCACGATGAGACTCTTTATTATGTATAATTAGTGTGTGTTAGTAAATGCATTCTGAAACATGACAACCTCCCAACAAATAGACAAAATTCAAGATACAATGATAAAAGTACAGCAAAGTTTCGCATAATTCAAATAGGTCAGTGCAAAAATAGAACTTTCTTAATTGAGACTCCAAGGTCACTGTCTTTACAATCAAAATTTATTTGTAATAAGATTTTACATATTATGCCTTGATTTATCTCATTTTATTAAGATAGGCATGAAAAATACTTATATAAATATATGCATGTAGGGGCTGGGAGAGATGGATCCATGTTTAAGAGCACTGTGTGTTTTTCTAGAGGACCTAAGTTCAATTCCAAACACCCACATGGTAGCTCACAGCTGTCTGTGGCTCCATTTCTAGAGGATCTGACACGTTCACACAGTCATATATGTGAACAAAACATCAATGCACATACAATCAAAATAAATAATGATTTCAAAATACATGCATATGATTTTACTAGAGTATATTTGACAGCTGGGAGGAATGTATATAACCCTGCCAGGCTCATGGCTTCCTATGGGAAGGAAGAACTCCTTACCTGAATCATTAAGGGGATTTGAAATGTCAGGATTGTCTTTCCATTTATAACCAGTTTCCGAAGACAGCTGCTGGACCATGGTTTGAGTCCAGAAAATACATGACTGAGAAAATTGTGGGAATGTGAACGTCACTCTTTGCCATGTCTCTGATGGTTCTTAGAGTGTTGAATACAGCTAGACACTACTTGTCATTCAAAAAATGCCAGAGCCTTGAAATGACTTTAGCCTAATTTTTGCGTATGTGTCCATATAATTTCATGAATAATTTATAAGAAATATTACCAACTTTATAGTAATATCTTATAGCTAAAGCCAACGTGTATTATGTCACATGGTTAAGGGCTGGTCTTGGTTATTGGGTTGCTGCACTCAAGCTTCTGATGGTACTGCTCATGTCGTCTTGTGGAGATGCTGGGTGGTTTGTGTGTTGAATAAGATTCAGGCAATGCTCACACATCCCTCTCTCCTATACTTTCTGGACAGAAATTTATGACCTATTATATTCTTTAAACTCACCTAAGTATTAGGGACATAAAAATAGTACAGTGAGGGAAAGTGGCACATGAGCAAGTGACTTGGGTATAGAAAGAAGAAGCAGTAAAAAGTCCTTCAGAAAAATAAAGAAAAACAACCACTTGCCTTTGAAAACAAATATTAGATTTCAAGATACTCATTTTTTACATGGTTCTGTTTTTTTTTTTTTTTACTGTATGAATGGCATAAAACTGTGCCATGGCGTATTTCAGAGTAGAACTTTCTAGAGCTCTTTCTCTCCTTCAAACATGTAGGTTTCAGGGATTAACTTGAGTCCTCAAGATTGGTGTCCAGTGTCCTTACCTGCTATGACATCTTTCTGACCCAAAATATTTATTCTCGGGCATGATGTATGTGTAGGTTTTTCTCAGGAGAGTATGGAAAGGTAATTTTGGACAAAGACATTAACTTTGTATATGCACACTTTAAAGAGAGAGCATATGGAGTTAAACAAAACATTAGCGAGTTCAGGGAGGGTTAAAGCCTGGGGTGAGTGGAGGATGCATTGGCACACACACAGGGCAGCCTATGCAAACAGGATTTTATAAACTTTTAGGGACAAACGACAGCTATGTATTCTTTTAAAGCAATTACACACACATACACACACACACACACACACACACACACACACACACACACACACAACCTATTTCACCCTGACCCTTCTGCTCTCCAATGAGAAAAATAAAAACAGAATTTCATATTCATTCTGAAAAATAAAAAGTACTTAGTATCAGGACTTATTCCAACAAGAAATACAAAAGAGAAATGTTTTGGCATGTATAGCTAACTTTCAGTCAGTTAAAACTAATGTCAGAAGGATCTGGATTCTTCCAACTCAGAAACTTCATTGTAGGTTTTTGATATATTCAGGTGATAAGTTATATGAGTTTCTTCTCTTAAGCATATGATAAACATTTGTGCTTTGGGAGTAGCTTAGTTTTTCCAAAGAGCTATGATTTTTTTTAAAGGTCCTTTACAATGTATGGTGTTACACTATATAGTTTCTGCAGTGATCAATAGGCAATTAAATAGACTGTGTAGTGTCACATTTGTTTATAGAATGGCAACTGCCAATTTAGTGTACAATTGATAAACCAGAAGATGACCTTTATAGAATAAGTATGCACATAAACATTGTATAGAAATCGCTATTTATTATTAAATTTTATTGAAAATACTACTACATACTAGTAGATTAATAGAGCTAGCTTTAGAAACAGCACTATAGAAAAATTTGGGAGGAGAATTTAAGACTCTCGCTGCACATAAAACCAAGGAGTACATACACTTGGGAGATGCAGAGCAGAACAAAGCAGGAAGATTGGATCTGAGCTTTACAGCAGCCATGGAATAAAGTTGCTTATCTTTTCTCCATATGATTATTAAGTCAACCTCTTCCCAGTGTGGGAAAAATATATAAGCCACCGCATCACTGTCTTTTAAACTCACATCAAGGAGGAGAGTACCTTTGAGCCTTTGGGCAGTTACTTGTTCGTCCATGACACACTGCTGCCTGCTGGTCTGCAGTTTCCTTGAAGGGAAGTCCTGCTCTTTGGTGTTTTCTTCTGTGACGTTCTGACAGCATTTGATGTTCACATTGAGTTATCTTACACCAAGCTTATGATGAGATGTGATAACTTGATCTTCTTTTATTTATTTTGGTGATACAGTTAAGGTTTTCTAAAACTAAAAACTGAGGTAATTGTGCTAGGTTTCATAAATGCTTAAAATCAGTGAGTCATGGGGAACCAACACACTTGTTAATTTTTGAGGTTAAAATCATGACTTCCAATGTGTACAGAGAATTGGTGTTCTTAGCTTTGTGTTCAGTGTCTGGAAATGATTACATAGTAAGTCCAGATGAACAAGATTAGAAAGATATTTATGGAATGCATTATATTTCATATTAGCAAAATAACAGTTTAAAATTGACATGACTACTAACGACCCCCAATTTGTTTGAATGTATTGCAATTTTCCACTAAAAATTTCATTCTTGTTTATAGACTAGTTGGCTGAGTTATTAGAAATCACAAAGACATTTGGAAGCTGATGGTCAGAAGAAAGCTAATCAACTTTCCTCTGTGGAAAAAGATTTGTGCAGCTACCTGCCCTTTGTTAATATGGAGATGGTTCATTTGCAGACTGACTCCATTTTGCTTCATCACAATTATAAGGAATAAGAGAAGGCTTGAATTTTCAATTTATTCCTTTCTGTTGTGACATTTTGTTCTTTACTTCTGTCACCTCCATTCGTTTGCCAACTGGCACTTACAGAATCGCAAACCTCCAGCAAACTGTGACTTCAGAGTGCTCTGCCCGCCAAGACCAGAGCAGCTGTTCCTACAGTCACACCTTTCTCGCTTTCCTAACTAAGGCTGTGCTGCCGGACCATAAATCTCATCTGGATTTATTCACCTGGCTTTGATCACTTCCTTATCATCATGCGTGGATGCAGGCGATATGAATACAAATATGTAGCTTGGAAACTGGAGGGATTTTGAGGTGCAGGACCACAGAGTGGCATGTGGCTTTTTGCTATTTATGGCTTCATTTGAACTGATTTATCTGTCTGTCTCTCATCTCTCCTGTCTCAGCAGTTATAAACAGCATCACCTCTCCTTCGCCTGAGAACTGAGCCAAGCTTCTCCCCACAGAGGATGTTGTAACGAGGCCCTGGAGCACACCTGACAAAGGGCTGGCTGGAAGGATCCATGCATGACTCTTACGATGCTTGTACATTCTCAGACAAATTAAAACTCCTGAGAGTACTATCCCGATCCACAAATGGTGGTGAAGCTGCCAGGATCTTCATGATGGATAAGATCAGCGGTCTGTAATTTATGTGGCCAACCACAGAAAAATAGACTATACACAAACATTTTCAGATGACAGAATATACAGATAAATGGTTAGAAAATGGGTTTCTTGGGTGACACCTGGCAAATCATAAAAGGACAGGCACGTAATTCGTACTGATCATAAAGCTAAAAAAAAAAAAAAAAAAAAAGATATGGTCTTCTAGTCTTTCAAGTTGGCCACAAGTCCAGGGTGCCTTATTCTCCAAACTCTGTCCAGACTGTACCCCCCCCCCCCAGTCCCCAGCATGTCCCTTCTGGGAGATACTAGTTAATTACTAAGTAGAACTATTTACCTTTCACATGGTCCTGCTCTTTACTAATGTACAAAAGGATGCATTCTCCACTAATAACTAGGGCTCTACAGTCTAAAAATCAATAATGAACAAACATCTCATCATTTACTGGGGACAGTCTCCTATCGCCTGTTCTGTCTCAGATATGGTCAGTCATCACTTCTATGAAATTATGTCTATTAAGATTTCTTACAGGGAAAAAAAATGAGAGATTCAAAGGCAGCTACACCCCTAGGGTTCCATCCTGAAAAAAGGGATGACCTGGAGCAGACCACTCATGAAGCCTCGTGCCCTAACTGCAGGCAGCTTGGCCAACTAGACCTTGTCCTAGCTTCAGACCTCTAGTGGTTATGCGATCTGAATGTGGCCTCTTGGTGGTGCAGCCTCTGAGTTCCTGAGCCTGGTGGTTGTACAAGTGCTTCCTTCCAAAGTGCTTCAATTCCAAAGAAATGGCTGCCCAGTGATAGTTTAGTCTGCACACTCTACCAACCCTCTAGAAGGCTTATGTGGGATGTGCTTGTCTCTTATTTCCTTGTATATGGAATTCTCACACTAAGACTAAATTTGCATTTCCTACTTGGCTTCCCCATTTCTTAGTGTTTAGAGTAATATAATGTTGACACTTTCCCACTTTTTCCACAGTATTTTTTCTCTTTATCCAGACATGTTCTACAGATGTTATTTTCCAAACACCCTTTATTTTCCTTGCAATACATTTTTCTTCCTATGTTCACATTTTTTTTTTATCAACTCCTCTTCTTTTGTGTTGATGATTTGGCGGATCTGATGTAGACAATGCCATCAGCATTGGCTGAACTGGCCCAGTAAGTCCCCTCTGCATATCTCTGCTGATGGCATCTTGAAAATTATTATTTGTTTCTTAAAGTATTTTACATTTTTTCACTTAGTTGGTCCTAGTTGAAATTCTGAAAATGATTGAAAAATGATCAACTGTTTCTTTAGTACCAGATGATGTGTTTAGAATGCCTGTAACAGAAATCTGGCTTTGGTGTTAGCTATTTAAAAGTAACCCAAAGTAACAGTCCAGAAAACTGAAGCTTCTTGCTTTCAAATCCATAATAAGATTAGGTACACAAATTATTTTATCCCTTAGGTTAATCTTTCTCCTAACCCTAGAACTAAGATGTAAGTCAGTTACAGACTGCAGAGGAATGTCATGCATGCGACCTGGGAAGATAGTTTGAAACTACTACATGAAGCTAACTGAACAAAGTCAATCCAGTCAATTCTCATAGTTACTAGACCCCAAGTTTATATATCACAGTGACAGAATCTGCTTTATAATAAAATATGTTGACTATTTAATAATAAATATGCTCATATAATTGCTTTTTAAAAGTCACCGAAACATTTTTTGAGACAATATTTTCCCATGTCCGTCACTCTGTAGACCAGGTTGGCCTCAGACTTAGAGATCTTCCTGCCTCTGCCTTCCAAGTGGTGGGATTAAAGGTATCCACCTCCCAGCAACCAGAACATTCTTAAGTATTCATTTCACTTAAGATCTGGCAAAAATAATAACAAAAACATTAGACAAATTAAGCTAAATAAAAATTTATTTAATTATCTACCAACAATTTTACAAATAATGCATGCTAAGAATACCAGTTATCTCTAGATGAAATTTAAAAATAAAAATTTAGTTAATTTTTTTTACAAACTTTAAAATGAAGAATGTGAAAGCAGTACTCTCTAATCAAATAAAAGGTGAGCTATGCATCATCCAACTGTTAAAATAATACATCTGTTTTGATTTTTTAAGACATTTTTATCTTCACTCGTTGCATATTAAATTACACTAAACAAGCCCTTAAAATGATGTGCTAATTAATGAGGTGATGGGGAAAAGGACAATCTGAATAATTTACCGTCTCTTTTCTATAAAAATATTCTCAATTGTGAATCCATTTGCCAAGAGTATGTGATGACAAGTTGGATAATAAAAAGTCTTGTACATTATTCAGCTGTCTCAAATATACTACAATATTTTGTGGAGATATTTTGTGGTATGTTTCAAGAAAACCGTATCATGATGTGTGTAGATAATGTCCCAAAGGCTACCTCAAGTTTCTTGCCACACCAGATTCAACTCTAGGTTTTGCTCTGAAATTAGATTTGTATTAAAGGAAGAAAGTCATATTTGCACCTAGAGAGAAGGGGTAATGTCTAATACTTACTAAATAACTTGAGGATTAATGGTTATATTCACAGTTCTCTCTCCACCAAGTCAAGTTGGAGAAACTGAGCCTCAGGGAGACAACATCCAACCTAGTATAATTTAGGTTAGTTTAACTTCAACAACTATTCTGTATGCATGAATGTTTATGTGTCTGTGTACACATGTGTGTGATGTACATGTATTCCTGTCTATGTGCACGTGGAAGCCAGGGGACAATGCCAAGTGTCCTGCTATATTCCTGCCCATCATTTCCTCGTGAGACAAAACCTCTCACTGAACCTGGGTATGGGGTGGGAGCCAACAAGCCCAGAACCTTCTGCCTCTGTCCTCTTCCTCATGCCAACACTGTGGCTACAGACACACCAGATTTTATGAGTACTTGAGATCAAAACTCAGATCTCTGTTTTTGAACAGCAACCACCGTTGATCGCTGACCCTATATTAATGTATTAGCAACAAAGAACACACAATCTGAGTATACTGAGCATGCTCTTTCATTCCCCTCAGGCCATTCTCTATTTGTTTCTAAGCAGGTCTTCACATTTGGAGCATTGCTGTAGTGCTGAGTGATTTGGATCTACAATGTTTAATTATGTGTACTCATGAAACTACAAAGCCATTCTTTCTGATAGCTGTGGTGCTGACTGGGTGTGTGACATCGTTAGTGCTAAGCAAGTGGTACATCCTTCCCTCAAAGAGGATTCTAACACAAGCCTCTGATGCTCCTTCCTCACGATGGCACCTGGATTGCCTCTGACTATTTCTGAGAAATATCCACATGTATCCTTGTTCAATAAAGTAAAAACTTAAAGTGTTTATAAAAAGCTGACTATTGAGTAATGATACTGTGAATTATCCTGGGTTCACCAAAAATGATGTGGGTGCTAACCCAAAGCTCCCCCAAACCTGATACAAACTAACATGTTGCCTTTTCTACCTATTTTCTGCAGTCTTGTTCTTTAATTCTAAAATGGTAAAATTGTTACACTCAGGAAACAATCAGAAATCATCCATGTAGCAATTCCTGGCACAAACTGGATTAGAAGTCCTTCTAATTTTTGACTTGCTCACAAGGCATAACTAAATGTTTGGGAGGCATGGCAAGAACAGAGTTGACTGTGTCTAAAGTCAAAAGTTGGCCAACAGTAGAATTTTGCAATTTTATTTTACAGTCCTTGAAAAGTCTAGTCTCTTCTTAAGATAGCATAGCACTTGGAGCAACCTTGGCCATATTTAGCAAGGCTGGCCTTCTTTCTTTCCTTCCTTCCTTTTCTTTTTTTGACATCTTTTTTATATAAAAGTATTTTTTAACATACCAATCACAGATCCCCTTCTCTCCCCTCCTCTTGCTCCCCACTCCACTCCTCAAAGAAGATAATGCCTCCCATGGGAAGTCAACAAAGTGTGGGTTATCAGATGGGATACATGGGGAGGGGCTTAGCTCTTCATTTCTTCACGAACAGTTCTTCCAACCAGTGACTCTGAGTTGAGAAGCAATCCTTCAAATTACTCTTCAAGTTTTCTACTCTAGGCAACTTCTGCTTTTCAGTCTCCACAATTTCCTCTCCCTCCTCTCCTCTCAGCCCCTCCTTCCTCTCCACTGAGAAAGGGGCAAGTCTCCCATGGGAGTCAACAAAGCAGGGCACACAAACTGAGGAAGAACCAGGCTCCTCCCCTTGTATCAAGGTTGGGTGAGGTCACCCAGCAGGGGGAACCAGTTCCCAAAAGCCAGCTCAATTCCCATGGACTTTTCATATGATATTTGGAAACCTATTCACTTAATGTTTGGAAATCTGCATTTCTGAGCTGTTGCAGTATTTCTTAACATGATGTTTTGCAAAATAGTGGTGCTTAATACTTCACTCTTGAATTGTCATTGCCACAAATACTCCAGTCTTTTACGTACGTTTGGTCTTTGCTGATTAAAATTAGGTACAAATAAACTGCTTCTGCCTCACACATGTGCAAAACATATACACACACACATGCATGCACACATACACACATATGCTACATACACCACACACACATATACACACACATACACACACATATACACATATACACACATACACACATATACACACATACACACATACACACATATACACACATACACACATATACACACATACACACATATACACACATACACACATATACACACACATATACACACACACATATATACACATACACACATATACACACACATATACACACACACATATATACACATACACACATATACACACATACACACATATACACACATACACACATATATACACATACACACATATACACACACATACACACACATACACACATACACCATATACACACACACTATATACATATATATATTAATTTGCCATTATAGGCAAAATACACACACACATGCACACACACATACACACACATACTATATACATATATATATTAATTTGCCATTATAGACAAAATCTACTTGTAAATATCTTTAAGCTATTCTTGCTCAAATGTCTATATACATTTATTTTCTACAAATTCCTCAACCTTAGTGTTATTTGGGTACTAATGTATTATATAAACAGCAGTAGAATAACCTGATATTTAAAATGTTCTAATGGATCGTTAGCCCTGAATTGCTTTATTCTTTCAGTTCCTGTCTTTGTTGCCCAAGGTAAGCAAGCCTCGGAGTGATTTTCCTTCACAAATCCTTTCACAATCAGAGTCAAAATAAAATGCTAACATGATTGCTTGAGTTTGCCGAAAGAAAATTAACATCAGAACAAGTACACAGTTGACTTTAATTTAACTTCTTTAATCTCAAGAAGGAAGTAGAGAAAGAGTGCATATTTTAACTTTGAAAAACTTACTTTGAATAGGAAAAGTGCTAGCATAGTCAATATTAGTGGGCTGGAAGGTTTTCACTATGGAGGAAGCTTATCAGGTACAATATGTTAATTCCTTTCTAATAGTGTAATGAAGTCTGAAGCTCTCAGAGATATGCAACTCTGATAATAGGCCTGTTTAAGACAACATGAAGAAAGGCTTGATTACATGCCACTCAGCAGCTTCCAAATGCTAAGGGAGAAAGCAATTGCTTCAGAGGAGGCTGGTGCTCAGGAAGAATGCAACTTTAATTTCAAGTGCAGCCGCAGTGCATTTGGACATCCCCAGGAAGGAGTGGATATCTCCAGCCTGTGGTCAGCAGGGTCCTTTGAGGTGATTTCTGAATTTGATACATAACACCATAGTGCGCTATCAGTAGGCGTATATTCTCCCAGTACCTTGCTGAGTGTCCAGTATCTGAGTGTGTAACCTGGCTGAACACCTATGTGAGATATTGTAGTTCTTGAGCCAGGTTATATTTGTGGACACCTGCATGTTCACTGTGGAATTTACTGAGAGTCTAGAAATACTTCCACAGAGCATTTAGTTGGCTCCTTGAGAGTTCTCCAAACATATGTGCTGGATTTGTACTAATTTTTCTTTGATTTTTGAATAATTTCCATTTTACTCTTTTGGAGACTATCAGTCCCCAGGGCTGGAGAGATAGTTCAGAGGTTAGAGCACTGGCTGCTCTTCAGAGGTTCTGAGTTCAATTCCCAGCACCCACATGGTGCTCCCAACCACTATAATGAGATCTCATGCCCTATTTTTTGGTGTGCAGATGGAGTCAGAATGTTGTATGCATAATAAATAAATAAATCTTTAAAGAAAAAAAGAATCTCAGTACCATCATTTGTTTTTTATAAATCTGTGTGTGTTTGTGTGTGTGTATATGTGTATGTGTGTGTGTGTTTATGTGTCTGTGTGTTTGTGTGTGTATGTGTGTGTGTATGTGGTATGTATGTGGGTGTATATGTGTGTCTGTGTCTGTGTGTGTGTATATGTGTATGTGGTATGTGTGTATGTGTGTATGTTTATGTGTCTGTGTGCTTGTGTGTGTGTATGTGTGTGTATGTGGTATGTATGTTGGTGTTTGTGTGTCTGTGTATGTATATATGTGTATGTGTGTGTGTCTGTGTGTTTGTGTGTGTGTGTGTATATATGTGTGTGTGTGTCTGTGTGTGTATATATGTGTATGTGTGTGTATGTGTGTGTGTTTATGTGTCTGTGGTATGTGTGTGTATGTGTGTGTGTTTATGTGTATGTGTGCTTGTGTGTGTATATGTGTGTGTATATGTGTGTGTGTCTGTGTGTTTGTGTGTGTGTATACATGACTAGATGTTATTATCATTTTCTCCTGTTACTGGAGCCTCTGGGATCACACTCAGGGTATCAGGCCTGTCAGCAAGCATCTTTACTGGCTAAACCATTTCACCAGCATCTAATGTTATCTTAACAGTGTAAGCCACTAGATAATTTATAGAGAATACATCAAGAAACTGTGACACTTCCTATCAGCATGTGAGATGGTATTAAAGGGGCAGCATAGGAGAAATGCTTCTGGTCATGATGCAGATGGCTCAAGGGCAAAGCTAGCCTTAGACAGGAAGCATTTAAATACATCTCAGAACAATTACCCATGCCATTCTACTCAGGAAAATCCACCAAGCCATCAGATGATGGCTTGAAAACCTTGCCTATATTCTTACAATTCAGTAGTATTAAATATAAAAATTGTGCAGTGTAGAATTAAGAGGATTTGCTACTTATAATGATAGATTTGCTAATGTCACTCCAAAACCGAGGTAGAGAGCTTGGCTTAAATGGGAACATCAGTGAAGAGCATTCTGTGTGCACTCTTGTGGGAACAGCTGGAAAGACTGAGGCCCTACTGTGTGCGTACCTTAATACTCCTTCAACTTCTGGTGGTTAATTATTCTCCTGTTCAAATCATGTTTTCTAAAGCATCTACTCATGCTTGTTTCCCGGGGAAGGAAACACTGATGTTAAAATGTATCCATGGCGGTGATGTCCTCACTTGCTTTTCTTTTTACCTCCACTTCCTCCTAAGTGTTCAACTAAAGATACATGTCTGCATATGATTTACGTTTCACAAGATCATGATCCGCGATCTTAAAAAGTCAAATTATCTCTTAGTTCTACTAATAACACTAGGATATAAATATTAACAGTGATTTTGATTTTTTTTTTCTGGGAAAGAAGCTAAACTATTAATGAAATCTTTCTGTCTAGTTGTGAATGGAAAATAATTGAGTTTAATTATCTAAAAGCAAGGTTAGTCCCTCATCTCCTCTGTCCCCTGTTCCACCTTGGGTAACTGCTGCTGTCAGGCCCCAGTTCTTTCTCACTCTTTTACTTATGAATCATAACCTATACCATTTTGAGTTCAAAATAATTTTTTTAATTACATAATACTTTAAAAGAGTATTTTTTCCAAAATAAATACACCCATAATTAAACTCGGTGTTTCATGACCTATTAATTCAGCAGCTAATATAATCCATCTTTAATTGGATTAGCTATAATTACAATTAAATGGCTTTCTGAATCATAAAGGTTAAATACAAGTCATTTTCCATTTAAAGACTTAAGTGTGAGTTGATCATGGTGAGAAAGAAAAGCTACTTCATCTTAAGGTTAATTGTTAACTTTCCCCATATTTCAGAGGCAGCTCCCTCATCTCTAGCCTTTTATGATCCATAAAGCCTCTCGACTCTGCAATGTGATAACCAAATGCATGATGCCCTTTATTTTGTGTAATTCTTACATTAAGCTGGCACTCAGCTGTATCTGCGTATGGCTTGTGGTAATCTCTTGTATTATTAAGGAATGCTCTCTCTTAAACTGTGTGGTGGGATTACTGAAGTCTGAAGCAAAGCTTGTGTAGATTCGTTATTTTCAGTGATGCCTCTCTTTTGCCTACTCTTTATTTCTCTGTGGTCTCCTCCTCCATCCCCACCCTCTTCCTTCCTACCTCCATCCCCCCACATACACAGATCTTCGTAACTATAAAATAGTTTAAGCATTCCCAGAGTGAAGCCTTGGTTCCTTTTCTAGGCACACTAACAGGAGTGAAGTCATTTGAGACAACGTTGGAGGGGTACATTCTGGAAACAGGATGACACATGCTGTTCAACAAGCATCACTAAGGATGAAGCAGGCCTGAGACTCTTGAAAAAAAATCTGACTCCCTTTCATAGACTGCACAAAGTGGCGTGCAGCCAGGCACCAGAATTGCTGTGTTTGCTGTTGATACACTTCTGGGACAGAGGGGATGACACCAGACAGAGTTACACAGAAGCAAACCACAGAGGTGCGGGTGTGTGAGCTGAGAGATTTCAACAGCCAAGTGGTAATAAATGATGTTCTAAGAGGGATAGAGAGCATGACCAGAGGCCTGGGGACAGAGAGAACGATGCAGTGTCATCCATCCATGAATAGGAGATGGAAGTCTGAAGAAGATGCTTGAAGGGCTGTTATAGAGTGTCCCAACTCCTGAGAAGATTTAATCAAAAAAAGAAAAAAACAAAAACAACAACAAAAAAAAACAAAAAAACAAAAAAAAAAAAACCAACTTCCAGCCAGAAAATGACATCATTAGGGGCTGTATTTTAGGCAGATTTACATAAAGCTGGGTGGGAGCAATCACAACCTAGTTGAAAAACAGGTCCAAAGGTAGGATAGTCTGAAAAGGACAAAAATAGAGAGACATTCATGCAGTTTTCAGGAGGAAATCATGTTGAATATGTTGGCCATGTAAGGCCTCTGACATGTGGATGGATGTTTCTGTATCCTGGCCAAAGCTGACAGTTTAACAGCAGAAATTAACTTGTAATTAACATAACATGTGTTAGAAGCTGACTATGGAATATAGAATACTCCAAAAAATGCCTAAAACTCAATATAAAAGGCTTCTTTTCTACGTTATAGGATGTGTTATCTGTACAGAAAATTGGAAATTCTCTGAGCCAGTGTAAGTGTCTGGAGGATGATGTTCCTTATTACTTTTCAATCTGGGCGTGGATGATGCTTCACAATATCAAGTCTCAGACTCTGAGGGCAAAAAAATTGCCTCAACTAAGACTTTTGACCACATAATCCTGGTCTGAAGTTCTACGTTCAAATTTCTAAGAAGTACACACATGAAGCTAACGCCCCATTATAAAACACACGCAAGAAAAGGTGATTCATGGGAAAGTCCAGCCTCCTGTTTTTGTTTCCTAAAAGAGAACATGTAAAAATTTTGTGCCCTCTTGAAACAATATTTCTCAGGCTGAAGACAAAATAATGATACAAATTACAGAATAATTGAACTGATACAATCACAAGATAATTGAAGACAAAAATTTTATTATTTCTGAGGTAATCTTTATTACTAAAGAGAAAGTTATCCCTGAATGTGAAATAATAGAACTTTTAAAGAAAAAAAGATTCATGCTACTTTAGGAGCCATAGAAAGACTACACAAGTGTACACTGGATTTTAGGATGTTATACTGTATTTTCATTACAAAAACAGCTTAAGAAATAACTATTATAATCACCAGGGAGGTCATGGCCAGTAAAATAAAAAAGAGATGAGGATTAAAAAATTGAAAATCAGATAATATAATCAGAAATAATACTGATGAAGAAAATTAAGAACTGGTATCCAAGGAAACTACTGTGGTTTCTTAGGGCTCTCTTTCTAATGAGTTATGATTTAAATAAACCATCTACAAAATATGATGGAAAGACATGCAAGCAAGGATACACACACAAGAGAGACAACAGTTTTGAAGAACAGGTCTCAGAGAATAGAATTTCTTATACCTTTTATCTTCACCAAAGCCTAGATCTTTAATTTAGAAAGAGTTTTTAATGTGCAGCAAAATACATGTGTATATGATACAATTACTACACCCAGTAAACAAGATCTTTAAAATGATGGATATAGTCGCTGCTTGGGGAAAACGGTATACAGTTCCGTGTGTAAAATAACAGTTTGTGTCTATGTCTTTCCAGAGAGAATCATCTTCACATTAGGAAGAATAACACCATCAAGAAGTGATTGAAGTACAAAATAAAAGCAAAGATTATAGAGCATTAGAGTCTGCAAATGAAAACCCCAGTTAACACACAGATGATTTACAATTTAAAGGTGAATCAAATCATTCCAGAAAATCAGTAGGAAAGGTAGAAACAATTCTGTGGGTTTAGGGACAAATCAACAGAACAATTAAAAAAAAATGGGTGCAAATCAAAATATGGGATCTAATAGTGA
The DNA here is from genome assembly GCA_033318265.1 of Phyllotis vaccarum. NCBI lineage: Eukaryota > Metazoa > Chordata > Mammalia > Rodentia > Cricetidae > Phyllotis > Phyllotis vaccarum. The sequence goes on from JARWLC010000007.1 coordinate 3,347,526, forward strand.
AGAGTCAGTTATTACACCCTGAAACAGTTCAGAAAGTCTCATCAGATGGGTAAAGTCTCTCATAATGGATTAACATGCTAACTAAATAGCTCATCATGGAAATAAAAATATCAATGTTGTTAAGATCAAAGCATGGCAAGCCAAGCTTGGAGGTATCATAGCTTGTATATCATATCATACACATCTGTAGATGTGAGGGAGGCTGTGGGCTTAATTATGGGGCACCCGGAAGACAGTAGCTGTGGAAGAGCAGGATTCTGTTTCTGAATCAGTAGGACTCAAGGGAGGTAGCTTCCATCTTTGGCTTGCGTTTCACTTAGTTTAACAAATCTCAGCTAAAAACTAAATGGCATCCTTATCAACTATGTTGTTGATACAAAGTTAGAAACATGGATACTATCTTTGACATCAGGCACAGAATTTAAACTGTTCCTGATACTAAGGTGATGAGGTGGAAACTTACTTAGGGTAAGAGTAACACAATATGACACAATGTGACACAGTGGGATTTAACTGGGATGGCAGAAAGCTTCTTTTGGTGTGAGGATAACAATTAAGAATCTTTTCTTTACAACATATTTGAGACAAATGTTTTGATCAACCCCAGACTTTCCTGAGGTTAACAACATGTGGATGAACTATCTGGGGTCAGGCAGATATGAGGTATTCCCTAAATAGTTTTGTGTTGAAGCTCACTGTGAGCCAAGCACATGACCTGGCTGCTTGTGTGGAAGGCTAATCACAGGAATGTGGCGCTTGCAGCAAAGGAGATAATCTTTGCAGAGAGTCTGGGCTCCTAAGAGCAGTCAGGGGACATGGCCAGCTCTGGATCCTCACTGACACAGAAACCGGCAGAATGAGTGGCACTCCTCAGACAAGGGCCCAAATATTGTTCTAACCAAAAAACAACAAACGAACAAACCAGGATGCAGCAATGTTTGATCTTGTGAAGAAAATGGCAAGGGGGGTCCTGTAACCACATATAAAGAGCTGTCATATGGAAGAGAGAACAGTTTTTGACATTTAAATCTCACATATAGAGGGAAAAGTAGAGTAGAAGTAAAAAAAAAAAAATCAATACGAGAAGTAACTTTCTAAAATTTGTCAAAAAGGAAAAACATTATGTTATAAGGCGTGAAGATTCCGTATGTTTTGGCAAGAATGGATAATATTCTTTCTCTGGCTCTGCACTCCACCATCTCTCATTGGTCTCCCTGTATAGGATTTGGTGTCCGTGAACCTCCAAACTTGGGACACGAGAGGGAACGTGGTAAGGCAGTTGGCACAGACAATGTCTTTCTCAGTTTTCTTGGATGCCTAACATAAGCTTTGCTCTGACATATCCCACCAACAAAACTAGGCTGTAGTCTCACACCCAAGGCAAAAGACTGAAGTCTTTTCTTTAGTGCTCATTTCCCAGGTATTTGGTCAAAGTGATGAAAAATTGACATGGCCAACCCTTAAAAAAAATCTGTCTTTAAGACTAATAGATTGTGCCATAAAAAAGTGACATATATGAATTGGTTCTCTGGGGTCAATGCAGTGCCTGGAGGATTGAATATAAGCTAGATACCACAATGCTGAAGATGTCACACAATCTTTTTTTAAATCTAAACTCACAAAAGAATGTGTATACAAAAATTTATAGCATAAAAATGTATAAATGCACAAATGTCTATCATTATGACTAACATTTTTGTCTGATGACTCTGTTATTACTGATAAGATTGTGTCTTATTGGGAACTACATAAACTCATATAGTGAATCATAATCATCTTTTAAATCCATGGTGCAAATGCAAAATCTGATTCTGGAATTTAGTAGCTCATGGAGGGTAGACACACAGACTGAAGGTGATATCATTTAATAAACATCACAGCTGATTCAATGTCACAACTATGACACAGGCAATGTAGTAAACAACAAATTCCAACCAACAAACGTCCAGGGACCATGCTTTGGTGGACTTCCTGAGGGAGATGTGGTACAAAGACCACAAACTCATCTTTCCTGTTGTCTGCTACTTGTCTTATATCTTTGCATCAATTTCTGACACTTAAGACTTAAAGGGACTTCCATAAAATCTATATGTACATTGTCTTATGAAAGAACAGATACCACGTATAAAAGATTTTCATCCTTTTGAGAAATTCAACTGTAGCTGCACATCTAGGCAGAGCATGGGTTCCTTAGGTACCATGGATGGCTCCTACTTCTCCGGAAATTTGATAAACACCCCATACTATTCTTATTTATTTTCTTGATTGATTCCCCAAATGTAACCTTGAGCCTTGTTTATTTGACTCAAAATCAATAACAAAGCTAAACATTTGAAAGCCACTGATGTCAGGAACACTGCTTAAAACTGTAGGGTTTGTACACTTCTTACTTCTGGGCTTGATAGACCATTGTAGGTTCTGATACAATTTTAAGCCACTAAAGCAAAAATTGCAAAAGGCGGCCTTCTACTTTTGCAAGTACATGTGTATTTATTAATTTATTTATTTGCAAGAAATCATATGAGAAAATTAAATTCATCAGCAACTACACTTTTGTATTTGTTGTGAACATCAATACAAAATTCACCTAATTTACATATATTGCAAATTTGCTATTCATTTTTTTAATATCATGGATCACTAGACACTCACATAATAAATATGCTTTTACCTTGCATCAGTTGAACTTCAAGAAAAATTAATTACATTCATCATTTCCTGATTTCCTTCTTTCTGTAATTTAAGTATTCCCATGGCAACTCTACATTTTTTGTTAATTTCTGAGTTGAGGAAGCACCTTGCATTCTCTGCATTCATGAAGCAGTTTTGCTGAGAGACATAGGACCTATTGTTTCTTCTTATTCTTTTGCAGCTATTTTTAATTTGAAATAAGTATGAAGCATACACAGCCCTCAATTTTTCTTGATTTTATCCTCTGTAACCTTCTGCTCCCAGTTATTTTAAGGCATTTATTAGCTATGAGTTTGCACAGCAGTTATGGTTAAAGAAACACAGTGCAACTATTATTAATTATTTAAAGTCTCAGTCACTATAATCACACCCACAAATTTGTAAACCTAGAGGCATTATTAAATATACGCCTGACTTTAAATGTTTCTGTGTTAGTACCTCAAGGAGAACTCTCCTGTCTCATCACTTTCCCAAATTGCCATCCTCTCCACTTATCTTCCCATCTTCAAATTTTACTCATTAAATGACCCTTGGTAAATTTCTTCTTCCTTTGGTTCCGTTTGCAAGAGTTATCATGAAAAATTAGGTTCCCTATTTTTAAAGGTGATGTTTCGAATATTACATAAGTAGGCTAATCTGATGCTTTAAACATTTGAACCCTCTTGTCTCCTGATCCTAGTTTATCTTTTGTGTATTATTTTTCTTATTTTTCTAATAGTGAGGAGAACTGGAGGTCAGGCTTGACTCTTGGTTGATTGCTATTCTTCCAACAGTTTTACTGAATTGTTTTCTATGTGACTTTGACGTTTATTCTGTTCTTTATGTTGTAGATAACCAGAGAACTGGTAAAACGTGTCTGTGTGCGTGTGTATGTGTGTGTGAGTGTCTGTGTGTGTGAGTGTGTGTGTGCCTGTGTGTACATATGTGTGTGGGGGGGGTGTCTGTGTGTGTGAGTGTGTGTGCATGTGTATAAGTGTGTGTGTGCCTGTGTGCGCGTGCCTGTGTGTGCATATGTGTGTTTGTGTATGTATGTGTGTGCGCATGTGCGGGCCTGTCAGTGCATGCTCGTGCACATGTGTGTTTGTTAGTACCTCTGACTATGAATGAGGGAGGTCATCAATCAGTTCCTCCATCACTCTCCATTCTCCACTTTGGTTTTTAAAGACAGGGTCTCTCACAGAACCTGCAGCCTGCCATTTGGTTACGCTGCCTAGCCAGCAAGCTCATGGAGTCCACCTGTCTCTATCATCCTGCGCTGAAGTGACAGACAGATGTTGACCCTTCCAGATGTTTTTTCACATGGGTACTAAGAAACAGCTAAGACATTCCTTTTAATAAGAACTTGGATAAAGTATTTCTTAAAGTGTATATTATAGAAGGGGCCATTGACGAGATGCAGCATTTTAAAATACGGTATGTCTGCCATGTAATAAAAATAGGAAAGCATTTTTCAAAACCTCTTCAAGTATATATCTTTTGTATAACTGAGCAAAGTATATGTAAATTTCTGCCTGAGAACAGAGTATGGGTAAGATCAAAGATTCAAGACACAGTTTCTCATATTCACTTACCAGATGGAATATTGGTTAACTTCTGTGTATTAATGTTCTGATCTGTATCTTTTGGACTTGTTACTGTGATTAAATGTTTATTCATGTTAAAAAATTAGAAGACAACAGAAGAATTAGTTTTATCTCGTTAATCTGTTTCTTTTTTCTGGAAATCTATTCCATCTGAAGCCAAAAAGAGATTAACTATCTCACATATCTATTTCCACTCCACTTTCTCTCCCTCTACATGGTTGATAATCAACTTCACGTGAGAGCAATCCCTCACACCTTACCTTGAGACCCATTCACAGCAGTATAGAAAGCGGTAGCCATGCCTTCCTCGCTGCCCTCTCTCTTTTCCTCTCAAAATTCTTTCTCCCTCTTCATAATCTCATCCCTTCCCTCTCTCCCCGTTTTATCCATCAGACCATCTCAGAGTTGAGAATGCATCCTAGCCAAATGTAGTCCTCATTTCTTTACCTCTAATTGAGGCCTGTTGTCTGTACCATTAGATTAGTGTATAGAATAGTGCATAGAATGTTACCCCTATAGAATAGTGTATAGAATGTTGCACCTATAGAATAGTGCATAGAATGTTGCCCCTATAGAATGTGTTTAGAATGTTGCCCCTGTAGAATAAGTGTATAGGTTGCTCCTATATAATAAGTGTTTAGAATGTTGCCCCTATAGAATAAGTGTTTAGAATGTTGCCCCTATAGAATAAGCGTTTAGAATGGTGCCCCTATAGAATAAGTGCATAGAATGTTGCCCCTATAGAATAAGTGATTAGAATGGTGCCCCTATAGAATAAGTGTTTAGAATGGTGCCCCTATAGAATAAGTGATTAGAATGGTGCCCCTATAGAATAAGTGTTTAGAATGGTGCCCCTATAGAATAAGTGTTTAGAATGGTGCCCCTATAGAATAAGTGCATGGAGTGTTGCCCCTATAGAATAAGTGCTGAGAATGTTGTCCCTATAAAATAAGTGCTGAGAATGTTGCCCCTATAGAATAAGTGTTTAGAATGTTGCCCCTATAGAATAAGTGTTTAGAATGGTGCCCCTATAGAATAAATGCATGTAGTGTTGCCCCTATAGAATAAGTGCTGAGAATGTTGCCCCTATAGAATAAGTGCATAGAATGTTGCCCCTATAGAATAAGTGTTTAGAATGGTGCCCCTATAGAATAAATGCATGTAGTGTTGCCCCTATAGAATAAGTGCTGAGAATGTTGCCCCTATAGAATAAGTGCATAGAATGTTGCCCCTATAGAATAAGTGCTGAGAATGTTGCCCCTATAGAATAAGTGCATAGAATGTTACTCCTATAGAATAAGTGCTGAGAATGTTGCCCCTATAGAATAAGTGCTGAGAATGTTGCCCCTCTAGCTGTCTTTGTCTCTTATTTCTGCTCTTTGTCTCTCCTCCCCTCCCCACTTCCCTCTGTTACCTTTCTATCTTCTCACCTCACTAGCCACCTGTGCGACCAAATTAGCAGCATATCCTGCATCCAAACGGGAGCTGGATCAAGCACATGCACATCTGTATTTAATATCAGAAAAAGCAGACTAAGAAGAGATAATGTCTTCACAAAATGTCAATGTTGCACAAGAATGAGTAACTGACACCCTGGCGCCATCCCAGATGCCACTGCTACAAAAGTTATGAAAAACTTCACACTTTCTATGCAGCAGAGAAACACAATGTTTTTAGAAGAAAGCCTGTTGCCCAATAAGAATATTGTAGAAAATAATCAATGGAAAGTCTAAGCATGTTTTTAAGGCTTGCCTCTGATATTTAATATTTTTTGCATATTAAGCTGTATTAGAATGTAGCATGGTATGTGTATGAAGAAACAAGTTTAAGAGTAGAAAATCACCTGTTCTTTAAAATATGTTAATTAATATTCCACATTGATGCCCTTTATCGGAATGATAGTGATGCTGGCATTTTGGAGTCTAATGACAGCATTTCCCCTAAAGCCCAGTTTTCAAACTCTTCCATGGGGTGTCTGCTTAGTCATCGCATTAGTGATGTGGAACACTGCAATTCTGATTCACTGAGTGGGAATGTCTTGTTTTTGAATTTGTAAGCTTCACAGAGGCCCCTAGCAACAGACTGAACATGTGTCTGTGTGTCTGTCTGTCTGTGTATAAATTACTTTTAAATTGCATATTATCTAGCAGTACTTGTACATCTATAAAGAGAATAAAATTCTTCCAACATGCCATACTTAAAATCCCATCTTAACTGTGCATCGAGGGTCATATTCCTGGCTTGGTTATTGCTGTGACAGCATTTCCCTTGTTTGTAGGCTCTTGGGACCTTAAATGTTGGCTCCTTATGAGGCTGCATGGGCAATTTTTTGCTAGTGAAACTCAAGAAAAAAGCTATAACTATAATAGTATAAGTTGTAACTTCCAGAAAAAAATCAGCATTTCACTGTTAATTTCAAGACACCCTGTGTATAGTTTCCTATTTAACCAGAGTAATATATCAAGGCATCATTGAAAATCTGTGAGATTATAAAGAAACCATGATGTGACTCTACATGATTGCTGTCCATAGGGTTTACCTATTATTTTAAATTATCTTGGATGACTTTGTTTTTCTAGTATCCTTGATATCAGTTTTCACGACAACAAACTGAAATGTTTATTGATATATTACTAATGGAGACTAGTATCGAATAGTTAAGGCAAGTACTAAATCACAGTGGGCATGTGCATGTTCTGCTAAGACAGAGGGAAAATGCAGCACATTAGCAAGCTTAGCTTTCCTTTTCATTCAGCATTTAAAAAATTGCTGTACATGTAGACTCTGTCTTAACTGAAATCAACCGTAATTACCTTCATGTGGTCAAAGAGAGGTCTGTCCCTGAGTTATAACAACTCAACTGTTAGCTGCGACTTGTTATGATTTCTCAAGCTGTAAGCAGTTTGCTTTCTTGTACCCCAGGGTACAAATAAATAGATACAACCGTGTATTAATGCATGTTTTACAAAACAGCTCCAGTTGTGATATACATTTTTAATATAATAACCTGACTGTGCTATGATGAAATGTTCTAGAATGAATGAACTCATAAAAATTCGTTGCTAATGCTTGTTCCTCAATTAAGGAAAGTCTGTCTACAGAGCTTAGGAGAATTGCTTGTCATGAGCAGAAAGCTCAGTCATGTTTCCCACAATTATTGCAGCCAACACTTGCATCCGAGTTACACAGAGTGTCAATTTAAACCATCTTCCAAGGACAAGCTAGGCTAACCTTCTATGCATTGGTTCCCTCAGAAAGAAAAGAAGGTCCTGAGTTTTATGATTCTGTTACTGTTGCATTTGGAAAATTAGCAAAGGTGTTTGTTCAAATATTAATAGTCTGAAGAATGTTCTGGATCTGAAAGGTTTCATTTTCCACTACAATATGAATATCGTGTAAGTGGAAAATGAGGTTATCAGAATTGTAGTTATTACTTGATTGACAGTACATGGACAAACTTGGGGTTTCTGTTCTCTTAGGCTGGCACTTCCTTTGCCTTGTTCTTCCTATACTTGACACATTAAGGAATTTTGAAAACTGAAGAACCACCTCTGGGCTACTTACTCTGCTGCCTGTGATCTCCCTGCCTAAGCAAAGCTGTGTGGTAAGTCATGGATGATCAGAAGTACTTTGCACAAGGCAGTTTACTTTTTGTTAACACTGAAGCATGTTACAGCAAGTGACCTGAGACAGTCTGAGTGGATAAAGGACACACTGAGAATTTCTTTAGTTACAGGAATTACAGAGTAAAGTCAAGGCACAAAATTAATCTAGCCAGCTAGAGAGTGCAGGTTACACAGAGCATCTGCTGACTGCTGCTGGAATAAAACAGTTGCATTTGTCTAGACTTTATTTATGCTTTATATTTGGCATAAATTGATATGCCAGAAGCCGAATTATCAATGTCATCTAACATATTACCTCCAAGGAAGATTTCTGAAGTATGCACATATTTTAAAAATTTTAAACAAATACACACACATAAACTATCTTCTGTGTCTAGGAGGTCCCTAAGACCCACAGCATCTTCATGTTTTTGTTTTACTATTATTATTATTATTATTATTATTATTATTATTATTATTATTATTAAAGAAACCACAAAGAGAGCATAAAAGGAACTAGAAGTTGGCTTATTGTTTTTATCTCTCTGCGTCACAAGCAGTGATTTTTTTTTTTTTAAGGGCTATGGCTTCTAAGCCTTTAATTTTCCCTTCAAATCCTGCTCATTGTTTTATGTATTTTGCTGGATTGGAAGGTTTGGGGATTCAAGCAATGGGCCCTGGGAGAAAAGGAGCTGTGTCTCTCAGAATGGCATTCAGAGGAAGCTTTCTCCAGAAGTTCTTGCTAGTCTGCTCAGTGTGTTTCACGTCAACATTTTTTTCTTTTGCAATTTAATCTGCACAAAAGCAAGTGGTACTCTTCTGCCTCCGAAAATATGTGTGAGTGGGCGTATATGCAAGGAGAGACAGGAACCCAGAATGGAGAGGAGGAAACTGAAGGAAAGTTCAGCTTGTACCTGCAGGAACTTTCAAACTTCCTGTGTATCTTTTCTGTATGAGAGCCATGGTCGCAAAGCTATTCTGTTCAGGGAGTGGGGTTATTTCTTTTGCAACAGAGTTTTAAGTCTAGGAGACGGTGGCAAGGAAATGGTAGAGGCACACTTGGTGGAGACATTGCCTTCGGTGTAAGGGTGTAGTGTGGGTGTTGTTTATGGGTGTCTTCTGTGCTACACCAGTCTACTCTTAATGGAAGTTATCAGTACAGACAGCAATGGATGCACACATTATTGTCACTTGAGTGACAATGAATGACCTGGGCTGGGGTACACTGGAACCTCAACTTCCACAAATGGAAGTGTAGAGCATCAAGTCTGTTTTGTACTCACCACAATGCACTTTTATACAATTATATGTTGATTCATCCATTATTAAAAATGTGAAGCAACCAAAGCAAAATGCCATGTTGCTTCATAGCAAACAGCCTTTAGCTTTTATTCACTATGTGGTCTACCCTGTGTTTCTTGATCCAGAAGATTCATCAAAGAAATATTCCTTACAAGGCTCTAAAGCCAGTATTTGGTTGCCATTCACTATTTGTGCTGATGCTAATAAACTCTACTTGTGATGTTTATCTTAAATGATGAATATATAATATTTTAAAATTTCTTATGTGCATACATATCCTTCAAATGGAAACTTGGTTAATCTCTTATATATTTAAAAATACAAACAGAATAATGAGGTATAGAAACTATGATTAACAATAAAATGTCAGCTAATAATAACCAAAAAATGAATATAGATTCTTTGAGTATCCAAGGGTCAGCCATGACCCTGACAATGTAGATTTGTGTTTAAATCATTATATTTCATTTGTTTTAAAACTTTATTGTGCATCTTGGGCAACACATTCAACTACTCATTCCAACCCTCTCTTGTCCATGAATATTTACGATATTAATTAGTTTCTAAATGTATTTTTTATTCATGTATTTCTCTGCTTCCCCTCTCTTCTCTCCTCCCAATCTCTCCCAGTCAGCCTCAGCCTTGCCCCATCTCCATCCCCTATCCCCTCCCTGAAAAAGGCAACAAGTCCCAAGATAGGTCAGCTCAGTGTGGCACATCCATTCCACGCAAAGTCGATTTCCTCATCCGAAAATCAAGACTGGGTTAGGTGTTCCTCTGCAGGGAATGGGCTCCAAGGTGCCAGCCCATGCACAGGAACACAGTCTGATCCCACCCCTTGAGGCTCCACATATTGCCCATGCCAATCAACAGCTTGGACGGTCTAGCTCCTTTTCCTGATGGATCTCCAGTGGATGTTATTGATTCAGTGAGCTTTCCAGAGCTCCAGCCAGCCATCTCTGTGGGAATTTTCCTCATAATCCCTATCCCCTTCCTCATACAGACTCTCCTTCCTGCTCTCAGCTGGACCAGGAACTCAGCCCAGTGCTCAGCCATGGATCTCTGCCTCCACCTCTATTCATTCATTGTTGGATGTAGGTTCTGTGATGACACTTAGAGTGGTTATTCATTTGATTATAGGGGAAGTCCTGTTTAGGCACCCCCTCTGCTATGGGTTGGAGACCTAGCCAGGGACATCCTGTGAGTTCTTGGAGGTTTCCCTAGCATCCGGTCTCTTTCCAACCCCACACTGGCCTCCTCTATCAAGATATCCTCTCTCTCTCTCTCTCTCTCTCTCTCTCTCTCTCTCTCTCTCTCTCTCTCTCTCTCTCTCTCTCCTCTCATTCAACCATCTCCTTCTCTCAGGATTTGTTCCCACCTCTTCTTGGTTATGACCCCTATTTGCTAATGTGATCATCTCTATTTTCTCTTCCTATGGGAATCTCTGGATGTCTCTCTTAAGTTCCTTCTGATCCCAAGCTATTCAGTGGTTGTGGTTTGCAGCTTGGCTATTCTTTGCTTTTTGTCTGAAATCCAATTATGAGTTAGTACATGTGATGTCCCTCTTTCTGGGCTTGTGATACCTTGCTCAGGAAGATATTATTCAAATCCAACCATTTGCCTGTAAATTTTATGTTTTTTTTTTTATTTTTTTACTGCTGAGTAGTACTCCATTGTGTAGATAACCACAGTTTGTTAATCCATTTTCAGTTGAGGGACATCTAGATTGTTTCCAGGGTCTTGCTATTACAAATAATGCTGCTATGAGCATAGTTGAGATAATGCCTTTGGAGTATGAATGTGCATCCTTTGGGTATATGCCCAATAGTGGTATTGCTGGATCCTTAGGGAGATTGATTCCCAGTTTTCTGAGGAACCACCATACTGCATTTCAGAGTGGCTGTACAAGTTTACACTCCCACCAACAATGGAGGAGTGTTCCCTTTGCTCCATATTTTCCCCAGCATAGGCTGCCATCTGTGGTTTTGATCCATTCTGAAAGGTGAAAGGTGGTATCTCAAAGTTGTTTTGATTTGCATTTCTCTGATGGCTAAAGATGTTGAGCAAGTCTTTAAGTGCCTTTCAGCCATTTGTAATTCTTCTGTTGAGAATTCCCTTTTTAGCTCTGAACCCCATTTTTAAAATTGGTTTATTTAGGTTTGGGGCTCTAGTTTCTTGAGTTCTCTATATATTTTAGAGATCAGTTATCTGTCAGATGTAGGGCTGGTGAAGATCTTTTCCCATTCTGTAGGCTGTTGTTTTGTATTATTGACTGTGTCCTTTGCTTTACAGAAGCTTCTCAGTTTCTGGAGGTCCCACTTATTGATTGTTGTTCTTAGTGTCTGTGCTACTGATGTGATATTTAGGAAGTAGTCACCTGTACCAATGAGTTGGAGGGTATTTCCTACTCTCGTTTTTATCAAGTTCAGTGTAGCTGGGTTTATGTTGAGGTCTTTGATCCACTTGGATTTGAATTTTGTGCAGGGTGATAGGTTTGGATCTATTTGCATTCTTCTACATACTGTCATCCAGTTATGCCAATACCATTTATTGAAGATACTACTATCTTTTATCCATTGAATGATTTTGGCCTCTTTGTCAAAAATCAGATGTTTATAGGTATGTGGGTTAATGTCAGGGTCTTTGACTCAATTCCATTGAACCACAAGTTTGTTTTTATGCCAGTATAGGCTGTTTCTATAACTGTACCTCTATAGTAGAGCTTGAAGTCAGGGATGGTGATACCTCCTAAAATTCTTTTATTGATCAGGATTGTTTTGGCAATCCTGGGTTTCCTGTTATTCTATATGATGTTGAGTATAGTTTTTTCAAAGTTTGTAAAAATTGTGTTGGGATTTTAATCGGAATTACATTGAATCTGCAGGTTGCTTTTGGCAAAATTGGCATTTTTACTAAGCTGATCCTACCTATCTGGGAACATGAGAGATATTTCTGTTTTGTGATATCCTCTTCAAATTATTTCTTCAGTGACTTAAAGTTTTTTTCAAACAGGTCTGTTACCTCTTTCGTTAGTTATGCTAAGATATTTAATGCTGTTTGCAGCTAGTTTAAAGGATGATGGTTTCCTTGTTTCTTTTTCAGCCCTTTTATCCTTAGCATATAGGAGGGCTATTGATTTTTTTTTTTTTTTAGTTAATCTTGTACCCTGGTACACTGCTGAAGGGGTTTATCAGCTGTAGGAGTTCCCTGGTAGAATGTTTGGGGTTACTTCTTTATAAGATCATATCTACAAACAGAGATAGTCTTCTTCTTTTCCAATTTGTATCTCCTTTTGTTCTCTTATTGCTTTAGCTAAAACTTTGAGAACTATATTGAATAGATAAGGAAAGAGGACAGCCTTGTCTTGTTCCTGATTTTAGTGGGATTGCTTTGCATGTTTCTCCATTTAGCTTGATGCTGACTGCCGGCTTGCTGTATATCACCTTTATTATATTTAGGTATTTTCCCTGTATTCCTGATCTCTCCAGGACTTTTATCATGAAGGAGTGTTGGATTTTATCAAAGGCTTTTTCAGCATCTAATGAGATGATCATGTGAGTTTTTCCTTTCTTTATATGATGGATGACATTCACAGTTTTTCATATGTTCAACCATCCCTGCATCTCTGGGATGAAGCCTACTTTATTGTGGTGGATAATTTTTTTTGATATGTTGTTGGCCCCAACACTGAATGGGTGTACATAGGCAAAGGGAGCCTGAAAGGAACAAAGTGGTAGGTGCTCCCTACTGGCTGAAGGTAAACATTCAGGGCCTTTGTGAGCCATGTTTTAAAGGACTAAAGATTGGTCCAGAAAGAGATGTACAAGGAAGAAGGAGTTGGAGATCCAATAAAAGCAATGAAGAGGTAGGAATCTGGAGATGGAAGAGTTAATTACCAAAGAATGTATTCCTACATAATCAGAAACTAAGCCCATCAGAAATCTGCCAATTTTTATCACACACATTACTTAGTCATCTATACTATAACTCAGAGTGACATAAAAAGGAAGTTATGGTAAAGAATGTATTTTGACATTATAAATATTAAGTCTTGCCTACAGACAGGATGACCACCCACAGGGTCTCTTCATTTTCATGCTTGCACCATTTTTTAACTGACCACAGTCAGCACTAAAACAAAGACTTTACTGTAGGTGTTTTTTTTGTTTTGTTTTTTTTATAGATGGTACATTATCTGAGATAATTGGTACTGTAATCATCTTTAGCTGCGTGGGCAGTAGATAAGCAGGAACAAAGACAAGATTCCAGTTAAACAACAGCATCTTTCAGAAGAGATTTGCTGTTGCTCTTAAAGTAATGAGTGTCCAAAAGGGAGCAGAATTATACTTGCCAATTAATTGATTGCCTTATCTGTTATGAAAACAGATCATCTGTGGACTAATTACGGTGATCCCTCCGCATGGTTGGTAGCTGCCTGTTTTGTGTTATATTCCCCTATAGTATATATAATCATCTATGTTAGCAAAGATTATAGATTGAGCAACTGGACATTATTTAATCAACTGAGCCATTTGATCCATTAATGACATCTGGTTTATGTCAACTTATTTGCATACACATAAGAACAATTGCAATAACTTCTAAGCTATTACATTAAAAGGATGAGAAATGCTGAAAATTGTTTTATACTATAATAAAGATGACTACACTTAGAATATAGTTAATCATGCCTTATTTCAATGTCATAAAGATAAACTGTTTATATGTCACTGTCCACTAGAATGCTAATACTGCAGACTTGTACATGAAGACAGTTGCTAACTTTCTGTCAACTGTTAGCAATTATTAAATTTAAAAAATTCTTTAAGAGCACACAATTTACAGTTAAATATTTGAACTACTATTCTCAATAATACTAGTAAGTTCAATAATAAATTTAACTTCTTAAAAATATATTAGTCTTTCATCAAAGAAATATACTTTGCATATGGGAAAATAATGTAGTTTAAAAGAAATTGTGTATTCATGTGCTTCTATATACTACTAAAGGCTTCATTCATGGAATGAAGATTAAACTATTTGAGCAGTCTTTCTGATTCAACTAACTTGAAATTTAATGTTACATTCAATTTACTAGTGTCTTTACATGAAATTTTATATTTTCTGCTAAAAGCAATAAGTGCTCATGGACTTTAGTCCAAATTCTATGCGAGTAACTAAAGCAGACTTTTCATGAACATATACAATACGGGTTACACATTCTGCTGTAATACTAGGCTAAGTCAAATGCAATACTATAATTTAAAAAAGTAGTCATTTTCATGAAAGAATAAAATCCTTCCTGGTTATAAATTTATTATTTATTGTTTGAAAATTCCATACATTTTGTTTTGATCAAACACATTCACCCCATCTCTTCCCACCCAGTTCTTCCTCTTTCTGCATTCCTGCCATGTTGCCCTTCAATTCATGCGCTCTCTGTCTTTTCTAAAGCCTGTTGTACCTCCTTAGTATTGCTTCTGTGTAGTGGGTATATGCCTGTCAACTAGGAAATGGCTTGCCTTTCAGGGACCTCATTCCTGAAGAAAACTGACTCTAAACCCCTGGCCAAGAATCCATCAGGTGCCAATAGCTACTCCACTAGGTTGGGACTTCATGTCCTCTTGTCTTCATGCTAGTGTTTTAATTGTCTTGATTTTACTTAGGTTCTATGCATGCAGTCACGGCCACTGTGAGCTCACATGCTCCACAGCTCTGTCATGTCTGACAAATACTCTTTCTGTGTACATATCCACGATGTCTGGTTCTTACATTTTCTCTAACCCCCCCCCCTCCATAATTATCCTTGAGCCTTGAGGTAAGGGATTGTTTTATAGATATCCTATTTATAAGTGAACTAATGACTTCACTGTCTCTTATTCTCTGCATGTTTACTAGTTATGATTTAGTGTACTAAATGCCATCTACTATAAAAAGCAGCTTCCCTGATGAAGGTGGAAATGCATTTATCTATGGATATAAAAATAAGAGCTTGGGGGATAGTTTATTACAAAGTCCATTTAACAGAATAATAGTATAAGGTTCTCCTGTAGGATCTATAACCTAGACAGTCATAAGTTCTTTACCAGTTTATGATACTAAGTATGGGTTCTGTCATGTTAAGAGGGCTTTAAATCCAATCATAAAATGGTTGGTAGTTCCTGAAATAATTATCCCCCTAATGTAAGAGTGAACTCAACTTGCCAAGCCAGTCATTATTGTAGCTTATAGGATTCACAATTTGTAAGCCTATTCACCATTTTCCTACCCTAGTAGTGTTCGCAGACTTTTCCAGGACTGTGCAAGCCAGGCAGTAAAGGGGAAGCTTCCAGGTTTGCACTATGTGAGTTTTCCATG
Source organism: Phyllotis vaccarum (assembly GCA_033318265.1). Classification (NCBI taxonomy): domain Eukaryota; kingdom Metazoa; phylum Chordata; class Mammalia; order Rodentia; family Cricetidae; genus Phyllotis; species Phyllotis vaccarum. Next base: position 3,363,064 of record JARWLC010000007.1, read on the forward strand.
TCTTGGACTCGATGTGTAGTATCTTCAGCAATAACATCTTATTACCAAATTCTAAATAGTAACTGAGAGCGTTTGTAGTTGAAATAATGTTGGGGGTGGCTATGGAAACTCACTAACTGAAACTCAGAACTCATATCTGCCATAGGGCTTTAGATTTGATACTCGGTTGTTTGGTGAAGCCGTGTCTCTGTGACAGGGTAACTTCACTATAACTATGGATATGTGTATATAACTTGTCTAGGCCATCCTTGAAATTACTCTTAGCTCAGCTGAGTCTTAAACTTTTAAGCTTCCTAATTCAGCTCCCCAATAGCTGGAACTGCAGAACTTAACTGCCAGCCTGAGTTTTGCGTCAAATGATAGCCCTTGTTAATAATTTAATTTTATTTTTATAAAGCACAATGTATGTGAATCATGGTATTACTTACAAATAAACAGGAAAATTTTCACCATTGATTTTTTGTGTGTACCTTTCCTGTCCATTTTTCCTAGCAGCTCATCTCTTCCTCATAAGCCAATCTACTGACGAATGTATATTCACTGATACACTAACATTCTGTGCACAGTTGTCAATGTGGGCTAATACTTAGGTGACCAGTTGATTCTAAATTGTCCATGATAGACCAACAGTTACTGAGCAGACTGACTACCAACTCTTTTGACAACTATCGTGACATTGCAAACAGACTATTTAAGACGAACGCTCAAACGTAACTCATGAGAGTTAATATGTTTATTTCCTATTCTTATATATGGATATATAAGAGAAATTAACACCTATATTATAAAAAATGCACAGCACAGGATGTCTACAGTTTGTGTTCTGTTTGGAAGATGCTGATGTGCCACAGACGCCAACATACATTCTAATGCTTGCAGAACATATTCTGGGATAAAGGGGAAGTGCTGATATGCCTCAAATATGCATGAGATAGCTGTTGCCTACTCAGAATGTCCCAGAACTGCTGGTGTAGATTCAACCAGTAAATAAACATAAAACAAAGTTTATATTCAATATAGAATTTCATCAAAACCAGATTATCTACTTACATGGTTGTAGAAGGTGAATGCACGGCAGTGTTTGTATCTTACATTTGAGGGCCAAGAAAATTAAACGCAATAGTAAAATCCATTAAGTAAGACTGGGTTAGGCACACGGTTACTTTTGAAAACTAGGAATTTTTAACTGTTCTGACAGTGGGTCCAGAGCAATTCAATGATTGGAAGAATCCAAAACCAGTTGAAAAGACCATGACATGCCAAAGTTCATGAACACATGATAAACATCAGTGTTTAGAAGTAGGGCAGTGTCTTTCCTTACCACAGAATGCCATATTGAGATGGTATGCAAATAGCATGAACACTTGTCTCTGGTGCAGCATTGGCTCCAGAGCTTAGTGCAGTCTTGGGATCACTGTGATAAAGAATGGCCTGTGCTTGGGAGAACTTAATGATGTCACTGATACTGAGCTTTCTACATCCGCACAGCACAGTAGACATGCTCACATAAACTTCTCATTTGGATATGACTAATATACAATTCTGAAATTCATAGATGAATAATAGTAGATATTTTCTATTTAAAAAATGTTATATTTGCATCTGCAAAAAAAAAAAAAAAAAGACTTTTGTCACCCTTCACAAACATTGGCACGTATTTCATTTATTTGGGAGCAATAAATAAAGTAGCATTTCCCCCAATAAAACCCATTTTAAGAGCTCCCATAGTGTTATCAGCAGGACACTCTCTTCTCCGCTTGCTATTTTCTCTTTTTATCTACAAGCTGCTCAGGTGGTCTCCAGGTGGTGACTGACTTCTATGCCACTTCCTCAGTGAGTACTGAGGCACATACACACCCTCAACAGGCCAGGAACACTGCAGTCACAACTGACACACACAGTGACCTTAGCTTTCTGCCTGATATTTGGAAGGCACCTTCCTCTCACGAACAGGTTTCAGTAATATCCCATGTTTAGAATAGGTCTCTATTTCTTCTCCATTACTCATTCAAGGAAAAAAAAATTGAAGGTCATTATTTAAGATATCTAAACCCTGCCTGGGAATTTTAAACTGAACATTTAATAGTTCTTTCTGAAAAACAACCAAACTAAAACTGGATTATTTTCTTTGGTCAATTCAATTTCAAGGTAACAGCTATTAATAGGGTTTGGTGTTGTATTATAGGATGTGCCTTTGCTTTTCAGGATTGTGCACCTAGTAAGATCATTTGAACAACAATAGAATGCAAAATCAGTATGAAGCTGGAGGCTAGAATCTTATGTTCATGTTTTTGTTATTTAGTACTTATTTGGTTTAATTTCCTTAAATGAAGTAGTGTCCTTGTCACTCTGGCAAATAGAAGGGATTTGCAAAGAGGAAAAACTATGGGTTAAGTAATAAGATAAAGACTGTAGAAGTCCTTGGAAACACTTGGTTCACATAGTTATGATTTCAAGCACTGTTAGTAAATCCAAGGCTGAGCACGAAGCATTTTCCCCATTGAAGCTCTTTGAGATCTGAGTTAACTTGTATCCAGAGGACAGGATTGCTGAATTTGGAATCCATGGTTCTAGGTCACAACTGGACCAGGTTGAAGGGAGGCTTGTAAGTATTTATGGCATCCATGGATTGGGTTTTCACTCTGAAATCAGTTTAAAACCATCTGAGGCACTTGGCAATGGTACCCGGCAGCTGTTCAAGTAGCAACTACAGCAGTTGGATCAATACAGCTACCACGGAACAAAGGGAATTGCCAAGACCCATGAAACATCCAAATAAATAGAGGTCTGATATGTTTATTCTAAACATAATGTGGTCTGACATCTGTGTCTATAAGGAAGTGTCTAAAACATTGAGCTATCCGTGTTTAACACAGCACAGAAAAGCTAGACTAAGAGTAAGATACTATTTTCTGTCCAGGCTACATGACGGATAGCACATGGCTAAATGATCTTGAACTCAGGAAAGAATTAAATACAGAAAAACGCTTTGTGGAAAAATCAAAATTATATAAACTCCAACTTTATTATTTCTTGGCCTATTCCTTCAGCGAGCATTTGCTGGGCACCTAATCTGTACTGTGCACTTCAGGAATAAAGACACAGTGTTGGAACAACAAAAATCTCCTGTAAAATCAGCATTTTTCTTCACATGTGTTTATTCCATCTGTTAACTCTGTAACTTACTTAGTTGATAAAGTTTCTTGGACTAGAAGGTGGTTTGGCCAGTGAAGACATCCACCACCATGTTTGAAGACGTGAGTTCCATCCCTAGGATCCATGTGGTAAAAAGGGAACCCAATGCTGTTCACTACCCTCTGATCTCTATATGTGTACTCCTGCATGCATGTGCCTACAGATGTGTACACACATCAGGCACACACAAGAACCAAATAAAAATGTTTTAAAATGTTGTCTTAATCAGCTTGCTAATGACATTTCATATCAGACACTGTTCTATGCATACCAAATTTATTCCTCAAAAAAAAAATTCCTATCAAGCAGTATTGTTAATTTTTTTCCAGATGTGAAAACTAAGGCTTCTAGAACAGTATTGACCTGTGAAAAGCTCTATAGTGTAAAAGTCAGAGCCCAGGATTCAAACTCACAGACTGATCCTCTGCTCCCCACTGCTCGCTGCCTCCTTACATAACAAACCAGCTCAGTATGCAGTTGAGAGGTATTCTTAATCACTTTGTTTCTATTTATCTAAAAATTAAACACATCGGTACCTTGTTTTTAAATAACAGTCTCTGTTTATAAGCGGGTATATTTTACTAGTTACAAATCCTTCAGATTCTAGGAATATTCAGGCCATGAGAATTCTTAAAAATAAACACAAACACTGAAATTCTCCAACTTGATTTTGAAGTTGGCAGGTCTAAGATAATCACACGTAGACTATTCTCTCACCTCCAAGCGAGCATATAGCACGTGTATATATATAGAACTACATGTCTTTATTTCTAAGAGAACACGAACTATGTAGAGAGTCCCCTGGGATTATTAGTCCAAACTGTTCACTTTTTCGGTAAGGAAGACCTGGAACTGTTAACATTTATAAAAAGCGTCTATCCGCTCTGCACTTGGCTGTTTTGTCTCACTTAGAGATTTCTAAATACCCCATTTGACCTGAAGATAAACAAACTGACATGCAGCTTGTGTAAGAACCTGCAGACCACATGCTTGGAAAACATCTTGTAGTTTGCAGGATAGTTAGAATGAATACTGCAATATAAGAAAGTCAATACCCTTCCCCGCTCATTATTTGAGATGATTTAATTAAAGAAAGAAATTACTTTGGAAGAGAGGTTATTAAATCACTAATATGGTACACATATAACCCTATAGAAGAAAATGAAAAAGTCACAGTATAAAACATTCACTTTGTCATCACATATTCACGTGCAAATCTGGATTGCTGTTTTCCAGTAAACTGCAAATATAAGACAAGTGTACTTGTCTTCTATCTCAAATGCTCCGGGCAGAAAATAGGGACAAAATATTACAATTATTTATATTTTTGCACCCACTAAACAACGCAATCAAATGAAACTAAAGTTTTTAGAACGACACATTTAAAGATTGTGTGTGGTGATGCATGCCTATAAGCCCAGGATGCCAGAGCTTGAGGCAGGAGGCCCCCAGGTAGAGAGCAGGCTGAGCTATGTTGTAAGAAGTCTTTTTAAAGACTCCGTATTTTCTCCATTATTCCATTTGAGAAGAAGGCGTTGCTGATTCACGACAAGTTCAAGACCTAGTTCTGTGCATCTGAGCCCATTTCGCCAGTTGTTCCTTCTGCTCCCCTTATCTATGTCTATGTAAAAGGACCCTCAATAAAATGTCTATCATTTGATTACAGATTATGCCAAAGCAAACAGACAAAGAAAGGCATATGTATGTTGTAACTAGAGGAATTTCTAAGCATGAGGAAAAAGACTTGTCTGGGGTAAGCACCTGATCAAGGGTGCCTCTCTTCCTCTTCTGTTTCCCATGTAGCCGAGGTTAACTCGCTCTGTTCTTCCCCGACAACATGAGGCCCCTCGTTGTCTTGCCTATTGGTGTCTTTTCCTCTGCTTCCCCTGGTTTTTCTAAGCTCCTAACTGATGCGTTATACTGAGCTCAGTTCCTTAGCGGCAAAGTCCTGCCCACTGGGAGCACACCTTGGCACCATGAGGGTGTGCGTTCCCTCCAACTGTGTGACACATGTGAGTGTGCATGCCATCATAGTGTGTGACATACGGAGGTGTCCATGCCATCACAGGATGTATCATATGAGGTGTGCATGCTATCATAGTGTGTGACATATGAGGTGTGCATGCTATCATAGTGTGTGACATACGGAGGTGTCCATGCCATCATAGTGTGTGACATACAGAGGTGTGCATGCCATCATAGTGTGTGACATACGGAGGTGTGCATGCCATCACAGAATGTATCATATGAGGTGTGCATGCTATCATAGTGTGTGGCATATGGAGGTGTGCATGCCATCATAGTGTGTGACATACGGAGGTGTGCATGCCATCATAGTGTGTGACATACGGAGGTGTACATGCCATCATAGTGTGTGACATATGAGGTGTGCATGCCATCATAGTGTGTGACATATGGAGGTGTGCATGCCATCATAGTGTGTGACACATGAGGCGTGCATGCCATCATAGTGTGTGACATATGAGGTGTGCATGCATCATAGTGTGTGACATATGAGGTGTACATGCCATCATAGTGTGTGACATATGAGGTGTACATGCCATCACAGAATGTATCATATGAGGTGTGCATGCTATCATAGTGTGTGGCATATGGAGGTGTGCATGCCATCATAGTGTGTGACATACGGAGGTGTGCATGCCATCATAGTGTGTGACATATGAGGTGTGCATGCCATCATAGTGTGTGACATATGAGGTGTACATGCCATCATAGTGTATGACATATGAGGTGTACATGGCATCATAGTGTGTGACATATGAGGTGTACATGCCATCATAGTGTGTGACATATGGAGGTGTGCATGCCATCATAGTGTGTGACATATGAGGCGTGCATGCCATCATAGTGTGTGACATATGAGGCGTGCATGCCATCATAATGTGTGACATATGGAGGTGTACATGCCATCATAGTGTGTGATATACGGAGGTGTACATGCCATCATAGTGTGTGACATATGAGGTGTACATGCCATCATAGTGTGTGACATATGGAGGTGTGCACGCCATCATAGTGGGTGTCATATGAGGTGTACATGCCATCATAGTGTGTGACATATGGAGGTGTTTATGCTATCATAGTGCGTGATATACGGAGGTGTACATGAAGTCATAGTGTGTGACATATGAGGGTGTGTACGCCATCATAGTGGGTGTCATATGAAGGAGGAAAGCAGATGATCTATCCAGATAATTGCTTTTTCAATGTCAACTTCAAAATAAAACAGGTGACTTTGAATAGTTGTAAACTGACTTTCAAAGAAAGATTGAAATTGATTTTTAAAGTATCTATTAACAGATGGCATTACTGTTGAAAATAAATTTTGCATACAGTATATTCTGATCATGGTTTCTTTCTCCAGCCCCTCCCAGGTCCTCCTTAACCGTCCACCAACCCCAGTAACCCATGACTTCTTCCTCTCCTTAGAAAACAAACAGGGGAGGGGCAGACTAAAAATAAAAGGAAAAGCACAGTAAACACACACACACCAAAAAAATATCCCACATTAAGATACAAAATCAAAATCCGTGACATATAAGACCAACAAAACAAAAAATTCCCAAATGAAACAATATAGGACAAAAAAATAAATGAATAAACTCTACCACTGATGGTATTACTGTGAAGTTGTAGCTACGGATTCATAAAGGACTTGTTTTAAAGGCCAACACATCTATAGCTGTTACTGATATTGTAGACCCCTTATATTAAGAAGTTACATTCCCTTTAACTTGTCAATCACAGTTGAGCTAAGCTGACTCTCAGCTGTTTGTCCGCGTTTCCTTTCTCTCCTTCTCTGTTCCACCTTCCCCCTCTCTACTCCCTCTCTTTTATGAAATCCAGAGTGGCTTTAAAGAGACACACTTGTTCTGATTTTATTTCCGTTACTGTGATGAAACACCTTGGCTAAAAAGCAACTTAGAGGAAGAAGGGCTTCTCTCTGGCTTACAGTTCCCAGCTGCAGTCAGTCTATCATCGTGGATAAGTCAAGGTAGGAATCGGAAGAACTCATCACATCACCTTCACAAAAAAGAGCAAAGAGAGAAGAACACACCCCTGCTGCTGGGTTGCTTCCTTCTGTTGTCACGCGGCTTTTCAACTATTGAGTTCAGGACTCTCTGCCTAATGATACTGCTGACCACAATAGGCTGAATCTTTCTATGTTAATTAATATTAAGACAGTCTTCCACAGACATCTCCACTGGGCAACTTATTCTAGACAATTCCTCACTTGAGGGTCTTCCTTCAAATGATTACAGCCTAGCAAATTTAAATTTAAAGGCTGCCATCACAGTGTATGATGACTTTGAACTTCTGAGCCTTCTACCTCCACCTCTTAAAGAACTAGGTTTAGAAAGGGACACCTTGCCTCCTGGGTTCCATGAAATGCTGGGCATCCCCAGAGCTAACAACTAAGCTACATTCCCAATCCTCATAGTTAATTTGTAACATAATTAAAAAGTAGTATTTCATGATGTTCAGCAGAAAAGTAATATATTCAAATCTCTTTTCAAGCATTTACATAAGAATATCACAGACCCTAAGAGTTAACCATGGTTAAATAACAATACTGGAAATTAGCATTTCATTTTGTCCCTACCATCCTTCACTGACACTAGAATTTGTATCTTGATATTATATTGCTTCTAGAACCCATGAGAGACTCTACATCAAGACTTCAGTATGTGAATATTTTCTTATGGAAAACCGAGCAAATCTACTCATAACATGATCCGTTGGAATGAAAAATAAAAATAATGGTGCATTACTCATTTCTCATTAAGAAATTTTTATCTTGTGGATTTTAAAAGGATAGAAAATTGGCAAATGTTAAAAATCTGTCAAATTTTGGATAAAATAAAAGTGGCCCTTTCCCCCTCATGTTCTACTTCCTTTCTGAACTTCTCTACTGGCTACAGCCCTGAGTTGAACTGTGCTTTCCCGTGTTTCCCTTTGGGGTGGAAATGTCCACTTGTGTGTGTTTTCATCTTCCACAAAAAGTGCAAAATCACCACCAAGAACAATCATTTTACATGTAGGTTTCTGTCCTGCCGATGCCGTAAACTGTAGAGCATATAACACGCTCATTTCTAAACAAATGCCAGATGAGGAATTTCACCCAGAAAAACGGAAAATGTTCTGTGCGTCTTCAGTTTGTAGTTAAGGAAAAGCCCCAAGCAAGAGTGTGTCCCATAAGGTAGTGTGTGCAGAACACCAAGAAAGAAGTCAAGACAGGAGGACAGTGACGTGGACTAATTCTTCATTTGTAAGATAGATTGTCTCCTTCCCCAAGGCTGTCTGCTTGTGAGCATGGATAATCCACTACATCCAGACTGGTTCATTAATGTATAGTTCCTGTAGTTCAACGTGACTCATCTTTAGGAAGCAGTGGTTTTGGGAAGTACACATGCTAGCTTTGCTGTGCTTGTGACACCCATAGGAAAAGCATAAAACTTAATCTTTAGTGATTTCACATCCAGTTGATGCTGTTGGATAGAGCATCTCATGCTCTGGTCCTCTCATTCCATAAAGTCTGGTCATGCAAAGAGCTCTCATAGGAATCCTTTTCAGCAATGGCCTATCCTAAATGCTCTGTAGTAAAAATTCATGTATCTATTTTGAGAAAATAAATATTTTAAAGGTCTTTGTTCTTCCCATATCTTTGACCTTATTTCTCTGCTACACCAAATTCTACTAACATGATATCATAATTAAATTTTTTCACCTCTCTAGTCCCAGAACTTGAACAAAGGCCCAGTATAACAACTGTAGAACTAATGGATGAAAATCACCAGCTAAATTACTTTTTGGAGATGTGTAAATCAGAACCAAGGACTTGAAATTTTGCTTTTTAGAAAGCAAACTAATGGTACACAAGAAGGCTAATAAGCATTGCTCAATCTGCATTGCACTCTGCAGTGGTTTTGTGGTTGCCATCCTCCCAGCATTCAGAAGATATTCTCTATTGCAATATCACTGCCTGGAAGGGACTTTTTGATTGCTTGCTATCTGTTCTGATTTACCGTGAGTCAGGATCTTGCTATCTGACTCAGGGTGACCTCACACTTCCATCCCTCCTGCACACTGTAACCTAGCACTTAGGAAATTACGCTTGGCTACAGATGTGAGACACCACACCCAGATCAAATCAAAATACTATGCTTGATCTGCTTTCTAAAATACTGAGATACTTAGATTTCTAAGATCAAGCATGTTTCTGCATCTGGGAACTGGAGGTTTGACAAAGATCGTATTACCAACTCATACCTGAAGGCTAAGATATAAGTTGCTGACAAATGTTATTAACGTTCCGTCATACCATTTTGCTTGATTGAAATAATGCTCACATTCTTAACTATTTTCTTGTAATATTTATATTATAATTTCCACACTAGTGATCAGGCTTGAGATACCACATTTCGTAAGAATATTGACAAAGTTATTAAAGCCTTTCAGATAGCCTGGCTTCTGGAATAAGGAACTGACAGGAGACTGAAATAGATTGAACCTATCTATTAACAGAAGGACCAGCAGGACGCCTGTGTAACCTGTAGAACCACAGAGCCACAGCTACAAAACAGCAGCAGGGCAGTGGAGAGTGAAGGAACTACCTGATACCAAACCTAAAGACAGATCTAAATTCTTACAGAATCCAAGAACATACAATGATTGAGACTTCCTTGGACAAATATATTCTGTTCCAAATGCCAAACCACGTGTAGGACCTTATATGCTGATTTTCACAAGGCCAGGGATCTGACCTTGAAGTTAGTTAGGTACACTGTGATTTCACAGACTTCGTTAGGCATACTCATGTAAGGTAACACAGAACAGCTTGTTTTGTTAAATTTACACCAGCTAAAAGAAGACACATGAAAAATAAATGTGTAATACAGAAAGAGCATTGTAGCAGTGATGATGTCATAGTAATCAAACTCTGTTGAGGGAGCCGTAAGCAGGGGAGCCCTGAAAGGGAAGAAAGTTTATACTGAAGAAAGAGAGCTTCGCCCTATGGGAACCGCAAAGCTATTAAAATCCGAGAATCCAGTCTGGGGTCATCACTCTCTCATGCTAAAGGCCCATCAACCACAGGACAGCTATTTTATTGCTAGGAAATTGCTAGACAATTGTGGTGTTCACCCTGAGGCAGCAGTGTAAAGGCCCGAGACCCTTCATCACCATTCAGTCTCCTCTTCCTCACCTCACACTCTTCTCCCATTACCCAGGCCCAATCCCATGGAACCTATGAACAGCACAGTAATTGAGATGGAAATTCTGTGACATAAGTGATTTAATAATTAATGTCCATCCAGAGGCAGGCATCACACACTTTCCAGTACTTTCAAAATTTGATAGACAAAATGTAAGCAATTAGTCAGCTCTCATGACTCAGTGATGATTTGAAAGTCAAGTGTGGGCCTGTGTGGAGACAACTATGTTCTTTCATCCCGAGGAAAGAAATGCTCTGGAAATGTCTTTTTCCCAATCCACTGAACGGTGAGTTCCCTAGATGACGAGTTTGCTGTGGGCAGAGCAGAGCCTTGGGCATCCATGTGTTTGACATTAAACAGATGCTCAAAAGTGGGCTAAAGGAACAAAGAGAATGTGTGAGATAAAGAGGATCTTGGTGTTCACCATCTTAGAGATTCATTGTAGGCAGTGTTTGGAAAACTCTAACATTTCAAAGGACAGTCATAAATAAAAACCTCGAAGAAGAAAAGGTTGCAGAATGACTCAGTTCTGAGTTTCCTGACTTGGGTAAGCCAAGCTAATCAAGATCCATGTGCCTTTCACATTCCATTTTGTGCCAGTTTCATGAAAAATACAAATAACCCCAAGAATAAATCACCCCAAAGATATTCTGAGAAAACTAAGCTCCCTTTGATGTCCACAGCCATATGTCAGTACCTTCCTGGTTTATGGTAACCCACAATCATCAATGCAAAAGGCCTTAAGACCGAGTCCTGTGACTACCGTTCATGGAGGGAAGTCATTGATGATGCGTCCAAGGAAAGAAACCTTTTCAGACCTTTTAAAGCTTTTACATTTCCACTATATGAAAACTTTAACCATAGTATGATGATTCATTAGCCAAAGACTTAAGTTGTTAATGTCCTTGAGATTTACAACTTCAAGATATTTTAATTTTTCAACGAGAAGAAATAACTTCTATTTCAAAGCCTTCTAACTGTTGGCTTTAGAGTGTATAAAACGGCTCCACCCTTAAGTGTACAAAGCCACAAATTTAAGTTCAGGCCAACCCATAGAATAGGCAAGGTATGAGCTCCCCCTGCTGGTTCACTACTATTCCCTCTTCAGGAATCAAAGGGTCTAGCATTTGGGGATAGCTGAATAAAAAAGAATCGCAATTTAGAATTCAAGGGAAAGAAAAGCAAAGGGAGTCTGTAAAAACAAACATCCATGCAAAGAAAACATGAAAACACCCCTTTCCACTTTAAAGTCATCTCCATGAAAGAAAGCAAAAGATACATTTATAAATATGTGAATCAACCTGTAAGCCCCCACCCAAGATTCAACAGCCAAGAGTAAGATAAACAACTGCCCCTCTCTTGGAGGAATTTGTTTGCATTCACATTCAGACCGAGCCGCCATCAGAGCTTAATTGAAGTGATGCTTACACACTGACCATGGGTCTCCTCCCTGAACAGCACAGGAGAAATGCTGCAGGCTTTGGAGAAATAAAATAAATTATGTAGCATCATGGAGGCTGAGCAAAGTCTGAGGGCCTCGGGGTTTTCTGCACTGGGAAATGACTTCTGTACTGTTATGTGAACGGGGACACCGAAGGTGGAAGCTATGAGCTTTATGTCTCAAGCCACTCAAATTAGTAGTTGTCTGCAGAGCAGAAGCTGCAATGTGCAAGATCAATGATAAATATAGGTAGAGTGCTACTGTGGACACATTTGCAGTAACAGCACAGGAGAAGTACAACAAAGGTGTTGAGGCTGATATGGAGAGAGAATGCAGGGAAAGGGATGGGGGCTCTCACTCTCCATCGGCAGAAGGGAGCTGTTTCATGGTATCTGCTATATTTGTAAGGCTGCAATTTGATTATAACTGATTCTGTTATCACAATCTGTTACATATCCTACATAGAATATAAATACATAAAGCCATTTAAAAGCCAAATTACTGAGCTCTCTATTTCTGTATTTTACCTTTTGCTGCCATACAGGTGATGATACTTGAATTGTATAAATTTCAAGCAGTAATGAAAAACAAAAACACCAGTATAGACAGGCTTTATTGAAAAGCAACCAACTACAAACTCCCAAGTGCGTGAATCTCCTTGCCTCTGAGAAAATTGCCTTCGATGGATATAATGGGCTCAGCACAGGGCTGTGGTTCTTAAATGATGCTCTTTATGAAGCGTGTTTGTGTCTTAAAACTAAACATGCATGTTGGTGTTGAGTGTTCGCGGAGGATTTGAGGTATGAAGAAGTGAGATGAGAGTGTTAGCTTTCTCTTTATACTTTTCCAAATATACTTTTCAATATATATATTGAGAGAAGGACTCATATATCCAGGATGGTGTGGACTCATTACTATGTCGTAGACAATGGCCTGAACCTTGAGCATTCTGCTTCTTTCTCCAAAGCATTTGATTACGTCATTACTGTCACAGGTAACCCTTGTTCACACCCATCTGCCATATAACTGAATAGAAAGTGATTTTCCCTGATACCTCCTCAGCAGCCCTTCTGCCAGGTCACCCTACCCTGGTTTACTGTGGTCATCTTTGCACTGCTGTCTTGTTTCTAATATTGCCTCAGATACATTTCATTCTCCACATGGAGGCTGGAACGATCTTTTAAACATGTGCAAGAGGTTGCCCTTCAATGGGTGGACCTAGAAAAAACCATCCTGAGTGAGGTAACCCAGACCCAGGAAGACAAACACAGTATGTACTCCCTCATATGTAAAACAACGGATAAGCAGGCTACAGTCCACAACCCCAGAGAAGCTAAGTAACAAGGACCCTAAGTGGGACATCTATGGATCCCCTTGGGAAGGGGAATTAGAAAATATCTGAGTAAACTGGGAGCATGAAAAGGGGGAGGTGGTCAGAGAACATGAGGGAATGGGATGGTTGAGTTGTGGGAGGGACAGAGAGGGAGAGCAATGAAATAGGTATCTTGATAGAGGAGACTTTGGGGGTTAGGGAGAAACCTGGTATTAGAGAAATACCTAAGAATCCACAAAGATGACCTCAGCTAAGAGTCCAAGCAATAGTGGAGAAGGTGCCTGAACTGGCCTTCCTCTGTCATCAAATTGATGACCATAAAACCTTCATCCAGCAACTGATGGAAGGAGATGCAGACATGCACAGTTGAGCAAAGAGAGGGAAGAGAGATTATATGAACAGAAGTGCCAAAATCACGATGGAGAAACACAAAGAGACGGCTGACCTGAGCTCACTAACTTTGGGCTAACAGCTGGGGACCTGCATGAGAAGTAACTATGCTCCCAGAATGTAGGTGACACTTATGTGGCAACATTTTGTAGGGCCTCTGACAGTGGGATCAGGATTTGTCCCTGGTGTAAGAACTGGCTTTTTTGAGCCCATTCCCTATAAAGCGATACCTTGATACTGTGGGCGGGGGTGTGGGGGTGGTGGTGGTGAGCATTGTTCCTGCTTCAACTTAATATGTCAGACTGAATTGATTTTCCCTGGGAGTCTTTACCCTCTCTGAGGAGTGGATAAGGGGTGGGGGGAAGCTGTGAGGTGACTGGGAAGAGGGGAAAGAATGGTTGATATGTAATAAAATAAAATAAATTAAAGCAGGCTGCCCTTCCAACTTTAGCTCAAATTTCTCAGCACTGTTCCTGAAAGTTGATTTTTTTTTTTTTTTTTTGCTCAACTGCTGTGCTCACCGTCTGTATATTCCACTAGGGTCTTGCACGGTGTGGTGTCTTAGTTACTTTTCTATTATCATGATAAGACACTATGACCAAGGCGATGCTTGGAAGGATCCTTATTTGGTCTTATGTTTCCAGAAGGAGAAGAGTCCCCGATAACAGAGGAGCAGCAGGGTAGCAGAAATGTGGCACCATGAGCTTCATCTTGGATGACAAGCAAGAAGAAGACAAAGCAGACCCAAAATGGGCACTGTTGTTAAATCCTCAAAGTCATTTTCCAGTGACATGCCTCTTCCAAGGATGACACATCTCTTCAGCTTCCCCAGTCAGCATTGCCAAGTAGGAACTAGGTTCTCAAATGCCCAAGACAGGAGGTAGCAGGTGGTGCTTAGAGCTTGAAAGACCCCACATAGAGACAAGAGACCTGGGTTTTGTCCTGAGCATCCTGTCTCTGTAGCTTTAACTGCTTTGTCTCCTTCTCATGATAAAGTCGAGATGTTATTCCTTTGACATGACAGAGGCTTTGTCTTCTAGCCTCTGCTGTACTTTCTAAAAACAACCATCTCTCTCCAAAGTGTTCCTACATATTTATTTTTCTCTTAAACTTGTGTGGCTCATACAACCAATGTTACCGATATAAAGAAAGTACAAAAATAACAGGCTAGGAAGTATTATACAATCAATAACATTACGAGATCGAACTTTGAGAATGAAAGATATCTTGTCTGTGTGTGTGCATGTGCACTCCCATGGGTTCTTGTACCCAAGTCACAGCACACAATTTGCTGGTTTATATAAATCTTATGTTTAACAGTAATAACTTACTCTCCATCACATTAATGAGGCTTAATATGAACGATTGTAGCCTTTTATGTAACATGCCCAAAGTTAAGCTTAGGATAAATCACATATAAATCAATGAAGAAAAGGGAAATTTTGGAGCCCGGGGAGGCTTGGCATATGTTTGCTGGCTTTGTCCCTAACGATACATTATGGTGTTTGACAAATAATATTTGTCCTCATTTTCACAATTGAAAATGGAGACGATGTACGTTCCCTGGAGTTATGTCAACCATTTAATACATGACTATATACAATCAGACCACAGTAGACACACAATGTTTTAATTAGTGTTTTCATTTGCTGAATCTGAAGGCAACATGCCTACATACTATTTCAACCTTTTCTTTCTTTTTTATTTTTTGCCATCAAATAACTCCAGGGCATATTAAACAGCCATTGTATTTTTCTTTTGTATGATATTGTCCCAAAAAGGATATAAATTGGAAGTTCTGTCACAAGATATTCTGTCATCATTATCAATATATTTCATATGCTGAGACTGGTAGAAATATCACTTTATAACTCTGAGATATTTACAGATAAACTTTACCCAGAAAATATCACAAAGCTAAACCCAAGTTTGGAGCGAAGGTCTTGGAACTGGAGACATGGCTCGGTTGCCTGAGCTCAATCCTAAGGACCCAGATCTAGAGAAGCACAACAGGAGGGCTTCTGGGGCTTTGTGCACAGGCCACTCTAGCTGAATTGGCTTTATGTTCAGGGAGAGATTGGCTGAAAAACTGAAGACGACAGGAATGGAGGAAGATGCTTGACAACAACCTCAGGCTACCACCTGCACAAGCACACACACATGCATACACACAATAGGTGGATGGATGGATGGATGGATGGATGGATGAATAAATGATGGGTGGATGGATAGATAGATAGATGGATGGATGATGGATCGATAGATAGGTAGATAGATAGATGATTAAGTAAGTGATGGATAAATAGATGATTGATAGATAGATAGATAGATAGATAGATAGATAGATAGATAGATAGATAGATAGATAGACAGACAGATAGAAGCAACTTTTTCTATAAACAAACATATTTTGGACATTGTGCAGTATAACAGATGCTCTTATATGAGCTCCATTGTTCAGTCCTTGAGCTGAACAATGCCATGGGTCTCATTTTAATGGCTCTGATCGTGAAGACCCTGCCTTTTTTTCATGATGCAGTAGGGAGTACTCCTAGTGTGTTTAGTCAGGTGGAGGTTTTCAGTGTTGCCTAGAAAGTTAAAATAAAAATTACAAATAGGTTGAAAATAGGTTGCATGCAACTAAATGGCTCTGAATATGATTTTTTACAAAAATATGAAATGTTTCTTGTCTATTCCACCTTCCTACCTGCTCTATTACTCTCCCCCTAGTCTTTCACTTCTTATTTTCACAGAACCATCAGAGGAGAATTAACCTGAAAGTCTGAACAACGACCAGTAAATATTTGTGAACGATCTGGAGAAAGAATTATTTCCACTGTAAGAATATTTCTGTGTAGAAACTAAATTTCAAGCTGGTGACTTCACATAGCTCTAGTTTGAAGATTGAGTGGTGCTCTAAAAGGCCAGGGTTGGTTGCTCATGTCTCCACATGCTCTGCCAGCCAGTGTGGCAGGCAAGGCTCCACTCAGAACACAGCAGCCAGGAAAGAAATGTTTGGAGAGGGAGCGGTGTCTTCCCATGTGTGCACTATTGACCACTGGTTCCTTTCATTTGTTTACTAAGCAAGGTCTCTCTATGTATCCTGCGCTGCTCTCAGAAGTGAGGTTCTCTCGTCTCATTTTCCATAATGCTGGGATTTCAAGCCTGTGCTATCATGCCAAGCTTAAACGTATAAACTCACAGAGACAGAATGCACAGGTTCAAGCCAAATGGAGTCCTAGTGTTAAGAATGTAAAGTGAACAAGAGCTCTCATCCCTTACCAAGAAGCCATCTCCAACTGATACCTGCTTGCAAAAGACCAATTAGTTTCCTTCAATGAGTCTCACTGGGTAACTCAGCCACACTTAGGAGTAGGCCTCACACCCAGCAATAAATGGCCAATAAATGCAAAAGTAATTCAATGTTATTTTTGTAGCCTTTTTGACTCATGTTACCTTGTTTGAGGATTTTGGGGCTTTTCTCTCATACTGGTCTTTCTACCTGTATGTTAATTATGGTTTGCAGTTTCATATTTTTATGGGTTTTGTTTATGTTTGTATTTTCTATGCTTTCACTTTGTTCTTTTTATTTATTTATCATGAATTCTTTGTTTTGGTTTGCTGAGAGAGAGAGAGAGAGAGAGAGAGAGAGAGAGAGAGAGAGAGAGAGAGAGAGAGAGAGAGAAGAAGAAAAGTGGAGAGGATCTGGGATCTGGGAAGAGTTGGGAATTGGAAAACTATGATGAAAAATTCTGTGTGAAAACTAATTTTCAATTAAAAAAGAAGTCTATTAAAAACTAGTTAGGAGAAAGAAAAATATTTTTATGCACACGCAAGCAGCACAGAACAGTGTGAATCTGGCCCCTTGCTGCTTTTCTTCCTAATGGTCCTTGGACTATGTGGCATTTTCTACCTTTGTTACTCAGGAAAATTGTCAAGCATGAGAGCCTCCAACATGCACATACTTTGCTCTCATATATATTGTCTAAAGCATTCAAAAGAGACCATTCTGAATTTCAAGAAACCTCAAGTCCTTTTGGTACTTGCATCCCAGGGAAACATCTCAGGGAAAACATTTTACCTTGTCTCTCTTTCATTGAGGTATTCTTGGTCATCAGGGAGAAAAATCTTGCAAATAAATTCCCTGATCACCTTTTAAAAATTAATTTTGTTTTTATTTGCTTGTTTTTAATTTTGAGAACTTTTTTGTGAATCAGTAAGAAAGGACATGAAGCTGGGTGGGTGGGTAGGGATGTGATGAGTATGTAAGAGAGAGTTAGGAGAGGCAGAGAGAATGGGATTAAAATAACCTGTTAATATCTTCTTAAGAGAGAGAGAGAGAGAGAGAGAGAGAGAGAGAGAGAGAGAGAGAGAGAGAGAGAGAGAGAGAGAGAGAGAGAGATGCACACACACCGGGAAGACAGAGAAGACATCATCCTTTCTGTGAGACTTCTCCGCCTTGCATGTAAGAGTAAGACTAAAACGATCCGTCACATTTTCTTCCTGCAGCAGATTATCAGTGCTAAGTGTGTAAATATTTCAGGCAAAGTGCAAGCAGTTAGCCACCTGTCTGTGACTTCTCATGAGTCAGAACATCAACATTCCTCACCCTGACTTACATGGTGGACAGCCTCTGGCAAAATAGCTCCCGGAGGCTTATATGGTCCTTGGAAAACACTTTGAACTGCCTGGCTAGGAGAAGTTGTCTAGCTAGACTCATTCTGCACACTAGATTGCTGATTTCGACCATTCTGTCTGGTAATGATAAAGCCTATCCTTCCTAATGAAATATGGATTAGCCAGTATCAAATGATATTTCTTATGAGTGGCCAACTGTGCGTGTGATAGAAACGTTAGAATGCAAATCTGTATTTAAAGCACATTAGGGCTCTTAACACTTAGGTAGTACCAGCAGAACAACAATCAAATGGAGAAATTCATTAAGTAATTAAGGATTATGTTATTAATATGGGAAGAAATATCAGAAACTAAAATGTATAAAACCGGTATAGTGTTAACTCTGAAACGACCTAAAATCTACCTTTTGGACACTAGATAGATCTCTTCTACAAAACATTTAGCACACTGCTTTCTCCTGTGGCGTTCTGTGTTGAAAGCCCTCTGCTGTAATTCTTTCAACAAACTCTCCTTGTTTATCCTTCACAGGTATGTTCTATACCTGAGCACAGTTTTCCAACCTTGCTCCACTCATTTACACGATTCTGATGAAGAAAGGCCTGAGGGTAAGGAATGCACCTTGACCTGAAGTTTACATACAAAGCAGCAGGATAATTGAAGATGGAGGAGGATGTCAGCTGTGAATATCATTGGTTAATAAAAGGACTGCTTTGGCCTACGGCGGGCATCTTAGAAGTAGGCGGGGAAACTGGAGCACAGATAGGGGACGGAGAACGGAATCAAGAGAGATACCATCCAGTTGCCCAAGAACCAACATGTAAAGTAACACAGGTGAGCCACAGGCCACATGGCAAGACAGATAAATGGAAATGGGTTGAATTGAGATGCAGGAACTAGCTGGCAACATGCCAGAGCCATAGGCCAAACAGCATAAAATTGATATAAGCCTTGTATGATTATTTGGGGCTGGTTGGTCTGGAGCTGCAGGTCTGTGGGTCTGGACCACCAGCCAGAGGGGTCATAAACCTCTTAATATGGTTAGAAATGTGTGGGTTGCAGAATAGTGACCCTCTATATTTACATATACATCAATATATTACAGTCATTCAGCCTGACCGCTGGTCTTATCCATCCCTTACTTACAGGATTCCAGGTGGATGACGATGACATGGCTTACTCTAAAACAATTTATACTAGAATCTTCCTGGCATCATGCAGGGCCTCCATTCTCCCTCCATTTATATCGTTGCCTATTTCATAAAGCAGAATCTTGCACAACTGTGCTACACTTTCTCTCCTTACATGGAGACACTGTCTGGATATATTGTCCAATGCCTCATTTTCTAGGTAGTGTTATTTGGCTGCCAAAGCACATAAGTCAATTTGGAATTCCAGAAGACAGTCTCACTTGCCACTGATTCAGTACCAAAGTAGATGAAAGCATTAAGCAGATTTCCAAGTGATGCGATTTTTGTTTGTTTGGTTGGTTTTGGCCAAGACATTTGGTATTTTAATAAATGAATTGGTGATGGAATAAAGAATTCACATAGGGCAAAATCATCTCAATTACCTCCAAACTAACTAGAGTTAGCTTCTATTATTTTTCCTCCATAGACCACTTGTAGGAAAATGAGGTGAATCACAAATGAATAGGTCCATATTATGGTGTCTGAACTTCAAAAATAAAGGAAATGTGAAGAAACAATAGGATCAATTCAAATGTGGCACGAAGAAGATTCCACTATAAGCCAATTCCTTTGTATGCTAATTAAACAAAAAAACTAGTAAACATGCTGATATTTTGTTTGTGCTCCAACAAATAAAACTTGCCTGAAGATCAGAGGGCAGAGCCAACCACTAGTTCACCATAGAGGCCAGGCAGTGTTGGCTCACACCTTTCATCCCAGCACTTGGGAGGAAGAAGCAGGAAGATCAGAAATTCAAGGTCACCCTGGATTGAATCTGTCTAAAAGATAAACTGAGCCAAGGAAGGGTGACTCGTGCCTTTAATTCCAGTGCTGTGGGATTGATTATGCTCTTGTACATTGTAAACATTTATCACCTCTATTGGTTTAATAAAACAATGATTGGCCAAAAGACAGGCAGGAAGTATGGGCGGAGCTACCAGACTAAGACAATTCTGGGAAGAGGAAGAGAGGAGAGACAGACTCCAGCAGAGGAAAGAAGGCAAGAATGTTGTTCTGGAAAAAGGTACCACATGGCCAAACAAGATAAGAATCATAGGCTAGTTTAAGAGTAAGAGTTAGCAAGTTATATGTTTAAGCCATAGGACAAAAAGCTTGTAATTACTATAAGCCTCTCTAAGTTTATTTGGGTCAAAATGGCTGTGGGACAGGCTGTGCAGGACACTGAAACATCTGACTACATCCCTGGACAAGGGAGGTGGAGACAGGTTTTATAGCCATTCAATGAGGATTTTCATAGATACAGGATTTCACCCCCTTTCTGCTGAGGTCTTGGTAGTGGCAAAAAGTCTCTCTAGTGGCTTGTTCTTTTGTCTCTCTGACTTTTCAGAATTTATCCTGGTATTGTACTCTGAGTTTTTATTATTAAGAACCATTAGAATGTATGCTACATAAACATATACTTTATGAAATATAAATTTCAAAGGAGATACGTCCTGCTTTTGCAAAGCTCCTATGGGGTTTCCTCGACATCCTTAAGGTCTTGGGTAGGAGAACTGGTGCTTATTTCTGAGGCTGGTTTAATCTGTACCATGAAGAGCCTAATTCCTCAGGCTTTTCTCTACTGTCTTTATGGCCCATAACTGAAACTTGAGCATGGCTGCCATGCTGAGCTCATAGTAAAGATCCCTCTGGAGGACAATAAAGAGATTTTGAAGGAAAACGTACAACAATGTTTTTGTTGCCATTTTTCAAGCTATGAAGTTAAAATAAATCTATAATTTATTAAAGTATTACAAATCCTTGATGCTTAGCTCCTTTAAAAAAGAATTTAAAAGGCAGGTGGCGGTGGCACATGCCTTAAGTCAGAGCACTTTAGAGGCAGAGGTAGGCTGACCTCTGTTCAAAGCCAGGCTGGTCTCCAGAATGAGTTCCATGACAGCCAGGGCTGCATAGAAAAGCTCTGTCTTGAAAAAATAAAGAAGATATAAGATGAAGAAGAAAACAGAAAAAAGATTTAAATAAACCACAGCAATAATGTGAAAGGAAATATTCAGATATTTGGTCTCGTTAGTATCATGCCTTGGTTATCTTCACAGCCCTTAGGAAGAATTCATAGGTCTGTGTTCTCAATGAGATGTATGAATAACAGGCACAGCCTTCTTACCCACGCAGGCTGTTTCTATGAATCTGACTGTGGATGCAGTATAGAGCCGACAAGAGGTGTTTATTTCAATCAAGAGATCTAAGAGAGTCTTAACAAAATTAGGATTTATTTTTTTTTAAAAGAATGTGCATAAACTTAGAGTAAATGTTTACACTCAAAAGTTAAGGCCCAAATTCATGATTTTCTTTTCAAAACTGGTGCAACTTGCCTTACAGATGTTCAACAGCCAAAGCTTAGAGGCCGGAATTAAAGACAATAAAGGGGACAGCTGAACAAGATGGCTCAGTGGTCAGACTCTGACACCAACATGGTTCATTCTTTCAACTCTCATGACAAGAAGAAAGGCACCATTTCCTGAAGGCTTTCCTCTGACACCCAAAGGTGCCCTTGGCATGCCTACGTGCCCCCCATGTACACATGTATGTGTGTGCACGTGTATGTGCATGTGCATGTGTGCTTGCACACAAACACACACACATACTGTGATATATATGTATATATTTATACATTTAACATAGATTTATACACTATTTTACACACACACACACACACACACACACACACACACACACACACATATGTGAGTGAACATTTGATATTTTGGCCTTTGTTCTGCAGGGTCAAAGAAACCTCTCAAAAAGCCCCTGAAAGTCTGGTAAGTTAATTACCTATCCCTTGAAAAGAGTCCATGGAGACCCCAGATATCCCTACAATATACAGTTTATTTTGGAATAGGAATGATATTTAGTTAAACTTGCGAAGGATTTGTAGGTGAAGGAACATCAGTGAGACACAGGATGAAATCAATTGATGCTGCTTTTCCATTAGTGAAAAAGATGAGTGTTGAGGTTGGAGAGGCAGAAACCAACCGATGTTGAGTCCTTCGTATAACCTAAGAGGATGACTAAGTTTTAGTTAAAAAAGGATGGACAGCCGTTTCTGAGTCTTATGTAAGAGAATAATAAATTTAGGTGAGGATGTTCTATGCATGTTCTGAGTATGCTAGAAGAAATGTTTTAGGATAAGATGCCTGAGAATAGACGTTCTGGTGAAGAAGCTTTTGCCAGTATTGCAGACAAGAGATCCCTGCTGAGGGGCCATGAGAGGAGATTGGTGTAGGGTCTGGAGTCGTAGACCTGAGAACTCAAAATAAAATAAAAAATCCACAGTGTGCTAACATATAACACTAAATTTGCTGTCTATCTCTGCCACATGATGTTTCAAACTAGATCCTGGCATAAGGGAACTCTCTTGGTGAAAGGCCAGGGGTGGTGGGCTTCTGGAATTGATGGGTGGACCAGGCTGGGTAGGTAGCCCAGACTTCAAAGGAGTGTGAACATGGGCTTCCAGGATATGCGTATTTAATGCCATCCTCTTATTTAAGATGCAGTAAAATAACTCTACTAGTGATTCTTTAACTGCCAGCTGTGTTTCTGTTTAATAATATATAAAAATAACACTTTTGAAGATACCACATCCAAACTGTGATGTTGTCTTTTGAGCAACTGAGCAACACCCTGAACATTGTAAACCTCGCAAGGTTAGAGGATAGACCACGTACTTCATTATGAGTAGTCAGAACTGATGCTTATTGCCACATGAGTCCTTCATTAGACTGCTGCCAACAGCATTTAAATCAATGTCAGGAATGCTACTCTCGCTAAGGAATTTATTTTGCTTCCTGTGACATAATCCCTGGAAAGGATAGTCACTGTCCGGAAGGATGCTTGTTCTACTGCACTGCTCACATGACCATGTAAAATTTCTCAGCAGACCCAGGATCAGTTAAGTCCACAGAGCACCATTTTGTGTAAACATAGAAATGGCTGACCCTTCTAACTGACTGTGCCTTCAAGAGATTTTTGTCTGCTGCCTTCACCAAGAGAAGAAAATAATACAACAGCATCCCCAGTTAGCCACCCTGTAAAATAAGAGTAAAACTACAACTTGAAAATGAGAGAAACATTAGCATTATAAGTGATATGATTTAGCAAGGCAGGAATTGGACCAGTTAAGATGATTGATCTACAGAACACCTTCTTAGAACATAGAGCCAACATTATATGAATATCCAACTAATTATTCTTTTATTCACTTCTGTGAGAGACAAGCAGCACATCCACAATGACAAGTTTGGGTTCTTATTTCTTTGTTTTCCTAATCAGTCCAATAATTGAGAAGCCCTGGAATAATTCTTTGAAATGTTGAAACAGGATGCTAACATCATTTAAATGTATTGTTTTCTGTTTAATCCTAGATTTCTTTTAGACTCTCTCAGCTATAACAAGTGTGTAATTTGCCAGAGAAAATGAAATTGTTGTGTGTTAAGTACACATTGGAAATCATATGGTACAATATGTATGTACATCTAGTACACTAAAGAAAAGCTATATTTTCAAACTTAAATTTGAAACCAAGTCAATGCAATTGAGCATGGATTGCAGCATGCAGGGACATTCCTCTGCTTTAAAGAAAATCTGGAAATAAGAGAAATTTTCTGTTTGCTTAAAACTATCAAATCTGAAAAACTGAATCTTAAATCTCCAATAAAAAATAACATTATATTTCACAACAGCAAAATTTAGGATTTTAATCACTAAAGACAATATTCATCAGAGGAGTAGCAGGTGGGTATGTCTAGGACAGATACAAGCAGACAACAGAAATGTTACCTTTTATAAAAAGATTTATTTCATTGTTTATATGTGTGTGTGTGTGTGTGTGTGTGTGTGGTGTGTATGTATGTTAGTGAGTGTGTGTGGTGTGTTGCATGTATGTATATGTGTGTGTATATGTGGTGTGTGTATGTATGTGTGTGTGGTGTGTATGTGGCATGTGTATGTTTGTGTGGTGTGTGTGTGTGTGTGTGTGTGTATGTGGTGTGTGTATGTATGTGTGTGTGTGGTGTGTATGTGTGTGTATGTGGTGTGTGTATGTATGTGTGTGTGGCATGTGTATGTCTGTGTGGTGTATGTATGTGTGCGTGTGTATATGTGGTGTGTGTATGTGTGTGTGTGGTGTGTATGTGGCATGTGTATGTTTTTGTGGTGTGTATGTATGTGTGTGTGTATGTGGTGTGTGTATGTATGTGTGTGTGGCATGTGTATGTCTGTGTGTGTATGTATGTGTGTGTGTGGTGTGTGTGTATATGTGTGTGTGTGGTATGTTTGTGGCATGTGTATGTCTGTGTGGAGTGTGTATGTGTGTGTGGTGTGTGTGTGGCATGTATATGTCTGTGTGGAGTGTGTATGTGTATGTATATGTGTGTGTGGCATGTGTATGTCTGTGTGGTGTGCGTATGTGTGTGTGTGTATATGTGGTGTGTGTATGTATGTGTGTGTGGTGTGTATGTGGCATGTGTATGTATGTGTGTGGTGTGTGTGTGTGTGTGTGTGTGTGTGTGTGTGTGTGTGTGTGTGTGTGTGTGCAGATGGCCACAGAGGCCAGTCAGCAGTGGTGGAGTTAGAGAGTTGTGACAATATGGTGCTGGTAAGCAGGCTTCTGGGTCCTTTTCAAGAGCATCAAGCCGTCTTACCTGCTGAGCCATCTCTTCAGACCTTATATTTATCATCTAGTAGCATACATCTTCCAACCTACTTCCCAATTTCAGCACAGTGGGCTAGTGCCTGAAAGGAGCTAATTGCCTCCTTCAATCATTACCATTGTAGACCCTCAACTCCTACAGAGAAAAACTTCATCAGGACTGTGGGTCATTATTCCACCTCCCACACTGCTAACCAAATACCTTCCCGTTCTCAAGCTAGTCTATCAACAGCCTTGATTCTATACTATTCAAGGCATTGAATGACTTTGTATGTCCTTCCCTTGCTTATCACCAAACTGTGGGCCTCTGGTCTCTTATGTCACCTCGCGCCTTCTTAATTATCCCCCAAATTAGCAGTGTCCTCAATTCCATTAGCCCTGTCCTCCCCCCCCCCCCACACACACAACACTCAGAGCTGTTGTCGTCTTCTTTGTATATTTGTTTACTATTTTTGTCTCTTTACATTAAAAATGTTCTAAAAGGAATTTTGCTTTTCTTTGCTTTCCATCAGGTTAGTAATGAGTATTGTAATACAATGTCAACATCTTTCCCTCCTCACCCCTGGGGCATTGTACTTGGACAACTCACATCTGAGTCCCTTCTCCCTCTGGTGAAGAAAACCAGCTGGCTTAACTTCTCTACCTTCTGTAAGTCCCATGTGAGAGGTGGTCATTAGTAGAGCATAAAGGCCCAATTGCATTATACCAACTGAGGACAATTTGCAGAGCCTTCTCATCTTAGGAACTCCAGAAAGGCTGTGTTCTGGCTTTATCTACTGCACCAATCCAAAGCCCTTCAGTTCCTATCCCCACTTCCTTCCTTCCTATAAATGCTATTATTCTTAGGATTAATTCACTAAAGGTCATGCAGACAAATTTTAACCTCAAAATACTTCTCACTAAAACCTCTGACAAGCACAGATGCAGAAACAGGTCTACGCAATTTGCTCCGAGGGTGGATAGCTGGAAAGTAGAAAGTCATGGTCTAGTCCACACAGCCTTGAGGTCCTGAAGCCCTGTTGTGAACTGCCACCTTGCTGCATTATTCTTACCTTCATGATACGTATTTCATCAAAAACGTAAAGACTACCAGATATCATGGAGAGAGAAAGTTTAGAAGAATTGACATGGATAACAAAGGGGGAAATAACAGAAGAGAATAGATACCAGTCATATGCCTTGATGTGAGAGTACAAGGAAAGCAACATAAAACAACGGGATCTTGAGTTTTCCTATGAGTTTTAGTAAAATGTATAATTTCTGTTAACATAGAAAATGAGGTCTGATGTAACTATCACAAGCATCTGCTCCAAGAGGTAGACTAATCTTGATGTCTGCCGTTGCCTTTCTTCTTAGGTTACTGGGTTAGTTACCATAGTTACTCTAGCTGGGGTATGGTTAGGATGGCCATCCTTATTTACATCCACATGTTCAAAGGTTCTTTTTTATTTATTTAAATACATTTTTATTGTGTTTAAGTAAATCAATGTTATAATAGTGCTCTTCTAAAACCATAAAATGTTTGCAAGTAACTATGTAAGTATGCTTGTAAACCTAGCTAACTCATATTTGGTCATTGATAAGAACTCAAGTATAGTTACCTACCTACTTTAAAAGAATTTGTTTCTAAAAACCACATAGTCGGTTAGAAAAATGGCAGTACTTACAACTCTGATGGGGACATTTTCTTGTAAGTATGTTGACTAGTCTATATTGACATCCCTTCCACATTTTCATTGGCCTTTCTGTAGAGGCAATATACCTGCCACTTCAATTTAAGAACAATAATTTTTGAGACTTTTTGGTTTCTTTCTTCCATATCTTATATAGTCATAGTGCCTCTGGGCATTTCTCATCCATCCTGTGTTTCAGTCTTGTGTTTTCTGTTAACTTCTATGTGCAGAGCTGACTATCTTGCTAAATAGAAATCAATACTACTTTATGGTAGTTGTCTTCAGAAAGAGAGTCTTGCTATGTAGACCAAGCTGACCACGAACTGGTAGTATCATGCCAAGTTATTGACTTAAGACTGCTAACTAAATAATTCAAGTTATTTCAGTTAAACTCTTCATAGAAATCATGTTTACAGAGACAATCGGAATTGGAACAAAAGATAGCAGGAATTCCTGAAACTCTATGTCTAATTTAATAGATATCCAAGTTTGTTGCTGTGGTTTGTTGTGACCCTCTTTCCCTACATGGTATGAACTTGTTTAAACACTAAGATGGATGACTATGCCTGGAAACTGAGAGAACAGAAGAAGTCTTAATAGGTATCATTCAAGCCAACTCAAAGTCTAGACTGCAAGTCTCTAAACCCCGAGTCAACGCTGCTTCTATCGCACCACACAGGATGATTACATTTCTTTCACTGTAGTTTTTATAAACTCAACTAGATATCCTGTAAAAGCTTGTAACACTCATTTCACTTTCCCAGGCAATACAGACCTCCAGAAACGATCACTGCTCTATGTTAAGGAAAATAATTGTTATTTGTGCGGTGGTTCATACCTGAAAACAAGCTACTCTGCAGTCACAGTCATAGCCAAGGCTTCTCCCTCCTCCATCTGCCCTGCACACATTCTCATTTATTTTTCTGCGTGAGTCTTCTAGTTCCCCAACGCCGCCATCCACTCCATCTCTCACTAACCCTGCTTCTATTTCCTATTGTTTGTTTTTGAGGTAAAGAGAAAGAAAGGCAGATCCTGAGTCATAGAAGTCAAGATTCCAATTGGTGTTTAGATGGCTACATGCCCATTTCTAGGCAGAAGAGCAGCTCTCTGGTGAGGGGAATGAAAGGAAGCTTGCTCCCTGATTGAGTTGCCTTGGAAGACCTCAGACCTTGTGCAACTGCTGGAATTCTTTACTGACTGCCTCTTCTGGCTGAGCTGCTTACCAGTGTTGTTTGTTAGATTTTGGCTGCATGTGAACCCAATGGGGGAAAGTCATTGTGGAGTAGATTGGAGTAGATCGTGTTTGCCAGATCTGACTGTGGCAAGTAACAGAAGAAGGTACAGGCATGCTGTTGAGACCACGAAGGAGTACAACAGCATGGAAGAGAGATTACTTAAGTCCTTCTAAAAGCATTTTATACAGTGAATATTCATGTCTTTTGTCTCTGCTGTATTTAACACTTTCTGTTTACAGAGACTTATACCCTTTCATAATCACCATCATAACTTTTCCAGTTGTGTGCAGAGAGGAGAATTAATATGTAATCCCCCTGAGCATAATAAAATGGCTATGATTGGCATCACAGATGTCAGAAATCTTGCCACAGTGCCTAGGTGATACTAGACTTCAAATCAACCAGTTCACACTAGGAAGAAGAAGAGCTCCAGAAGGGGGAATGGCCAACCCTATCCATAAGGGGCTGCTGGGATCTTGGGAAGGCCCGTTCTTTCTCTCTCTTTTTATTTTTATTTTTATTTTTATTTTTATTTTTATTTTGTGTTCCCTGAACGGGAATTGAATCCAGACCACAGTGGTGAGAGCACAGAACCTTAACCACTAGACCGAGCCAGAAGTTCAAAGGAGCAACATGTAAGGAACACAGGTGAGCCACGGGCCACGTGGCAGAAAGATTAATGAAAATGGGTTGATTTAAGATGTAAGAGCTACCTAGCAATGTGCCTGAGCCTTAGGCCAAAGAGCATGAACTTAATATAAGCACCTGAGTCATTTCTGGGGCCTGAGCAGCAGCGGTGGGCAGCTAAGGGGTCTGGTGCAGCAGGTATGTGGGTCTGGGCCTCTGGCTGCTCCGAACCGAGAAACCGTGATACTACAGTTCTCTTAGATGCAGGTTGTTGTGACGTGTGTAATATCAGAAAATAAGACTGAGGCAGGAGGATCACAAGTTTTAAGCCAGTTTGAATATAAGGAAACTCTCGTTTAAGAAACAAAACAAGAAAATATTCCTCGAAATGTGGAACTCTAAGTGTATATGTTGGTTAATTGTGGTCTTGTTCTCATAACGTAACAATATACCATTGTATCTATAGCATGTACCTCAGATAGACATTTAATTCTGAAACTACTGTAACCTCTCAGAGCATGTCATTACAAGTTGATATAGGTCTCTGCCTCATGTACAACAGGACAGTACATTTGCAAATATTTTGCATGCTGAGACATGGGGTTCAGCCAGGTGGTGGTGGTGCATACCGTTAATCCCCCAGCACTAAGGAAGCAGAGACAAGTGGATGGAGGATCTCTGTGAGTTCCAGGCCAGCCTGGTCTACAAGTCCCAGGCCAGCCTGATCTCCAAGTTCTAAGACAGCCTTGTCTACAGAGCAAGTTCTAGGACAGCCAGGGCTACAAAAGAAACCCAGTCTCGAAAAATCAAAAACAAATGACAAGCAAAAAGATATGGGTTTCATTTATGGATGGACCTTTTAACTTCAGGAATTCGGTGAGATGTAAGCAATCCAAAAGTACTTTAAAAGGGTAAGAAGGGAAATATTCAAAGCCTTGTCTTTATAACATAGCTTAAAGATGCAGAAAAGCAGAGGCTAAAGGACCCTTCCAGCACCCACACAGTTCTAGATCTTGAGTGGAGGTTGTTTTAATTCTTTCTCTTTCTCCGTATTTGTTGCCTAAGGAAGTCTGTGGGTTGATAAGAGGTGATTAGTCCTCCTACACACACCGCTTTAACCACTTTCTCATTTACAACACTAAATCTCCACATACATATAAAAGCATATAAGCACTTGAATCGCTAATCACTCTCTCAGTTCTCAGGAGTGTGGTCCATTCATTATCTTCTAGCATACAAAACAGTAAGTTACAGCTTACCCATGTTTTTCAAGTGCAAAAAAATTCAAAAGGAATTTTGATGCTGATGATTTTCAAACAGTTCTGATTGGACACAGAACTCCATAACTCTAATGTTCAAAGCTATCAATGTAAAGTTATTTTTCTAAGATTTCTTGAACATCAGAAGATGAGAATGCAGACCCTGGATGGTATACAGCATATCACTGTGCAGGGCAAACACATTTTTGTAGCAAACTGAACAATTTCAAAAGTTTGATCTGAACAGGAAAGTAGTTAAAACTGTCTATAAATTGTGTTCAAACATGTTAATTTTATAAAACTTTTACATCCATCTTACTTAGGATAAATTTTTTTCCTCAAACATAGTGACAGTTATATCCTGTGAAAATGAGTAAAACTTAAACTATTCTTAAAACAACCATGTCTAATTTTCTTTGCTAATATGATATCCATCAATTTAAAAATATAGGCCCATCTAAAACAGGTAAAACTGATACAATTAATTTTTAAATGAATTTAGCCTTGAGAGTTAGCAATTTCATTTATGACAATTACCTGTGGCAGATGTTTGCAGGAACATTTGCTTATTTTAGCAGTCATATTAATGCGTTCAACTTGGGGACCATATGACCTTTTGTCAGGTAAAGCACTATAAGCACAATCATCAGGCTTTCAAGGTACTTTGGAGGTGACCTAGTTCCTATACATTCACACTTAAACAGTCACAGCATGTTCAGCCACTTGTAGTTCATTCAAAGGATGATCCTGGATCCACTGAAAGATCCTTCATAGGCTCTTTATAAGATCTCTTAGTACAAAGGCAGTCCATCCTAAGAACGTCTCTTCTCACAAATCAAGGGCTATGCGATCTCTACTTGAATTTATCTTCATCATTGTCCTTACTAAGCTATTTTGCATCTTAGAATAAACAGTTTAAATAAAATTCAAAATTGTTATTACCATAAAATACAATAACATTCAAGCTAGGGAAAAAGCAATCCAGACAACATATCAGTTTTTTCTCTAATTTAAAACTTTTATTCATATTGCTGAATTTTTTTTAGAACATTTATTATTTCAAAGATTATACTGCTGAATTCAAACCAGTAGTTCTCAAGTGATGGATCTTGACCCCTTTGGCAAACTTCTATCTCCAAATACTCACATTGCAATTCCTAACAGTAGCAACATGACAATTATGAAGTAGCACTAGAAATAATTTGATGGTTTGGGGTTACCACAACATGTGAAACAAGAGTTAAAGCATTAGGAGAACTAAGAACTTCAATGTCCCATTACTTTAAAGCAAACACATCTTATAAGGCATTTGGTCAGTTATGGTAGCTCCTGTGTGTGGACCTAAGATTTGAGAAGTGGATGCAGGAGAAAGGCTC
This sequence comes from Phyllotis vaccarum, assembly GCA_033318265.1. Taxonomy (NCBI): domain Eukaryota; kingdom Metazoa; phylum Chordata; class Mammalia; order Rodentia; family Cricetidae; genus Phyllotis; species Phyllotis vaccarum. The sequence continues at coordinate 3,394,321 of JARWLC010000007.1, forward strand.
TGAGTTCAAGACCAGCCTAATTAGCAAGCCTGTCCAGGACAGACTGCGTACAAAGTAAGGCTTGCTCTCAACAACAATAGCAGAAGTTTTTCTTTTTTTCTTTTTTTTTTTTAGCTTTAAAATTTGCATTACTATTAAGGAAACTATAATTGAAAAGAATGATTAAGAAGAAAGAGAGGCAGGTGAAACAAGAAACAGATACTCCCCATCGGTGTATCTCTGCTTATGAACTATGTAGCCATTGTCATACACATGAAAGGAAACCGTCCTTACAAGACAAACAGCCTTGTCCAGATGGACAGAGAACTCAAGGAACAAAATGCTTCACTGTCACAGCAATGAGCATGAGCTTGGCTGCTACTTTCTTGGATTAATATCGATGAATGAAAACAAGGAATAGGTTCTGGCTTATTAGGTTATTAGGTTTAAAACTAGACAAGATGTATGTTTGGTGGGGAAAGTGTGTGGTGAAAACCCAGACAGACGGTGGAAGCATTCTGTGTTCTATGGACCATTTTTGTTTTCTTTATAAACATGGTAGCAAAGGAACAAGATTTGTTGGGTGAACGGTGAAGACATTCAGTCTCTGCAGAGTAACTACCAGAGTAGGCTGCAAACAAGACTAACTTCTCAGAAACTACAGAATTCTGCACAGAAACAATTCCCACCAAAACAAGATTTTAAAACTGGAGCATTTCTTAATATTTCAATGGTGAAGTTTCTGCTAAAGTCATCACCCTTTTCCTGTCTTCTGTATTAAGGGTTAATTTGTTACCTAAAGTCTCCCCCTCACAGCCTCCAGGAAGCTTTCTTGTTAGCACTATCTACATTCATCACCTATGGAGGACAATTAGATTTCTTAGGCATAAAGAAGTCCTGCTGAAATGTAAATGGCGGTCCAGAGCCCTGGGCCATCACCAAGTCTGCACTTGAGTCATGACTGCTGCTTAGATTTAGCCTTTCTGGAATGATATTGAACCCCGGTGTGCAACTCTGTGCTCCCCAGGTGTAGTTTATTTGAATTGTTAAGACTTTCTCTCTGTAAGACTCAAGTTTCCCAGACTAGACAAAATGTGCAGCATTGAATTGCTACCTGCCTGAATGTAAAGCTTTCCCTTACTTGGTTTCATCTATTTACTAAGAGTTATAACATAATTATTTTACACAAACTAAGAAGTAATTGAGGTAATATTTGTATTTCAAATCCATTTTCATTTTATTAATCTAATAACTATATTTTGGGTTTTATTTCTTACTTATTTTGTGTATACAAAAGCAGCAGTGAGGGTTTCATTTGGAAAAGCATCTAGGGTATTTACAAAGCAAGTTAATCTAAAAACAAGTTATTTCTTTGTTTGTAAACATATCAGATGGGACTTGTAAAGTTTCTACTTCTCTCTTATAAACTTTAAATAAATTTAAAAAATCAAAGCATACATCTTAGCTGGCTGGGTATAATACAATATAACATTTAAGCCTTAAATTCCAGTGCTTAGAATGCAGAGGCAGGTGGATCACTGTGAGTTCAAGGCCAGACTAGTCTCCATAGAGAGTTCCAAGTCTGCCAGAGCTACACAGTGGACTCTGTCTCAAGCAAAGCAAAGCAAAGAAAAAACCAAGACAACAAAAATATATCTCATTGTATTAAAATTAACTTTATATGAATTTCATCTGGGAAGAGAAGATAGAATTTTGTTGTCTTAAACTTAACTTTTATCTTTTTATTTTAACAAACTAATATGTCTTGGCTTAAACTTAAATTCTGATATAGGAAGTCATTTATATCAATATTAGTACTTTATGACTGAGGGAAATATTATGTATTTAAAAACCAAATGTTTAAATATTTCCTACATGCATTCTTCCTGTCTTGCTAAGCATGTCTATAATTTTGCATTCTTAAGTTTTGGCCCTATTTGCACGTATTTCAAACTTAACTCACACACACAAGCGCGTATATGACAGAAGAAGGGTGAAAGGAGATGGGTGTGATTCAAGAATAGGCTAAAAATAGGCCCATGATGCACAGGGACTCAAGTTTTCATGTCATTTCCCTTTTTTAAAATCCCCAAGTTCAGTTTCGCTTAGATGTCTGTTTGGAGCTAGTATTACTAAGCATCCACAGTAACCCATCAAAATGTCCAAAGATAGGTAAAGAGCAACTACCTACCTCCATCGCCGGATCCTGATCCTGCATCTGGGAAAGGAAAAAAAAACACAGAGTTCATAATCACTTGAAAAATAGATGAAACGATGAATTTTGAGGTGATTGTTTTGCATTTGAGAGGCTGATTTACAGTTCGCCCAGTAGGGCAACATGGTCCTCAAACCCCAGGCCCTCCTGCCTCCCCGCCCTCCCCCCGAGTGCGGGAACTATAGTACTGCATCAACTTGTTTACACTCTCAAAGCTAAAATGTAATTGGTGAGAAGATATGTAGCATTTAACCTGTTAATAATAGTTTTCTCAATTTAATCTAATTATTATTGACACACATATAAATAAAATACAGTTTTTATTGTTAACTTTATTTTAGAGCTTTGAAAAAAGTCCTGAAATGGACTGTGTGAAGGTTTCCCTGTTTCAATTTTGATCAGGCTGAATTTGAAGACTTTGACATACAGGAGGAGAGAATGAGTCGCTTGTGTAACCATATTTCGAAAATTAAACATATGTGGCAAATAAACACACAACTAAGACTTATATTCTTTAAAATTCCTCATAAACTAAGATAAAAAGAATTATAGGAAGCACTTTGTGTGATGAGATGCTTACAATACTGCACTTGCTGGGGAGTCTCCTGTAGCTGAGTCCCTGTGGCTTAAGTAGAGATGAAGCTTAGCTTTGCCACTGTGCTTACAATGGAACACTGAGAAGCAGAAAAATGGCCCCGTGTTGACTTGTGCTGAACTTCTTCCCATCCTCCCCCCCTTCTAAGTCACTGCCAGTAGGTTAAAGTTACCTTTTTCCCCTGAGAACACAGAATCCAAAAATACTCATTTCTCTGGTTTAGGTCAAGACTGTTCAGTTTATATGTATTCCTAAATGTAGACATCATCCTCTCTCTCTGCTTATTTCTTAGCATTCTGAATGTTTCATTGTGGATTCTAGCATTAAAACTAGGTAACATAATAATATTACTAGTCTCAGATCTGCTGTTACTGCTCCATTTGGAATCTCATACAGGAGTCAAGACACACATCAAGTACCTCCTCTATAAATTTGTGAAACAGCATAGTTTAATTAATATAACAATTGTCTTCTTGCTGGCCCCTTTGACATTTTCCTTAGAAACACTACATAGTGTTGTCAGGGGCATGAAGATCCACACAGCTGACCCTTAGGGGAGATTGGGTGCATTCACCCAACATGTCTACCTAGTGGCATTAACACTGCCATGGAGGAGAAGCAGTTGAACAGTAAGTCTTTATGGAAACTCATATTAAATGATGCTGTATTATAAGAGAATGGCAATTAATTGATTAAGTGCCATTATGACTGGACATACAATAAATGCAAGCTAATTGATAGGAACAGTCTACAGTAATATATATGTGCGTGTGTATATGCATGTCAAGAATAAATATATATTTGTTAAGAAAATATATAAAATATAACTATACAAAGTTTTAACTATATATTTATTCTTATTATATTTGTATATTATATTTATTTATTTATTATATATTTAGTCTTTATAGCTTTTGTTTTTCAAAACAGGGTTTCTCTGTGTTGCCCTGACTCTCTTAGAACTTTCTCTATAGACCAGGTTGGCCTTGAACTCACAGAGTTTCTGCCCCTGCCTCCTGAGTGCTGGGATTAAAGCCTTGTGCCATTGCTTGGCTGCATTTTTCTTAACAAATTTAGAATTAACTTAAAATTGTAATCCTATGACATGACATTTTAATGACAACATACTAAGAAAGGCTTATGCATTTATTTCTGTGACAGCAACACATTCCTCCAGTTAAGACAACATTCAATAGTTATGCTACTGATTCTTTTGAACAGAATGGTGCTCAAATGATCAGTGTTTACCAAGCTTCTTCTGAACATACTTTCATAGGTAAAATTTTAATTGACTTTGTTTGAATTAATTTGAAAGCTTATTTCATTATTACTTTTACTCAAAGGGACCAAATCACAGGCTGTACTGCAGCAGGGTTAATACATCCTGTCCATATGTTCTCGGTAAATGAAGTCTGTTTCTCATTTTCTACTAAAACTCAGGAACTTCCATCAGGCAGTGAAAACATGATATTTGTCCCTCCACTTGAATATGGCGCATTTAAAGAGAAAAGTGCCCATGTTCACAGGCCTCAGGCTGCTACATGACAGGAAGAATCTTAAGCCACCTTCCTAAGCTTATTCCTGTTTAACAAGCATGGTGAACAATAGCTTATGTTAAATGTATAAGATTGTCTGGAATACGATAATTAAAATGTTGAGAAAACATCTTGCCTATTGATCTTTAGGCTTTGAGTAAATACTTATGGCTGGGGAAAGTCGGGAAAAATAGCGGTAGCATTTTGGCTTTTATGTCCTACATATGTTTCTAATATTTCAGGAGATTTAGTCCACATGATTAATGTTTGTTTGACCCAAATTAAATAGCTAGGGAAGAAAAGGAGATAGATGAGAAAATGGCCACTGTAGTCAACAGCATCATTATGAAATCCTTATGGGAAGCTTTAATGTTTTCTCAATTGTAGGATGAGTCATCTTGGCAAGCCAGAAATAAGTAGCCTAAGAAAGTCACGGGGAGGCAGAAACAACCAGCAAAGAGGAGAATCTATTGGACCCAAATCTGAGCTCTTCGTCAGCTCAGTTCTTGCGAGGGAAGACATTAAGCTGACAATGGGACTGGTTATGAGGAAGCCACATTCTGAGTAATAAACAACAGCCTTACATCTCTAATGACAAAGAACAAACATAAAATTATATGTTCCTCGGCCTTTTATTCTTAGAGAACACAACTTGCCATCTCCATGCAGTGTCCTAGAACATTTAAAAAATGGGAAAACTATGAAGACACAAGTCAGAACCCCAATTTATTTACCATCAGGCCCGGCTTCTCCCTCACCGCTCAGGCCGAAACCCTTTTAGACTCACTAGTCAACAGAAGGTGCATTCAGCTAAACTAGCCAACTAATTAAATCCTGTAGAAATCTAAGTATGCAAATGAGACAGGACAGCTTCTTCAATTGTGATTAAATTTTCTACTTGGCTAAGTATTTATTTTCATTGTGGAAGCAGCATACTGGAGACTAGCATGAACACACTTGAATGAATCGAGAGTGGGACCGTGTACTGACAGGGCCTTAGGAGTTGGGAGGAAGACTAGTATGCTGTGCCATAGTCAAAGCTCATTCTGTTTGGTGTGAGTGCTGCCTACCTGCTGCTCCTCACCTGATAATGTTGGTCAGATGCTCCCGTAGATCATAAACCAAGCTTTTTCTATTGCCCCTGGTGTCAACTACAACATTCCCAAAGCCCAGAGTTTCTATTTATTTCTACTTCATTAGTTATAAAGTAGTGTTTCTGTATTATTTTGTCTCTTTAAATGGCTGAATAATTTGTTTTCATAATTTGTTTCTTAGTACTCTTTTTATGCCCTGGTCCCTACTCTGGGGTAGCCTTCTGGTCCTCTCCTGCGGGGATTCCTGCCCTCTGATGGGCACATTTGCTGTCACATTTTATATACAATATATCACCACTCTTTTATATGCACTTTTCACCCCAGGCCAAGCAGCAATGACCTCCTCTGCCAAATCGGTAATGAGTAGAGGCCAAACTGGCTTGTCATCCTGACCATCTCTCCAATAGGTCATTCACATTCAGAGGCAAAGAATTATTCAGGAGAAAAGACCCCTTAACAGTCAACACAAAATCAAAGACTATCTCTGTAGCAAAGCAATGTCCTTGATTGATTGTCCTTAGTTCATTTTAGAAGCGGTGGTGGTCAGCAGGACATCTCTGAATATCATCCACCTTTGACAATAAGTAGACCATCTTCTAAAAAAGAACCAAACTTTTCTCCTAGCTTATTTTATATCCTACCCAACAAACTAACACATGCTTCTCCAGTAGCAGCCTAAAATGACAAAATCCATTATCTGGGATGACTTGTATATAAGACTCCCTAACACTAGTTTCTGAAAGACACTTTCCAATTGCATTATCATTTATCTTAAGTATACATGTCTTTCTTGGAAACTATGGCTTTCCAGAAATATTTTGTAATTAAATGTAGCTATCATGATGTATTAGTGGCTATTTTTGACAGATGCTTATGGTGCCTAGAACCTAGCCTGCACTTGGCCTCACTTCACATCATTGCTTTCATAAACAAGTGCTGCTGAGTTGCTTATTGTCTGGTTTTGTTGTTGCTTTAATTCCCTGCCTATAAATTTCTGGTCTGTAACAACCACTGCACAAAACAAAAAGAACAAAAAAAGGAAAAGGAAAAATAAACAGTAAAACTGAAAAATCAAACTAAAACACAAAATCCTGAAAAGCTAAGAAGCTCATGGCCTTCCTTCCTTCCTTCCTTCCTTCCTTCCTTTCCTTCCTTCCTTCCTTCCTTCCTTCCCTCCCTCCCTCCCCCCCTCCCTCCCTCCTTCCTTCCTTCTTTCCCACGTTCTTAAAACAACATAACTAGAGAGCTCTGAAGAATCTGAGTTTAACTGTGTCAGAAAGACAGATGTTAGTGTAAATTATTCACACAGCCAATGCATTCTTCAGCATGATCTGCTAAATGGTAACCAGTACATTTTGAAGTTAAAATCTAACATGAGTGGGCACTCAGTGAAGATCTCTAATTATACTTTACTCAACTGTCTGTACTTCAGTAAACATCACATGTATTTAAAGATAACAGCTGTCATACAGTACGTTTTCTTGTTTTATTACAAATGTATTTAAAATGTTAAAAATAAGGTTTTTTTAAACAAAAGAATAAGTGAAATTCCTAGTCAATATATGTTTGGTATTTGGAGCTAAGAGGAAACAAGAAGCCACTAGACTCACAATCCGTTTGGGTTCTGGGGACACTTGTGCATACCTGTGGCGCAGGATCCTTCTGAGACCACAAGGATCTCACTCTGCTGCTTGCATGCAGCCTGCCTCAAGTAGCATTCATTCTGGTAGCTCTCTCCATTGGAACCACACACAGGCACATAGTCACTGTTGCACTGAGGAATAAAAGATATAAAAAAAAAAACAAAACACTCTGGTTGTTATTGAATCCTGTATCCCTCAGACATCCTAAACACAAATAGCCGTTTCTGAAACAAACCACATCTCTTGGTTTTCAGTGATCCCTGTTGTGTCCTACAAGTCTTTGCCTTGTAAGCGCATCACTGAAAAATACACAAAGGCTGTGTCAAGTCAGCCAATTTATCATTTGATTTAGACAGAGGCACCACAACATATCCAAATAGATTAGGTGATTCTAAGGAAGTGACTGAGCCATTAGCCCACAAAAGATGCAACAATAAGCATACCCTTGTTATTTAATTTTTACTGATAGGTATCCTTGCTGACTTCTTAGGGTGAAAATAACAAACTCGGCCATGTCAGGTTGTTAAAATCAAGACTGACAGCTATCTGTAATGCGAGAAGCACTATTTGTCTGAAATTTCAAAACTAAAATAACAAAAAAATTCAATTACTCTTTGCTTATTATTTTTCCCTTGAATTTTAATCGATACATTGAGAAATAGTCAATATTGATTTGCTAATTGCTTTTTATCAGTAAAGCTTTGCATGTTGATAAAGACAGAGTAGAGAAGCAAGACTATGAAATACAGAGGAAAACTCTCACAAGTAGTGAACTGTATAGCAAATTTGTTGAATATTCCAAATGATCACTATTCATGTATGTTTCAGAAAGAGAAATGTTCATTTTTAAAATAACCTCATTACCAAAAACTACATATTTCTACAATGGAAATTAGGCAACATACTGGGTACAACCATCATATTATAATCACACTCCAAGACATTAGAGATACTTGGCTGTGTCCTGTACCTGCTAATTACAGCAGGATGTGATTATCTGCTGATTACTACTACTGATGCACTTCATTGTTTAATTATAACAAATGAAATGATCAAGATGATTATTTATCAAGGCTTGTCTATGCCAGAAACCCAGTAAGGAAAGCCATGTATGCAGATACATGTGAAAATGCTTTTTTGTTTTCTATTTTTCATTAAAATGTTTGAATTTTGACATGCTATAAATTTACAATACCCACAAAATGAATCAACACCTATCTAGGTATCAAGGAAATTTTAGTATGCATGCTTATATGTTTAAAAGTCTATCACATGTAAATTTTAACTCAAGGATTTATGTCAAAGAAAAAGAATAAAGAAGATATAAGGTGAGAATTAAATTGATAAAAAACTCAAGACACATTTTATTCCATAATTTCTTACAGCATCTGTAACCTATTTAATCCTTTTTTACCCTTATGTAATACAAGCCTAGTCATCCTGACAAATGTATTTATTTCTGCACTTATCTTATGTATGTGCACTTCTGTGTATGTGCCTATGTGTATATGTGTGTGCCTGTGTTTGGAGGCAAGAGATTGGCATCAATTATCTTCCTCAACCACTTCTTCAGTTTACTGTTTGAGTCATGGTCTCCCACTGAATTTGAAGCTCACAGATTGAACTAAGCCAACAGTATAGAAAGCTCCAGGGATTGTCCTATGTCTGCTTGCCCATGTTGGCAGCACTGATATACACTACCATAGTGTTTTATTTTCTATTTTTACATAGAAAATGTGTATTAAACTCAGGTTTTTATGCTTGCACAGTAAGTACCTTATATTCTGAGAATTTCCCCGTCCCCCACCCAGACAAATTTCCTTTGATATGAATCAGTGATTTCTGAGTTAAAGGCACATGTCATATCTTTTATGTATCACTGAGTCACCCATATATTAAATTTTTCTAATCGACATTGTCCCAAAGAGCAAATCCAAATTTTATGGCATTTATGACCTGATAGTTATAATTTCTAATAGTATGGTAACTACATATTTTAGAAATCTTCTTTATTTTTACTTATAAAATTAATAATTATACTGAAAACCTTATATTCATTAAATAATTACATTCTACAGTTATACTGTTGGTTCATAGGCTGGGTATGCTTATATAGCTACATATGAAATTGATTTGATTATGATTTTTGGTAATTCATCACCATCTAACTTAATAAGCAATTCCTTTCTGATAGGTAAAACCTGTGGACTAGACATCTTCATAAGTTTTCTGTGCACACACACACACACATGCACACGCACATGCACAAGCACACACATACACCCACTTCAGATTCCATTTTCTTTCTGACAACTATGAGAATATATTCAACACTACTCAAGGAAAAGTCAACTTCAAAATGACAGTAAGATTTGAGTTATTAAGCAGTAAAAGAAAAGTTATGACCAACGCTAAGTTAATATGCATGGCCAGAAGTCAAAAGGGTGGTCAAGTACTAGGTCAAGAAGCAGCGTTCAGCACCTGGGACAGCAGAATGCAGACCAGCTTTGGGAGTTCTCTAAAGCTATAATGAATGCTGTCTGAGGGCTTGGAGGGGGGAGAGAAGGGAAGACATGACAACAACATGGACAATAGACTGGTGATGTGGGAATGTCTTTCTGTATGCTGTGAATATCAATCTTTAAATTAAGGAGCTGTTTTGGCCCATGACAGGCACCATAGAAGAAGTAGGAGGAGAAATCAGAGCATAGGTAGGAGAAGCAGGGCGGAGTCAGACCGAGTATGAAGCCCAAAGGAGCAACATGTAAGGAACACAGGTGAGCCACGGGCCACATGGCAGACAGATTAATGGAAATGGATTGAGTTAAGATGCAGGAGCTAGCTAGCAATGTGCCTGAGCCATAGGCCAAACAGCATGAAGTTAATATTAGCATCTGAATCATTTCTGGGGGCCTAAGCAGCGGTGGGTGGCTAAGCAGTCTGGCACTGCAGGTCTGTGGGTCTGGACCTCTGGCGCCTGGGGCCAGGAAACCTTATTGAAACAGACTGGCTTACCTTTTCCTTAAAAACATGAGAGAGTTAAAATTGATGTGGATGGCTGGTTTATTAACTTCTTATGCTTGGGTCTGGCATTCTTGCCCCTGGTCATCTTCTAATAACTAAGTTTCTCAATATTTGATGTACTGATTGTTCACATTTCCTTCTATCTAGCTCTGACTTTTTCTTTCTTCCATTTTCTCATGTACGTCAGAAGGTGAGCCAAACAGTAAGGCCACTGGACTGAGTGGAGGGTGGGAAGGCCTTATTAACCCTGACAAGTGCGATGACACAATGCTGATATGCATCTTAAAATAGAGAATAAGCTGATGAAGTGCTCATATGTCACTTCTGTGGGCTGCAGTAAGCCAAATGTGAACAGTGCTTAAAACAGAGCTGCCAAGTTCCTTGCAGAAGCCAAAAGGGGGATTTGTATGGGGCTGAGAAGAGCTTAACTGTAGATTATCACCATGATGCTTTTGGCCCTTAGTACCATGACTTACACTCCTTAAAGTGAAAACACAAAAGGAAATGAATACACTCAGTCACCAAAGCTCAAGCGTGGATGTCTAGTCCTGGGTTTTCTTCTCTTTCTTACTGTCTTTATGAAGGAGCTGGGTGTGTTACTCCATGATTAAACATGTGTGTATTTATAGCTTAGGTTCTTTGTCTGATGTAGTGAGTAGGGTCAAGTGGAGAACTAACGAATGTATGCATTAGGAACATAGGATTCATTGTAAACATCACCTATTAAATTGAAATTATTTAGCATTCATGGCACATAGTTTTGCTAGCAAAGTCATCAACTATCAGTCAAAGTAAAGTACTGCTTTAGAATTAGAGAGGAAAGGAATACATTCCAACCCTCTATCTGAGAACAGACTAACGGCTGCACTGAAATATACCAAATTTTTGAAAATGGTTGTTGGGGCAGTCATGGCATTGTTCAAGGTCTGAATAAGGGAAAATTAGATGTTTGGTAACTTACTAAATGCTACATGGTTGTTTGGTTAAGAAAAAAGAAAAATGAAACCCAGGTCATGGTTAAGTCTATAAGTGTATGTGTTACATAAACTTCTAAGAGAAATAAGTGATTCTGTTTTTCCTTATGTCTTTAAAATCTTTTTTACTTTCCAAATATGTGTTTTCAATAAAATGACTTTGTCTAAAGTTTCCACATTGCTTAAGACATTCATATACTACATTAATGGGTTCAACAACTTGACTCTGAGATACATGGAATTCATCTTTGCTACCAATGAATAAAAAGATAATAAAAATTTTCATGTGATTTAATGCTTGTTTTGTTAATACAGGTTTTAGAGCTGAGATTTCAGCATCTACAAGATATATGTGACTTAAGTTTTATATATTTCCAGCACCTTCCACAGAGTCTGGCATGAAGAAGGTTCTCAACAGATGTTAAGTGAATTCTGTTAAATTCCCAGCTCTCAAAGACCGAGGAAGAATAGCTGAAGATATTATAGTATCTTTGGAAGAGAAAATGTTTAAAACTCTGTGTGTGTTGTCATCTGACTGGTCCATGAGTAACTTTTATTTCTTTGGGACTACATCTCCCTACATGTGTAATGTTTGTGGTTTTAAAAATAAGCAGACCTTTGTTGTGGATGTGACTGTTGCTCTCTATGTCAGGTTATTGAATAACATGGGTTCCAATTGGATGCTCCTGTATCTCTGGATGTTTGCCCTTGAAGCCTCATCACCACGCTAAGTCAAAGCCCAAAGTACCTCATGCACAAAGACAGGGGTGGAGATGAGCCAAACTCTGCAAGTGGTGGTCAAGGATTAACCAGAGCCTTGAACTGAGCAAGCCTTGAGCCAATGACAACAGAGAGAGTGGAGATAAGCTGGGTCTAATAACCTCATGAAAACTACAAATCTATGAATAAGATAAACATTCATTATCAGCCTCTAAGTTCTGAATAAAATTTTAAGCAGCTCCAGTAATTGGACATTTTTTAGATATAAACATGGTTTAGGTGCATAACGCTACCTCATAATTTAAACTTATAAAATTATCTCTGGTCACTCTATAACCAGAACTAAAATCACCTGACTTTCTTTTTGCCTCCCCTCCTACCTTACATCTTTATTTTCATCTTTCATCATCCATTCATCTATTTAACGCCTCTCAGCATTTCTTCGCAATTGATTTACCAGATTGACTAGTGTATCTTTTGGTATTATGGTAGAAAGGTAAGATGCATGAGATTGCATGCCATTTTAAAATTTTATTTCATTATTTAAGAATTATTTATAGAGGTTTAATACTCCCTATCAAAAATGTTTAGGAGAATAGTATTTGAGACCTTGGCATTTGTGAGATGTTAGAGTAGACGCTGCCCTTTGCATATCCATGTAAAAAACTCCAAATCTAAAATGCTAAAAAATATAAAACTTTTCAAATATCATGATGGATTTCAGATTTTGGTTTTCTGGGTTATAGATGTTAACTTATATTGACTTTGTTATTGACTATCATCTATAAAAAAACTGGCACAGCTGTTATGTTATTGGAATTTTCATTTGCATGTACAATTGAAATATTAATTAAAAAGTTAGAATTGGGATAATTTATAAATATATCAGTTAGTTTGTTGTGTTTCATAATACGGGATAATGACTTAATTAATTATTTATATTAGCGGCAATAAATTTCCTATATAAATGATGTAAAGAATCTGGGAGTATATGTCAGGGGTAGAACCCTTGCCTAATGCATATTAAATTACCACCACTGTAGAGAAAAAAGGATGGAGGAAAAACATAAAGAGAGAGCCAGCTAACCAAAGTGATCTAATTTAGTCTGGAGAACAGAGTAAGTCTGGAAGGTAGAAATTAGTATATCTAAAAGTATTTAAGGAAAATCAGAATCATATGATCATTTCAGTGCTTGAGTAGTAAGACATATTGGAAGACATTGTAAGTTATGTATAATATGCATATTTTTGTTTGGAATTTATCTCACACCCAGAAAGACTAATGGCATATCCCATCTAAGATATGCTTACGTGTGAAAAGGAACGAGAAACAGAAGTTTAGGATATAACAGAGATTTTCAGATCTCTTCCTTTTTTACATATTTATGCGAAAGATAAACAAACCCAGCAAAACAACTGTAACAATCCCCAAAGACTGGTAGAAAACCAACAAAGTCTTTCCTGTCTTAGCAGAGTTTATCATTTTTCATTTAATTTGTACAATTTTATTTAACCATCACTATGATTTAGACATTCAATATTTCTGATACATAAATAAAGTACAAATTTACTACTAGAGAGATGTCTTCTTTCCTCTTGGAAGACCGTTGCAAAACACACATTAATATCAATATAATCCAGTAGGAAGTTAGGAAATGTAAACCTTTAGCATGTAATTTCATTTGTTATTCCCGACCTACTTCATGATTACTTAATTACTCAAGTTAATACACATTGGTAACCAACGTATGAAAAGCTCGAATATCTTGGCTAACAAAAATTCCCTGTGACATCTAAAAATCAAATACGGTTCCTTTAATAAGGAAACAATACATTTCCATTTCCTGCAATCACTCAGATAGAATTCTACCAATTCCTTTTATTTCTTCTAGGTGAAGTATTAGAAACACAAGCTCCCATTTGAGGAATCTTCTTTCTGAAACATTGTATGCTATTTACAAACTTACTTCCTGTATCTATCAGTCCTAGGTTACAAAGATAAGATAAATTCATGGGAATCACACATTTTTTTTAAATATGTAAAATTCCACGTGTCTTTAGAGATTTCTTTAATTTGGTTTTTCCCAGTTGATTTATCAGTTCTAAAAATTTTCAGTTGGGAGTTTTCATGAGCCACCACTTTCACGTAGTTCATTGGAAGAATGTGAATCATCACTCACTGTGGTAGAGACTTTGAAAGTTGGTGTTGCATGCATGTAATATGTACAGACACACTTCTAATGCTAGGCCAATTTCTTCAGGCACTTTAAACTACCCATGGGCTCACTTTGTTTACCAAAATGGTAAAAATAATGTATAAGGAGATTTTATCTTGCCTAAAAGTAACTCAAAGTTATATTTAAATGTGAATTCCCTTATCTACCTCGCCAAGATACTGAATTAAATTCCCAGTATTTAATATTAAATAAATTCTCAATATTGTATATTAAATAAGATATTTAAATATGACTTTGGGATTTTACTTGCTCTGTAACTTTCATTTTTCTTATAATTTAAAAAGTGTTCCTGCCCTTCTGTAGTTTTGTTTACATGCATACTCCCTTGCTCAGTATATATTAAATGCCAGTTGTGTTTTTAAGTGTAATTCAATAACAACCAAGTGTAACTATGATATTAGTGAAATATCCAACTGATTTGAAGCAATGTATGATTATATAAATATTTTGAAAAGAAACAAAATCCAATAATTTGCATGGTGGAAAGTGATAAATAACTATTGTAATAACAACAGTGCCATCTTAAATCAATTTTAAAAAACTAGTTTTGATGCTATCTCTTTTGTAAAGATATGTTTATCTCTACAACTGTTGAAAACTTTCATGACACATGACAAAGTGGTGCACCTCTCTTCGGCTTCGGAATCACCGTGAGGCTCTAAGTGGTCATTAGGATTCCTAGGAGACTGTTATCATTTGATGTGCTATCAGGAAAAACCTGAACATAGACTAACAAGGCTCATGATTTCCAGATTAGCACAGTAGTTTTGGAGTGATCAGAAAGGAAGTTAATTTAAAATGGTATCATATTGGTAGGATAGTGAAACCAAAGCCCATGACAACTAAGAACAATAGAACTAAAAGACGGACAACTCTGGAGAAGAACCGGCGTGAAAACCCACACCCTTTCTCCTCTGACTACTTTGACAATTATCCACGGTCAATTGGCCTATAAAATGTATCCACACTAAAATGTGGACCCTGAAGCTATCTAGTTTCAGTGGCCTTTTAACTGAGGCAAAGACAGGTCTCTCTCTAAAAGGCATGTCTTCTTGACATCAGCTTGCTCTCCTGGCAGTATTTTTATTTGATGCCGGCATCCATTTGAGTCTGGATACTTATAAATTGCCAAGTGGTATGTTGTAAAGGGGACTCTGCTTTGCATCTCTGTAATAAATTGACGTTGCAAATATTGGACATCTTACCTTGAACTGACAGACGCAAGTCACAGTGTCTCCAATTCTTAAACATTCCCCGTCAAATTTACAGGTGTTGGTGTCACACAGGAAGAGATCATTTTCTCTGTCATCGTAACCTCAAGTTTAAAGAAAATGCTCCAGTTACTTTAAAATGTTATGGATTTTCGAAGAGAACTCTCTTTTGTGGCACTCACAGAATTTTCCTAAAATTTAAGTTCTACAGCCACAGATGTTCCACACGGTTGCTTTCCACTAACAATCGAAAAATTTAGTGAAGTGGTCAATAACATTTTATACTTTTACAGCATCTTTCTGGTAACTTCTCTTTCAATATTATCTTTTGAATACGCTTTCTTAATGTTGGCTTAGATAAAAACTGATTTTGTGAATGGAAGTTTGATACCTGCTTCTCAGCTTTATCACTTCCCCCTCACTAAAGAGACTGCATCAGGACTGAAATTCAACATTTTGGGGAAAGATCTGGTGATGGTGTGTGGATATTTTCTTAGTATTTCTTTATCTTTAATTGTTCTCTGCTGTAAGGTCTGAAATTACTCTTATTTGCAATGTTTCTAGACAAAGAGGAAGCAAAACCTCAATAATAAAGATAAACAGGCTTGGCGTTTCCTATGAAGCTCTCTCTGGCTCAAAGGAAGATTGATCACCTTCAAGTTAACAGGGGCTGCCCAGTTCTCAACAGCCTTTCTAGAGATGCAATTCATCCCTTTTCAGTTAGTACACACACCTTTGAGACATATGGCTCATAATGCTTTTCTTCGTTGTCAATGTCACACTTCATTTAACTGTTTCCTATACTGCTATCAGTTAAGAATGAAGCGAATTAGTCATACTGAACAACATTGGCTACAATGAAACTAAAGAATGTTTGGCTCACAAGGGGAACTAAAAAATTAGAATAGGGAACACAGGAACCAAGAATAAGTTAGAGACATGTTCAGTTTCATAAAATACCAAATTTAGAGATTACCCAAAGCAGAACGAAGTCAATCTCTGACCCAAATATAATAGGACTGTAAATTTCAACTTGTCTTAACAAATGTTAAACTGGAGTGGCAGATATTAACTGCCTCTTAGGGTTTATATTAGCCATTCCTTAGAACTGTACATGCCTCCACCTATAAGTTACAGTTAATAATCACAGCCTTTCAACAGTTTTAGACACTTCCTTCCACTTACAGTCCTACAAAGACCCCCTCATTCAAAGACAGACTTCACTGTAGCAGAAAATGAAATTCTATAAACACACTGCTAAAATGAGACCAGACCAGACCCAGACCATGAGGACAATGCCCAGGCATGTTTATGAAGTTTAAGATGCCACAGAAATCACAGCACAGTTCTTCACTAGAGGCTCATACTGACATGTAAAACCAGCTAGGGAGAGTGTAATAACTCCAATCTTTGGGGCCCTTTTCAATTAGTGGCTTCAGGAGTGTGCAATCTGTCAAGCTTCAGTATTCTGACAGGGACTGAATGAGCAAGCGCACTGACTGCCTGTCACTCCAGGAAACCCAGAAGTGAGGCTTCCAGGCTCTAGGCATGCCATTCTGGCTTGGGAGAATCTGTGATCACTTCTTCCTCAACTTCTGTCCTCCACACAGGAGCGAGGGAAGCCAGAATGGGCATCCTTTGGCTACAAAATCAACCTCTTTCGAAATCAATGGCGTTTGCAGCTAAAGAAAGAGAGAACGGGAGGGTGAGCGGAGGGAGGGAGGGAGGGAGAGAGAGAGAGCTAGGGAGCTAAAGACGGAGGGGAAGGAAGCTAGAGGAGAAAAGAGAAAGGGAGGGAGCAGGGCGGCCGAGAAATGAGGGGAGGGGGAGGAAGGAGTGTCAGTCAGTCCCTGGAAACTTGCCTCTTTTAGAAACATCCCTGACCCTGCGCTGAGAAGGAAACCCTGCATTCAGAAGCATTTTCGGCAGGAATTAACGGTTTCCCCTGTAGTCACCATTTGATTTATTTTCTCGATTGTTCTTTCTCCTAAACTTATTTCTCGAAGAGCTAGGCTAGACTTTTTTTTCTCTCTCTCTCTTTAACGACACGAAATTGTCTGTGTTAGATATTTCCCTAGATTCAGGAACCCAGAAAACTACTCCCTGGTATTTCTCTAAATCCTGCTCCAATTTAAGGGCAGGCGTTAAGGTTCCCCACACCTGCACTTTGTTTCCTATCCCAGCACACCCAGCCCTGGCTAAAGCAGTTTCCAATGTTTCTCAGGATGGAGTGGGAAATCCTGGGTTTCGGGCTGTGGAAGGCGAGGGGCTCGGCACACGCACGAGGATGGGCAAGCAGGTCTGCACGGGTTCTGCGCTTCTGAGGGGTGAAGGGATGGAGAGCTGAGGGTCTGGACTTACCGGAGCAGTTCCAGCCGGTGGGCGTTTGGCAATCACTTAAGGAGGTAGGGAAAGCAGCGAGTTTCACCGGGCGGGCTATGATAAGCAGCGTGATGGGCAGCAGCAGCAGCCAGCAGAAGCCTTCGCAAAGTGTCCAGCTGCTGCTGCACTGGCGCGGGGACTCCCACAGCACCATGACTACTTCGCGCAACTCTGCAGCAACCAACCGCTTCTGAAGAACACGAGATCTCGGGGACCACGCAGCGGGCTACTGAGCATCCCGCGGACCACGGTAGCCGAGGAGGAGTCGGCGGCAGGGACAGCCGGCGGAGAGGCTGCGGCCAGAGGAGCGCATGATCTCAAGAGTTTCAGCAACATCCAGGGACCCGGCTCAGCCCGGGGAGCGAGAGCATAGTCCGCGGAGAAGCTTCGCCCCGGATGCCTGGAGCTGCTGCCATAAGGAACAGGGTTGGAGCCAAGGAGGAGCGGGAGACAGAAACCGGGGGTTGGGGGTGGCGGGGAGGCAGAGAGGAGGCAGACAGCCAGCTAGCCGGCGGAAGAGAGGCGCGCAACTAGACTGGGTGGAGGGACAGCCACAGCGCCCCGCAGCCCAGCCGCTGCCTCTTGCGCTCTGCCGCCCGCATCCCTCTGGCGTTTGGGAAGCAGCAGGTCCTTAGCCCGCCCGGGGTCACGTGGGAAGCGGCAGTCGGACTCTGATTGGCGGAGCGGGATGCAGGTCCCGGGAGGGAGGGGTCGGCGAGGAGGTGCAAGGAGGAGGCGTCCACCGATGCCACAGATGGGCTAGCTCTCTTAGGCTCTTGCCCTAGTCGGGCTAGGCGGGGATGGCTCTTGGGAGAAGCTCGGGCTTCGGGGCGGCTACTCCCACGCTCTTTCATCCTACTTGCCTCGCTGCTCTGCTCCAGGACTCCCCCTACCGTGCGTGGGGACCGGGCTTTGCACCTCTCTGCCGTGCATGACCCGGGGCTGCCAGTACCCGCTGCGGCTGGGTGGCCTAGTCTTCCAGCTGGAGATGGTGGGGGGGGGGGCGGAGGAGGTGGAGAATCCGCAGCCACAGGGCAACGGAGGGGAAGCGGGCAGGGAGCAGAGGGCATCCTGCTGGCGCCGCTGAGCCGGGGAAGGGATTCAGGCTGGGCATGTCGTGGTAGCCTCAGAGACATAAGGATGCTTCCCTAGGCGGCGGCCGAGAAAAGCGGGTGAGAGAGGTGGCTGGGTGAGAGCGAGCTTAAAGCTGCAGCTTTGGCTGACCCGGAGCTGCAAACTCCAGCGCTCTCCAGGCAGGAAAAGCAAGCCAGCCTCCCCGACTCTCCTTGGTCTATTCGCCCCTTCTTTCCCCTTCCAAGCTCTCAGCAGCTCACACCAGCTAGGGCAGCCGAGGTTTGGTTCTTCTCCCAGAGATCTCTGGTACAACCTGGAACCCATTCGTGTGTGGCTGTGTAAAAGACGCAGCCAAATGTGTCTGGAAGGTCAATTTTGGTTGGGACGGGCTGCTGGAGGAGCGCAAGAGGCTTCCCTGCACCTATGCAGGGAATGGATTAAAAAGGCGAACCCTCAGCAAAGCAGAGGATTCACTTAGGCTGCACGGGCTGTTGCCTTGGGCACTTTGCTGGGTGTCTGCGGGATCACCAGTGACCCGGGAGAGGCAAGGGCGTCTAACTGGGCTGGAGTCATTGGCTCTGCCTGGTTTTCTCTCACCCCAGCACTTGGGAAACAGCAGAGTGGTAGCATCTTCCTTCTGCTGCACTCCAGGCAGCTAGAGAACACTCTTTAGCTTAATGGTATGTTAGCTTTTAGAGCCCAGAGCTATCTGGACCAGGATGCAGAGGAGTATCTGTCTCCTGCGACTCTTTTCCCTACTGCAGTCACAGGGTTCTGGGTTCCTTGCAGCAAAGAGTTTTCGTGTGTGTGTGTGTGTGTGTGTGTGTGTGTGTGTGTGTGTGTGTGTGTGTGTGTGTGTTCGTTCAGTTATTCGGGATTTCTTTTTTCTTCCACACCATACATATATACTCCCTCTCTATTTCTTTCTCTTCTTCCTTCTCCTTTCCCACTTACCCTTCCCTCTTTTCTTTAAATTTCCCTTACCCTCCTTCCGTACCCTCAGAATCTTGCCTGAGAGCATTGTTTGATGGCCTCTAACAAGCAATTAGCGTGCTTTACCTAAATCACTTAAAAGAGGCACCAACAGACTTTGAAAGGGGTCTATCTATCCTCTGCAGATGCCACCGGAAAACAAACTATGCCAAAGCAATCTCTTTAAGTACTATAACCTCCGACCTCCTCCCACCCTGATGCCTTTTGAGAGACGTGATCCCACAGCACCTCTGAACCTCAAAGCTACCTCTCTCTTTTCTCCTCAATGTGAAACCCTTTCCTTTATCTCACATCTCGCCTCCCTCCCCCCCCACCTCTAAAGATTTCTGAATCTTGGTGTCTCTCGCCCCTGGCAAATAAGTGGTGCAGATCTCAGCTTTCCAGTCAATGGCATCTCTCACCAGCGAAGACTCCATTAACACGGATCAATTTGACCAGACGTTGGAGCCATCCGAAAAATCGGCTTTTAGATGGAGCAACTGAATTGTTGAAGGTAAAGGAATGCCCAGAAGATGGAGCTGCCAAAGATATCGCAAAAACAAAGAAACAAAGCTGCCTTTCAGCAGACTGCAACAGTCATTCAAGCTTAATGCAGACCCAGCAGCAGCAACCCCACAGTACCGAGTGAGAACCTGGGATTCTCCATACCAAGGCTCCATCAGTTTAAAGACAAAGTCCTTCAAACAATGTGTTTTTGCAGTAATTATGATCATAAATCACAGCTAGGATCTCGGGGTTAGA
Source organism: Phyllotis vaccarum (assembly GCA_033318265.1). Taxonomy (NCBI): domain Eukaryota; kingdom Metazoa; phylum Chordata; class Mammalia; order Rodentia; family Cricetidae; genus Phyllotis; species Phyllotis vaccarum. The sequence goes on from JARWLC010000007.1 coordinate 3,414,738, forward strand.
CTATAATGTAGAATTTTACAGAACCTCTTAGCGGGGAAAATTATTGAATTCTCTGCTAAGTAAAATTTTGGCGTGTTTGTAAGAATGTGTATTCCTCAGACACGTTGCCTACAGTAACTTAAACCGTCCACAGAGCCAGTTACTGGTTGTGACTGGTTAACACACTCGCCTTCACAGAGGACCTTTAAGCTACAAAGCAGTTGCAACCAAAGCCTTTTTAGTTGGGAATGCTGCCCTGCTGTCCCACTCACTATGCATTTAGTGTTGCTGCGGTGCCACCGAGAAACCGAGAAATTCTGCAACTGGCAGGCACCACCAAGCGGCAGAAGAACATCATTCACTGAACAGAGCATTGCATTGTTCAATATGTAAATAAAATATGCATATTATTTAGTCTCCATTAGGTACTGAGGAATTAGACAGGCAGATTTTATTAGTGTAAGATTGTACACGTGCTTCAAATCTTTCCCACTAGGTTCAAATCCGTTTCCTTACGACAATTAACTTTAAAAGTGTGCCTATGAACTGTCCCTTGCATCTTGTATTATATGATTAGTAGTAGCTTAATTTAACACAAGCTATGAGTTTTCAAAGTTCCTGTTTAAAATAATACATGATGTTAGCTTTCAATATTCCTGAGATAGAATACTTCAGTTTCGGGCTTCATAATCTAGAACCGGCCAAGGGCAAAGAAAGATTGTCATATATTTAAGATAAAGATTTCAGGCAGATACTTTGTTTTTTATATTTTTAAAATTTCTAAAAACTTTTTGTTTATGAATTTAAATAAATTCGCATTTAATTTGAATGATTTGATGATTCTGAAATTTAAAAGTCCTCATTTGCGCTCCCCTTTCTCCTTTCCTTGCAATCTTCATTCCTCTCAAACCCATTTCCTCTTTATTTGTTTTTGTTTTTGTTTTGTTACTGGTGCACAGGTGCACACATATAAAAGGTAACTTTGAAAAATACCTGGGGTGAGACTGACTGGGGGATAGCTCAATTGCAGAGGAGTTACCTCATATGCACCTGAATTTGGTCCTCAGCATAAGGACACACTATTTCCCAGGTGTGGAGGATATCATGCAGACCTCGGGTCCTAGAAGAATAGAGCAGAGAAGAAGTTCTTCTAGAAAAGCAACATTGAAGAAAAATGAGCCTCAAAAATGATACATTCTACCAAAGAGGGATTTGGTTTCCTTCTCCAAAGTTTTTTAATCGTTCAATAGAAGCAGGGTGCAGGTTGTGCTTTGTAGTATGTCAGACACTTTACCAAACAGAAGGAAGCACATTGTTATATAATCCCTACAAAAACAAAGATAAGCAGACAAACCAAACTAGTCTTGTTTTGTGAACAAGTTGCTTCAAGTATTTTGGAAAATTTTGTTTGACAGCAGAACACAAGACCAGCTTACAGTTTTGTTTTTAAACTGTATTACTGTCCCATTGAGATGGACAATATGAGCTCTTCTCATGAAGAACTTTTGTCCGCCCTTTTGTTGGCATGCACTGCTTGCATTCTTAAGCAGGAACAATGAGAACCAGTGTTTCCCATATCTGTTTGATCATATGATTGGGTTTTCTATTTTACAGTTACTTTTGTGTGCATGCGTGTGTGAGCCCCAGCTCACACGTGGAGGAGATGAGAGGAAGCTTATGAAAGAGAGATTTCTTCTTCCATCTACCACAGGATTCCCAAGATCAAATTTGGGTCATGAAGCTTGTGATAAGCACTCCATCCTCTGAGCCATTACCTGGCCCAGGAGAGTTTTAAAAATATATGACTTTTATTTTTGAGAATATAATATAATCACACCATTTTCTCTTCCTTCCAAACCATACTGTATACCTACCCTACATGCTCTCTTCCAAATTCATAGACTCTTTTTCTGATTAGTTGTTGTTACATGCATAAGACAATCATTATCTTATGTTCTGATGTTGAATTTTGCTGAATTCTGACATACTTGATGCAATTTGTCCACAAAACAAAAATAGTTCTTACCTCCGTTGTAGGGATTAAATAACAATATGCTTCTCTCTGCATGATAAAATGTTTGACACAACAAAAAGCCATAATATATATGTATATACATGTATAATATACATCTGTGTATATATATATGCATATAGTGCTCTGTGTGTTTTTTGTATGTATATTTTCAGGGCTGACCATTTGATATTGGGTAGCCATTTGGCAGGCTTTTCCGTGGAGAAAAATATTTTTTCCACTCTTGGCATGCCTTGATTGCCCGAGGTTCTTTCTGCAGGGCATGGCCTCTTGGCTTTGCCCTCATCCATTTTGGAATGTCTACTGTTAGCCTTGTTCAGCTCATGCTTGGGCAGTCATAACAGTGAGATTTAATGGGTGGAGCTTCTGGCATTTTTAAGAAGCACAGTCTCACAGCAAGCTCCTACAGCCTCCCATCCTCCTCTGCTGCACTGTCCCCTGAGCTTTTGGTAAGGGGTTGTTTTGTAGCTGACTCTATTGGAGCTTGGCCCTACAACTTTGCATTTTGATGGCTTTGTGATTTTCTGCAATGGTATTTCTCTGTTGCATATTTCCTTCATGAGGAGGGAGAGGATACTACACACATCTGAAAATTCCTAAGTTCCGTATTTCACTAAGAGAATTTTCAATTTAAAAAAAAATTAGATTGGATTCTCTATGCTGTATTTCAAATTTTATATTTTGTTTGACAGGTAAGGTGTTACAATGAGGTTTCCTTGGCCCTGTATGGCTAGAGGTCCAGACCCACAAACCTGCCACCTCAACTGCTTAGTTGCCCACCCATGCTGTTTGGCCTATGGCTCAGGCACATTGCTAGCTAGTTCCTTAATCTTAACCCATTTCTGTCTGCCATGTGGCCCATGGCTCACCTTACACGTTTCTTCTTTGGGTGTCTGGCTCGATCTGTCTGTGTCTCTGCCCTCCTTCTACCTATTCTGATTTCCCCCCTACTTTTTCTATGGTGCCTGTCATGGGCCAAAACAGCTCCTTTATATAAAGATTGATATTCACAGCATACAGAAAGACATTCCCACATTAATAAGGCACTACATGAAAGATGTCTGAACCCTCAGTTTTCCTGTTGTCTTGGTAGAGAAATTAACAGAATAGAGACTTAAACTCTGTGTATAGAGATGTTCTTTGCTTTGTTGTATGCACGTTCATCAAAAAATATATTGTGTTGCTAATGTCTGACTTAGCAACTTTATAGCTATAGACAGTTTTCTTACTTGCAAAATGTAGGTAATAAGACCTCCTAAGAACGTTCTGAAGATTAAAAAAAGAACAACTCATGATTTAGGAGCATTGCTACAGAAATGGGTGAAAAGTGAATCAATGAGCAAATTAATAAACGCACAAATTAATAAACGCACAAATTAATAAACGCACAAATAAACCACTTTATGTACACAAGTGATTATGGACTGAAGTACAAGTATGTTAGTCACTAACGACTGAAGTACAAGTACATGCAGCATTATTTCATCACCTTAACATTTTAATTTAATTCTTAATCTTCTTTAGATATCTAAGTAATTACAACGTTCCGAATGCTATTCCTATAATATTAATATGATAAGAACATATGAAATTACAGTAAATGATAAATATAATGGAGCTGCGTTTCTAAACCGAATTGTATTGATGTTTCCTAGAACTGTCTCTATTTCCTTTTGACTTTTATCATAAACAAAAAGCAGTTGTATTTGCTATTTCCCCCCATTTCATATAGTTAGCTAATAATGTATAAGCAACAATATGTGATTTATAGATTATTTCATAAAGTTTAATTTTCCCTAAACTTTGTATTTTTTGTGTTTTTAGTTCTTTTCGGTATTAAAGTTCATCTTTAGAATTTCAGTACTGGAGAAATAGTTTAGTCTTACTGCACTGGGCCTCTGTCATGACTTTATATCATAACTGTCTTGGGAATTAAAATACACTGATTAAGTGTTCCACCCACCCCTTGGAAACTCTGAGTCAATATTGGCATGCTTTTACGAATTCCCTTGGTGTTTCAGTATCACGCTTTGGCTGAACCCTGTCTCCAAGAGAGTGAACCTCCCCTCAGCACACACATATCCAAGTCGGAGAAGCAGAGGAGTAAGTTTTTTCCAGTTAAAGGTTTTGAACATATCTAACAAAAAATACTTTCTGATAATAATATCTAATGGGAACAATATGAACCAGATGATGTTTTAAACTAGCTTTTCAATAGTTTACAGAACAAGAAGAAAACTATTGTTGAATTTGGAGAGAGTTAAATGCAACCACCACCTCAGCATGAGTTGATATCGTTGTATTCATTAATTTGAATTGCTTTCACTGTCTGCTCTTTCAAACTCAGCCTTACCTTGGGACTTACTATTATATTTTTGTTTTCAAGTGCATTGTATCTACAATCTTTTAGTTGAAGGCTAAAAGTTCTTTTATATCTCTTTTCTTTCGATATTTATGACCTTGGCTGGATTGTACGAGATACATTTCTGGCTTTGTAAAAAGAACTACTAAAAATAATTAATGTCCATTTGTGTTATTAATACTTGTGGTGGTTTGAAAGAAAACGGCCCCCAAAGAGAGTGGCACTGACAGGCGGTGTGACTTTGTTGGAGGAAGTATGTCACTATGGAGGCAGGCTTTGAGGTCACACGTATGTTCAAGCTACACAGAATGTCCCAGGTCACTTCCGGTTGCCTGTGGATTAAGGTATAGAAATCTCAGCTCCTTCTCCAGCATCATTTCTGCCTGCATGTTGCCCTGTCCACCATGATGATAATGACCGAACCTCTGAACTGTATCCCACCCAATGAAATGTTTTTCATTATAAGAATTGCTGTGGTCATGTTTTTTCTTCACAGCAATAAAAACCTTAACTTAGTAGCAGACTCTTTTATGTTCTGAACATTATATCAATTTATTTATCAAGCATCCATCATGCCTCCCACTTTTCCCAGGATGGAAATCAGGTACCTGAGCAGGAATGTTCTCAGCCTTTGCATATCCCCTATCTACTCTTTATTGAAGGTGGGGAGAGGGAGTTAAAGGGTGGGGAATGCAAAAAGGCTGGTAGGAAGAGGAAAGAAAAGATGGGATGATTTTTGTCATACGAGGAGCTCTGAAATGGCCTTAGGTGAACATTTCTCTCTTGTAGCTTCCTTGCATACATTTCCATATTAAAAACTCTGTGAGGCTCTGTGCTTAAATCAAACCCAAGCATAACAAATAAAACGAAACACTTGTCGAACTCTTGATTGAACCCCTATTCTCCCATATTATTTGTTTATAAAATCCCTTTTGGCAAGAGAGCATTAAAACAATTGATAGCAGTGAATCTTCACATGCTAATACTACTTTATTACAATAGTTTAGGAAAGGGAAACTGAGTCTTTTGGGGTAATGTGCCGGGCACCCCTTCTGACACTCTTTGCACAAAGTCGGGTGCACTGTCAGCTTTTAGAACTCTCCCAGAATTCTCTTCTCCACAATGTTGCTTCCATCTGTGAAGGTTTTGGGAATACAACTAAGATATCAGTTTTTGCTCACACAGTCTTTAAATTCATGCTGAGTAAACTTTAAATCATTGTCATTTCCTTGGCGGTGTCGTTGGCGGTATCCGACGGCTTTACGTGAGATGAACAGAATCCTTGAGTTGAACTTGATTCACACGGTTGAGAAAAGGGGCTGACTTTCCCTTCGTATTGGTCTCATACTTCTGTACTGGCAGGGTAATTAGAAATTATGATTACAAGAAACAAGTGATCCCAAATGACAGGGTCCACAAACCTACAGCATCTGAGCTGAATTGGTTGCCCTGAACAAGTAAGCTTTGTGTCCTAGAAAGGTTAACTAGCTTCTCTGAGATTTAATATTCGCTCTTGGTCATAATCCTATTTTTAAAAACTTAGGTAGCAAAGAAAGAGTCCTCTGCAACAAAAGTGGACCATGTGCTGACATTCAGTGAGAAAAGGGCTCCTAGAGGAAGAACTGAAATTTGCGAAGTGAATTTTACAAATTAGCACAAGGGAAGGCAACTTCTCATTTCACTATTCACTACAATATCTTTTATCCACTTCAGATATTCAAACTTTCCTTTGTGTGCATTAGGTCATTTTCTCTGCAGTTCTCACATTCTAATTGTGTATATGATTATTACTGAATTTAGTTAAAGCAGATATCTTCTATAAAGTGTTTGTACATTATTATAAAATCATAAATGTCCTAAATTTCAGTCTATTTAATTGTGGGGGAGAAGATAACTCCATAGTGAACTATTTAATGCACTATGGCACTAATTTATCCCTTACATTATGGAAATTCCCCAAATTATATTTCAAAAGTCTTGCCTTTCATAGGCAAGTTTGTTTGTAGATCTAATAATGAAACTCAAATAACAGTAAATTTCATAAACTTTTCATTCTAGGAACCATTTTTTTTCTATGCAACTATATCATTAGCATCGGACACAAATGTGCATATACGCTCTTCCTCTTTCATGTATTAATATTTTGATTTTTGCGCTTTTTTGCTTAATTTACTAAATAACTATAAGAAGGATTAAGTCATTTGACTGGATAAAATGCTGTTTTAGGTTATTTAAGGAATTACTCATTTCACTGTTTGTTAATATCAATTTTATTTTACAATTAGCACTAATGCATTGATGATACATGATTTTACCTTATTTCCAAACCAAAGGACTTAGGACTTCAGGTAAAAGCACAATTCCTTCGGGAGAATACTGAGTTCTTAGGCAAAACAAAGATTTACATTTTAATCTTATATATTCTTTGTGAATAATATATTTAAGCTGAGTATAATCATGGAAATATTAGAAATATCTTGCCAATTTAATTCTTATTTATTTCCACACAATAATTATAGTAAAAAATATAATTTCTTACAAGTTCCAGGAGCCTGAAATACTTAATAATAACATCAAACTCTAATGCAATATTAGTGGTTGTACTATATGTTGAAATGCAACAAAAACTAATTTTAAACTTTTCCCCCCAAATATTTTAATTATCATTCTAGAATAGCTATTTGTATTATTCATACAAAGAACTCTATTAATTACAACACAAGCATAGAAATAGGAAATAAGCCTTTGTTTCTATGATGTTACAAATCGTCATATCTGCTATAGACAATTTAAATATACCATTTAAAATACCCACTGTTTTCTTGTGATGAGAAGAAGTATACATTGCCAGTCTCCACCAATCAACTTCAGAGTAGTGTTCAAGACATCGAATTTGAGTTGGAAAATCTGTTTCCAAGCTCTGGCTCTGAGCTTGAAACGGTGTGAAGCTAACTTTACTGAGCCCCATTTTCTTTACATGTACAGTTTGACAAGTGTAACGTGAAAATGAATAAGATTATGAGCTTCAAATCCCAAGGCAGTTCTTATTTACCATTTTCAAAGTGTGTACAAGGCAATGGGATTTTCTTTAATTGGTTCTTGCTACTGAAATCTGAATCATGACACACAATAGACACTTGTGATCCCCTCTCATACAACTGCCCAAGCCACATGTGCTAGGTAATGAGAATATTTTTCTCATTGAAGATATTTAAAAAATGTAAATAACTAACTAAAACTGTTTTACTGTTAAGAACATTATAAATCTCACCACCCATTTAAAGACATGATTTTACTTTGTATCTCAGATTGGCTTGGGACTTACTATGGAGCAAGCACAAGCTAGTCTTGAGCTTTAGACTCTCCTGGTTGAGCTCTTTGGAACTTTAACTGTAGGTGTGCAGATGTGGCCACCGTCACATCTGGCATGTCCTAGTTTTTCAAATGTGAATTCATGACTTTCAAAAAGGTAGGAAAGCCCACAGACTATAAACACTACTAAGTTACTCTGTTTAATGTGGAAGATTATCATTCTTTTAATAATCATTGTTCATTATTGAAGGAAGTCAGGACAGGAACTCAGAATAGGGCAGGAACCAGGTGGCAGGAGCTGACGCAGAAGCTATGGAGGGGTGCTGCTTACTGGCTTGCTCTATATTTCTTACTTGATTTCTTAAAAAACAAACCAAAGAACAATAAACCTTAAGATCACAAGCCCAGAAACTGGGTTTCCCACAGAGGGCTGAAACCTCCCACATTTATTACTAATGAAGAAAATACCCCTCAGGCAGGTCCTATAGAGGCATTTTTTTTTTTCACCGTCACCTTGTATCAGGTGTCTCAAATTTGTGTCAGTGGGCATAAAAAGCAATTGGCACATGTATCATTTTTGTTGCTGTTGAAGTATTGAACAATGGTTCTTTTAATATTTTTATGTACTTTATAATTAACTTCAGTATCTCCATGATATTTATATTGTACAATTCAGTGAACAAATGAGGGAAAAAACACGATATCATTGATCAATGTGCCAAAAATGTTAATTTTATGGCCTTTTCTTCCTTCAGTAGGCTGATTGTTTAATTATGTATCTGTAACAACATTAATATTTACACAACACTTTTTGGATAAAATTCTTTAAGAAATTCTCATGCTCCTTACTAGACACATATTTATTTCTGTTTTAGAGACCAAAATGTAATACTTAAGATATGTCTAATGCTGTCCAACTAAAGTGCCAATGCACTGAAGAATAAGCTTTGGAGTTGTAACCATTACTACAGAGAGCTGAGAGAGAGGTCTTCTGTATATATTCTAAATATTGGTTTCATACGCTGTATGAATAAGTAAGCAACAACTTCTCTTCTGTATTTATTCCCCCACTCACAAAATTGCACTTGAAATAGATGATAATAAATTTCATTTGGTGTATGCTTTAATGCACCAAGATAGTCCTGCTGTGAGAACCAGCCTTCAGCAGCTCAGGAACTGAGGAGGAACAGTGGAGTTGGCAGACTAATCATTCAATTTGACTTTTTGTTAAATCTGAGGGAGTAAAACTGGGGGCAGTCAAAAAGGTAATACACACACACACACATACACACACAAACACACTCATACACACAGAGAGAGACACACACACAGACACACACACAGACACACACACACCCGTACACACACAGACACACACTCATACACACACACAGACACACACACACACACACACACACACACACACACACCTTTAGGGTCTTTTTATTATCTCATATTTTTGTTTATTTTTACCTCTATTCGTGTGTGTCTCTTCTGCATATTCTTAATTTTTTCTTTACAGCTTATATACCCCAGCATAATCTCTTAAGCAATATAAAATTCACAATGTGGTCACATTCTATTTTAAGTGAATGATTACAACAAATATAGATTAAAAATCATGTTTTTCATAGCCCTTACATGGTTGAATATTTTACAGGTGAAAAACAAATGATCTCTAAGAGCTCACATACATTCATGTCCAAGAAACTTGTTATAGATTAACAGCATGCAAGCAAGCAGGGTATTTTTCCCAGTCAGTTCTTTTACTGGCAGGCTGCATTTTGCAGTTACAAAGAAAGGAGAGATTATTTTATTTTTTATCTCAAAAAGAAATCTTATAAACAATTCTTAAAGAATCACAAATCTAAGCTTTTATACATGAAAAACTAGAAGTTGGTTCTACTTTCAATTCTCGGGATATATAACCATGCATCAACTGTATTTTGTATTAAGAAATTGAGGGCAGAAATGGATATATAGAGTTAATCATCACCTTTGATTACCAACTTCTCCTAGAAAGAAGGATATAGCGGCCAGCAATAGCCAGCAATAGCCAGCAATAGCCAGCAATAGCCAGCAATAGCCAGAAATAGCCAGGAATAGCCAGCAATAGCCAGAAATAGCCAGAAATAGCCAGAAATAGCCAGAAATAGCCAGAAATAGCCAGAAATAGCCAGAAATAGCCAGCAATAGCGAGAAATAGCCAGCAATAGCCAGAAATAGCCAGAAATAGCCAGAAATAGCAAGAAATAGCCAGCAATAGCCAGAAATAGCCAGCAATAGCCAGCAATAGCCAGAAATAGCCAGAAAAAGCCAGGCGACCATGTTTTTGTTCTCTGGCCTCAGTCAATTCCTCACTTAACTTTACACCTTACTGAACTTTAAAGTCTTCTACAAGATTTTTTTTTAACCTCAAAGTCATTAGCAAAAACATCTTAACCTAACCTTACTAACAATTCTATATATCCAAATTCTCTCTAAGGATGGTGGTTAAATCATTAATCTGCTCCAGCATCAATGCTTGGAAAAAGTCAATCACCATTGTTGTAACACTGCCCAATGAGGAGCTAAAGACCCCCTGAGAGTTTTCATGCAGCCCATGGATTATGAGGGATGTGGTGACCATGACAGCAACAGTCAGAGCTGTGTTCAATAACAGCATAGCTCAGGGCTTGGCTTCCCTTAGGCTCACTCAGTTGTGGCTTTGCCAACCACTTAGGCATGTTCCATGAGTTCCAGTTGTGCCTGTTGGTTCCATGGCACGACCTCCAACAGGATAGCATATTTCTTAATTGTGTATCACTGAAAGAAGTCTGCCATTTAGATGAAAGAGCTTTGTACATTGCACATGACTGGGAGGATATTGTGGTAAAAGATATCAACAATGGTCCCATTAATGCTGCGCCTATACCTTTATCTAATGGCTGATAATGCATCCTACATGACACATGTGAAGATAAATTTACAGCATTAATAGGCTTACAGTCCATGAGAATAAGCTATTTCTCTAACAAGTTCCCCACTTCTAATGAAACATTATCTTCCCAGTGGCATCTGATTGATGGGTAAATGTTGAAAGATGCATGTTTCTTTTATTGACAATGCATCAAGATGCCCTCATCTTTGTGTATAATACATGGTTGTATTATAGGATTATATCTAAACATATTGAGAGACAGACAGTTACATATAAAAGTGAGTTATATTTCATGAAAACTCACATTTACGGAACAGTATTTTTTGAGAAATATAGTTCATCTTAATATAACATTTAATATGGAAATTGACTGTTCAGCGATTTTTTTCTCCACTTTTAAAGAAAATTTAAGACAAATTTTAAAATGTTGAATAGTCATTTCAGTATATAAAAATTGTATTCATGAAGTTACAGTTAGCTCTGTCATTTAAAAATTTGAATTATGTACCTAAAGCTATTAAAAAACTTCAGTTGTATATAATGTTGCAAAAATTACTTTTATCTATGTACATGTGTGTGTATGTACTGTCTGAGTAAGCACCATATGCATATAGGCACATACAGAATCTGAAGAGGATGCTGGATCCCTTTAATCTATAGTTACAGGTAGATGAGAGACTACAGATGTGAATGGTGGAACTAAACCTGGGTCCTCTGTAAGAGCAGAAAATGCTATTAATCATGATACACTCAAGATGTTAAAATTGCTTTCTTATGGTTTGATCATAAATAAGTAAAGTGGTGTTAATTAGACTAAAATAAATGTTAAATGCATACTTTTCTTTCCTTCAGGTTTATGATGACAGTTTTGTGTTAGTTAAATTTGAGGTCTCTTTAACTTCATTACCTATTTAAGTATAGAATTATAAGCATTTTACTCATATATCCATATTTACATCTCTATATACATATATCAGGGTGTCATGTTGAGAATTAGCTGTGGCTATTTCTGAGAAAGTGCTAATAATCTAACAACATAATATGTTTGCCCATAGTTTCAGAAAGTTCAAAGATAAATCTAGAAACCATTCGTGAATCAAAGCATAAATATTTTTTTTTCTGAGTATACTTTTGTTACTCATAAGGAAAACAATGTCATGACATTATGTCAGTCATTTATGAAAAAAGGAAGAATTTGTAGGCCTGGAAGATGGTTCAGTGGGTAAAGTGCTTGCTGGGTATGCATGAGGACCTATGTTCAGATTCTTAACATCTGTGTAAACTGTCGAACATAGCAGCATGGGCCTGTCATTCCAACACTGGTAAGCAAGGACGGGAGATTTCTGGAGCTCAGTGGGCAGATGGTGAGAGACCATCTCTTTAAAGTTAAGATGACAGTTTATTAAGGATGGTGTAGAGGAAGAATTTGGTATTGGAAGTATGAGAGTTTATCCCCTCACTGACTTGGCTTAGCTAATATCTTTATAACAAAGACTAAACTTGTAATTTAAGAGAACTCTATTATTAAATTTCTTAGGCTTTCATCGAGGGAAGAATAAAATATTATAAAATATATTGAATATATATCCTATTATAAAGAAACATATTGGTATATTATTTCCATCTAGTATCTTTGTATCTTAATTTAAACCTGAGAGGAAAAGCATATTTCACACATACGTAAATCTATCCCAAACCATACACACTACCATTTGTATACCACTTCTCATGTTATTCAGTTCTTTATTTAGATGTAAAACATTACATTAAAAACACAAAACAATGTGACAACATTACTTTTACCTCCCATTTTAAACTTATAATAGCATTGCAAGTATTTTTATTAATAATTTGGAGCAAAATATATCTCGGAATTTAGCAATAATGACTATTGTCAGCAGAAAGGCAGGAAGTATGAGATCTGTTTAGTTTGTGACTTGATTCTCGTGATTTGCTAAAGAACATTCAATGCTTCTACCAGTAAATTAAAGAAACATTTTCCATGACAAAAGGAGAGGAAAAGTTTGGCCTTCATGTGAGCCCTGACTATTTCTCAACATTCAGTCACACTTATAGTTTCCAAATTATGCTGTGAGTTAAAAAATACACTATGTCTTCTGATTAAACTGGAGTATAATTAGAAATAGTCATTAGATCAACAAATAACGTAATTATGTAACTCTCAAATTAGTGATTGTCTACACAGTGTCTGTAGAGAAGACTATGCTGCTATGGGATTAAGCACAGCTGATAACTATTTTTGTTTTTAATACATTTGCATATTGCTAGTCTTGCTCTCAGAGTGTCACATATACAATATCATGATAATATAGTGCAAGAGTGTGTGTGTGGGTGTGTGTGTGTGTATCTTAGGATTGCAATTATATTTTATCTCACAGTGACAAATGAATACTGAATTAGGTCTGATCCACCTTTTTACTATGTCTGGGAACAAGATATATGGGTTTAGTGCCAAAAATGAACATTAAATAAGTCACTATACAAATATATGGCTCTAATTGTGAAAGTTTTCATGAAGAAAAGAAACAGTTTCCTCTCTGTGCCAGAGTACAGCGTAGAGCAAATTGCCTTGTTGCCAGGGCCTGCAGATATTAATTTTTTATTCAATATTTTATATTTGAGAGTTTAAGATTTTATCTCTTGAATACAGTTGAAGATGGGTTATTATAGGTGTTCAAGAAAGTACCGATGTTTAGGGAGGTGGGAATTATAATTCAGAACTGTGTACAGGCTTTGGAAAATCAAAGCAAGGTGAGTGGAAACATGTCCTTTGGCCTGGAGAGACGTTCAGTGGTTAAGAGCTGAACCGTCTTTCAGAGGACCTGAGCTCTGGTCCCAACACCCACAGCCTGCAAGTCCTGCTCTCAGGGAAGGTGGCATTCTCCGGCCTCTGAAGGCATCTGTATTTACACACATACACACACACACACACACACACACACATCACACACACACACACACACACACACACACACACACACACACACAATAATAAAATAGAACCTCACAAACTGTGTTCCTTAAGTTTTGAATGTAATACCCCTTGATGACTTGTCTATTGTAGTATTGTAGTTCTCAGAGCTCTGAGAACATCTGAGAATTAAGAGACTTGAAGTAGCTTCCTCTGACAATTAAAGCAGAGTAATGAAGAACAGGATTCTGCCTTTCCCATAACTAGAAGTGTATCTAACACATACCACACTCAGAGACATTTGTTAAATAATTGCACAAGTTGAATGGTTGAGTGTTGGGAGAACAGAAGGACAGCAAAATCAGATATGACTAATCACAAGGCACCATAAATCACAACACAACTTTTGTCTTAGTGGTCTCTCCAGGAGTCTTACTGAGAATCTTCTGAGAGCAGATTCACATTTCTTTGTGCATATAATTACAATTATTTGCAGGTGGAATCATTCTTATTCCTCAGAAGCTGGAGAAAGTCCCTCACTAGGACTGAATCAGCTAGGTAGGCTGTCTAGCACGCTCTTGGGATCTGCCTATTTGATATACCTAGAGCTGGGATTACAAGTGTGATCTACTAATCCTATAAGCTTTGTTTTTTATACAAACACTAGAACCAAACACAGTCCACATGCTCACTGGGTGGTGCTTTATAGACTGAGACATTGTCCCTAGTCTCTGGTTCACATTTCAAAGTTATCTTTGATGCTGTTGAGCTACAACGAACCATGAGAGAGTAGTTAGGCAAGTTTTGAGGCTTCTGAAATTATTTAAATATGAAAACAGTGAAGTCTAGATCCTGTGATCTAGACTAAATGATCAGAAAATGGGTGGTCAGAAAGTGCCACATTTGGATCCATTTTGGGTGATGACTAGATTAATGAAAATCCTTTTCATATGCTAAGAGATAGAAAGTAACTGAGTCTATGTCTCTGATATCTACTAATAATATAATTAATGTTTTTATCATTTAAGGAGCCCGACAGCTTTGTGGGTGATGGATGAGGCTGTCACAGCTTATCTTTGAATCTGTGGGGAGTATTTTAGACCTTTCCTAGAATTTGAAATAATTCATCATTCATACAAACCAGTCATTTACTATTTCTTTTATCCATCATGTTCCTGGCACTATGCTAAAAATTGGTGATAAAAAAGCCCCCAAACAACAACAACAGCAAAACAAGATAGATGTGCCTTTTTTTCTCTCTTAAGGTTCATAGAGAAGAAAAGAACTTAATACCAAGAATAAGGAACATTTGAAAGTGTGAGATACAGAAAATGTGGGGGAAATAACTTAAAACTAAGAAGTTTAAGCTTTAGTTATTTTAACTAAGATACAGAGGCAGCAGGAGCAGACTTCAAAAGGTCAAGGTCATCCTCCACTCTTTGGAGAGTTCAAGGCCTGCCTGGGATTCAGGATGCTCTTCCCCCCAACTGTAAACAAACACATGAACAAATAAATAAAAATCATTTATGAAAAAGTAAAATTTAAGTTGGGACATTGTTTCCACGTGGAATAAAAATGTGTAGCACTTATGACCAAAAAAAAAAAAAAAATACAAAAAACAAAAACAAAAAACCAGAAACAAAAGAAAAAGAAATGAGCAAGTTTTTGGGTGAGGATTTATGTGGTGATGTGGAGGGGCTTGCTTGGGGACAGAAGCTAAACTGCACACACGCTCATATTTTATGGGGAAGATTTGGATGTTGGAAAGTGGATAACAGACGTGAAGAGCCTGCAGCAGGAGAGGGTAGAGCTCTCACATGTTAGGATGCTAAGCCAGACATCACGCTGGGCTTTCTAGCTCTGTTTGGCTTGAGTTCTCACTTCTGTGGTAGACTTCAAAGCTTTCCACATAGTTTCGGTAAATGTCAAGATCTTTCTGTTCTGTGCTTTCTCTCTCCATGTTACAGAGAAGCTTCCAGGTGCTGTCTCATTTCTCCAGGACACCAGGATTTGGATCTCAGCTTCTTTATATTTCTAAGCTGATCTACATATTCAACATTTTCTCATTTCAGTGGCTGCTTTGGGTGGTCCCAGGGGAGAGCCTAATCTGTAATAAAGTACTCCTTTGCCTTTCCCTTCATTCTCCCTAATTTTCCTGTCTCTCTCGTTTTGAGGGAACTGTGGTATTTCCCCTTGTTATATTTAGAACTGCCTTGCACTACATTTCACTTAGTTCTTATCTTCTATCATCAAACTCTCAGCAAAACAATTTTGGGTGAAACAATGTCTTCTCTAACATAAATTTATGTAGATTCTCTCTCTCTGTCTCTCTTACACACACACACACACACACACACACACACACACACACACACACACACACAATGTCTTAGAAATCCAAATTGCAGCTGGACTCCACCTGAACTCCAGTCTCTTTCCCACCCATTTCCATCCCACAGTGGCTGAGAGGGACTTTGTGGCCCTTTGTTCCTTGCTTGTTCCTCTTCGCAGGGTAGGTACAGGTCGTCAGAGGTGTGTCAGAGGTCGAAGATGGTGGCGATTGTGTTTACAGAGACGGCTGCCTAGCTGTATGAGCGCAGAGCGCAAAGCTACACATCCATCAATGCACCTGAGGTACTACCTGGTGACTGCCGTTGTCCGGAGATATGTTGGTGCTTTGCAGACAGCTTTGGCTTAGGCTGACTCTCTAATGGCTGCAGAATCATGACTGATGTACAGCGGTGGGCTAAGGTGGCCATTTTCACTATGCACTGGCAGAACACAGTTCGGTTTAGTTCCTCCATATCCAGACAGTTATCATGGAAAGCGTAATACTCAGAAAACTCACTGAAATGCTGCAGCAGGCAGAGCCCAGTTCCTGGAAAGGCTAACAGTGATATTGTGATACAATTTTCTTATTTAAAAGTGAGAATGCCTGGCTGAGAAAAATAGCTCAGTGGTAAAGCCTAGGTGGTGGGTTGAGAACCTAGTACTGCAAAGGAAAAATAAAAACAAACAAAAGTCAAATCATTTATGTTTTTAAAAAAATATCGTCAAATTTTATGTCACGCTGTTGATGGCAGACCTGGACACAAAATTTCAGCAGTTACCCAATTTTATAGTACTCATATGGACTTAGTCTATCTAAGCTCTTGAAGCCTCTCTCTGCTTCATCCTTGCCACTAGTTTCAATTTGGTATGTAACTTTGCCAAAATCTAAATCCAAAGAAAGAAATTATCTTCATCTAGTCTAAATGCTATCACAAAATAGCACAGACTGAGTAGTTTTGAAAGAAAAAAAATTACTTTTCATTGATTTGGAGGTTGACAAGTTCAAGGTGAAGCACAGGAAGACATAGTATCTTGGGAGGGCTAGATCTCAGTCCCATGATGCCATCTAGCTGGGTTTTTTTTTTTCCCCACAAAGAACAGGACCAGGCATCTGTCAGCTCCTCTTTTATGATGGCATAAATCCTCCTCATGGGGGCCTGCATCCAGTGATTTAATCCTGTTGCAAAGGTCCTAACTTCATGTACTTACAGGTTGATAACGTCAACATACGCACATGTTAGGTTGATACAAACACTCTGAAAATGGCACTTAGTCAAATGAGCCAAAAACCAGGGCATGTTGAGAACAATGTGGCTCTTTCTTTTAATCAAAGAAAACAATAAAGTAATTTCTGCTAAGTATAAACGGCATACTCATTCATAATTAATAGTTGTAGGTGTTTTACTTTTTAAAAACTGAACAAATTTTAGGATTTGATTTTTTCTGGAACATTTTTGTTCTTTGAAGTAGAAGAAAGCAGTGGTTCAAACTTTAAATATAAATAGAAGAGAAGAAAAAGACCATATAATGCCTTTGCTTATTAATATGACTCTTTATTTTCTGCAAATTGTTTCAAGTGTTTGACAATATTTCCTAAGCTCCGAGGTCTTCAGATGTTAAAATAATCATGAAATTTTTGACTCTTGTTTCCTCGTTTTCCCAATCCTGTCTTTGGCTTCTCATCTACTTCCCTCCGTTTACATTTTTATTATTTATTTTATTTTTGAGGATAGAAGGATTTATTTTGGCTTGCAATTAGAGGCCGCAGTCTGTCAGAGCAGAGACGTCATGATAGAAGGCACAGGAAGCAGTTTGAGCTATTGCTTCCACATTTGGGAAGCAGAAGGTGATTGTAGGAGGTGATTGCACTGCGTTCACATGGTATTGTTCAAGTGTACATTGCTATGAGTAGTGGGCGTGACCCGTGGGGTATCCTGTCTGCCCTGTAAATCCAGCGGACTGCTTAGGGCTGCTGAGGTCGTGGGTCTTAGAGGAGAATTGCACCAGTGCAAATCTCAGCCGAATCCCAAACTCTCATCCTCAGGCCTACAGGCCCAGCTCTCGCCCCTCATCGAAACAGCATGGCTTTTTGCATCAGATGGTGAGTATTACAGAAACCCACAACTGGTCCAAATGCGGAGAACAGCTGTCAGTAGTGTGCTCAGCTCCATCCGACAAACAACACAACCCTTCATCCAAGGCTTGGGAACATGAAAAGTGGAAAGAATGAGAAGCGAGCACAGGACACTGGCGAGGGCCGCTTTACTGTGATTGTCTAACAAGGTTGTTTTCTAAAGCTTGACCCCTGAATCTTCCGCCTCATCCACCTTTCTCCTTCTTTTCCTTACTTTCAAGTAAAAGACGATCAGATCTACCCCTGATGTCTCATCCTTTTTTTTTTTCTAGGCAACAATTTCTATTTTTAATGACCTTTTGAAGATTTTAATACAAATGTGTAGAAACCTACATGTTTTAAACAGTCACTCCAAGTCCACAGGGTTTTCTTATCCCGTGTACACATTCAGTCTGCTATTACCCTATTAAGTTAAACAATTCTATCTGGGGACAGTTTGTCAGTAGGACCACATTGTGCCATTTATCCCTAACTAATGTAGAAGACATTATAGCAAAATATTTCTCAATAGTAATTCTTGAAAAATTACTATTAAGGGACCTTTAGTAATTTTATATATCATGGATGCAAAAGCCATCTCTAATAGTAAGAAGTAGGAAGAATCAAATATAATAAATTGTAATCATTAAGCATTTGGAAAGCACCTAAATTGCCATCTGAATAAAGCAGTGGTTTTGCAAAAGATCCAAACTAAAGGTCAATAATTGCTTTTAAAACCATTTATATGAATAATGTATATGGCAACAGGTAAAGATACTTTTTCTTATTTGTAGTTTTGCTAAAGTACTTATTTTTGCCCTTTTAAAATCTCATGTTCAATTTTATAGATTTCAAAGCATGATGATACCACATAAATTTAATCCCAGCATCTGGAAGGCAGAAGCAGGCAGTTCTCTGAGGGCATTCAGATCTCCATAGTAAGTTTCAAGACAGCCAGGGCTACACAGAGAACCTCTGTCTCAAATACTTATAAAACAAACAGATAATTATAAAACATAAGTACACCCCATTTCCTGTTGATTACACTTATTACATACTGTTCTTCAGAGCAAAAAGTAAATATTTTGTAGTAGGGAGTTTCTATCCTGGACTTTCAGGCCTAGCCCCAAGGTTTAGCCCTGCAGACCCACAGACCCACAGAGACACACAGATGCTTACAATAGTTTTAGGCTGATCGACCTAAGGCCCAGGCATATAACTTGCTAACTCTTTACCCTTAATCTAACCCATGACTCATCCTGTTCAGCCATGTGGCTCGGTACAATTATTTTCTCAGAGCAGCATAGTTGTCCTCTGCTTCTTCTGGCTTCTCTCTGGCATTCTGCTCTGTTCTGCCTGTTCCTAGAGTCTTCTTAGTCTGATAGCCCCACCCATACTTCCTGTCTGCCTTTGACCAATCAGCACTTTTAATTAAACTCATAGGCAGGGACAATTATTTACAACAGGACAACATAATTCCCCTAAAATATTTAGTAACAAATTTACTGAGCTTCCCCCCACACAACAAAAGGTTGTTATTAGAGTCATCTTAAAAACCAGCCTTTGATTTCTCAGTGATTTTTTTTTTTTTTATAATTGAAGACAATCACTCAAACAACAATTCCAGAGTAAGTCATAATTCAGCTGGAAAATTATCTTGAGTGTGGACTTTAATCAGTGAGCTTAATAGCAGTTGAAAACTAAGTTTTGTAAAGTCATTGGCCACTTTACTATCCGTGGGCTAGTTTGAATAACTAACTGTTCCACCATTTAAGAGTTGTATGAAGTTGAGCAGGCAGCTTAACCCCTCTGTAGTTTATAGTTTGTATGTATAGAAAATGTGAATAATGAGATTACAAACACAGTTGCAGTGGGTAATTATTAATATACCAACCTTAAGAATATTTCACTCATTGCAGCATAAAATAACAACTAACTAAACGTTGTCTACATTATAATTCATTAAGAAAATGTCATAACACAAAGATTAAAGGATCCTCAATATCCTAAAAGAAGCTTATTACATCTTATATGACAAAATGTAAGTGAGGAATTCAGTGTTCAGACACTGAGATGATGGAACAAATGCAAGTCATGCTGATCAACATGCCATACACATGTTGATAATACAAGTCATGCTATGCTGGTTAACATGCCATACACATGTTGATAATACAAGTCATACTATGTTGATCAACATGCCATACACATGTTGATAATACAAGTCATGCTATGCTGGTTAACATGCCATACACATGTTGATAATACAAGTCATGCTATACTGATTAACACGCCATACACATGTTGATAATACAAGTCATACTATGTTTATAAACATGCCATACACATGTTGATAATACAAGTCATGCTATGCTGACCAACATGCCATACACATGTAATAATACAAGTCATACTATGCTGGTCAACATGCCATACACATGTTGACAATACAAGTCATACTATGTTGATCAACGTGCCATACACATGTTAATAATACAAGTCATGCTATGCTGATCAACATGCCATATACATGTAATAATACAAGTCATGCTATGCTGATCAATATGCCATACACATGTTGATAATACAAGTCATGCTATGCTGGCCAACATGCCATACACATGTTGATAATACAAGTCATGCTATGCTGGTCAACACGCCATACACATGTTCATAATACAAGTCATACTATGCTGATCAACATGCCATACACATGTTAATATATCTCCCTTTGTCTTCTGACTATATATCACTATTGTATACTAATACAAAATAAAAGATGATTCTCTAATTGTATGACTTTTTATAGGATGCTATCTTTTTATGATAATAAAGAAAAATCATTGTCATTCAGGATTTTTTTTCCTAAATGTTTCCGCATAGACTTCTTTACCCTTCCCTGGAATTTTTATTCTTTGATTAATAAATTCCTGGCATTCAATAGGAAGTTTTAGGCCTTTATTTAGATTTTCATGTATGAATGAAATATAAATCATGATAATTGAAATAGTAAGTAACAAATTTATGCACCAATACTTACGAAAGTATTATAATGTTAATTTTAATAAAGCATAAAGCCATTGTATTAGTCAGAGTTCTCTATAGGAATGAAATTTACAGAATGAATATGGATATCAGTATACACACACACACACACACACACACACACACTTAGTCTTAGTGGATTTATGATATTATATTATAAATAATTGCCCCGCCTATGAGCTTAATAAAAAGCGCTGATTGGCCAAAGTGTGGGTGGGGCTACCAGACTAAGAAAACTCTGGGAACAGGAAGCACAGAGCAGAACGCCAGAGAGAAGCCAGAAGAAGCAGAGGACAACTATGCTGCTCTGAGAAAAGGTACCGAGCCCCATGGCTGAACAAGATGAGTCATGGGTTAGATGAAGGGTAGAGAGCTAGCAAGTTATATGCCTGGGCCTTAAGTTAGTCAGCCTAAATAAAATTAATGTAAGCATCTGTGTGTCTCTGCGGGTCTGTGAGTCTATGGGTCTAAACCTTGAGGTTAGGCCAAAAGTCTGGGCCAGAAACCTCTTACTACACACACATATACAAACACATACACAGTCCATGTTTGCATTGGCTTCCTGGGTACAGTAAGTATTATGCTTCCTTGGGATTTATGATGTTTGTAAATATTCTTCAACATTTTAAAATTCAGCAAAGAAAACGTTGCCAAACTTTAGGAAAAAAGTAGCTTTAGACTGTATGCTTTTTTATTATTAAAATGTGCAGGATTTTTATGTTTCAGTAAGGCTAGAGAAGGGGGGATTTATTAGAATGGCCTACAGGCTGTGGTCCAGCTAGTCCAATAATGGCTGCCTACCAATGGAAGGTGCAAGAATCCAGCATTTGTTCTGCCCACAAACAATATTGAACGTCTCAGCTGTTTTTCCTTCAGAATACACCACAATTCAGAAGAAGTGGCCTCTAATGCCAGTGAAGGTGTGGACTTGCTAGGGAAAGTAACAGCAAGTAGGCAAAGTGGGCGCAAGCTTCCTTCTTCCGTGTCCTTTAGAGGCTGAGAGCAGAAGGCGTAGTCCAGATTAAAGGTGGATCTTCCCAACTCAAAGATCTGTAATAAAAGCGGGTCTTCTCACTTTAAATTATTTAATTAAAAAAATCCCTCACAGGCATGCCCTGCCATTTGGGCTTTAGTTCATTTCAGATGCAGTCCAGCTGAGAACTAAGAATAGCCATTACAAGTTCACTTCTTGTCAACTTGACACACAATAATATCTGTTTATTCCATGCTTAATTTCCAAATGAAAATAATAACCAGGTCATAATTACTCTTAACATAATATAACCATCCTACATACAATCACAAATAAATTATATACTTAATAAGGTCAATTTGACAACCATGGACAGCCATCACAGCAATTAATTATATGTTTTTGTAATTATCTTCTATTTGGAAGCCTTACTGGACTATAAAGATTATATACATTTTAATAATATAAAAGCAAAAAGTCTAAAGGTACTTTTTCCTAAGTTTAGGTAACATTTCCTCTGTGGCAGAATACTCCAAACATCATAAATTCCAAGGAAGTATAATACTTACCATACCCCAAAAAACACTACAAACATGGGCTGGAAAAACTTAATCAGGCCTATAATTAAGCCAATTTAAGTCAATTAGTTGCTCTGTAGCAAGCATTTCATTGGGTAATGGCATGTTGTGTTTATATCAAGTTTCTTTTCTGTAAAGAAAACAAGGGTGAAACAGTAGAAATTCTTGAGATATTTATTTACCCTCATAAGTGTCACTTGATAATTAAAAAGGAAGAAAACATATCTTGTGCCTATACATTATATAGCCCAAAGCACTTCCTTTGAAAAGATTAAGATGTTCAGAGTTCCTAGCGATCACCCTTAAATGGCTGTGCCAGGATCCAAGAGTGAAGTCCCCATAAACCTAAGTCATTGCCTTATTCACCGACTGTGAATGGTGGGCACCGTGCTGCGGGTCAACGAGTCACATACCGTTCTGGGAACTTACCTCGTTTCCCAATGAATGCTTTAATAATATTAGAACCAAGGATTAATTTTTGAGGTTGACTTTTTTTTTTTTTCCTTCTTAAAGTATGAAATCGGAACAGATGGCATCTCAGATTCTGTTTAGTGAGAACTAAAGTTGTTCCCCGCTCGTTTGTACAGTGCCAGCATCGTCCATCTCAGCTCGGTGACTGCATGCTCCCTGCAGCTGCAGACACACGGTCTCAGCCTTTGCTCGGTTCCTTGTTTTTGAAGCCATTAATGAATTTATTTTTTTTTTAAGTCTGGGCCAGCCCTTCCCTTTTATTTATATAAGTTCTTTCTACAACAATACTTCATTTGCTAAAATCAGTCATAGTTAAATAAAGTATTGTGGAATTAGGGTTGAATTGATTCTGTTATCATAGATTTTCTTAAGAAAGAAGAATGAAAAGTGCTGTTGTTAAAGTTATGATCGTGTTTAACGGAAGCTATTTATAAACTTGTCATACTATTGACTAGTGAGCTATAAAAAAAAATCTAGCTATTCCCCTGCTCTCTGGGTAAATCACGATAATTGAGTACCAGAATGCTTCCTGCATTAAGTGTGGTACAACTTAGATTCTCATAAGTTCTAATTGCCAAAAGCACATTTTATATCCTTACGCCAAGAGAGTGTCTCTTAGTCTATGTCAAGATATCTAGGGCATTAATTAGATATAAAAAAACAGTAGTTTTATGAGCCAATATCATATATTTACTTAGCAAGCAATAAAAGTTATTGCATATAGTTTTGCAGAACACAATGGTAATCCAGAGCTGGTGGGGAGGGGGCTCCATTGTTCTCAGATGTTACAGTACATTTCATGCGAGTTAGGTGACACTTCCAGTAATAGGTATGACTACGGCAGAGCAGGACGCCGGAATGCCAGTACAGCCTGCTTCTGATGCGTCATAACCACTGTGGGTAGGGTTCTTCTTGTTTCCTTCTTCACTGTGTTAACCCACTGATTACATTTGTGTCAGTTACATAAACCATAATTAAAGCATTTCGCGTTAGTAAAGGCATTGATACACGCCAGCTTCTCAGCACCCTTTAGTTTAGCACTCTGCAGAGAATGTATTTTATTGCTCGGTGGATAAAGACATTAAAACATCCGAGTCTAGTTAGCAAAAGCTCCTGTGTCCGTCCTTCTCAAAACTCGAAGGAAATCAGCAGTGTTTGAGACACAGTGCTTGGAAATGCCCAGGGCAGATGCGTTTGCTGTGTCTTTACCTGGCTGTAAGCAGTCTTTCCTTTGTGGTTAATCCTTAATCCTTATGCCAGGGCTCAGTCAGGAAAACACTGTCCCCTTGTGACACCGAGGGGTTATGGGAGCTGTTTCTGAAATTGTCTTTGGCTAACGTATTTTGGAAAATTGTTTTTATTTGTAAGTCACACCTCTAGAAAAATAAGTTGTTTCATCATAGTTATAAAAATATCATGAACAGCTCACAATCACAAAACGCTATTTACACGTGTATTCTGTTCACTTATGTCATTCTTACAAGAATATCCTATAGGCTGCTTTTGTTCATTGTATCTTCAAAGTAAGGGGCTCTATGACAACTTCTCAGAGGCTTTATTTTTGTTCAGTGGTACCCGCTTTACTATCCTGGTGTTTTATGGTCATAGTATTATGTGGAAGTTACTTAATACTTTTGGGTGAACTATTGATTATAATTATGATGATGGATATATTAGCCAATATTTTATTCCCAATGCAATTATAAAATCCTTTAGGAAATCTAAACAGAAGGAGGAAAAAAAAACTTCTATATTCAGATGATAGTATTCTAGAAATCTAAATTAGATGTTTATAAAAACCATCAAATGTCCAACTCTATTTAAATCCCAAAGTAGTTTCTAATTATGAGAGAAAGAACCTGTGTAATCTATACTCGAGTCTTTGGATGATTAACAGTTTCCAAACATTGAAAATCTAGAGAAGTACAAATTCTAAGAGAAGATAAGTGACTTTAGTTCTGAGACTGAAACACTTAGAGCGCTGTACACCTGAGAACTGTTTCCTTTTCACCCCATGTGGGGGACCGAGTAAGGTCTTAGCTGGCTCACAGTGTAGATAAATGGAATCAGCAGAACTAAAATAATGCTTGTCTAGACTTACCCTAAACACGCGCTTCCAAAAATAACCAAAAAGAGAAAAGTGATTACTAACCAGGAAGATGTAAAATGTCCAAATCTTGGTGCTACAGAAAACAAATAAAGAAAAGGGAGTGAGGGGAGGGAGGAGAGAGAGAGAGAGAGAGAGAGAGAGAGAGAGAGAGAGAGAGAGAGAGAGAGAGAGAGAGAGAGAGAGAGAGAGAGAGAGAGAGAGAGAGGGAGGGAGGGAGGGAGGGAGGGAGGGAGGGAGGGAGGGAGGGAGGGAGGGAGGGAGGGAGGGAGAGAGAGAGAGAGATTAGATAGCATAGAACGGTGACAAGGTAAGTCAACAAAGTTTGCAGGGGCCATCAAAGTGTCTCCACTCTCATTTCCAATAAACAGGAGACCATGACAACCCATGACTCTTCCGTTGGCCAGACTGTGACACCTAGAATGAAAAGTTAAATTCAAATGAGGCAAGTTTTCCTGGTAACATCTGGAAGTCACCTGTGAGGAAACCCAGCCAAGGGTAATTGAACTACAGGTGGGGAGATTCATAATAAAACAGACAATTATCCACCAAGTAGCTGGAGTGTTTTGCTGACTTTCTCACTTTGAAGCTGACAGGAAAGTTTTGAAATTTCTTTCTTTTATATTCCTATTACCTGTATATAGAAAAAAAAAAGTCAGATTATTGAAATCATCCCCGAATTCTGCTATTTTATTCCTGAACTCAGCCAATACACTTTTTTTTTAAATCAAGGAAGCAAATGAAAAATATTCTTTTTATATGCATATTAGGATTTAAAATAGTTTTGTGTGCTCTTCACATAATATGAAATGCCATGCCAGGAAAGATTTATACCACAAAAGGCCAGGTGTGCAATTTACCCCAGGAGGAGTAATCAATATATTATTAGTTTAACTTAGTCCAAGAGAGCTTGGCTATGTGGTACCATTGCAAAGCAATCATAGGTAAGTTAAGAGACAAGAAAGAGAGCTTCTGCCATTTAAAGTTTCCTAGGTTACGTCACCCCTGATGCAGCGTTAGTCTAGGTAATGCTGTCCATTTGTTCTGACTGGGGAGCTCTGTTTCCACTGCATCTATACTATTTCCAGAATGCCAATTGTTTCAATTTAAACTATTGATTAAAGAATAAAATTGAAAATGTTTTCACACAGAAAAAAAATAATCCCAACCAATCAACTACACTAGCAGTGAAGGCACTTAGCTGTACATCTGTGACACAGTCCTTAAAGACTTCTCTTTAATGATTCATTCAATCACTGAAGGAGGTTTGAGATGATTCAGAGAAACTCATATGGGGTTTTCAAATCTGTTTGAACTCTATACCTTATATAGAATATGGCAAAATGTGGTTCTATGATCTGTCTTTATAATGACTTTGCCCAGATATGAAACACCTTGCTTTTGTTGAAGGAAAGGTCAGCTATAATGTTTTATCCTTGACTTTTGACCATCTTCTGACTACTAGTACTGGAATTTGATGACAAGTTAATTTCAAGGGTTAAAGTTAAGCTTATGATCTCCCTTTGTCTATCAGCTAACAGCTACTGACTGAGTTCCTTTACCACAAAGATGCAAAGAAACTTAAATACAGTCAGTGTTTCCAAATAATCTACAATTTTCTACCCCATAATGGCTATGAAAAGTATGTTGTCCTGTGTTTTTCTAGGGAAATTCTTACATGCTTGTTGCTATCCATTAACATATAGTAAGGAAAGTTATTCTGAAGCAGTTTGAAGTAAGTAGAATATTATTACCTAATTTGATTAACATATAGTTTGTAGTTGCAAATTATATATAAATGAAAGCAGTATTAAATACATGACCCTATGAAGCTCCCCTTCTCATTTTCTATCTGGATTTTTTTGCTTGCGATGTTTCTGTGATAAAAATACACGAGAAAGTAACTTTTAAAAGGAAGGATTTATTATGGTTTGCAATCTAAGATATTAGATTATGTTACTATATTATATTATCGATATGGCAGGGAGCTATGGCATCAGGAACAAGGGCTGGCTAGTCAGTGTGCACACTCTGGAAGCAGGAAGTCTGAAGGCCTAAGCTTAGTTCACTTCCTGCAGTCAAGGCTCACAGACTCTGGGATTGGCTACTCTTCTCATCCTAATTACCCTTGTCTAGACAACCCTGTCCAGCCATGCTGGTGACTCCTAGGCACCTCCAGATACTTTCAGGTGGGCAGTCAGCGTTAATTATCACACTCCCATCTCCCTTACACACAATTCCTTTTAACATAACTGGGTCTGCAAGGTTCCAAGGTTCCCTATGTAAAATATGCTCTCCCTTGTCCCAAGTTAAGGAAACAATACCACTCCCCATCCCATCAAAATGTCAACAACAGGCAAACAAGCAAATATCAAATAAATAAAAAGCAGAGTTTCAAGAAACGTAGTAACTGTCCAGACAAGAATGACTGACAGTATAATGGTTTTTTTGTAAGCAAATTCCTTCTCCTGCATTATCCATATTGATGAAGTGACAGGTAGGTCCATAAGAAGAGGCCAAGTCTAACCTCCACTGTAACATTAAACAAGAGGAAAAAAAAAACCCAAAACAAACAAACAAAAACACCCTTTCACCAAGAGTTCTAATCCCACAAAAATGGCTATCAAGAAAAATAAACATTAAATTATTGAGAGAAAAAAGATAGATAGCCATTACCAAGATACTGGTTGGCATCCAATTGGACCACAGAGGGAGATGGGGCATGAAATAGGAGAAGAGGCATGGAGAACTGAGGATGTACAGGGTGCTGAGGGCAGGGAGTGGGTTAATTTGGAGCAAAAATAGTACAAATCCAATCGCGTAAGGAAGGTCACTTCCTCTAGAAACACTATTGTTTATATCCCTGCTTTATTTTTTTCACCTCAGAATACATTACAACCTCCCCCACCATAAACGGCCAGACACATTAAAAAAACACAGGTTCCCTTTACTTGAGGAGGTTATATTTGCTGTAACCTGGGAATAGCAATCAAACTAAATACAATGAAAGAGTTGGGGTGGGGTTAAGAAAGGAAGTGAACACAACCTAGCATGTGTGGAAGAAAAGGCACCTTAAACTGTTCATGAAATAACTTGGGAATCGGGCTGTTAATTCAAGTTTAACACTGGTACATGACCTTGATAAACAACCATTTACACTCATTGGGGGACATCATTTCTCAGAAAATAAGCATTTTTCTTCTCCTACATAGGACAACTATGTCACATAAAGTTTGCAGGCTCTCATTACTTCAAAATACAGTTACTAAAATGCAAAAATATTGCTGGTTAGCTTAGACGGGCCTTGATTTTTGCAATGTCTCCCAGTCTTAATTCTGAATTTGACTCACCTTTGGTCTCTGAAATCCTATTTCACCAAGTCAGACTTAAAATATACATTTAAAACATGACATTATTTTTATAATATTTTTTATTTCAGTTAAAACAAAAAGAAAATTGACTTATTTCTTATATGAAGTGTAAGTATAAATTTTGAATTTTAAGTAATATATTAAAATATAAAATGAATATATTAAACATATGACACTTAACTAACTATATAACAAAAATAAAAATAATTTTCCAATTTGATGCTTTCCAGTGAAAACTGTTTCTTGGAGTGGAATTGTTTTCTTAATCCAAAATATTAAGATTTCTATGGTACTTCCTTTATTTTGTTCTGAAGGAGTAAGGTTTTTATGTTAATCTTTTTTGTAACTATTTCTCTTATAACTGGGATACACAGGAGGCATTTTTAATGGCAGATGTTTCTTTTGATTAGAGGGATCTGTAGGCTCCTTTGTCATGAGGAGTACAAGAGGAAGTCTATAAGAGAAATGACATCAAGACTGGAAACAGGGTTCTAAAGAACCGATGGCTAATGATTAAACATGACAGCAAAGCAGGGACAAGATCTTGTTCTTACACAGCAATTCTGAGGATCTCCAGTATTTATGAACTTAGGTCAGGAAATGTCGAGATATCACACCTGAAATGTTATTATGTTCTCATAGCCTTCATGTTCAGATATAAAATGTATCGTTTTTATTTAATAATGACATTTTTATTGAAAGAA
Organism: Phyllotis vaccarum; assembly: GCA_033318265.1. Classification (NCBI taxonomy): domain Eukaryota; kingdom Metazoa; phylum Chordata; class Mammalia; order Rodentia; family Cricetidae; genus Phyllotis; species Phyllotis vaccarum. The sequence continues at coordinate 3,443,968 of JARWLC010000007.1, forward strand.
AAAAGTAAAATTACTGATAGACAAATTATTCTATGGTATTATTATTACTAACTGAGAAGGCTATTAGAGAGTGCAGATACATAGGTTAGGATGTTTCTGGATGCTTAACCATTTTCAGTTTGTATTTTGTCCCTTTTGTTTTGTTTTTGAAATAATATCGACATGAAAGAATAGGAAGATCATAGACTGGAGAGATGGGCGGCATCGAAGGGTGTGGTCTGCTCTTTCAGAGGACCAGAGTTCAGTTCCCAGTACACGTATATGTGAGATTACAACCACCTGGAATTACATCTGTAGGGTGTCTTAGAGCTTCCTCCGGTGCCAGCACTCACTCACTCGCATATTCAGTTTTTCACCATGAATTTGAACAATTAATAATAACATACATTCTAATGAATGAATAAGATTAGATCAAACATATTTCAGTTTACTCAGATGTTAATAATAAAATTTTTTATAGACTTTAAAAATAATAGCCCTATTTTACAAACTAACAATAGCTAAAAATGTTTATCCCTCAGCAACGTTAATCCTTCTATACATAATACAGTTCAGGAATATGTTTAAATTTTCTCAATTTCAAGCTCTCATATCTAACAAGTGGTAAGCTAAGATTTTTAACCCAAGACTGAGTGTTTCTGTTCTAAGATATAAGCACTGAGATTGTAGCAGAAAATTACAACTGGATTTTAATTTTATGAACTTATTAGTAACCTCTGGATGCAGCCCAATATATTGCACATTAAACACGAGGAAGAATAGAACAGATTTTTCCTGAAAACTCCAAAGTGGTGTATCCAGTATCACAGGAGATTAGAATGGCCAATAGGGATGGAAAGACCTGTATGGTTGAGTTTTTCTCTAACAAATATTGAAAGTTTCAGAAGTGAGAAGCTCATTAAGATTGACAGGCAGCTTTTGACACCAAATGTCAGTTGCTGTATGAACAAGACCATGCTGTACTTTGTGATTCCTTAGAAAATAAAGCATCTGACTATGATCAATGTATTTCACTCAGTTCAAGATTTTTAGGAAGTGAAAGTAATAGTGAATATTTTAACATAAAGACTCTGTAGTCTATGAGTGAAAGGTTCATGTGGACAGTAAAATGCTGCTTTCAATTGTGAAAATTAAAGATTTAATAATGAAAGCAAAAATGAATTGTGGATAGGTTACAAAAAGCAAGAAAGAGGCTGTTAAAGCTGTACCTGAAAATTTGTACTTTTAGGCACTAACTCATTTCAAAGAAGGAGGGCAGGAGATGTAACAAAGTCTCAACTTCTCAGCTTTTTCTCAAAGTGTTGGCTCCAGGTGGTCAAAGAGATTTCAGATAGTTGGGGCATTGGAGGAAAAACAAAACCATTATTTTCTGACCATGATAGATAAAGTAGCAATAAAGACTTAGTATGTGTATTCTTATTAAATTATGACAATGATCTTTTAAGTGAGACATAAATCATGTCAATTTTTTGTGAATGGACATAGCTCTACAGTTTAGCTGTTCGGGCTTGGATCATCAATCCAGACTCCTCTTCGAAGCTTATGCCTAACCAATGGCACTGGATTCCAAATTCCCACTCTCCCTAACAACTACATTCTCCTAAGCAGTGTTCTTCAGAGCATTGTTCTCAAGATGTATTCTGTGATTTAAAAAAAAAAGACTTTTCATAAGAAAAATTAATTTGAGAGTTCTTTGGCACCACAGCTGATCCCAATTCATTAAAAAAATGTTTTTTGCATTAATGTGAGACTGCTTGAGTATATGTCCTGTCTGTGAAGTGCTCAGAGTGTCCATCTGAGGACATTCTGAGCAATCTGATGCAGGGTCTGGGGTTCAAACTCAGGTCCTCTTGAAGAGCAGCAAGTGTTCTTAACCACTGACTTGTATCTTCATTTGGCATGCTCTTAGGCTATTTTCAATTTATAGTGGCATCCCAAAGTTACCAAGGACCACAGAGGAAGTATGGAATTAATTACGCTCATCACAGAACTTCCCAAATAAATTAGATTTTTGGAGATGCCTTGTGTGGTTAAAATAAAACACCCATCATGATCCACAAACTCAGTTGTATTTGAGGTGTCATGTGCAGAACCCTGACTTATTGCAAACAAGCATATGAGTGTGAGGGTGTGGATGTGAGAAAATGGCTTCAGTGGTATAAGTGCCACATCACAGAAGGAAATGGAAAGCTGAGAATGAATTTAATCTCCTACACAAGTTGGAAAGAAATCTCGAAGGATCTGGGGGCAAAGAACATATGTGTTAATATAATGCCCATATGTCCAGTGTATTTAATGCCCACAGGTACAGCTATTTTAATAACAATTTCTCAGGCATCACTACCTCTGCTAATATTTAGTGCTTCTATCTTCATAGAAGAACATTTGCATCTCAAGTAGAGCAAATGCCAAACTTCATTATAATAATCGTTTTACAATTTTGGTCTGTCCTCATCCATCTTTTAAAATCATTGTTTTAATTGATTTATCTTTTACCATGATTTAAAAACTGTGGAATAATAAGAGAGTTGCAGTAACTCTATGTGATTAATAGCTAAAATGTTTTCACATTCAACATGTCTGCTGAAGTTTGTTTTCTTTTAAGTTGTATGAATTGCTTTTCATCAATAGGTAATGCTTTAAATGGAAATCTGTACCACTTAGGTTATAGTTGCTTGAGGTACATAAATGTAAGCCCTTAATATAAACAGAGTGTTTATACCTTATGCCCTAAAACATGAGCATCCCAGAATTCCTTGTGGGCTCATCATCAGTCGTTGATAAAATTCAATGCTTTTAAAAATGTGGTTCCTGGAGCACCTTCCCATATAGTTTGGGAGATTTGGATTAGAAGGTTTTTCTTATAGACTATCCAAAACAATTTCCTATATTGAGATCTTAAGCAATGCAAGGCTCTAAGACACAAAGATATCCACAAAGCTCTGAAAAGATAGACCTCTTCAGTTAGTGCAAAAGTCTCAGAATCTAAAGTAAGTGCACAAAAACAGTAGTGTTCAGTTAGTCAAAACTTGATAAAGAGTGATATGTTTGAGAGAATCATGAGACCTCATTGATGCTACTATAAGACAGGAAACTTGGCAAACATAAGAATAAGCAATAAATAAAAATCTGATGAAAGCCTACAGGGCCCATATGCAAATACTCTCTCTCTCTCTCTCTCTCTCTCTCTCTCTCTCTCTCTCTCTCTCTCTCTCTCTCTCTCTCAATGTTAATAAAAAGTAGCAAAATGTTGAAACAGGAAACCTTATAGATAGGAAGACAAAAACCCAACAACCTAATTGTGATCACAATGTAAGACGCTCATTAGTAGGTGACTGTTTTTTTTCTTTCATTGAAAATGGATTCTTTTCTTATACAATGTATTCCAATTATAGTTTTCCCTCTACTTACTTCTTCCAGGCCTCCCCACTTGCTTTCTCTTCCTGGTCTACTCCCTTTCTATCATTAGAAGAGAGCAGGCTTTTAAAAGCTTCTAAAAGCTGCTTGGGGTTTGTGGATTGTAGCCTGGCCATCCTTTGCTTTATGTTTAAATTCTACTCATGAGTAAGTACATACCATGTCTATCTTTCCGGGTCTGTGTTACCTCACTCAGGATGATACTCTTCAGATCCATCTATTTGCCTGCAAATTTCAGGATGTCATTTTTTTTTAACTGCTAAGTAAAATTCCATTGTGTAAATGTACCACATTGTTTTTTAATCCATTCTTCAATTGAGGGGTATCTAGATTGTTTCCAGGTCTGGATGTTATGAATAATGCTGCTATGAACATAATTGAGCGGATGCTCTTGTGGTAAGAATGTGCATGTGCATCAGTTTGGTATACGCCCAATAATGGTATTGCTATATCATTGGGGAGATTGCATAGGTGGCCATATTTTTTGTTTGTTTGTTTGTTTGTTTTTAAACCATTCTGTCAGGAGTAAGATGGTACTTCAGTGTTGTTGCATTTCTCTGTTGGCTAAGGATATTGAACAATTCTTAAAGTGTCTTTCTGTTATTTAAAATTCTTCTGTTGAGAATTTTCCATTTAGCACTGAACCACCACATTTTTTTTAAATTTTTTTTTCCAGCATCTAGTTTCTCAAGTTCTCTATATATTTTAGAGATCAGTCCTCTGTCAGATGTAGGGTGGTGAAGATCTTTTCCCATTCTGTAGGCTGTCATTTTGTCTTATTTACTGTGTCCTTTGCCTTACAGAAGCTTCTCAGTTTCAGGATGTCCCACTTATTGATTGTTGTTCTTAGTGTCTGTGCTACTGGTGTTATATTTAGGAAGTGGTCACCTGTGCCAATGTGTTGGAGGGTATTTCCTACTTTATTTTCTATCAGTTTCAGTGTAACTGGGTTTATGTTGAGGTCTTTGATTCTCTTGGACTTGAGTTTTGTGCAGGGCAATAGGTTTGGATCTATTTGCGTTCTTCTACATACTACCATTCAGTTATGCCAGCACCATTTGTTGAAGATATTATCTTTTTTCCATTGAATATTCTTGGCCTCTTTGTCAAAAACTATGTGTTCATAGGTATGTGGATTAATATCTGGGGTCTTTGATTCGATTCCATTGATCCACAAGTCTATTTTTATACCAGTACCAGGCTGTTTTTACTAGTGTAGCTCTGTAGTAGAGCTTGAAATCAGGGATGCTGATGCCTCCCAAAGTTCTATTATTTAACAATATTCTCTTGGCAATCCAGGGTTTATTGTTATTCCACATGAAGTTGAGTATTGTTCTTTTAAGGTCTGTGAAGAATTGTGTTGGGATTTTGATGGGGATTGCTTTGAATCAGTAGATTACTTTTGGTAAGATTGTCATTTTTACTCTGCTGATCCTACGTACCTATCCAAGAGCATGGGAGGTCTTTGCATTTTCTGACATCCTCTGCAATTTCTTTCTTCAGTGACTTAAAGTTCTTGCCATACAGGTCTTTAACTTCTTAGGTTAGAGCTACCCTGAGATATTTGATGTCATTTGCAGCTATTGTAAAGGGTTATGTTTCCCTGATTCCTTTTTCAGCTCGTTTACCATTTGTGTATAGGGGGCTATTGATTTGTGAGTTAATCTTGTGTCCTCCTACATGGCTGAAGGTGTTTATCAGCTGTAGAGTTCCCTGGCATAACTTTGGAGCTCACTTATGTATAGGATCATATCATCTGCAAACAATGATAGTTTGACTTCTTCCTTTCCAATTTGTATTCCCTTGATCTTATGTTATCTTATTGCTCTGGCTAGAACTTCGAGAACTATATTGAATAGATACGAGAAAGAGGACAGCCTTGTTTCTTTTTTTAGTTGGATTGCTTTGAGTTTCTCTCCATTTAGTTTGATGTTGGCTCTTGGCTTGCTGTAAACTGCCTTTATTATAGTTAGATATTTTCCACATATTTTGTTTTATCACTTTAGAACTTTTATCATGAAAGTGTAGGATTTTGTCAAAGGCTTTTTCAGCATCTAATGAGATAATTATGTGGTTTTTTTTCCCTTCAGGTTGCTTGCATGACAGATGACATTGGCAGTCTTTTATATATTAAACCATCCCTGTATCTCTGAGATGAACCTTATTTGAACATGGTGGATGATTTTTTTAATATGTTCTTGAATTCGGTTTGACAGAATTTTATTGACTATTTTTATACCAATATTACAATATTCATGAGGAAGATAGGTCTGTAATTCTCTCTTTGTCATATTGTTGTATGACTTGGATATCAGGGTGATTGTAGCCTCATAAAAAGAATTTGGCAACATTCCTCTGTTTCTATTGTGTGGAACAATTTGAGGAGTATTGGTATTAGTTCTTCTCTGAAAAAAAATATGGTAGAATTCTGTACTGAAGCCATCTGGTTCTGGTCCTAGGCTCTTTTTCCCCCCCTTGGGAGATTTTAATAACTGCTTCTATTTCCTTAGGCATTATAGTCTATTTAGGTCATTTATCTGCTCTTGATTTAGCTTTGGTAAGTGGTACCTGTCCAAAAAGCTGTCCATTTCTTTTAGGTTTTCTAACTTAGTGGAGTACAGGTTTTTGAAGTATGACCTAATGATTTTTTGGATTTCCTGGGTGTCTGCTGTTATGTCCCCCGTTTCATTTCAGATTCTGTTAATTTGGGTTCTCTCTCTCTCTCTGCTTCTTGGCTAGTTTGGATAAGGGTTTATCTATCTTGTTGACTTTCTCAAAGAGCCACCTCTTTGTTTCATTGATTCTCTGTGTTGTTCTCTTGTCATTAAGCAGCTGAGTCTTACTCAATCGCAGCAGTCAAGCACAAAACAACTGCATACTGTTCTTGGTGCTAAGTGTTGGAGATGTACAGCCTGCAAACGATTGTCTATGTATTCCTCGTCCTTTTCTCTGGCTATTAATACAAACTGTCTAGATGGTTCACTCTAAGTTGTCTTTGGCTCAGAATTTGTGCATTACTCTAGATTTCTCTTATTTTACTAAGTGTTGTTAAATGAAGCTGGTCTCACTGGAATGGTCTAATTTCTGTTCTCACATTTGTTCTCTGGGCTGGACTCATCTTGGACTCAGTACCAAAGTGCTAGTACATAAAAGAAATAATTTGATCTGTATCCCTCAATCCAGTATTCCTTACATTAAATAACCAGGCTTCCACTTTTCCCAGATAGTTTTACACCTTGGTGATCTGATTTGATATAAATAATTTGCAAAAAGGGAGAAATGACGTATTTAAATGCTCAGAGAAAGGCAATATGGTGAGGGTCTCTCCATTCTGCTTTCCACGGTCCAGTGGGTTAGAAGGAGGTTTCTAAAGTGGTTTCTGAGTATGTGAACTATTACTTCATTATCTCTCATGAATTAGACTTCCTGGGAGAAAACTGCTCTAACCTTTTCTAAAACTGAAAAATCAGTGTGGAGATAGGCAGATTCCTTAAAATATCTACACAGAAGAACAAGAAGAAGTTCAACTGCAGAAGAAGCACTGGGCTACTGACAAAATTTATATCCTCGTATATTTTGTATGCATTAAAGAGAGAGCATAAAAGACATTCACTCGATAGAACACACTCCACTATAATATAATTTGTTGTAATTCCAAAATAATATGAACAGTAACAAAACTCTAGGAAACACGATAGAAAATTGGCATACATTTGATGATTCCCAAAGGCAGTTAATTAGAAAAAAAAAAATCTTCCCCTATATACCAGGTAAATATCTCTTTAAGTCTAACTTAAATATCTCATGGTACAATTCACATTCATTTCATTTTGGCGATGCCCAACAAAGTAAAAGTTATAGACTACTTTACTTTGAGGGATAAGCCATAATTCGTTTAAAGATCAATCTCTTTGTAACTTCTGAGCTTTCTGCAGGGTAATGACTAATTGATGTTCCTTAGAGGTCTCCATTACAGTGTTTCTGCCCTGCACTCTATCCTGTTCTACGCTGTTGGTTCAAGTCGATGGAGCTCAGTGTTATGGCCACAGACTCTGCCTCTCGGTGCCGAGTGAGCTGCATCCAGCCCTCAGCAGCTGGGCCTTACACACTGTCTGCACAGTGCTCACTGCTCGGAGCGCGTGTAATGTGATCCCTCAGAGTGGGGTCATGCAGAACAAGATGTCCTCGGCTCTGACCCCACTTCAGGGCCATTTGTAGGCCTGTAGGGAAAGCTTCTGAGTACTTACCTTCCCACTTGATTTTTTTCCTCAATTTTTCTCCTCCTAAAAGGTGAATTGCTGGCTTTTGGCTGTATTTATCTTGGTTGCTGTATTTCTGTATTTTAAAGTTTCTCTTCCTTTGGAAGCTTTAGCAAACATTGGAAAATCTGATTGGTGACATTTAAAAAAAAATATTGCTGTATTCTTTTTCATGCTTTGAGAAAATAGTGTGCAAATGCATTTCTTTTTTTTCCTGGAAGCTACTCCCAACTGTCTTGCCTATAATTTTCTTTAAATTATTATTTCATAGTCATCTTATAGCTTCCCTATTGTTTCATGGGCAAATAGCTATTCTGCTTTCATAAATTCATGAAGAGCCTGGAGCTTTTGCCTCCACAATGGGTATTAATTGGGGCTCATCTTTCCTTCATGACTAGGGATTTCATTGTATTTTGAGAATTAGATGCACACAAAAAGTAAGCGTCAGAGAATGTCTCATAGTGTCCTGAGCACTACTTTTTTGCTCCTCTTCTTTCTTACTTGAATTTGGTGTGATGAGCTGCTGCAAATATCCAGTGCAGAACTCTCCCTGGAGGAACCAACCCTTGCTTTGCTCACTTTCTAGGCTTCTCTACTCAGAAACATTTGCTTCTCCTCAGACAAGCCTTTCACACTTTTAGGTCATGAACAGATGATTCACAAGGTTCTCCTGAAGGACACACCTTACCAAGGCAGTCTGTCTATCACAGTAAAAATAGAATCCGTATGGAATAATTGAACTTATTGCTAGGGTTTTCCTTTATATTTACAAATGAAACCATTGTGTCGATTCCAAAATTGTACATTGGACTATGGACTCACACTGAAGAATAACACTTTAGGACTAGCGAGGCAGCTCGCTGAGTGCAGGTGTTTGCTGCTAAACTTGGCAACCTTAGTTCAATTGTGAGGACTCTAAGGCAGAAGAAGCCCCATTCTTTAATCTCCACTGGGACACTGCCATCCCTTGTGCCCTACAAATAAAACCCAATATATTTGAGGGAGCATAAGATGGATTCAAGAGAGGGTAACTAGGGGTTCTGGAGAAGAAAAGGGATAAAGGGATTCATATAATTCTATTCCAATTAAAAGCATTAAAAAGAATAATGCTTTACTATTTAGTTGTAAAGTATTTAGTTATGAAGGTCACATATTTGTCACATTTCTGTCTTGTGACTCTTAACGAGTCTGAAATATTTTCATTAACATGATGAATCTGAATGGTCTCACAAGTCTGTCCTAAAGGAATATAGATGTCAGGCAAGTCCAAATATACAGAGCATCTGCATATAAATCTAGATCATCAATTCCAATCAGTAACAGTAAGAATGTTCAAAAGCACAGTGACATTAAAATGTAGTAACATTGTGTGAAAGAAGTAGCCAGTATTGTCTTTAGTCATGAGTTAATAACTCAGGATTATAAATGTAAACAACACACATGGTCATATGGTCACTGCTAACCTGTGCTCCAAGTAATATGTTCTTAAGATTTCATCGGTTTAAGCCAGGGTCTAGATGTTTTGAAAGACCCAACAATTCATTGTTTTGAAGAGTGAAAGGCAAAGGGAGTAAGTATAAAGACCTCTGTATTTACATAGCTCTGTGGAATATGTTAGAATCAATAGCACGTGTCCTTCCTATAGCCTGTATATTTTTATTTTTGTAGTTCTTCGTAAAGAACACACATAGGCAATAAAAACATGAAAATAACACAACACCATGCCTTTGCCTCTAAGAAATGTTTGTGAGACAAAAATGTTGATCTATGCAAGATATTATGAAATCAGGACATATTCTTAACATTAATTTTTTGGGACATTTAAATTTCATAATTTTTCAAGTAATTTTTACTTGATTCTCTGGAATGGTGATAATTCGCATGTATTTTAGTAAAACTACTATAATTTGTTATTTTTGTTTTAAGGGGTTTGTTAGATTTAGATTTATTTGTTTTATTTTCAAACCAGAGGTACTCTATTGCTAGTTTGTGGTTAGTAAACTGCACGTGGGTGAAATAACTTTACCTAGTGAGTGTTTCCGTTTCTTTGAAGAGACACCATGACCATGACAATTGTTATAAAGGAAAACATTTAATTGGTGCTGACTTACAGTTTCAGAGGCTTTATCATTATCTTCTGCAGGCAGCAGAAGCCACCGTGTGTCAGTGAGCAGAGCTTGAGCATAGGAGACCTCAAAACACACCCCAACAGTGACACACTTCCTCCAAACACACTTCCTCCAACAAGCCACACCTGCTAGTAGTGTCAGTTTCTATCAGTCAAGCATCCAAACACATGAGTCTATGAGGCCATTCAAACCACTACATTACTTAAAACTGGCTGATCACTGGGCAGAGCTCATGGTCCAGCTGAAATCAGGGGAGGAGAGCCTGTATGAGCAAGGGATAGGAATTATGAGGAAAATTCCGACAGTGATGGCTGGAGTTCTGCGGAGCTCATGGAATCAATAATAGTCACTGGAGATACACTGGGAACCGGAACCAGGCCCTCCAAGGGTAGGCAACTGTCGATTGGCATGGACAGTATACGGAGCCTGGAGGGCTGGGATCAGACTGTGTTCCTGTGCATGGGTTGGCACCTTGGAGCCCATTCCCTGCAGAGGAACACCTAACTAACAGTGACTTTGGGATGGGGAAATCAGACTTGCCTGGAGTGGGATGTGCCACGCTGGGCTGACCCACCTTGGGACTTCTTGCCCTTTTGGGTAACGGGATGGGGAGATGTTGAGGGGCGAGGCTGAAGGCTGACTGGGAGGGACTGGGAGGAGGGAAGGGAGGGGGAGCAGGGGGATACGTGGATAAAAGAGAAATTTTCCTATAAAAGTAACAAAATTAAAAAAGAAAACAAAACATGATTGTCAAGACATGTCTAAATGAAACAACTTCAGATTGTGAGCTGAAAATCACTTGAACTCTGAAAAGTCCAAGCCCCTGGAGAGAAAGGCCTCGGGTCAGAAGTTATAGCCCTTCCTTCAGTGGAAGTTATAGCCCTTCTTTCAGGTCACTGGAGCAGCGGTGCAGGATGAAGAAGCTTCTGGAATGAATTGTCTTCTGCTCATCAGTGCAGTATTGAAGGCTAAGATTGTAGTGAGCCCAAGAGGCTGGTTCCAGGGAGCTCTTCGGCATAAGCTTAATGTCACCATAAGCTGGCACTTGTCTCCAAGGAGCCCATCATTTTATTAAGGCCTTCTTGGGGGTGGTGGTGTCCCAACTACTCTTCTTTAGGTCCCTTCCAGCAGCAAATAGTCAGAAGAGTTTTTGCCACCCTGCTAATGGCAGTTAGGATTAACCCTTGGGCGGGTGGCAGGGGGTGGTGGTGGGGAACTGGGGTGTGTGTAATAGGAATAGAAAGAGCCACTGTTTACCTTCCTGCCAAATGCCTCGCAACCTGATTGGTGGAAACTTTTCCACAGCAATGGAGCATTGGCCTGAGGACCAGGGCTGGAGGTGGGGATGATAAAGCCTCATGCTCCACAAAGGGCCCCACATTTTGATAGCCGAAGACCGTAGCTTTAATAAGCTTTAAAAGAAAAACAAGTCCAGACAAAAGCCAGTAGACTGAGGCCGTTATAGATTGCCGATGCAGTAATAATGGATGGCAACTTAAGTCATTTCAAAGCCAGCTATTTTTAAAAATTTTTATGCATTTAGAATTACAATAGGATCATGTCACCTTCCCCTTCATTTTCCTCTCTCTCACTCCATAATTGATAATCTCCTTTTTCTTGATTAGCATTGTAATATACACAAGTTAGTGGTAACTTTTGACAGCTCTTCCCTGATTGACGGGATATAATTAAAGATCAGGCTAGTCTGTCCCAGCTGGCTTTTCAATAAATTCAGCTTCACTGGAGGAGTCACATTTTCCAGGGAATGGTGGATGAGGAGAAGGAGACAGCAGAGTCTGCACCTGGCTACCAGCCATGCCGAGTCCCACAGAGTTGAAAGGCTCAGTTTTTATCAGCAACACAATATATAAATAAAAAGAAAGAATACAATAAAATAAGAAATAGCACAATTATTTCATCCCGAAAAAGAATATTGTATTGTAACTGAATAGAACAAGTATGCCTGACACAAATATTTTCTGAAAAAATATTTAGAAGGCTAACCATTAATTTTTTTCATTTGATGTCATTATCAATCATTTCTTCTTCAGTAATGACAATCAATGAAATCCAGTATCAGATTATTGTGAATACCAATGTCATGCCAAATTACTTTTGGGGCAGTAATTAACCTATTTTGGACATAATATCTTACACAGAATTTATGAAGATAAAACTTCTGCCTCGTGGTCTATGGGACTAAATGCAGCATTCACTAAGATTCACATGACTGATTTGCACAAAAGTGACATTTCATCTTTTGAAATAAGGAAACTAGTTCTTTCAATGAAGACCATATCCAACAATTTTTAAAAGTACTGGAGAGTATATTAGAAAATTCTCAACTTCTGAGGACATTGAGTTACAATGCACTATCAGTAATCAAGCAACCAAGAACAAACATTTCAAATGGATTTTTTTAAATAAATGACCATAGTACAACCTTATACAATTAAATAAAACAGAATATTAAAAATCTTGGTAAACAAACTTTCTTCTCTCTTTCTCTGTGTGAACATGCATGTGTATGAGTAGAAGTGTTTAGCTGTGTGTGTGTGTGCACGCATGTGATGTATATGTGTATGTGTGCATGTGTGTCTGTGTGTGTATATATGTGTGTGTAGATGCGTTTTAATGATCCTCTGTGAGTTGAGGGATGGCACTTAGCAGAAAGTCAAGGTTTTGCCTTATGCTTTCTATCAACTGAAAAATTCTATTAACAGAGAATTATATTTTCTTGCAACTGTAACAGAAACTATTAAGGAAGGGCAAATGGATCCAAAACAACACTTATTTGTAGCATCTAATCAACCTAATGTCATAAGTAAAGGAGGCTAGCTGTATTCCTTGAGGTGTAATTTAAATTTAGAACTAAGGCCTGAGGAGCACCTGATAAAGTCAGAGAAGAGTCTTCCTGTCATAAGAAGTGGAAGACTGGGGAAGCCAAAATCATGAGATAATTACAACAGGTATGATGAAACTCATTTCAGCCATGAGACACTCTTACGTTTCTCTTTTTAATATGCCAGCAGTTTGTAGGCCTCCAAAATATTATTTAAGATCTATTCATATATAGAGATAAAAATAATTGTAGGGGAGAGATAAAAATAATTACTATATTGGAGTATTACTTCAGTTGGACAGGTCTAACCTATGTATTTCTCTCTGTACATCAAAATTACTCATATTATATTTTATTTAACACAAATGATTGCATGTAATATGAAAATAATTCTTTGGCTGACACAGTCCAGCCATGGGGAATCACAGAATCTTGAATGTCTACCCACATTTTAAAATGTAGTGTTTGTGGCTAGAAGTAAAAAAATGTACATTTGTTTTCTTTTCTTTATTCGTTGGTAGATTAGTTGGGTTAATTCCAGTTGGAAGCAGGTTTTAAAACAATATTTATGAAGCCTCCAGATTCTGCTTCCTTCTTTCCTGTCCTGTAAAGAATATCTAATTTAAATTTATCAAATTCTTTATATAGAAGCCTCTTTAATTTACGGTTTTGTTTCAGGAAAGGAAATGAAGCTTGCTGAGCTATCTTGCAGAGGCCTGATCACTAAACAATGTACTCATTATTTTTAGTTTAAGCATGAACAGATGTGGATTTTTCTTTATTTATTTAAACTAAGAAGCACCAGTATGAGAAGTAATTTAACAGCCATCCTGATTTAGGATAAAGGTCTTGATCAATGCTTACTGCAGCAGTTACATATTGAAATTTGTGTCCTGAGCTGTCAACTTCAAATTAACATTTTTTTTTCTGCTACCACAGGCCTTCAACATAGTTTCAAAACTACAAGATAACATAAGGAAAATTAGGCAATGTATTATTGCTATCAAAAACCAAGCTGATTCTGTCTTTAGGCTTCATTGGTAAGTTATAATTACTCTTTACCTATTCCACATGTTTTGTGAAGACATATACCACATAAAGACTATTTTTCATTGCTTAGTTTAATGGCTTTATTGCTAAACTGGAAAAAGATGCAGTTGAAAATACGTCAAGCCAGTCATCATTTAAGTGATCAGGGAAGAGTGTGAAAAATAGATGTACTAAAATTGCTTCTTTTAAATCAGTCACATCAGTGCAAAGAGAATTAAATTCTAATTGAAATGCATTGTCATGTATTCAATTTATTCCAAACTCAGGCTTTATGCAATTGTCTTGTTAGACAAGAATGTGAACATGTGAGAAAATAATACTTGCATTGACATTTGAAATTTTGGATATTATTGACACACACTGATTAATTGCTTACACTATGTTGCTACTACTCAGATTTTGGGGGAGAGTATAAATGAAAATTTGTCTGTAAATTTTTGTTATTCATTTTCTTCATTTTTTTGGGGGCGAGTGTAGAATGTCATGCTTTCTATTCCTCAGAACAGTTTCTTATGTGATGTTATTTCATTTTCCTTGGCTTTCTCTTTTACCAATCTGGATCCCAGAAATTTTTAGTAAATTAAAAACTTCCTTAGCCCAACAAAAATTCTCATTATTATGAGTTTTATTCAAATGCATGTATCTGTTCTCTCTCTCTCTCTCTCTCTCTCTCTCTCTCTCTCTTTCTCTCATTTTTCTTGTTTTTCTATCGTTCACTATTCTCAGCTTTACTTAACCATGGACAATATAATTTGTCCAAATATTTGTTCCTATTATCTGAAGATTTAATCTAACAACCAAGAGATTAAAATGTACGATCTTTCTTCAGTTCTAACTACCAAAATGGCTTCTCTATCATTCCGTGCATCTTAATCTTAAATTTGTTAATTTACATACTTTTTCTGCTCTGATTTCTTAAATATTTAAACATTCTGTAATTATATTTCCCATTGTTATTATCAGTTTTTACTCATTCATAGATTTCTTGAGATTGATTTCCCTTCCAAATACAAACAGCTAGACTTTGTTACTATCTGGGTTCTTACTTCTTAGCTTCTTCAAGTTCAAACTACGGGCACTGTCTGTAAGGCCACTTTTCCTGTTGATTGCTTGTTCAAACTGAATTTTTTTCCTGCTGATAAATTCCATAGCTAGGTTAATATAAAGTGATTTCTTGTCTATCAATGAATTCCATGGCTAGTTTAAAGTGAAGTGATTGCTTTCTATTGATATCTTCAAGAATATTTTCTGCTTAAAATGCATTCCTAAATGGGTTTGTACTTACGCCAGCTTTATTCTTTGGCTTTAGTTATTACCAAGTTGGACAGCACTGGGTAACCTATTACAAAACAGAGGAACTTAGATTAGCTCTTCCATGATAGTGGTGGAGTACAAGTAACCCAGAGGGCATCCGGGAATGAGGGAATCAGTCCATGAGATTTAGGAGAACACTGAAAGAACATTCCTCATCACACCCCAGTGGTGTCAAGCATGACACTGCAATAAATGTTCTTTATTACTCATTCTTCCCCATTCCTTTCTTCTCGCTGCTCCATTCAGAGAGAACACCACACACTCAACCCCCAATGTCTATCTCTAACATGTCCTTCTATTATTCTCTTTTTTAAAAAAATATTGATTTGGAATTTCATCTCCAAGACATGATGAATTTGGGGAAATATTTTTGGAACCATTGGTTTGAAATTAGTCCCACAAAAAAAAAAAAAAAAAAAAAAAGAATGCTTCTACAAATGACCACATACATACTTAAAATTTTTTTTTTTAAGAGTTATTTTATGTGTCTGCTTGCATATGTATGTGTGGACTCCATTCACACAAGTCCTGTGTAAATTAGAAGAGGGCATTGGATCCCCTGAAACTGAGTCTCAGTTGTGAACCACTTGATTTCAAAGTTGGAAACCATTCCTAGGTATTCTGAAATAGCAACACTCAACGTCTGAACCATATTTTCCACATCCCAGTCTTGTTCCAAATTTGGAAGAACTAGCAAATCTTGATAATAATAGTAATAATAATAATAATATTTGCTATTTCTTCCTTTCATATTATGCTCTAAAATAGAGATTTCTCCAATGATAATTGTTACTAATTTTAGCTATGGAATAATAAAATTAATACGAATTTATCGCACTGATATTGAGTTTCCCATATAATAGCAAATATAAAAACAAATCCAAAAAAAGATTTGGATTTGTTTCTCATGTTTGAGAATTTCACACATGTACTCAATAAAATAGGTTCATATCTATCCCCCACTTTTCTCCTTCAGTTCCCTCTGTGTGACCTGCACTATGTTCCTTCATCTTTTGAATAACCCATCACTGCCCATCTGTGCTGCCTGTGCACATATGGCGATGGAGCCAGCAGCTAGAACATGGGAGACCTACAAGTCTCTGGCTGGTTTTCCCTCCCAACCAGCTGTCACCCAACAATCACTCACTCAAGTTTTTATATTGATACTTGAAGAGAATGACTG
Organism: Phyllotis vaccarum; assembly: GCA_033318265.1. Lineage (NCBI taxonomy): Eukaryota > Metazoa > Chordata > Mammalia > Rodentia > Cricetidae > Phyllotis > Phyllotis vaccarum. Next base: position 3,460,162 of record JARWLC010000007.1, read on the forward strand.
GTAAAATACAGCTATTATAATATTGCTGCCCCCTTTTTTGTTCCTTGAAGTGTGTGTAGTGTTATAAAGTGCATTTATACCTTAAATGTTTGCTTTTGAGAAAGCAACACTGCTCTAAGTCAACCGTATTCACTTTCCCTTGGAGCAATCTGTGTTTTCCACCATGACAATAGAAAAGTAAGGAACAGGAACTTGAAAGCGGTAAATTTGCTGACAATTAAACATGCAAGTGTATTATTATATCTAATTATAACTGTACAAGATATCTGAAAATATACTAATAAATATTATTCTTTAGAATAAGGGTTTAGAGGCTGAGTTGGTAGGGAATTTGTCATTTTATGCTTTTCATTGCTTGATCTTATAATAAAGCAAGTAGTAGCCTTGCATTTTAAAATAATAAGTGGCAAAAACAATTGCAAAACCATAGCCTGGGAAATGCAATTTGTGTCTTGACCAATGATAAAAACCACAAAAAATGTGCTATCAAACCTATTTCCTTCTGGAACAAATCCCTAGTTTTCTAGACTACATTTTCCTTACACAAAAATACACAGTTGAAGCATAGTTTAAAATGGTTGCCAATAAACAGATCAATATTTTTAAAATATTGTGATTTTGCATACCTTATTGTTTACTTAATGTCTAAATCTTACTTGTATATTATCAATATTTAGGGAGTTATGCTGAGCTTGCTGATTGCATGGATGTGATTCTAATATTGATTATATTTCTGAGTGGTTATTGCATTTGCTCTTGAGATCAAACCAGTTGCTAGACTCCCCATGGAGGAGGTACATTCGGGAAATGCAAATGCAAACTGACAGGCTCTCTGCTGCACAAAAGGATAATCTTGTTCCCTACCCTCTTAAAGGCAGGTGAGCAGGGTCCCTCTGAGCACTCAGACACAGCACAGCCCAGCCCACGGTGTGAGCTTGTCTGTCTTGTTAGACAACCGTACCAAGACTTGTTGGGAAATAGCTTCATTTTTAAACTCACAACTTTAATGCCCTTTGGGGAAAATTCTTGGCTGAGAATTCAGATACAATAATCATATTTAAACTATGCAAAATTAAAAAAATAGTTTATGTTGGGAATGAAACGGGGTTCTCCAGCAGTATCCTCATAATGTTATTTGATGGCATGTTGGTCTGCTTACAGCCAGCTGTCCCCTTTGCTGGTGGGTGCAGAGAAATTAAGATTCCATGCATTTCTGTGATTACTCTCTCGGAATGAAAGCCTCGGTGTGTTTTCCCAAACCTCACTCAAAGACAAACACTGCACATCTATGTGAGTAAAACCATCTCTAGCGACAGAGATTGAGTGAAGACAGCTTCCCTAGTTAGGAAGAGCTCTGTATGTGGATAGCAATTATATTCTCTTCCTGAAAGTGTCAGCTGTCCATAGGAAGGGGAACTCTAAACTTAATATTGGCATTTTCTCAGGGGACTAAAAAGGTAGCCGCACAGAGAGAAACCCGTGTTTTTGAGCAATTATCTAGCCAGTTGTTTCTCCAATATTTCATAGAAACTCAGTTTGAAAAGTCAGAAAAACATATATTAAAACAATTTTCATTATTGGCCACAAAAAATAATGCTAAATAGAGTGGCCTTGGCCCTAGAAAAGTGGTATTGAAAGACAGAAAATATTACACATCTACCTACCTATTTATTTAATTCAAACCAATTTTTAAAAATTTAGCAAGTGCAGTATATAGCCAGTTCTTTCTCTAACACTCTCTAATCTAAAGATGCAACAATAAAACTATATCAAAATACCTTTGAGTATATGATTTAAAAAAAAACTAAAAAAATGTAGAACATATGGAACTGTGCAACTAAGATGACAAGAAATATTATATGATAAGTAATTAAAATAATTTATTTAGGCTGTATAATTATTTTCTTTACTTTAGAAATTTTTAAGTCTCTCCCATCAGGTATTTTAAGATTAGCATTGAGATGTTATTGTCCACAGTAGGCATGCTTTGGGGTATACCAGCTGTCCCTGGGTCTCCTCATGCCCTTCTAATGAGCCTCTGTCACTCACTCTATGAAACTCCTCTCGCACGCTCATGGTCCTTTCAGATTCTAGCATCTGATCTATACATCTACTGAAAAGACTGTTAATGGGGAGAGCATGGGGGATTTTCCTGAGCCTTGTTTGCACCAAGTGCACACCTTTTCCAGTTCCTATGTGTATGTTGTAATTGAACCAACAAATAGGAATCTTAGGACAGAAGCTTGGGGTAATAAAGAAAGAGAAGACTTAGAAGAAATTTCTGGATCTTATTAAATATATTGTTCTGAAAACTTCTTTGCTATCCTCGATTTTAAAAATGTCTATGTTGCTCCTCTTGATTTAAGACATCTTTGGCCTGGCTCTACGTATACAAATACCAGTTAATACAGTGTGACCCATAAAGGTGCACTGATGTAATGTCTCAATAAAAGAATGTCAGAATCAAGTTTTCACTTCTCAAATATTTGCTCTTGCCTCAACATTTCCAATTTTAATGCTAAGCGTTTGTTATACTACAAAATATATAATAAATATATTTTCCATGTTTAGAAGTCTTAAGGAATTTTCTGTTATCTGGTAGATAACACTTAAGCTCCGAGATGCCAGCCGTTTCCTGTCCAGTAAGTACCACATTCAGATGCCATGATTCAGCCTTCTTTTGATGCCATGCACTTGCCCAGGAACTTTTGCTAAATGCACTTCCACCCCTGAATATTTTCCTTTTCTCTTGTGCCACCTTGGAACACACTTTTGGTAATTTGTGTGTGTGGGGGGTATGGGTAAAAATTCCTTGAGATATTTTAATAGATTAAATATTGCATTTTTTATGATTTTCCAAAAGATAGTTTCTTCTTAGCTTGACTCTATGAGGAAACACACCATACCGTTCATTATTGGATTTCTGGTTGTTTGACCATTTTCAAGGAGAAAATGATTTCTCAGGGGTTCAACTAGCCTTCATGTAAACATTTACAGCAATGAAGGTATTAAGAATATAGCTGAAGCTAAGTCAGTTTCTACATGCTCAAGTCCATCATACAGAAAGTATCACAGCCCTGACTGTGCTCACACGACCTTGGTCTGGAGTCCTCCAGTAGTGCCAACAGAATTGCTTGCTACAACAGAATAATTTCAGAAACATTATCCCCCATATAACACAACAAAAATACTAATAAAAATTTCATAATGAGAATACCCCAGAAAAAGCCTGTGCCAAGAAAATTAATTTAGTCAACAGTTTTCTTGGTATAACCCATTCTGAAGAAGCGTCAGACTAGGAATTTTTATATCCTCTTGCTTTCTGTCTCATACAAAATGAACATTATTGAGAAACAGCAGATAACCGAGATATGATATGCAATGTAAGTACACATTGGACAGTCTTGAGTAGTTGGTACAGCAAAAGGAAAAGGCTGAAACACTTGAAGGATCTCATGAATGAATGAATAGCATTGTATTTTACTCTACTAACAGGCATTATTCATTGGGAAATATTAAACCAGATTGAAGAAGAAAAATGACAAATTTGTAAAGTAGTTATGGAGTGAATTTATGAAGTATTTATGGAGTATGTCCTAAAAGGATTAAACAGAGAATTCTTAGAAATATGTATCAATTTGAAGTGTATTATTTCTTATTTAATTATATGAGACATATTAAAATAATTAGGACATGGATATAAAACCAGGAGAATTGCATAAGACTAGTTTATACATGTGATATTTAGATAAAATCTCAAATTTGATTTCATTATAGAATAGAATACTAATGTGGCTAAATGTATAACCCCTTTTTTCTCTGCCCTTTTACTAACATTAAAAGTGGCAAGAAAATTATTTTCAAGTGTTTATTCTCAACTTCGTTCTCAAGGAAGTAATGTAGCCTCAGCATGCTGCGCGTTTGAGAGCAAGACCCTAGAGGTCCAAGGATCTCATTTCTTTTGTGTACAATATATGTTTTCCTCCAGAGCAGAACAAGTAAATATTTTACACAGGAACAGGAGCACAGATGGAGGACGACAGAAGTTTTAATTTTAAATTAGTTCTTTACAACTCACTTCCCAGATGTGTGTTTCTCCTGCCCCCTGCCATCTTGAGGACAGTTTCTGCTTTTGTCGTCAGTGAGTCATAAACTGTCCTTGAACATGAAGTAAATACAAAGCGTCTGCTTTGTATAGCATGAGTCATGAACTGACAATGGAAAGTTCCAGGATGCTGTATGTAGAATTTCCATGTAGTTTAAATAAAACTGATCACTTTTTCTTAATGAACATCTTCCAAACGCCCGAGTTTTGTCACATTAGCAGAGAGCTCAGACATTCAAATGGGCATATCAATCAAAAGGACAAATACACAGTTTGTCTCCTTCTTTTGTGAGTGTACATATGTTCACATGTGTACGTACATAGACATGTAGATGAAGACTAGCCTTTGATTATAGACATCTTTCTAATTTGCTTGTCATCTTTAATTTTTATTATTTATTGATTTTTTGAGGTTATAATATCATTATATCATTTTCATTCCAATTTTCTCCTTCAAACCCCTCCATATACTCTTTTATCTTTCAAATATTTATATATTACACACACACACACACACACACACACACACACACACACACACACACACAATTGGGAGCCCACTGATTGGCTGGACTGCCTGGCAAATGATCTCCAGAGATACTCATGTGTCTGACTTCACAGCACTGGGATTACGTTTTATTATTTCATTTAGCTTTTTAACATGGGTACTGTTGATCTGAGCTCAGCCTCATAATTGTGATGCACACACTCTGCTGACTAAGAAATTCTACCTGTCCATATGTCTTTTGATTACAAACACCATTTCATAAACTAATCGCTAATACTAACTGACATTTTTATTCTGAAGGCTGAATCTGAGTATCTTTGCCTGTCCTCAAATATCAATGTATCACATTTGATTAGACAGACAGGATTTAATTTTAACTGATTCTATATAGTCAATGAATCTCTCTCACTCCATTAAGTGATCTCTACTAGATACCTAAACAGATTTGTCACCAGCCACAGTTAATCCAACGTCCAACAAAGCAAAGCAAAAGACAGAACATTTGTGGAGGCAGGGACCACATTAAAATGCAGATACTTTAAAAATTCCATTTCACCCAAATGAAACATTTAGAAGCAGACACTATATGTATATCCCAGGCCACATTAATGTGTATGAGGGGAACAACTAAATAATGTAGATGCTATGATATACTGGAGCTTATCTTAAAGTCAAACTCTGAAAAATAAAAACCTATTCAACTTAAACCAAACACTATCCTTTAAACTGAAAAAAAAAAAGGATTTTCAAAAACACCTATAAAATTAATAGTATTTTAGTCTGTGAATCTCATGCATATCGAAAAATCTGCCAAATAATAAAGGGGAAATGCAGTGTGTCTTTTAGAATAAGAAGCAGACACAATGAATGTTATTCATAGGAAGATACTCAAACACAATGCATTTGATCTCATGACATAGCACAGAATCGTACAGTTTAAAAACTGGCTTGGCATTGGCTGCTGAATATGTTTCCCATCTGTTCTAAATACTTGATGAAATCACTGGAATATGGACTTTTTAAGGGCAGGAATATCTTTAGTTGAATTATTTATTTTTCTTATTTTAGCTTATTGCTGACTCACTTTCATGCCTGGCATTTCATTTGTCTTACAATAAAGCAAAGGAACTAAAGACTCCAAATGTTTGATAACATAACCTCATAGACCACACCAAGACTTCTTTATATGAAGTCTTTACTTGTAAGGCATAATAGAATAGAATAGAATAGAATAGAATAGAATAGAATAGAATAGAATAAAAATACCAAAGTTTAACATTTTTAAGATACTAAAAATAAAAGATTTTCAAGGAAGTCATTACAAATGTGTGGAAGTTTATATTTAATAAACTGCTGTTTATATTTAATATATCTTTAATTTTTAAATTTATTTGAGCATTCATTAATGCACAGGTGGCCATAACTTCACCACTTCCTTCTCACTCTCCCGGATAGAATTTCAGGCTAGCTTCAGACTCAGATATCTGCTTTCTTTAGTTTTTCAAGTGCTGGAATTAGAATAAAATACCACCATGTCCCTATTTGGTGTAACTTCCTGAGATGGTGGTGTTGTGGCGGTACAGTTCGGAGCTGGGTAAGGCTGTTGATTCCTTTTTTCTCCTAGCATGGCAACCTTTGGAACTCAGGAAGTTAGCCAGAATTTTTCAGCTTAATTACAGCCTCTCCCTTTTTATATTATATCGTTAAAAGGGGGCATCTAAATCCCTACGTAGACACTGTTGTCATACAGCAATCATATTATATGTTTTCTTTTACTTGATATGATTGTAGAAAATGCAACATTTTTCTCCATTTTTAGTGCTTTGCACTGGCTGTTTGTGTTTACATAATGAAATACTGAGTGCTAAGGCGCAAAACAATGAAATGTTTTATCTTTATTTTCAATACTTTCAGCTCATTCTATTTTCAGCCTTATGACGCACAGTCTAGAAACCTTAAATGTGTGTGTGTGTGTGTGTGTGTGTGTGTGTGTGTGTGTGTGTGTGTGTGTGTGTGTGTGTAACATGTCCGGAAGCATAACTGAATATAAGAAGGCAGTTTGTGTGGAGATTGGTTCTCTCCATGTTGGCCCCAGGAGATTGGACTCCTCTTTTATACCTGTTGAACAATATGGCTGGTCCTAGAAATGTAACTATAATGCATTTAGCCTTTGTAATAGATAACTTAACATGATCCTATGCAGCTTCATGACTGTATCTCTAAGGATATTACTAGTTTGGAAAGAGATCACTTATCTGTTTCACTCACCATCAACACAAGACTATTGCTAAACACTCAGCCCACAGTTTTTTTTTTTTTTTTTTTTTTTTTTTTTTTTTTTTTTAGTTTATCCCTTTTCTAGAGAATCAAATGATCTGAATCAATACCTACATTATATGAGTTGATGTGCTGTTGATGTTCTTGAATAATACGTTTTCCTTTTTTTTTTTACAGTTTAAAAAATTTTATTTTAAAGAAACTTTTTCCATATGCACTACTGCTTTCTCTCCAGCCCCTTCTCCCAGTTCTCCACAGCCCCTCCCTTCCCCTCTCACTCCACCCACCCTTCACTTCCCAGAGAAGGTAAGGACTCTCAAGGTGAGTCACTTTAGTCTGTCATATCCAGTTGAGGTAGGACCGTGTGCCTTCCTCAATTATCAAGGCTGAAAAAGGTGTTTCCCTGCCTGGTATGGGTTTCAAGAAGCCAGTTCATGGATCCATGATAGACTTAGGCCCAATTGCAAAAAGCTTCACAAACTGCCCATGCCTTCCAACTGTCATCCACTTTCAGAGGGTCCAGATCTATTCCATGAAGGTTCCTCAGCTGTTACTTCAGAGTCCGTGAGCTCCCAACCACATGGGATAGCTTACTCCATGGATCTCCCCATCATGATCCCCATCCCTCTGCTCATCCAATCTCTCCTCCCTCTCTGCAGCTGGACCAGTAGCTCAGTTCTTTGTTTAGCTATGGATCTCTGCATCTGCCTCATCAGCTGCTGGATGAAGGTTCTATAATGGCAATTAGCGTGGTCATTCTTATGATAATCGGGAAAGGGCAGTTTAGGCTCCCTCTCCACTGTTGCTTGGAGCCCTAGTTGGGCTCATCTTGTGGGTTCTTGGGTGTTCCCTAGTATTAGGTTTATGTCTACTCCCACAATGGCTCTCTCTTTCAGGATATCCACTTCTTTGCTCCCCCCATCCTGATCTCTGCTCCACTTCTTTGCTCCTTCTCCCCCCATCCTCCTGACCCCTGCTCTACCTTCCAGTTCTTTTATGTTCTTTTCTCACTTCCATTGCTCACCCCCACCCCCCATGACTGAAAATTTCTCAGGAGATCTCTATTTCCCCTTCCCAGGGAGATCTATGGATGTCTCTCTTAACTTTCTCCTGTTACCTAGCGGCTGGAGGTGGGGGTGGGAGGAGGATTGTAGCCGAGTTATCCTTTGAGTTACACCCAAAATGCGTGAATGTTTCTTCAAAGCCATGTCAATGTTTGTTTTTATCTTTCATTCTATTTTTGTGAATATACCAAATTCATAGTCAATCTTAAATAAAATTTAGGATGGAGGACCATTTCATGTATTTTGTGAAAATTAAATGCAGACATAGCTGGTTGTTTTACAATAAAATGGTTCAATAAGATATGGACTCTTGAGATGGTTTTATCTATCTGTTTATGTCTGAAATGGAGAAACACATATAAAAAGATTTCTCAGGGTCAGAGACCATGAACAGCACAAAGGGGTACTTCTGTCTAGTGGGTATGAAGTCAGTTTAAAACACAGTTGGTCAGAAACTTTCTAATTCTGAAGAAAGGAAGGGGGGAGAGAAAGAGAGAGAGAGAGAGAGAGAGAGAGAGAGAGAGAGAGAGAGACAGAGAGAGACAGAGAGAGACAGAGAGAGACAGAGAGAATTAGTTGGGAAGGCAGAATGTATGTTATTAGTCATAAAAGGCCATTTCTACTATATTGGTGAATTGGCTAACAAATATGTGGATACCAGGAAGCTGAGAATATTGGAACACATGGAAATTAACATGAGGATAAGAATTTATAATTTTGTTAATACAAAGAAGACAAAATGAGACCTAAGTCAACTAAACCCTAAATATCCGATTTAGGTTGCATTCTTCTATTCTGCTTTAGATAAAGGTGAGTTATATGTTTTATTAAAGTTGACATAAAATGCTTATTTTCTACAGTGTTATGTTATCCCGTTATCTAAAGGAATAAAATCTGAAACAATTTCTCCTAGTGAAACCTGTATATAAAAATCACCTTTCAAAACAGTACTAACAATAGCCATATCTTGGCTCCTTGTCTGGATCTTAAGTAGCTAAAATTAACGAAGAAATGTTCCTGGAGTTTTTCCCCTGTAATGAATATGTGAATGTTGAAAAACCCTTCTCGTGATTATCAGCATCAGCAGGCTAAAAGAACTGTCCTTTTAGCTGTGGATAACAGGCACAAAGGTTTTTTTTTTTTCAGATTTTGTTCACATGCAACAATTCACTAGTAATATTTCTAGAAATACATATTCTTCTCCAGTGTAATATACTTGGGAATAATAGCCACAGAACAAAATTCTGGGTTTGTAAAACATTTTGAGCTCTGTGGGGAACAACAGTTACATGGAAAGTACAAGATATTATTAGCAATGGATTCACAATTCATCCCAATTCCCTCTTAGAATCCTGTCCTCTACCCTAGAGGACAAAAGTGCCAAACAAGAGACCCCAGCTGCTAGATCTTGACTGGGGATGAATTCTCTTCTGGTTCCAAGGAGCATGGGGATTCTTTACTTGCCAGGATTCTTAGCTTTCAACAACAGAAATTGTCTCTGAAATTTTTAAGTAGAAAAAGCATTTTGTAAAAGAAATCCAGACGGCTCAGAGAGACTTTAGGAGGTCTATAGAAACAGGTTTGAAAGCAGTGTTAGCAATAAATCCCAATGTAGGAGGAGAGAAATAAAAGCAAGAATGTTAACAGTGATATTATGTTCCACACCAGTCTTGTATAGCGTAACAAGAGATCACAGTCCAAGCCATGTAAGCAGATATAATTTGTTGTGTGTTTGCTACCCAACTTGTACTCATTGGTTAAATATTAATTTTAGATATAAATTTAAGTATTGAAAATAGACTCACTTTTAAAAGTGATTAAAACTTAAAATTTATGAGGTCTTCAATTTTATGAAAAATTTAAGGTTCATGTCTTTACTCTTTGCACTCAGGAAGCAGAGGACAAGTTGAGTCCCATGAGTTCAAGACCAGAGTGGTCTATACAGAAATCTGCAGGCCAGCCAAGGCTATATAGGAAACCTACTGACAAAAATAAAAACATTAAATATTAATAGGTTTAGTCAGTCAAAATGCAATTTATACTACTTTTTAAAATTGATATAATTACATATACAAATTCATCCCAGGACAGCTTAATATGATTTTGATTTCAGCTCATTCCGTGAGATTACAGAGGGCTGAGAAGTTCATCCATGTGGCCTATAACACAAAATGTAAAATGAAAATGACTTATTCAAAACCACTTTTATAAGTATATGTTTCATGACACTAAAACTGGGGAGATGCTAACAAATGTTTACTCGCTGTAGTAGGTACCAGGGACAGGCCAAAGTAGAATATCACCAAATCCAACTCTGTGAAACCATGAACTTATTGGAGATACTTGTGGGAGTATAGTGGAGGGTTGATTACTCACAGAAACAGAAATGACTGACCAAATGTATCACCAAAGACACATGGAAGCTTGGCTGATGGCTCACAAATGCTGGAAAGTCGTAGCTTACACAATTTGTAAGCAGTTCATTAGATGGAGAATATCTTTATCAGGCAGCTCAAGTGGTGTGAACTGATCCAGGTTATCTCAGTTTCTCTGAAGGGATTTGTTAGTAGTTCATACTACTTAAAAGAACTTGTATATGAACCAGTGTATTGGATGAGTTTCAAGGACTTCCTGAAAAGCCTAAGTTTTTTATTTACTGAGCTTTAAAGACATTACCTGAAGGATGGAATGTTTCCCCTCCCTTTGTTTCTAGTTTGGAACATTCTGTGCTTTATGGAGCTGCCTTATGTAATAGGGTGTTTTATATCCAAGGAAATTGCTACACATCATTTTCTTCCTAAAATCCACTTACAATAAGCAGACCTTTAGTTGCGAGGTTTTCTGGAAGTTTTATGGTATAAAATGTAGTTAATACAAATTATAGTTTTGTGTTTTAGAAAGTAAAATCTGTCATTGCAAATTGTCATCATCTAAGAATGTATACACATAACCAACAGTTTGATAGTTTATACTTTTCTATGAACAAATAAAAAGGTTCTCTCACAGGAAGAAAAGACGCAGTAATCTTAGGGATCTTGCAGTGATTATGTAAGCAGTTTCACACATGTTAAAGATGAAGGTTTGATTCTATTCAGTAACCCTTTACTTATTTCTACTTCAACTGAAGTTAGTCGGGATGAGTAAATTAAAGCTCTCTTGGGAAGTTAGGAGCTGAGAAACAGAATGTGTGAGGATCTGAAGGTTGGGAAAAAAAATCCATCACGTTTGACCCATGGTTGTAGTAAACTCAAAGAGTATGTGATTCCCTGCAACGTTGCATCTGTTTTTGAAGGAGAATTGTTTAGCAAAGCACTAAACTCTGAAACATATGGATGGCTTAGAGAGTTAAGAAAGAGATAAGTTTCTTTAGCATAAGAAAAGAAAGATGTCACATTTCAAAAATACATCTATATAGCCTAGAAAAATTAGAAACCTATTTTGCAAACAAGAGATTTTTCCAATGGAAGAGCTGTGCTCTAACAGAAGGACATTTAGAATACTTCCAATTTAGGAGTATGCACCAACCAAAATATGTAGTTTTACCATAATAATCAACTCACTCTTATTTACCCGTACCTTCTTCCTTTGTGGAGTGAACTGCAAAAATCCTTTGTGGATAAAATCTTAGGCCCCTGCTTTTATTTGTGCATATTTTCAGCATTTTTTAGATCTTGCAGTATAGTTAGATGTGCTGTAACCAACTGCATGCTTTCTTAATGACCTTTCTCTTTCATTAAAAGCATCTATTTGTTGCGCAAAATATCATAAAACACTCTAGAACTTTTCATAAATAAATAAATAAATAAAAATTTCTTGTATAAAAATCCAACAGTCTAGAATTTACTGAAATGCTTGCATTTACACGCCAGTGGTGCAATAGTGTCATACATGTCACACAGGTAACCAACCACATTCTGCTTGGAAACGAGGCCCACTGCAGATACTTGATATTATTATGAAGGCCAAGAATCTGTGGCTAAATGAGTCATAGGCTCTGGATAAGAACCTATTATTATTATTCTGCAAAATAGACATCTTATTAAACAGATTTCTAATGACTTATGATCCCAGTTATACATTAGTGGACTCTTAAACCTTTATCGAAGAACCTTCTTTATACCATAGTTGGTGATTAACACGAATACGTATAGCTGCATAACTGTTAAGGTGAAGCAAATACGAGACTGGGAGACTGGAATTCTTAGCTCTAAATGGGACATCCATATAAGTTACCCTCTCCTGAAGCCCAGAAGTCACTGAGGAAGAGGAGGCAGAAATACTATGAGATCTACAGACTACCAAAGACAACTGAAGTGTTTTCCAAACACAAAAGAGTAGTTGTATGTATGAACAAACAACAGTTACAACAATATTCACAAGAATCATACAAGATCAAGCCAGACAAAACCTTAGCAGGAAGAGGGGGAGGCATGAAGTCCTACCCCAGCAGCTGGGAGGACACTGCTTTCCTTGAGGGTATGGTGCCTGAGAGGTTGACCACATTCTTGTGGATTTCAACAGACCCAAGTGTAAATGGATACACAAATTGGACTGGAGGAACTTGCTAATTTATGGGCACAGGGTTACGTGGGTATGTAGAAGAGTGGATCTCACAGGAGTCAGAAGGAGGTGCTGAGACCTGATCAAAATGCACTGTATATCAGTTCTCAAAGAATTAATAAAAATTTGTTCCACTTACAATCTCATTCTCTCAAGAAATTTTTCCACAGCCTGGGCTATATATTATATAAAATAGATATAGAAAAAATAGTATTAATAAACTGTAAAGGAATTTTTTAAAAATTTCATACACACACATACACATAAAAGGAAGCCAAATGTGCAACTTAAAAGATAGACATATTTATTTACATTAAAAATTATAATTTGGTTGAATAGTTAATACCAAAGGTCATAGTGTATTTAGATTTAATATTATTAATTCTTAAACTTTCACTTTGCATAACTGTATAGTATGAAATGATAAAAGTACATCTTGGACCATTTAAAAAATGATTAGAAACTGTGTCCTGTTTTCAAGACAAAATTTACTGAATGACTTGTTTTTAAAATATCAAGTCAATATCTCAAATAGCCATGCTTCAAAACCTACAGTCATAACACAGTAGAGTAAAATGATATACTAGTTCGATGTTTATATTTTTAAATTGATTATAAAAATGTTGTGTTTCTTTAAGAGCAGAAATCTTTACAAGTTCAATAAAGATAGCAGAATCATAGTTTCAAAGTGGAGCAGAGATGTTCAGATAGCCGTTATTGGTGTTGGGTAGTGTGACAGAAGAGTATCCTGAAAATATATTTCCTGTATGTTCATTTTGAGGTACATTAAAGTTTCATGATACCATATTAATAAATGCTTCAGAAACACTTTGATACATTGTTGTGGAATGTTGCTTTAACCAGGTAAGGATGTGTTACATTTGCTTATGTGTGTCTGTATAACTTTGCAAAGATGAGTTAGTTTGTTTATGCTACATTTGTTTAATAATGTAAAGATGTGTTTCTCTGTGTGCCTAAGGCACCTGATAGTTTTAATAAAACTCTGATTGGTCCATAGCTAGGCAGTAGAGAGATAGATGGGGCTATCGGCAGAGAGAATAACTAGGAAAAATCTAGGCTTGGGGAGAGGGAGGGAGGGAGGGAGGGAGGAGGAGGTAGTGGAGGAGGAGGGGAGGAGTAGGAGGAGGAGGTGGAGAAGGGAGGAGGGATTGAGGGGCAAAATGCAGGTGATAGCTGAGGGAAGCCTGGCAGGCTGCAGTTAGCCAGCCAGACACAGAGTAGGACATGCAGAATGTAAGAAAGGTAAAAAGCCCTCAGGCTAAACTTAGGTGAGGTAAGAGGTTAAAGTAAGTTTAGGAGCTAGTGGGACAGGAAAAAGATAAGGCCAAGTATTCATGACTAAGAAGAAGTCTCCCTGTCACGATTTGGAATCTGGTTGGTGGCCCCAAAGAAAGACTGTTATAACTTATCATGCTTTAATGTTCTTTGAATTAATTTTTGACTGTTAATGTATTTAGAAATGTTTCTTCAAAGCCTACATTCACTTGCACCACCTGATTGGAGGTTGTGACCCACAGTTGGAGACGTTTGGCAATAGGAAGTACCAAGTCCTTATCTTACTCAACAACAGCACAATAAAAAGTTGTTTTCTATGAACCTCTCTGTCATCCATCTTCCACTGCTAATGTCTTTCATTCCACTAGGTGCAACTACTGGCTGCTAACATTGCTGTTCCCACAGGAGGCGGGGTTTGGACAGTCCTCCATTATTTCGCTGACTCCCTAGGAGCTCCCACATGGTCAATGGCTTTTGTTGCAGATTATTTTCAAGCCATTATATTCAAATTTCCTCTAAGTTTCATACTTTTAGATGTATTTTCTTTACTTCACATTCACACTCTGCCCCACTTCTAAATTATAAAATAATCAGCACGCTAAAGGTAGCCCTCAACGTGCTCATTCATTCATGGTCCCTCATCTTTTCTCCCTCAGTCCTGAAATCTCCATTCTTCTCAGACGTAAACTTTGCACTATTAGTGAAAATATGTTGTATACTTGAAACATGACTTTTGACTCTACATCACAAATACCTTCAGAATCTGACCACTTACAACCTCTACTGAGTTGAATTATTGCTGACATTAGAATGCACTCTCTTCTAATTCTCCTGTGAACATTACTCACAGTGTATTATTTACCATACACTCATAAGAGCTATCATTTTAAACTGTAAACTGAAATAATGTGACTTTTCTACACAAGTCTTTATTTTTACTCAGAGTAGAAGACTACACTACCCACATGTCAGTTCTTCACAGGCTACATGTTAAACTCTCTTGAGGAACTTCTAAACTTCACTCCTATTGGGGTCACATCCTAAGAACTGTTAATCTAACAAGCCTTGTAAGGAAATTTGGCATTGGTTTTTATAATTTTGGTGTACTGTGTGCTGAAAATGTGTAGCCTAGTGATAGAGCATGCACAAGGCCCTAAATTAATTACTAGCAAGATGATAAAATCAGAAAGAAGGAAGGAAGGATAAATAACTCTGAATGGCCAACTAGACTTAAAACACCTTTGTCTTGTTATTTATTTTTTCTTTCTTTTTTTTTTAACTTTGAACCAATTTTCTACTTTTTCTTTTAGCTTTTATTGCTACAGTCTTCATTTGGCTTCTTTGATATTTGTAAAATACACCAAACATCTGTCTGCCTCAAAGTCTTCTCATCTGCTAAGGTTTTCCCTATGGCCTTATTGTGTTTTTAACATGGTATATATTTGTGTTGTTTAACTGCCACAATTCAATAGAGTATAAATCCCAGGGAGGTTGGGAAAAATCACTACAACCTCTAAGTTACTTTCTTATCCATAAGAGACTCCGAGTGAATAATTGTTGAGAACAATATATTAATCAAAATCCAAATATACAAAAATTCAATTTTGTTGAAAGATGGGCCCAGGGAAATGAATCGACCAAGAAAAATGTTGTATTTTTGATGTACTCACCTAAGGTATAGGTTGAACAGACAGGAACATTTTCACAGGAACATGAAAACAGGACTCTGAGGTTCATGAGGGAAACTGGGGTTTAGAATTCTCTTAACTTCCAATTATTTGACTGGAGAAGTCATGGGGAGCTGGGTGGAAGCCTAATAGAGCAGCGTATCAAGGGAGGAACTCACACTTAGAAAATACAACAGCATTCATAAGAAATGAAAGGGAGGCAATGAAAGGAAATAAGGAACCAGACAAGAGTGCAATCGCACCCCATTGCAGAGAGGACAGCTCTCCCTGTGACTTGGGTTACCTTCTTTTGTTCTGCATTCACCCCATTCATCCTCCCTCCTCTTTCCTGTGATCCCGTGGCCAGGTGCCCAAAAGAGTCTGTACCTGTTCACTTCTTGCTATTTTCTAGAAGTACCATTGGCTCACTGTTTTTAGGAGAAACTCAAAGAGTTGCTTCAAAATCTCTGTAACAATAAAGGGCTAATAAGTAGTCTGCTTTATATTAGGCTGGTGAGATTTGGGATCACGTCATATAAATTTAGCCTGGCTTTATGTTCCTCTGAGGCAATAATAGCACTCTGTATTCAAAATGGAGCTGAGCTGATAGTCAGCTTCTGGGACTTCACAGCACCCCCAGCAGCAAGGAAATGTGGACTAGAAAGTGCTAAAACTGTAATTAGAACAAGGCATCTGTCTCCCAGCTCCTACCAAACACTACTAATCAATGTGATCCCTCACTTTGAGCAGGGAAATGCTCACCCATAGCTCTGCTGGATGTTTTCCCAGCCAGTAGCAGACTGGATACTGGTGGAGAACAACCTGACTCTAAAAAAGGGGAGAAAGTATCATCGCTCAGGAAATATATCAGTTTTTAAAAGATGTCTGTTAGGGCTTGTGTTGATGTGCTCTTACATCCTGTCAATCGCATATTTCCAGAACAATCTGGAGGCAAATAGCTTACTCTGGAGCCCTTGCATGATGAGTGAAAGTTTTTCTTTTAATTTCTTGCCCCATATGTTTATTTGCCCTTAAGGCAGTTTGACAAGCTTATCAAGGAAGATAAAACAGATTTAGTGCAATTCTATCAAATTACCATTTTCTACCAGTTATGACTCGTACATCACTTTCCAATATATGATCTATAGCTTACTTCTCTAAGAATCTTCCTTATAAAAAGCTCTTTAATTCTGTACATTGACTGGAGCTGCACATTTTTGTCTCCTGCAGAAAGATTGACACTGCAGATTGGGTACTAAAGGCTTGTATCTCTCTTACAGTAAAGAAACTGGTTTAAATTCTTTTAAATCTAGTATTTCCCAAACTTATCTCTTTAGAGGGTTTCCTTTTTCCTTCTTCTCTAAGACATAAAACAGAATTAATGTACCAAAGAAAAGAATTTAGTTGAAGATAGGTTAAATATTTCTTATCATTGACATTTGAATAATGCCTTAAAATGAAGTCCAGAGATTTCCTGAGGATTTCCTAATTTCTTCTATCTATTACCACAGATAACTACATGTTATGCAATCATTTGGGATAAGTTGGCTAGGATTCCAGCTCATTCTTCTTCTCAAAAGAATAAAAATAAAAGTCAATCCTTTTATCATAATGATCAGTCAATTTAAAAGTTAACTCTGTTCTCATGCAATTTAGCTCCAGCAGACAGACACCTAGGGCAAAATGGATGTCCCGTGTACACTTTGATGCCCTATGTCTCTGAATACTTCACAGGTGGGGATAAGTTAGCAATCTACTTTCTCTCCTTACAGAGGAAGATGTTCAGAGATTGATGACAATTAGGATGGATTCCCAAGATGCTGAAGAGAAATCAGTGTTCACAGGTACTTTAGGTAACATACTCACATAGAATTTTTAAAGTAACTAAAATAAGTGATTTTACATATTATGCTTCTCTGTAAAGAAGTATATAGATAACTGAAACTTAGAAATAAGGATGACTAACAGGTCTGAAAATCAAATTGTGAAAACACTGAACAATTATTACTGTGGGGTTTTAATGAGATTGGCCTCCAGAGGCTCATATATCTGAATACTAGTTTCCCAGTTGTTGGAACTATTTTGGATGGATCTGATGGTATTGCCTTGTTGGAGATGGTATGTAAAGGGGATGAGCATTTAGCCTGGCCCTGTTAGAGTTTATTCTCTGCTTCCTACTTGCTAATAAAGACCTACCCTCTAAACTATTGCTCCAGCTCCATGCCTGCTTGCCTGCTGCTATTATTCCCAGTACAATGGTCATGGATTCACCTTCAGAAACTATAGCCCCATCCCCAAAGAAATTCTCTTTTTTCTATAGGTTACCTTGGTCATGATGTCCCAGTACAGTGACAGACAATAACTAAAAATGTAATGCTCTGTTATTTAACTCTTTTCTAAAGTACAAAATTATATGGACCAAGGAAGCATAAGACACTATAAGAGGTAAGAAACCATGAATAGAATAACGAACATACAGTCTATTGAGAGGGATAGAAAGGTTAAAGAAAATCAACAAGTGATTATAAAATTTTATTTTGTAATGAAGCTTACGTACAGAGATTCATATTGTAAAAACTTTTTTGCACTAGAAAGACTATAGCTTTTAGAGCATCTTTAAAAAAAAAGGAGAAAATAGGAAAAGGAGCCAGTGACGTGAAAAAGGATGGCTGATACTTGTTACCCTGTTGTTCATGGCTTGGATGAGTAAAACGTTCTAGAGACAGAATGGTGCACACATTCTGGGCGGCGTAAAGGGAGGTAAAGAAAAAATGAGAAAGAAATCCAGAAGTTTGGATGTGACTGGAGGAATAAAATACATTTCTAGGTTTGGGTAGAAAGTATTTTTCTTTAACTTATCTCTTCCAAAATTTTTCAAAAACATTTCTTAAACAGAGAATGCTTATTTTCTGAAATCTGTTGAATGTTTCTTAGCAATAGATGGTGTGTGAGAGGAAAAAGAAGGTTCAAAGATATCTGATTCCTCTTACATACATTCCTATATAAATATAAAAAAAGAATACTTGAATTGAAGAAGCTTTTTTACTTACCAGATTTAGTGAACAGTGGGAAGGATGGATGTTTTTATGAATGAGATAAGATTATCTGTATTTCACCTTTGAAATGAAGATAAAAGCATGCCAAACTATGTGCTTTTAATTCATCTTAATATATGCTTATTAAAGAAAGTTTTTATTTTTAATAATTCCTTGTATTTTGGACATTATATTTCCAAATTATTTCTTCTCCATGACATCTAATAATATCCTTGCTTTCAAATTCATAACCTCTATCTTTCATTAACTGTTGAAATTTATAAAAATGTGTTCGTTCTTCCTTCCTTCCTTCCTTCCTCCCTCCCTCCCTCTCCTCCCTCCCTCCCTCCCTCCCTCCCTCCCTCCCTCCCTCCCTCCCTCCCTCCCTCCCTCCCTCCCTCCCTCCCTTCTTTCTTTCTTTCTTTCTTTCTTTCTTTCTTTCTTTCTCTCTCTGTCTCTCTCACCCTCTCTCTTTTTCTTTCTATTTTTGCTAAAGGTAGATACTTGGAGTTGAAGACTTAAGACATTAGGCAATTTTTTATGTTATCCACACAATCAACTAAGTTTGAAAATAGTCCTGAATTACATGATTGTCTTTGCTGAGCTTTTATTCATATTCACAGTCAATTTGTTTATGCAGATAATAGTGATTGTGTTTACATTCTCCAGAAAAATAAAACCATTAGGATATATGCATATTAAAACATTATATGAAATGTCAAGCCATAAATATATTGGATGGGTTTGAAGACCCAATATTACAGTTCAATCCTGATAGATATATGTTTTGAAAAACAAGATGGCCAAATTTGGTTCTGAGGTGAAATTTCAGTTGGCAAAGTATTTGCCTTGGAAAAACAGGGACATATGTTTAATCTTCAGAATCTACATTAAAAAAATCTGGACACGGTGGTGTGCAATTCAAGACCTGGGGATAAAATGAGAAGAGGCTCCCTGTAAATGACTGAATTCCCAGCCCAGCCTATTTAGCAAATGAGAGACCCTGGATCAAAAATTAAAAAGTCCATATTACCTGAGGAATGTCATCCAATGTTCACACACACACACACACACACACACACACACACACACACACACACACACACAAAGAAAGGTAAATCTTGAAGAATAGATAATGGAGGTGCACTCCAGAGGAATGACCATTACAAGTAAACCTACATGACGTAGGAATGTAAGATAGTAAATTCAATCCAGTAATGAAAACTATAGAGCATGATAATGTTTTACTATACTTGATATTACATATGAAAAAACTGGTAATGAAGTTGTTAAACAGATATACAGACATGCATGAACAAACATTGCCATTTTCAGAACAATGGTAAACAAAGTGTAGAATATGGGCATTTATGGGCCAAAAGCATCCATCTTCATGGGGAAGCTGCTAGATTGCTTGCTTTGTTTGAACAACACATCATATATTTATTTTCTAAACAACCATTTAAAGGAAAAATTTTACCGTATGACTTCTGGCTAATAAAAACCCAAGATTAATTCTCAATCTTGCTAAATATGATTTAAATGTCACCTTGGCAATAGAAAGTGGGATCGTGTGAATTTTCCCACTATTTCAATAAGTGCTGTCAAAAATACCCTCTTTTCATAATTTCCCAACCTCAAAGATTTAAATTCATTTAGTACTTTTGAAGAGACGTGTCTGTTGCCTCTAGAGAACTTTCTCTGTTCTCTCTCCACCACAATCCTGGGCTCTGTGGGATGTCTATATGAGCCTCAAATTGCAATAGCTTTATTCCATTTTCTTTAAACTCTCCAGTATCCATGGTGTCCACAGTAGGACCCAGTAGGTGCTTCTTCTGAATCTGTTCAGCATCCTTTTTGTCGTAACTGTTGGCACAGTTGGATCTGGCGCCTATCAGACACTATATTGTTCTTGGCACCTAATACATCTGCTCTTCAAAAGCACAGCTGTGGCACTGACCTTTAATGATATTCAGACAATTGGCTACATTTTATGAAACAGGAATGCCATCATTCAAAATTCCCAACATGTTCTATGGGCTTTGGAATTGAGCCAATATTTATTAAACTGTCAATAAAAAAAATAATCACCAATCATGTAGTATATTAACAAAATTTTCTCAGAATCTTTTACAATGGCAGCTAATCTATTGAGGACTTCAGTGAAGTCTCAGCAGTATAAGACTCAAGAAAAGTAAAACAGAAAGGTATAAATAATTAGAGACATTTCTATTTTGCCATGCCAGAATTTCTCAGAAACTGAATAATTCTTATTAGGAATTTTAAAGGCAATATCCTATGTTGAACAGGAGAGATGGCTCATTAGTTAAGAGTAAATACCACTCTTGCAGAGGACTTGAGGTTGGTTCCTAACAACTTTAGTTGGCTTTTCCTTTGAGCAGGCAACCAGCTCCAAAATAAAGTCACAGAGACGTATTATTAATTATGAATGCTCAGCCTTAGCTTAGGCTTGTTCCACTAGCTCCTTTAACTTAATTTAACCTATTTCTATTTTCTATCTATATTTTGCTTTAGGGTTTTTACCTTTCTATAATTCTGTATGACCTATTTTCCTGCTTCTTCTGTGTCTGGATTGTTGACCCCTGGTTTCTCCTTGTCTCTTTTTATTTCTCAAGCCTAAATTCCTCTTCATATTTATTCTTCTTTTCCTCACGTCCCACATCATTTATTTTATATTCGGCTTTTTATTAGACCAATCAGGTGCTTAGGTAGGCAAAAAGAAACAGCAACACATCTTTATATAACTAAACAGATATAACACTTCTTTACATAGTTAAATTCTTTAAAACAAAAGAAATAAGCAGCTATTTTGAGACAAAAGACAATTCCTATATATTTATTTTATTTTTATTAGTTCTTTGAGAGTTTCAGACACTGTTTGGCCATATTCATTTTACAATTCCTTTCCAATTTAGTATCCTCCATACTCACCCAAATTGGTGTCTTTTGGAAAAAAAAATCCTTCAAGATAATTTCTGCTACCTGAATTCTCTATATTCCTAAGACTGATCAACTTAGCAGATGCACTATAGAGAAAACTGTCTCTCTCTTTCCAGCAGCCCCCTGATTCGAGATGGGATTGTATGCCGACTCCTCTGTCCATGCTGGGCTTTGTATAACTAAGTGTCACTTGTTTAGGTTGCACTGAGATATTTAAAGTCTAATTTATAATTTCACAGAAAATTTTAAAAATCATTTAAGACATTTTAAAGTTTAAATACTACATAATTTCGCCCTCTCTTTCCAACACTTCCCATGTCCCTGCATTTTTTCCAAATGCTTTTTCTCTTTTGCTTTAATTATTGCTTCTATATAAAATAATAAATATTTAAATACAACCTATTGAGTCTATTTAGTTTTGCTTTTATATATGTTTTCTGGGGGATGGCCATTTGGTACTGGATCAACAATTAGTCTTCTCTAAGACTAATCATCTTAGCATTAATTAACTTGTAGCTCTTTATTTTTGGATGTGGCTCGGTGAGGTTTTCTCTCATTGGAGACACTAAAAGCCAGAAGAACATGGAGAGATGTCTTGTAGAACTTAAGAGACGATGGATAGCATCCTATCCACCAAAACTTACAATTATCATAGAGAAAACAAGACATTTCATGTCAAAGTCAGATTTAATCACTATATAGCCATGAATCCAGCCATACAGAAGGTACTAGAAAGAAAACATCAAACCAGAGAAGTTAACTACACCTACAAAAACACATGGAAAAAATATTCTAAAGCTAGCAAAATCTAAAGAAGAAAAACATATATACACACACTCTACCACCAACACCACCAACAAAAAATTAACAGGAATTAACAATTAGAGGTGATTGTATTACAATATCAATGGTCTCAATTACCAATAAAAACACACTGGCTAACAAAATGAATACAAAAACAGAAACAGAAGCCATCATTCTGTCATATTCAAGAAATACCCTTCAACATCAGATAGTCATTACTGCAGAGTGAAGGGTTGGAAAAAGATTTTCTAATCAAATGGACCTAAGAAGCAAACTGATATAGCCCTTTTTAATATTCAACAAAGTAGATTTCAAACCAATTTTTAACAAAGAAATGGAGAAGGACATTTCATACTCATTATAGGAAAGACACACCATGATAACATCCAATTCTGAACATCTATGGCCGAAATACAAGGGCACCCATATTTGAAAAAAACAAACAAACAAACAAACAAACAAACAAACAAACCCATTACTCAATCTTGAATCACACATCAAAGCTTATACATTAATAGTAGGAGACTTAAACTACCACTCTCACCAATGTACAGCCAAAAACCAAACAGAAATAATAGAGCTAACAAATGTTATGACCCATATGACCCAAACATTTATCTACAGAACACTTCAATGAAACACAAAATAATACATTTTCTTCTTAGCATCTCATAAAACATTCTTCAAAGTTGACCACCTACTCAGTGAAAAAGTAAGTCTTAAGAGACACAAGAAAATTCATATAATACCTTGTATCCTATCAGACCACCATGGATTAAGCTGGATTTCAACAATAAAAGAAACAACAGAAGTCCTAAAAACACATGAAAACTTAACAAATCTCTACAGAAATATTACTGGGTCAAGGAAGAAATAAAGAAATTAAAGACTCCCTAAAATGCAACACAAATGAATGCATAATATACCCAAAGTTATGGGAAACAATGAAAGCAGAATTAAAAGGGATGTTCACAGCACCAAGGGCCCTCATAAAGAAATTAGATAGATCTTGTACTAGCAGCTTAATAGAACATCTGAAAGCTCTAGAACAAAAAGAAGCAAATGCTCTCAAGAAAAGTAGACCACAGGAAATAATCAAACTGAGGGTTGTATCCAATAAAGCAGAAACAAAGATAGCCACACAATAAATCAACGAGTAGATCATTTTCTAATTTTCCGAGAACTTCCATATTGATTTCTAATAGTCACAAATAATATAAAATACATTGGGGTAACTCAAACCAAACAAGTGAAAGACATGTATGTCAAGAATTTTAAGTCTTTGAAGGAAGAAATTGAAGAAGATATCAGAAAACGGAAAGATTTCCCATGCTCATGGGTAGGCAGGACCAAAATCATTAAAATGGAATTCTTACCAAAAGCAATATGCAGATTCAATGCAATCCCCATTAAAACCCCAACACAATTCTTCAGAGACCTTAAAAGAACAATATTCAACTTTATACGAATAACAAAAAGTGCATTACAGCTAAAACAATCCTGTACAATAAAGCAACTTCCGGAGACATCACCATCTTTCACCTTAAGCTTTACTATAGAGCCACAGTAATACAAACAGCTTAGTATTGTCATAAAAACCAACATGTAAATCAAGTAAATTGAATTGTAGACACTGACATTAATCTACACACCTATGAATACCTAATTTTTGACAAAGAATTCAAAACTATACAATGAAAAAAGAATCTGCAATTAATGGTGCTATCATAATTGGATGTCAATATGTAGAAGATTGTAAATAGATCAATATCTACCACCCTGCACAAAACTCAAGTCCAAGTGCATCAAAGACCTCAACATAAATCCAGTTACACTGATCCAGAAAGAAAAGAAAATGGAAAATAACCTTGAATGCATTGGCACAGGATACCATTTCCTAAATATAATACCAGTAGCACAGATACTGAGAGCAACAGTTAATACATGGGACCTCCTGAAACCGAGGAGCTTCTAGAAGGCTTAGGATATGGCCAATAAGACAAAATGGGAAAAGATATTCACCACCCTATATTTGACTGAGGGCTGATCGCTAAAATATATAAAGAACCCAAGAAACAAGAGAACAAAGAAACCAAATAATCTAATTTAAAAATGGAGTATTAGACATCTCACCCTTTTGTGGAAGGGGATGGGTAGATTGAGAGGGGCAAGGCTGAAGGCTGACTGGGAGGGTTTGGGAGGGGGAGGAGGGGGATACATTGAAGGAGATGATATTTTTTTAATGAAAATTAAATTAAATAAATAAATAAAAATAGAAGCAAAAAATAAAAATGGGATATAGATCTAAACAAAAAATTCTCAAGAAAAGAATATCAAATGACTGAAAGACATGACAAGAATTCTTCTTCCTTAGCCATCACAGAAATGCAAATCAAAACAACTCTGAGACACCATCCTACACCTGTCAGAATGGCTAAGATCAAGAACATTGATGACAACCCATGCTGGAGAGGATGTAGAGCAAGGGGAACACTCCTCCATTGTTGGCGGGAGTGTAAACTTGTACAGCCACTTTGTAAATCAGTATGAAGGTTTCTCAGGAAACTGGGAATTAATCTACCTCATGATTCAGCAATACCACTTTTGGGTATAGATCCAAATGATGCACGTTTATACCACAAGAACATTTGCTCAACTATGTTCATAGTAGCACTATTTTTAATAGCCAGAACCTGGAAAAAACCTAGATGGTTCTCAAGAAAAGAATCGATTTTAAAAAAAATATGGTATATTTACACAATGGAGTACAACTCATCAGAAAAAAAGTGACATTCTGAAATTTGCAGGCAAACAGATGGAATAAGAAAGAAAAAAACCATCCTGAGTGACATAACCCAGATCCAGAAACACAATCATCTATTTCCTCATAAGTGGATTATAGGCATGAAACAAAGAATAACCAGGCTACAACCCCAGAGCAGCTAGGTAACAAGAAGGAACTTAAGACATTCACAGATACCCTTGGGAAAAAGAAATAGGTAAGATCTCCTGAATAAATTGAGATGTAAGTGGGGGTAAGTTGAATTGGGAGGGAACATGAGGAAATGGTATGTTTGAGTTGAGGAAGATAGCTTGTTAGAAGGAGTCATTTGGGGGTTAGGGAGAAACCTGGTACTAGGGAAATACCCAAGAACCCACAAACATGACCCCAGCTAAGACTAAGCAATAGTAAAGAGGGTGCCGAACTGGCCGCCTTCTGTAATCAGATTGATGACCATCCTAATTATCATCATAGAACCTTCATCCAGCAAATGATGGAAGCAGGTTCAGAGATGCACAGTTGAGCACTGGGTTGATCTCCCAGTTCAGTCAAAGGGAGGGAAGAGAGATCATATGAGCAAAGGGGCCAAGAACAGTAGAGACAGCTAACACAAGCTACTGCGAGCTGGTTGACTATGGCCTGACAGATGAGGAATCTGTAAGGGAAGAATGTGGATGACAGTTGTGTGGCTTGAGTAGTTTGTGGGGTCTCGAACCAGGATTTATCCCTGGTGCATAAACTGGCTTTTTATAGCCCATTCTCCATGGAGGGATATTTTGCTCAGCCATGATAATAGAGAAAGGGCTTAGTTCTGCCTCAACTTGATTTGACTCCCCCTGGGAGGCCTTATTGTCTCTGAGGAGTGAATGGGGAGGGGGAAGCTGGTGGGTGACTGAGAAAATGGGAAGGACAGGAAACAGTAGTTGGTGTGTAAAAAGAAAACATTTAAAATAAAGAGAAAAAAGAAGTATCTCACGTAAAATGGAATAATTGACTAGAAGAATATTTTTTCAAAACTTTAAGAAAAGCTTTAAAAAACTGTTCACCCTCCTGTTTATAAATGTGAATTTAAGTGTAAGGTTTATAAAGCACTTTCACATTGAGCAAAACCAGCAGTGCACTGTGATTATGTATTATACATGGAGCCACTAATTGAAAATTGAAGCTATGTCTACCCAAGCACTACAAGCAAAGTGAAAGACCAAAGTAAACTCATGAAAAGCCCCTATAACTCATAGATGAAAGGTCAGTATTATTTACATACAAAATCATTAACCAATATTTGCATGTGAAATTATCAATATTAAAATTGAAACTCTAATTATATAATGAAAGTATTAACTGTTGCATTAAGCAAAAACTTAAACTGACGCTACTAACCTGGTAACAGTTACAGTGAAACAAAATAGGACCCCAAACCATCATAAAGTGCTATAAGGAGGCAGCAGGTAAAATCCATCCAATCTCTATCAATATTAAGCTAAGGAATCTCATTGAATGTAATGAGACTTCCTAGACTAAGCTGTTATGATTTGGACTCATAAGTTAGGCTGTTCGTTACATTGAGGTTTCCGGCCCTGACCAGCCAGAGGTACAGACCCACAGACCTACGGTCCCAGAGTGCTTAGCTGCTTGCTGCTGCTTGGTTCCCCCAAAATGACTCAGATGCTTATATTAACTTCATGCTGTTTGGCCTATAGCTTAGGCACATTGCTAGCTAGCATTTACATCTTAACCCATTTCCATTAATCTGTCTGCCACATGGCCTGTGGCTCACCTGTGTTCCTTATATGTTTCTTTTTTGGGCTTCTGGCTCCTTCTGTCTCTGACTCCACCCTCCTCCTACCTAAGCTCTGATTTCCCCGCCTACTTTTCTTACAGTGCCTGCCATGGCCAAAACAGCTCCTTTATTTAAAGAATGATATTCACAGCATACTGAAAGACATTCCCACATGAGCTGTTGTTGTAAGAAATTCGGACAACCAAGCAAAATTACATTATTTGTGTACAGAAGATTATTTATTTTTATTTCTTTTATTTTTAGGATTATAATTTAAAATTTTTCTTTTCCTTTTCTGACTCCAAACCTTATATATATCTTTCTTTGTTGTTTTTCAAATTTATGGCCTCTTTTCCAACTAATTGTTATTACATACATACACATATATATATCCATATGCACACATGTACACACATATCTATATTTATATATATTTATACATACAAAAGTACAACCTACTGAGTTGTACTTAGGTTGTTTATATGCTGATGATTTGATATTGTGACAGTTGCTGTGATTTCCTTAGTGATGGCTGGTTTTCTTGCTCATATCATTGCTTATTTGCCAGTCAGTCTTTGTGTAGGGTTGTTTGTGCTTTGAAAGTGTGTGGTGTATATGTGTGTAATGTATGAATGTTTGTACGCATAAAAATCAAAATAGAATCATTTGACCCAAGGACATGTTGTGTAAAGTGAGAAAATTAACTATAGGCACAGTGTCACATCTTTGTACAACAATTAATGGTTAGTATTCTCCCTTGATGCACATGTAGATCATTAGCGAGGCAGAGAAGGGCCAATACCACCATCAGCTATAGTATGTTGTAATATGTTGTAATAGGGTTTTCAATGAGACAAACTCACTTGGAGATATCTCTCTGCCTATTTTTTTTTTTTAAATCCATCCATGTATCTGGAGATAAAGTAATAGACACAGAGAGAGAGGAAAATGTGTTTATGTGTTTTTAGAGAAATTAATGTACATGATTCTCGAAGGCAGGAAATCAATGCTATGAAAGTGTACAAAGCAAGCAAAGCAGTTTCTTTCTATGCCTGGTGACAGGAGGATCGGGAGGCCATGACTTCCAGCCCATATTCACCTCTTTTTTAAGGATTGTTTATTTTATAGTTTTTGTTTATGAGTTTTTTCCCAATGATGTGTGTACCACATGTGTACTCCTGCAGAGATCAAAAGAGGGTGTTGAAGCCCGTATTTGGAGGATGTTTGCATCTCAATGTGCTAATTCTGAGAACTGAAACTTAATTATCTGCAGGATCAACAAGTGCTTTTAATTACTAAGCCATCTCTCCAGTTCCGCCAGCCGAAGCCTTAAGGTCTGAGCAACAAGTGTTCAAAATAATGAATGCGCGTTTACACACAGGAGAAAACCATTGCTACAGATGGTGTGGTCAGAAAGAGGGGTCAAGATGAGATAGAACAGACAGGCAATTTATAGGTAGATAAGAAGTTCACAGGCAAATATACAGCTCATAGGTAGATTGACAGTTTATAGACAAGTAGATTTGTAGACAGCAGATAGGCAGTTTGTAGACAGCAGATAGGCAGCTGGATGTTGTGCTCTTCTACCCTGTTTTTCTCCTTACTCAGAGCACCAGTGGACCAGATAAAGCCAACTCACATTAAGGAGAACCATCGGCTTTACTCAAGTAATTATTCAAACATCAGTATCTTATAGAAAAAAAAATCACAGACCCAGAAATAACAATTAGCCCAATTACTAGGTATCCTATGGCTCTGTCACCTTATATAGAAAATCAACAATCACATATATCAAAAACTAATTTTATACCAAAACAAATTTGTTTCTAGCACACTTGTAAAAAATTATAAACACACTAATTTCATGATGATTTCCCTCTATGGAAGATAAATAACTTTGCTTTTGTTAAGTTTTCTGTACCTGGCATACGTTTATCATGTGTGTGTGTGTGTGTGTGTGTGTGTGTGTGTGTGTGTGTACATGTGCTTATGTGTGTGTGGTACATGTATGCATGTGTGTGTGTGTGATGAAAATGTTTACTTTCGTGGTTCTGCAGCTGTCATAGGATGAAGACATAAAGAACGTTGTATTAAACTGTTGTGCATTGAGGTGGTCAGAAGCCAAACCTGAGAACCCAAGTTTAGTCCCCAGGACTTGCACATGGTGGAGGGAGAGAAGGAAGTCCTGTATATAAAATGTCTGCTGTGTCCACAAATTCACTGTGGCAGGTCATAGCTTCCTACCCTATAAATAAATAAATACACAAAAGTAATAAAAATTACAACTAAAAGTGCTGTGAACCAACGATCTAGCAGCACAACTTTACAACCTAGGTCTTATAAATCCATGAATCATCCAGTCAGTCAAACCACAAAGGTAAGATCTCACGTAAACTCTTCCTGTAAGAATTATTTTTATTTTCCTTACCTAGATGGTCTCTGAAATTCAGAAGAGGGGAATTAAAATCTGACATGAGTAATTTTCTTCAAACATTAATTGCATTAATCCTTTATTAAAATTATAGTTTTTTTTAAAATAAGTCAACAAATATGTTCTTTATGAGTTAGGAAAATATTAGGTGCTCTCATTTATTGCTTGATGTTTGCAGTATGTTCGTTGTTTCTATGTAATAATTATTTATGACCACATTGAACATGAACTGTATACCTCATGCAGGTACTGTTATATGTGTATTTGTTTTTCACATGTAAAACACTAAGTAATAATTCAAAGTGTCAGTGAGTTATGCATTGCACCTTGCCCATTTTGCTAAAATGCTTTGTGAAATTCAGGCAGCTTTGGCCAGGCCGCATGGTGATAGGTGGAATAACAGTCTCACTCTTATGTCCTTAATACCAGCACTTAAAATAATTGTGTGGACACTGGGTTTTGCACACCAATATTCCTAACCTTAGTGATAGATTGTTATAAAAAACGATTCAGACTATTTGAAAGCTGTTTCATTAAATGTGCGCAAATTAAACACCCTAAAATATGTTGTGTGCTCAATAAATTTGTTTCTTTCCTCAGACTATACAGGTACACAGCCTTGTTTTGATGCAATGTGGTGCTGTAAAAGAGAAATTATGATTTTAAAATAATAGTTAACTACTGTGTTTTGGGAATTAACTTGATTTTAGTTTTATTTGAGAATCAATAGTGACCAATTATTTCCATTTTCCCAGGACATAAAATATTCCTTATATGTTGAACTTTGAAAGCAGGAAATCTGTTTCCCT
Organism: Phyllotis vaccarum; assembly: GCA_033318265.1. Taxonomy (NCBI): domain Eukaryota; kingdom Metazoa; phylum Chordata; class Mammalia; order Rodentia; family Cricetidae; genus Phyllotis; species Phyllotis vaccarum. Next base: position 3,490,241 of record JARWLC010000007.1, read on the forward strand.
TACTTATATTCTTAAAAATCTACTAGATTTACTGACAGGTACATGTAACAGTAATTTTCCATGTGAACCACCAACCTGTAAACAGAAAATTATTATTAATTATGAAAGACTGGGCTTAGCTTTGGATATTTCTGACTACCTCTTATAACTTAATATAATCTACATTCTATAAGAGGCTTGGTGACCTCTACTCTGCGTTGTATATCTTATTTCTTCAGTGTCTTCCTGGCATCTTGCTAGAAACTCTATGTGTTTCTCCCTGCATTCTCTCTCTGTGTGTCCAGAAATCCACCCTAGCTATTGTCTGTTCCGCATTTTATTGCACCAATTTTATTGCACCAGAAACACATCTTTACACAAGGTACAAACACTTACAATGGGTGAAGGCTTAGAAACCACCCACCATACAACATAGTGCTTAATCTACCACTGGCCTAAGATAGTCATTGTTTTGCCAAGGAGCATTATAACTGAAATCATGACACTCATGCATTATTTTCTTTCTTAGAGTTCCTCTTGACAAATAAAGTGTGAGTATTAAGTTCTGTCGACTCAACTATGTTAGTTTTTTGGCAGTAGGCAACAAAAGTTAAAGGTAGCAAAAGAGAAGAATAATCTTGTTATTTTTAATAACTTAAGTGTGTCAAGAAAACCAGCACAATGAGAGTTAATTTGGACCTCTGGATGAACTTGAACCAGAACCAAGGGGACTTGACTTTCGTTTCTCATGACTCTTCTAGGAATGTCAGTCACTGACTTAGTTAAGCACAGACAGTATGAAAGATCATGTTGTAGATACGGGCTGCCAAGAATGTCCTTTGTGAACAAGAGAAAAGCTCACGACAGGAAGGTTCCTGGAAAAAGGAAGTGCTGGGCAGTAGGAATGAGGAGGCTCAATATGCTATTTTTCTTAGCTTAGAGACAGAAAATAATGCACACTTGTTTGCTAAACAACAAAATGACAAAATCAGAGTGTAGGTTCAGGTCCGATGGTTCCCAAGAAGTTCCCCAGATTTCTCTTGCCTTTGATGTTATTATTTATGTCAGTGGAAGACTATGACAGAGATCTATGGTATAGATAGGAGTGAAGGATTCTTAAGTGTCATTTGAAGTAATTCTGGAAACAAGAAGGAAGCATGTACTTCCTTCAGCAGGAAGTTATTCCCAGAGTTAAAATGACTCCATTTAAAATTAGAAGACATGGATAGTCATCCTAACCAAGTTAAAGCTATTAGTGGATCTATTTCACTTTATCCTGACCCTTTCTTTCAAAGAAATGGAAGATGCAAAGTAGCAAATGCAATTACCTCTTCATTTCTTGAAATGATATCATAAGTGTCCTAAGGCTCTCTGTCAACTTCACCGTGCCCTATTTTCTTTCTTTCCATGAATTTATTTATGTTTCAAATTAATACCGCAGCATATTACAGATTATAATTTTTTGAAGGTTAATGACACATTTTATACAATAGAAGCACTGTATATTTATTTAACACTATATCTAACATTTATTTTCTTTATACTCTTGGTTATACTTCTTTGGTAACTATTTCTTGTTTCCTCCAAGATAGATTCTTCTTCCCAAGGATAGAAAACCATCAATGTACTTTCCCATGTCCTGGAAGCTGAGACAATGGCTCATAGTGAATGTATGTGTGTGTCCTTTCTCCCCCGCCCAGGTTCCTGTGTGGAAACCCAAACCTACAATTTGACTAAGAAGTGGCAGCTTCATCAGGTGATTCTATTACAAGAGTGTAGATGCTTTAGATGGAATTAATAATCATAAAAAGGTCCAGAAGCCTCTTTTTCATTTCTGACATGAGAAGATACTTGTGAAACTTGTGCTCTGTGGAAAACTTCCTGTTCAAGCTAAGCACAATGGAATTTGGTCTCCAGAATGAGAAATAATTTTAGGTTCTTCATAAATATAACATTAGGTTCTTTGGCTCTTTGTTATAGTAGCTTAAACTAGCAAAGGCCAATAGACACCAAGAATAAACAAGAATGAACTTTCTAGTAGTTGAAGCACATGGGATAGTTTTCCACACAAATTAAGACTTTTTAACTTCCATGCAGCAAAAGTAGTAGAACATATTTGTCATACCAGCACACAGGAAATTGAAGTAACCAGGTTTCCTTTTATCATCCATGACAGGGTGGGACTTTGTGGTGATGCAGCTGTTGAGGAGAGTCACATATCTGTAAGTTGTATCTTATCCATTATCTGTAAGTAAGCCCAATAAATATGTTGGTTTACCAAGCTGGACATTATCGGGATGGATTGTTATCTTGATCTGTCTTTGAAGATGTATCTTGAGGGAGTGGATGTTCACTCATATTACTCCAGAAAAATGTAATGAAACAGACCTACAGATATAATTGAATCTCAGTGACTTTTATCTTGTGGGCATTCGCTCTGAGAGAGGGTCCCAGAGAGCGTAAGGTGGTTTTAAACTCTCTATGTGACTGAGTGGTCCTGAGACTTTGGCTCTCTTTGCCTTTCTTCCAAAGTGTTGAGACTGCAGCAGTGACCACCACGTGCATCTTAATCAATGCTTTTGTAGATCAATATTTTACAACAGAGAAAATATTACAACTAAATTGCAACAGCATGTGACTTTTCCATCTGACCCTCTATTACAGAAGTTTGTTTCTGTGAAACATTTAGATTTTTTTTTTTTAGTCTGAATTGGGATGATGTGCTGTCACTTTGCCAATATCTGACTAATTTTCTATATAAAGATCAAATAAAAATTACTCATTTCCTGGACAAGACATATATACAGGAATACATTTTAGACTAACTGGGTCATAGAATGTAAATGTGCAAAAAATCACATGGTATGCTCTCCTGTGAGAAAAAAACAAACTCCCATTTCTCAGTAAGTATGATAAATGATTAGTTGAGAGATTAAATTAATACAAAAAGTTTGTATTAAATGTAACTATCTCAAATTATAGTTTTCTAGTACATGTACATGCACACATTTTTTATGAGACTTGGAAAATCAAGACATGGGTTTGCCTAATAGAACTATGAAATAGAAATTAGAAAAGATATGTTTTGTGAGATTTTATTTCCTTGCATATTACATACTTGTTCATAGGTGATATCTTGGGCTTATCTTACATTATTATATCAAGATAATCTTTGAAGTTCATATATCGCCAAATTTGGACAGAGGGATGCCTTTGTGGTTACACATTAATATGTAAGTTCCTTAATGCTTAAGTTAGAGTGTACTTGTTCTTGAATGTCAACAATATGGTCAGCATGTGGAAATAGGTACAGGTTAAATTTAAATTGATTCAAATTAATTGAACAAAGGCCTACACTAGAACATATTTACATTCAACATTCCATTTGCTTCTGTTTTCATGCTGATTCTGTGAAAAGAATAGTTTTGTATATTACCATTTGATTAGAAGCTATTCTGCCCTGTTTTCAATGTGTCCTGTGAATCAGGAATGAACAAATAGATATTTTAAGCACTGTGTGTGAATCCTATGCATATCATGTGTGTACAGAAGCAAGTGTACAGAAGCGGAGTCACCTTTCTGGCACTGAAAGACCTTTGGAATGTTGGTCGGCCATCATTCACACACCAAGCTCTTTTTGTTCTGCTGACAGTTTGTGATTTCTGATGGGTGTGAAATGACAAGACGGCATTGGAATTTTGTTTGCTGTCAATGTCCTTATGGAATCTGACGAGTGTGTCAAACAGTAGAGTGAAGTGTGTGTTAGAAATAGAACATTTGTTTCATGATGTAAATGTTGACATGCTTTTCAGTTTTGTTAGGTAACTCCTAGAACACTTCAGAAGGTGAAATTTGTATGTCAAGTCTGCTGAACACTTCATTTCCTGATTTTACTCCTTGTAAAACTTAGAGCAACTCGAGATTTCCAAAACTTCTACTCCAAAAGAGCTGGAATTATTAAAAGAATAGCAGCTGGCACAGATTCAGATGTATAATCTTCCAAGGGAGATCAAATTTAACCCAGTTTATCCTTGTTTCTCTAAATCACTGACCATATAATTATAGAAATAAACATATAAATTTATGCTACCGACACTTCCAGACACTGAATGATCCATATGTTTTGTCTGAACCATTTTATCAGATTCACATCTTCAGGAGCTAGTAATCACAGTGACATGATGTAGCACCTTGGACGTTGCTGAGGGGACCATCTGGAGGAGGTTCCTTTCAAGATGGAACATTACATGAGAACATCCTCACACTGAAACTGCAGTGTCAGTATTGGGTGAAGTACAATAAACAAAGCGAGCAAAGTGGGTAGCAAGTTAGCAGCGGCTTTGCTCTGCAGTAAGTGACCGCCTCGTGGTGGCCTTCTTAGATGATGTAAGGAGCTGAGGGAGGGAAAGAGGGTGGTAGATCACAGAACAGTGAGACAAGAACATCATATTCTGTGGAAAATATCAGAGCAGGGGCAGGGGAAGAAGGAGGGAGGGAAGGACCAGAGCTGAAAGTTTATATGCGTAAAACATTAAACAAAATTCTTTATAGAACAGAATATAAAATATATAAGTAATGTATATATCCCAAATATGTATTTAATTATTATTGCTGGTTTTATTGTGTTGAACGATCCAGAAAATATTCCTTGTATGTCATGAAAAAAATCACCTTTTAAATGCAAATAAATGGAAAAGAAAATAAAATGTTTAAAAATTAAAATAATTAACAGGAACTGCAGTGACAGCAATTTACCATCACAGAAATGATGTAATCAGAATCAGGACCTCCATTTAAAAATATATCCACATGCTGACTGAGTGAGTGTGATTATCATTCACTCTCAATGGGAGGATCAAAGAATTCTAGTAAGATACATCCTGAAAATTTGTGAAAAACTAAGGTTAAAATTAAAAATCCTTATTATTTTATGCATATCTACTCTTAAGAATGGTGGTGAGCAAAATCTAATAAAAATGATTAGACTCATATTGATTTATAATTATAAGAATTATGAATATAATTATGGCCATAGTTCATCAAAAGGTGTTAATAATAACACAGTTTTGATGAGCATGATCTTTTGAATGAGATAGTAATAAATGACACCAACATAAGTTAGTATGAGAAAGAAAACATTAAAAATTGAAATGATTACATTTTACATAGCAATGCTTGATAGCCACCAGAGTCTTCAATTAATAGAAGAGTAACTTTGGAGTCTTCAAGTTATGAGGATGTGTAATACATCTTTGTGTATATGTTGTAAACAGACATATGGAAATCTAGAGGCAGTGAGGCTGAATAGAGGTCCCAGTACTCAACCAAGGAGAGATCTGGAAATATAAAATGGAAGACACGGCGCAGAAGTTATGGCTGAAAAAATAGTAGGTAAAAAATTAAAGACTTCAGATACAGTGTATGGTCATAACTTAGCTATGACATTAAGTGAGCCCATTGCTGTTAGACTGGAGAAAACCTATGCAAACAAAGCCTGACAGGCAGCCGGAGTCTAAGGAGAGAGCAAGGCAAGTAGAATCTCATGAGACTCCACCAAAGAAGGACTACATTCTGGAGAGTTAGAGAGACTCCTACCAAATACTTGGGGAAATAGAAATTTGTACTCAAGTGAAATTAGAAATTAATAGAATGATAATCTCCAAATACTCTACCATCTACAACTATCCCACCCAAGACAAGTATTGACACTACGTCTTTTTAGGAAGTCTTAACAAACCAGGAGAGGAGGCATGGCATCTAAATGGAGTAATGAAGCTTGCACAGTATTTGTAATATTGTGACTTTGTAGAGAGTATCATAAAATAGTTATGTGATTTATGTATAAAAATAAGAAAATCTCATGGTCTAGACAACAATAAAACATTGAGAAATTGGAAGATCTGTAATAGTTTAAATTTTCTAAAGACTTTTAAAGAAAGTCACTAATAAATTTAAAACCTAATTTTAGGATTTTAGAAAGAACTATTTATAGATGAGTGATTTTTATTAAGCCATATTCTTGAATTTCAATAAAAGACAGAGAGAGAAAGTAAAAAATTGAGGATTTCACGCTATTAAGATCACACAAAGGAACAAGAAATTTTATTCAGGTGGTATGTTAGAGAGAAAGAAAAGAACTCATACGGTCACATGACAGATCAGGAGAGGTTGGGTCATATATTTAAAAAAGTAACCTCATAACTAAAAAGCTGAAAGCAAAAAGGTTGGAGAGATGATTAGTTATTCAAGTATGTGTCATGCAATCATGAGTACCTGGGTCAGATTCTAACCCCAGTGTAAAGGGCAGACATGATGGTGGGCACCTATAACCGCAGAACTGGGAGCCAACCCCCATGTAAAGAGCAGGCCTGATGGTGGGCACAAAACATCCTGGAAATCTGGGTGCTGTGAAGATATCAAATCTACAAATGCTGAGACTAGAAAGGGAGAAGAAACCCAAGTCATAGGTACAGAAAAATTTTCAACAAAGTCAAAGAACAAAATTTTTCTAACCTAAAGAAGCAGATGCCTGCTAAGGTACTAATGACAAACAGAACACCAGAAGAGATATGCTTCTCAGGACATAATAATCAAAATTCTAAATGTACAGGACAATGGAAGAATATTAAAATATGTAAAGGAAAAATCTAAGTAACACATAAAAACAGATTTATTCTTTATGTTGATTATGGAATAGATGTTTTTATGTTAAATCAATAGTTTCTATATGTGGAAAGATGCAGAGGATCTTTATATGTTACTAGTAAAATAAGTCAATTAATGGGAGACAAGAAGTTTGGGAAATCCATTTTCCCACACAAGCACTATAATAACTAAAAGGTAAGTACTAAATGTTTACTCATACTGAATGGTATCACAATGGTGGGGGTGGTATTGCTTTTCCTTGATGGACATTGGTTTATTGGTTAGTATTTTACAAAACACAGGACTGCCACCACACAAAGAATTTCTGCTGTAAAATGTTGGCAGTGGTGATGAATCCTGGTAGAGGATATACTTAGTCTTCTGAGTGCTTACCTAAGTGGCTGTACCAATAATAGACGAGAGTCTTGCAGCTTGCTCTGCTGGATCATATGGCTTTTCTAACAGTATATATTGGCATTTTTCTTTTAATTCTAAAAGTCCATATGAAAATATCTTCTAAATTAAGTGATTTAAATACATTAACGTGTGTGTGTGTGTGTGTGTGTGTGTGTGTGTGTGTGTGTGTGTGTGTGTGTGTGTGTATGCATGCATGTGCCATGCACAGGTGGCATTCTTGCAGGAGTTGGGTGTCTCCTTCCACGATGTGGGTATCTAATTGATATCAACAAAAGCGCCAAGTCTCTGTTTCTTTGATGGGTATATAAGTACGAACTCAAATTAACAAACTGGCAAGCATAAAATATATCTTAAATGCCTAGAATATTGATAAGTGGCAATATATAGAGATTATTTTAAAGCTGTTTATCTTGAATAATATGAAACTGATACGTTCATGTATGTGTGCCGTTGTGTGCTTATATGGACTACATGCCTGGAGGTGCTGCTGGTAGAGGTCAGGGCATTGTCAGATCCCTCAGAATTGGAGTTACAGGTGACCTGACCCACCTGATACAGGTGCTGGGTAAAAAACTTGAGTTCTATGCAAGAGAAGAAAATGCTCTTGACAGATGAGACATCAAATCAGCCCCATGGTTGAAATGTTATATGTTATTGTACAATTTTATGCAATATTTTTGCATGACCAAATATAAGAAATTGATTAAAATATTTATTATATATTGTTTGAACAGACTCTGTAAAAATACTTGCATATGAATTTTCGACACTGTGCCTCTGAAGCAAAAAGTTCTGCAAGTGATACATAAATATTTTATTTCTGTCATGGAATAATTCAAAATTCATGTTAGTATGTGCATTTTACAAAATATGAGAAATGCTCTGCTTTATATTCTCATGTACATCATCACCGTAGGTGGGTGAAAATAACAGTGATGGGTTTTGTTGGGTTCTGTTAAAAAAAAGGCTGAAATCCATTGTCTCAGGTTTCTGTTTTAATAAATCAGAAAGTTGATATAGTGATTAATTATAAAAATATGTGTCACCATTAATAAGAAAAAACCTCTCACAGTGACTGAGATCCTGTCTGTTAGCTGGAGGTTCTCAGCTACTCCTCTCCTGCCCTTCTCTTCTTTGGGGGCTAGGGAGTGAACATGGGTCTGCTGCATGTTACACAAGATACCTTTCACCTGCAGTCACGGCCCTTGGCTATTGAAATGCAGCCCTCCACTATAATTCTCAAATTATAGTCCTCCTGCCTCCACTCACTCCAGTGCTTGGAGTACTACCATTCCCTTCTTTTTACTGATGTCTAAGATATTTTATCTAAACCTTAATTTTGTTTCTTTGTTTACTATTACTTTCAGATAGGTAAACTTCTAAATAAATAGTTACAAGGAATTCTGATTTCATATAGAAAATTATTATAGTCCTGAAATCAGATCAGGATGTGGGCTTTATAATGATACTGACTGTAAGTTTGAGACCTATAAGTCTTCTTAAGGATAATTGGAGCATTATTTTTAGATTTCTAATTTCTGTAGTGTCTAAAATATTGTTTAACTTGGGATTTTATAAAATATAGCTGGCCAACACTGTTACAGCATAAAGTAGTTTGTCTAAGGCAAGTATGATGGTTTGTTATCTCAGTCATGAAAATTACTTGCAGAGTGGATTGCCCATCTGCACAGGCTTGGAATACAAATGACCCAAATGTCACATCTTAACTGATGCTACCATTTTATGTGCTTTCCAGAAAACCATTCATAAAATCCATTTTTGTGGTTCATCTCAGTCACTGGTTTTCCTGAACATCTTTTTTTAGGAAAAAAAAAAGTGCTTTCTTCATTTTTTATAGCATTTGCATGGGGAATAAGCTTACGCTTAGACAAATTAAAGACCTTAGTGTCACATTATCAGCTGTATGTAAAAACAGAGGTCACAAAGTCAATCAAATGCTACGCATAGCATGGGCAACTTTCCAAATCCCAATGCTCTTCTCTGTTTAAACTGAAAATTTCTGAGCAAAAGAAGGCCAGAGGTCACTATATGCTCTAACGTATGAATTCCAAGAAAGCTGGTGAAGCTCATTCTATAATTATCAACAAAGTAAATGTTATACTGAGTTAAAACATTTTTTTTTTAAATGAATCTCTGGTCTACTCATGGTGACATGTAAAGATCATAAGGACTACCTTAATTTGCTTTCTATCATAGCGATAAGCAGAGGCTATGGAGGATAACTATTTGATGGCTCGGTCTCCAGGTCCTTGCCTTGAGTTCCTGATGGATAGTAAGCTGGAAGACAACCTAAATAAAACCTTCCTAAAGTCTGTTTGGGCCGGTGTTTTATCAAAGAATAGAAAGCAATCATAGAAATAGAAAGCAAACTCAAAGAGAAATTGTTGCCAGAGTGCTAGAAATGCAGACAGTGGAAGCCTCGCTTGTGAAGTTTCCCAGGGATGCAAAGAATTGGGATATATCTAAATTAAGAATCTGAGGTTTCTTGTTAGTTGGGATGGAAGGATCAACAAGGGACCGGCTCCAGTAATGTGACTGACACTTTTGCTTCACTGAGACAACTGGTGCTGGTTACCTAGGACAGAAGAATCAGCTGTGGTTAATAACAGAATCACCTTCACTGCATAGCTTATTAGGGTCAGCACACAGAAGCAATAGTCCAGAGATGGCCAAGACTACATCTCAAGCTGGCAGAAAATTTGGAATGTAGAGGAGTCTTCCAGGTGATACCAGTTTCGGTGTCATGAAAAGTAGAGGATTAACAGGGTCTTGGTGGAAGCTGGGCTTGACATAAGAGGCATTGGTAAAGGCACAGCCTCGGGTACAATGGAGACTTCAGAACTGAAAGAGTTATGGAGAGAGGCTGATGATTCCAGCAAGACTGGAATCCCTAAGTAAACATGAAAGGCAGAGAAGCCTTTGGTAAAATTACAGCCTGAGTTTTAGTGAAGACCTAAGCATATTGGAGATGACAGGATGTGGAATAACTGACAAGGAAGGACATAAAAATTAAAATGGGACAGAAGCAAAAGGAAGAACATGGCAGAGCATGGCTAGCAGTGATGGAGAACTTAAGGATACAGACCTGAGGCTCACTGGCTTTCTTCTTTTTTCTTTTTTATTATTTCATTCTATAGCCATAGATACCTATTGATGTGAGAATGTCTTTTAATATCCTGTGCATATCAATCTTTAAATAAAAAACTGTTTTGGCCATGACAAACACCATAAAAAAATAAAAAATAAAAATAGTTAAAAAAACAACAACAAAGTCAAAAACAAGTTAAGGCAACTGCCCAAAAAACAACACATAAAAAACACAAATAAGCCAAGGTCACATGACAAGACAAATTAATAACAATAAGTTAAGTTAAAATAAAAGAACAAACTAACAAAATACCTAAACCATAAACCAAACAACATAAAACTAATATAAATATACAAGTCATTTTAAAAAGCCAAAACCATAACAAACAACTGAACAGTCTAAGACAACAAATCTCACATTGGGTGCCATCTATTATAATAGGTTTTTTTTGACCTTGGGCGGCTAGAGATTTAGACTTATATATTTGTTGTCTTAGACCACTTAGCTGCCTGCTGCTGCTCAGGCCTTTAAGAACGGTTTAGATGTTCATATCAATTTTATGTTTTTTTGGTTTATGGTTTAGGTATATTGTTTGTTTTTTTAATTTAATTTATTTTTATTAATTTGTTTTGTCATGTGGCTTGTCGTTTATTTGTGTTTTTTATATGTTGTTTTTCTTGGGCAGCTGCCTTGATTTATTTTTGGTTTTGTTTTTTTTTTTATTTATTTTGATTTTTTTAATTTATTTTTTATGGTGCCTGTCATAAAAACAGCTTTTTTAATTTAATGATTGATATTTACAGCATATAGAAAGACATTTTCACATCAACCTAAATCTCACTTTGTAGTCCAGGGTCCAACTAAGTTATCCTCCTGCCTCAGCGTTCAGGGTGCTGAGAGTACAGGAGCAAGTCATCACACTTGGAATGACAAAATTATTTAACATCCACCGTAGTGAATAAATTCTCCAACTACTAAAACTTGTAAAAGTTTACACATTAAATTAGTAAATTATATGTTGTATGAAATACAAGTTCTATAAAGTAGATACAACTATTTTTCTAGTTATATTACTTAAATTTGTTTTTATCTAATCAGATATTGTTTTAAGTATATGCTGACTGATTAATAGTTTGATTCCATAAATTGTTTCCCAGGATATAAAAATCTCATTTAATCTTATGGCCATAAATATAAAGAGTAACACAAGAAAGATCATGCCTATAGAGCCTGAAACAACTTTCACATTTATTTGTCTATCTCAAATTTTGTATATTTGCCTTTAACTTTTAAACTAAATTTGACTCACGAAAGAAACAATTGTCCATGTTAGACCCTTATCAGAGTTAAATATGTCAGATAATTGCTCTGGCATTTGGTTTCTGGGCTGGTCACTCTGCTTTGAACAACTAATAAAAGCCAAGGCCTCATCAAGATATAGTAATTTAACTTTTCTTTTCTTGTTTCATCCTGTATTAATAAAACATCATGGTTAGAATGGTTTGTAAAAAAACAGAAATTAATTTCTTACAATTTTAGAGACTGAGACGTTAAAAGCCAATGGTGCTAGCACTGCCAGGGTCTGATGGGAGCCTACATTCTGGTGACGCATATTGTCTACGTGTCAGTTGATGGAGGTAGTGAATAAACTCTCTGTCTTTTCCTTTGTAATATGACAAGTCCTCTTAAAAAGGACACTGATTCCTTTTATGAGCATATTAGATCCCCCCAAATTCAATTAGAGATCACCTTCGCAAGTTAGGATTTTGATATATGATTTCAGATTTTAGAGGATAATGTACAAATTTGCCATGATAGCATGTGGGCTATTATCTTAGAGTCTTATTGATGTGAGGAGACACCATGACTATGGCATCTCTTATAAAGAAAAGCATTCAATTGGGGCGGTCTGACAGTTTAGAAATTTAGTTCATTGTCGTCATGGTGGGAAGCATGGTGGTACAGACAGACATACATGGTGCTGGAGAAGTAATTGAGAGTTTTATATCCAGATCATCAGGAAGAGAGACACACTCTGTGCCTGGCTCAAGCATCTGAAACCTGACAGTCTACCCCCAGTGACACACTTCATCCAACAAGGCCATGCCTCTTACTAGTGTCATATTCCTTATTGGCCTATGGGGGCCATTGTCCCGACCCATGGTACTTAATGGGGTCCAGGTCACCTGTAAGGAGGGAATGACAGGGACAGGAGACATGAAGAAGGACCATGAGACTGTTCAAGTAGCCAATTTTTATTTTTTTCCAAGACTGCTCATATATGCTTTTGCAGGGTTGCAGGTGCATGAAGAAGGGAGGGTTAGTAAGGGGGCTTAAAGCCAAAACTTGGCTAAGGGTTAGGCAGTTATGTGCCAAGAATGTGCTTAGGTAAAAAGGCCAGTATGTTCCCTTGTAGTTTTTCTGAGAACTGTCTAAATCTTTAAAAAATGAAGAAGGGGGAATTATGAACTTTAGTTGACTCTTGGCTAATGAACCGGCTCCTACCAGGCCACTTTAATACAAACAACCAAACTCTACTCCCTGGTCCCCCTAAAACTTATGACAATCTCTTCTTTGCTACAAGAGAATGAAAGAGCAGGTCAGATCCTTCTAACATACAATGGAGCAGAGTGTACATTATTGCTCTAAACGGGGGAAAAAAAAAAGTATTGTCAGGAAATGCTTGACCAAAGCAAGACTGAAAACCAGCAGGGCCAACACCAAACTCTGCATCTCCCTGTCTGAGGTCAACGTGCTCTTCAGATCTCCAGCTCCTCTCAGCTTTGGTGACAGCAGCACACTTCATTCTCTTGGGCTGCTTCTTGTGTCTGTTAGCATCTCTTCTCAGCACATATCCCATGGCTCTGACATTTCTGATATCTGGTTATTTCTAACAAAATCCAGGTTTCACTTTCAAAGCCTTCACTCAATAGCCACCCCTAATACACGACTGGTCTCAGTGATCTTCCTTCTTCTTGGATGAAATTTCCATGCTCCATTTCTCATCCTTGACACTTAAGCCAGAACCACATGACTGAACCTGCTAAACTTGGCAACTTGCTGGGCTGGAATATGCCACCTTCTTCAAATAAATTTTTATCAGCTTTCTGCTTTTGGTGAGTGAGATTTCCTTAATTCTTTTTCTTATGTTGGTTGCTTAGATGAATGGGATTTTGCTCTGAGGTCAAAACTACCTTTATTCCATTTAGCAACAGACTTTAACTTTCTAATCTCCTTGAGCACTACACTTAGCTCCATTACACTTGCTGGTTCTCTCTTTTCCTCAGACTCAGAATCTTGCATTTTTTTTCTTGCTCAGTCTGCTCCTTTTCATTATAGATCTGCATAAGAGTGACCATATAACAGAGCCAATAATAGGCCGTCTCAATCTCTCCTCTGCCAATGCCATTAATCCCAAACTCTTCAATTTTGCTGCAGGAAAGTTGTTTTTTGTTTTGTTTTGTTTTGTTTTGTTTTGTTTTTTTGAACAGGAGCAGGCAGCAGTAACACTCTTCAGCAAAATATCACAAAAGTCTCTAGACCATATACTAACGTTCTTCTCTGAAATCTCTTGAACCAATCCTTCACAGTTCAAATCACCCTTAGTACCACTGTCTTACACATTCTAATTGGTATGACTCATTAGCCCAGCTTAAAATATTCTGTTCCTTACCTAATCCAAAGTCTCAAAAACCCACATTCTACCAACAAATGACATTGTCAAGTCTGGCACAGCATTACCCTGTTCCCTACAGGAATTAGAGATCCACGGCACCATTTTAAAAAATTAGAAAGTGTAGTCTTGGAGTAGGTGTGGCTTTTTGGAGGAAGTATGTTACTGTATATTGGGCTTTTAGGTTTCAAAAGCCCAAACCAAGCCTAGTTGCTCTTCCTCTGCCTTCTGACTGCATACCCAGAAGTAGAACTCTTAAGTTACCTCTAAAGCAGCACGTGCCTTCATGTGCCATGTTCTTTGCCATGAGGATAAAGGACTAAACCTTTGATGCTTTTCTTTAAAGATTGCTGTGGTCATGTTATCTCTTTGCAGTAATAGAATATTGGCTAAGAGATGGACTATTACCAAATACAAATTCTGATATAAAGTATGATAGATTTCAAAATCATTTATGAAGAAATATTTCTTTAAAAAATTAAAATAAGTCAAAGGAGAATTTTTATAGCATTACTAATCAATTATGTTTTGTACATTAGAATAAGCTATCACAATATTTTATAGATCAATGACTATAATTTCCTGTGAATTTTCACCTGTTTTTCTACAAAATGTAGTTAGATGTAGATCAAGTTTTTAAAGGTAAGATACATTATAAAACAGCTCACACAGAACTAGATTATAAAATCAACCTTTGGGCATTAACAAGAACATTATATTGTGTTAATTTCTCCTGTAAAGACTGGACACTCTTATTCCTCCAAGCACAGAATAGTTGTATTTAAAGTAATTTAATTTGCCTTTATATTTGATGAAGACTATTATGTGGGTGAAAATTAAAATGTCAGAGAAAGTTCTTTCCTATATTAAAAAAATGTGACATTAGCTATAGCCTCATTGGCATGAATTTATATTCTGCAAATGAAATATTTAACTTCCATCATAGGTCTACTCCAATCACTTCTGTGTGCCCATAAGATTGAACATGGTGACTTTCTTTGAAGAAAGCAGATAGAATAAAAAGATAAGTTCCCTTAAAGTATAATTTTTAGAAGGAGAAGTTATGAGGCTAAAGGCTAGTAAAGACGTGGTTTGAAAAGGTGATCACCATGGCACCTAATTCCTTCCTTCTTTTCTTTTTCCTTCCTTCCTTCCTTCCTTTCCTCCCTCCCTCCCTTCCTTCCTTCCTTCCCTCTCTCTCTCCCTTCCTCTCTCTTTCTCTCGCTCTTTCTTTCCCCTTTTCTTCCTTCCTCTCTCTCTCTTCCCCTCTCTCTGCTTTCTCTTTCTTTCTCTCTTTTTTTGTAACAGTGAATGTGCAAATTATTCTTAGTATCTGTTCTCCATGCCTATTCAGGACTTAGGAAAAGCATAAAACTACAATATTTATTTCTGTGCTGCAGTCCAGTAGAATACTTAAGGGTGAACCCAGTCTTATTGAAGACAGGTGGGTTGTTTATTTTATCTTAGTGTGGGGAAGTTTTAGAATAGTCAGTAATTGTCATCTATAAATGAATGAAATACAAATCACGTCTGTGTTAACCTATGCTGACTCAACTAATTTACTTAAAAATAACTGAACCTAATTAGCATGCTTTACTTATAGATTGAATGTCTCTATGTAGTATCACATTGTTTGTTGGTTATTGTCAGCTTTGGTGTTTAATGAATTGGCACAAATGCAGAATTATTTGTGTATATCAGTAATGTGTTGGTATTCATTAAATAGTGGATTTGAAATGCTCTTTAGTACAAAGAAAATTGTTTGAAAAGTTAGCTGGGGGGTGACTTAAAAGAATGCTAAAAATAATTGTCAGGCTCTAGTTCACCTTTTATTCTAAAACAGGGAAATACTGCTAATTCCCCATGGGAAGACAGGGAAAATGTGAAACCCTGGGAATTTTCAGCTTCCCTTGCTTCTGTTTACCAGATGCTTTGACCATTAGACAAGTTCCAAAGGAAGTGATTTATATTTGTTTCCCCCAGAGAATACTAGGTATTAATAGGTCTCAGTAGTTGAAAAATTTAAAAGTTTTTTTTTTTTATGGGCCGTATAATAAAATGTGAATATGCAGAATTTTCTGGAAAATTTGAAGGTATTAGGAGCAGAGAGAAGGCTTGGCATATATGTGTGAATTTTACCAAACCTGATGACTTATAAAAGTCTCATTGGAAGAAGAACATGTTTCCTGCAAGGTTTGCTTTGACCTCCAAACAAGTACCGTGACACTCTTGCCATCTCCTCAAATAAATTAATAATAAAATAACAAATAAGTAAGTGAATGCAAAAATACTTAAAGTTCAGTTATTGGTACACTTGCACTCTAACCTCTTTTTACTGCATGCAATGTGCAGGTTCTAGGAAGGTTTCTTGCATTTGAGACCCAGTGTCTTACTCCGTACCTCCAGATGACAGGAGGAAAGGCTTACTTGTGATGACTATTGTGGTGTTAACAATACACCAGTGTTCCCAGGAGGTCCCTAGTGCTGAATGGTTGCAGCTTCATTCCCCTTGTTTCTTCCCTACAGACAGAACAGATGCAGAGATAGTCTCTTCTTGTAATGCTCGTGCAGCAGAGACAATTATTTTCTTTCTCTTTCAAGATTTACCCTAGTTTCTTGTTCATGTTGCTGACTAAACTAGGTTAATAATAAAATTATGGGATGAGCGTGTAATTTAGTGGCAGAAGAGTTTCCTATAAATCATGAGATCTGTGTTTAATCCTCACTACTATGAAAGGTAATCTAATTGTTTTATCAAATAACAATTAATAATTGTACAGATTAAGGCTAATCGTTCCAAGATAATGATCAATCTAATAAATGAAAAAGAGACAAGATGCATTTTCATACCATAAAATTAAACCTATAATGGTTGTGTTTGATAATATTTAAAGCAAATCAATTGAGCAAAACAAAATTTAGTTTTGTTAATTATTTTCTTTCTGTCCTATATTAAAGATATTTAATTGTATAAGTCTGTATTATCATTTCTATTATATGGACAAGAGTTTTCATTATAATAAAGTGATTAAACTAAAAAAGTCTAAATACCATTTGAATACAGAGAAAGCAGCTTTGTAATCTATAAATTGTTGTGAGATTATGTTCTGGCACATTGTAAATATTTGTCCCCACTACTGGTTTGATAAAATGCTGATTGGCCAGAAAGCAGGTAGGAAATGAGAGTGGGGCTACCAGATTAAGAAAACTCTGGGAAGAGGAAGAGTCAGAAGGAGATGCCAGCAGATGACGAGGAAAGAAGGCCAGAGTGCTGATCTGAGAAAAGGTACTAAGCCATTTGGCTAATCATGGGTTAGTTTAAGAGTAATGAGCTAGCAATATGTCTGAGCCATAGTCCAAGCAGCACGAAATTAATGTAAGCTTCTATATGTTTCTTTGGGACTGCTAGTTTGGACCTCAGGGGCTATACAGAGCTAAGCAGCTGAGGGTGGGTTTGGATCTTGGAACTAGTCTAAGCCAGAAACTAATTACTACAATGAATAACAAAGCTCTACCTTTATGCAGCTTTTATGGGTATTTTACTAATGTGGGAATGCCTTTCTATATGCTGTGAATATCAATCTTTAAATAAAGGAGCTGTTTTTGCCCTTGACAGGCACCATAGAAAAAGTAGGCAGAGGAATCAGAATAGTAGGAAAAGAAGGACGGAGTCAGGGAGAGACCGAGCCAGACGCCCAAAGGAGCAACATGTAAGGAACACAGGTGAGCCACGGGCCACATGGCAGACAGTTTAATGGAAATGGGTTAAGATGAAGGAGCAAGCTAGCAATGTTCCTGAGCCATAGGCCAAACAACATGAAGTTAATATAAGTGTCTGAATCATTTCTGGGGGCCTGAACAGCTGTGGCGGGCAGCTAAGGGGTCTAGGGCTGCAGGTCTGTGGGTCTGGGCATGAGCTGCCGGGGGCCAAGAAACATAATTACAACAGATGGCTTCTCAACGTGGGCCGAATATCCACTTAAAGCCTGAAAAGGTTTAAAAAGGGTTCTAGATCACAGAAACTGAGCCAAGGAAGCTTCCAAATTGTGTATATGAAGCGGGTCATTGTACAAAGAAAGTGTGGCATCCCAGGTAACATTCTAAATGGTGTTGGTGTAAGCTACAATCAGGCCAGTTCCTGAAATCTCACTGAAGACTCAGTAGCATGTGATCGATTTAAGGTTTCTGTTTATTTTGAACAAAAAGGAAACAAATGGTTTCTTAGTAACAGCATTTTCTTGAGTCTGCTCTATTTGCTGGCCACGAACAGACACATGGTCTCTTTAAGAGAACTTACTGATTCAGCTTTATCTGCAAAAACTATATGGCTTTTTAAGGATTCACAATAAAACAGATTCAGATGAAAAGAAAAACCTGTAAACGGGTCACAATGTGTGTAAAGGGTACATAGGCTTCAGAGAGAAAAGAAAGAGGATAGAGAAAGTCTTTAAAAAGAGAAATGGATTAATAAAAATATAATAAGCCACATAAAGATGGAAAATAGACACAAAATCTGGATTTTTGTTGTTATTGTGTATTCTATTAGTTTTTTAACTGTTAATGAGCTAACTGCAGAAAGACAATGGATTGCAAATGAAAAGGCTACTAAGTTAAACAAGAATATGTATTTTAAAGGTCTTTTGATTTTGAAATTTGTGTCTAAAGATTTATTGTTTTGGAAGAGTTCTGATTTTTCTTCCACAGAAGTTGAGAACCTGTGGATTGATTCCAGGCAAATATGGTTTCATCAATCAAGACACCCTGAAAAAAATCTCTGATGAGAAGAGACAGCCTTATCACCTTCAAGACTGCAGACTATGATCCAGTCTCAAGAACCCCTGAGATTTTCAATGCCCCATAATCAGCAGGAAGTAGTAATGAAAAACTACGCTCAAATTCCCAAAATATTGTTTATAAGTGTTTATTCTCATTATAAATGGTTAATGGTCATAGTTAATCTCTTTCTAATAAGAAAAAGGGGATATGGTATATCAATGATTTTTTAAAAATTTGATTATTGAATTTACTTAGATCAGGAAATCAGCTGTTAATCTCAAAATGCTTTAAATTGGTATGGATTTTGGCTTACTGATACAAATTCAAGGTCAATTATCTTATGCTATATGTATTTTTCTACTCTTGTTTAAGGTATGATGTTCATGTAACTGATTTAAAATTGTAATGTATAATTAAGGAATGCATGTTAGTTAGATTTTTAGGTGTACAAAGATATAATTCAATTAGATAGGCAGTCTTCAAAGACGTCTAAGACTTACAGAATATGGCATTTAAAATGTTTAAGGACTTAGACTTTTCTGGACAGTGAGACAGGTCTGCTCTTGGCAGCACCAATGTACTTAAAGAGAAAAATGGGCATAAAAGAAACACCGTATGGAGATTTAGTTTCTTTGTGGCATCGCTTAGCCACTGGACATGAACCTGTTCTTATATTGACTGCTTGATAGTGTTCTGTAAACAATGGACATGGAGTTTCCATAGGAAAGTGACCTCTGAACTTTGGCAGAACAAGCCGAGATGGTCATTCAGGTTCCTGTTTTGCGGAGAAAACTGTCAGACATTCTTCAGGACTCGAGGAGATGCAACTGATAAACTGTGCCAGAATGGGCAGAGCAGATTTCCTGCTTCACTGAAATGAAAAGAGACTCTGAGCCTGTAGGCTGAAGATCGATGCCCAACTTTATAAAAGAACTTTGGTGACTGTCCAGGCAGATAGGTGTCATCTCTGTCCTTTCTAGATTTTGGAAGTTGCTTGTACTTCCTGTTTACTTAGGTAAATATATCCTTCTGTGGTCTTTGATGTAGTTGAAGATTAGATAGTTATAGGTATAGTTTTTCTCAGTCATTTGAAAGGTATATTGGATATAAAACTTTAGATTCATAAGTATAAGGCAGATGATAGAGTATTTTCTTTAATTTTGCTAAATACAAATAGACTAGATATTGTAACTGTAATTCTTCCTTGATAGCTATTTTGTTATATGTAATTTTGCTATGTTGCAATTGAAACCTTCCTTTTTGATTAGACAGAAAGGGGGAAGTGATGTGGGAATGCTTTTCTGTATGCTGTGAATCTCAATCTCTAAATAAAGGAGCTGTTTTGGCCCTTGACAGGCACCATAGAAAAAGTAGGCGGAGAAATCAGAATAGTAGGAAAGGAAGGGGCAGAGTCAGGGAGAGACCAAGCCAGACACCCAAAGGAGCAACATGTAAGGAACACAGGTGAGCCAAAGGCCATGTGGTAGATAGATTAATAGAAATGGGTTGAGTTAAGATGAAGGAGCTAACTAGCAATGTGCCTGAGCCATAGGCCAAACAGCATGAAGTTAATGTAAGGATCTGAGTCATTTCTGGGGGCCTGAGCAGCAGAGGCAGGTGGCTGCGGGGTCTGGCGAGGTCTGTGGGTCTGGGCCTCTGGCCGCCCAGGGCTGAGAAACTTAATTACAACAATTTACCCTTTTCCATCCTTGCCTATTTTTATATTTACATGTGAATTTCATCACACACATAAACACAGAAAATCTATACTCATGATTATGTGTGTAAAAATATGGTCTATGTTAGAACATAGCAAATTATTGTAATGCTTCAAATTACAATGATGTATAATTTGGCTTTTTTTCTCTAAATCTTATTACATAAAGCTATTTAGTTAAAATCTATGTTCCTATATAATTTACTGCCACTGATATATGCTGTTTTACTTATATACACACTTGAACTTTATATTCTGGTATATTAACTATACAATTAACTTCCATACATTTGAAATTCATTATCGTATGTGTTCTATATGTATCTGTATGTTTATATTTGTGTCCTCATGTATACGGAGACAAACACACACATATATAATAGATATATGTGATATATATTCATGGGGTTAGGGGAGGCACATAGAATAAATATGTGTGTATAGGTATGCAAGCAAAGCATATGCGTGGAGGTCAGAAGACAGCTTCATGTAGGTTTCCCCCTTCAGCTTTAAGTGGCGTCTAGACATTAATCTCCGATCACCAGGCTTGTGTAACTAGAATCTTTATCAACTGTGCCAACTTGGTAGCTCTAGACTTCCATCTGTTGTTAAACAATGGAGCCCAAATATATCTATAACTGATACGTTTGTAACCAATTCTACTTCCAGATAATTCTTCATGTAATTTAAAAACACCTTGTACCACAGTTTCAATAACTTATTTGCATATCATGCTTAAGAAATTTTTGAATATTAGCATTCGATTTTCCTTCTGCTTCCTCCCAGGAAGTGTAACACCATGAATACTTTCTGCCAATTTTAATTTGCTGTACTTTAAAAATCATTTTCTAAGGATAAATTTTCAAAAATGGAATTACCAAATAGGAGAAAGTAACTATTCTGGGACCTTCTATTACCCAATGCAAACTGCTCCCATGAAAGATGGAACTAAAATTTATTTCTCAAGAATTCCACATGAAGATGCCATTGCCCATAGCTTGCCGATCCTCTGATCACTGAGTATTTTTAAAACAAAGTGTAAAGCCAACACAAATGCTGACAATTGTTAACCAAAACATATTTCTTGCTATTTTCTTTGCATTAGTGATCTGAGTGATGGTTTATTATGCATCTTCTTCTATTTGTAACATGTGTGTTTATATAATTTTCCAATTTAATCCCACCACATCTTCTGTTTTTAAAGAAGAAGGCCTCTCCCCTCTCCGTGACTCATCTGATCATGCAGATGGTGCCAACCATAAAATGATTTGTTTTCCTGAGCTGAATTAATTATTTTCTGTGAAAAACTCAGGGAAATGAATTCTAAGTGATATGGCTTGTCCAGTTCCCAGAAGCCTAATGATTTCAGAAGGAAGAGTTATTTTGGGGTTACAGATTATTTTCAAAAGCAAATATTTATATAACTCAAAAAGTCAGTTTCCACATACAAATTTACTCTTCTATGTTATATAAAGGGTCCAGTTGTGAAATTGCCTCATCATATTTTTTTTTATCCATGACATTTCAATATCCTTTTATTTATTTTGAATCTCTTTTTCTGTTTTCATCAGCACATGCAAACCAACAAATACTGGGTTCAGACCAAATTTCTGAAGATATTTACTTAGTAACTTTCTTCCACTCCTCAAAACTGAATAACAACGCTCGGAAAATCCCACACGTGTGGGCTGTTTCTCAGAGTTCTGCCTTGGCATTCAGCCTTTGTTCCTGAGACTCCCATATTCTTCCACACCTACAGTGCCCCATTTCTTCACTGTGCCTGGTCTCTCCTTACTCACCCACTGTTTCTGTAGATGCTTGCTCACAGATGTTTCCTTGAAATGGAAATTTTATGGACCTTGCTGAGGATTACTTCTTATGATTTTATTGGTGCCTAGTTCAAGGCATGTTAGATTAGTTACTGACTAACATGACAGCTTTGTCATTTTTTTTTAGCTATGCGGTCTATTGTACAAGCTTGGGAACGTCTCTGGGGTTCAGCATTATGAGGACTGAGCGATATAATTAAGAAGAAAATTGGTACCATGCACAAGCAGGGAGGGAGCATCCCTTAAATACTTGAGATCAAACGTCAGTGAAATGCTGTCAGTACCTTTTGTTTGAGAGTCTTGTGTTTTAGAGGGAAAATACCAAAAACCACATTTTAGAGAGTGAAAAAAATGACAGGTAGCTTGTTTAATGAAATAGGGTCAAATCATGGTTGCTAGGCTAACAAAAAAAAATGCTTGCTTCATAGTTATTAGTCTATATCCATTAATATCAGCCCCATGACACTGGCTCTATTCAGTGCTGGTTTGACCGTGAACATCTGCAGACATGACCTGAGGGTTGACAACTAAGAACTCCTGAAAGATGCAGTTCTGCCTTGCCTTGAAGAAACACACCACCCCCCATCGTGTGTGTGTGTGTGTGTGTGTGTGTGTGTGTGTGTGTGTGTGTGTGTGTGTGTGTGTGTGTAGGGTGGGAATGTGTATGTGCATCTATCAGTGTGGGTTCACTTCATTTGCTCACAAGCACTATGCAGAGGATATGGGAGGACATGCTGTGTTGTACTGATCACTGGCCACTTTATTCTCTGAGAAAGCTCCCTTACAGAATCTGGAACTTGCTGGTTTTGGTCAGGCTGGTAAGCACAAAGCTCCAGTGGTTACCCTGCTTCTGGCCCCACTGCCAAGTGTTGTTCTAGAGCTTGGGGCTCCCCCCACAGCTTTACTGTGGGTACTGGGTTCAGTCTGTGCAGCAGGTATTCTTCTTGCTGAGCCACGTCTTCTATTGCAGCTCTCACCTTTTAAAATGTAGGCTAAATGTTCCGTCTTTAGGACAGTGCTCTATGGTCAGCAGAAGACAAAGCGTCTGAGACTACGTTCTCCATTTTCTAATACTGTCAGAGATTTTGGAGCAGCCATGTTCTGTGAAATGAAGGGTACTTTATTATTATGAATTCTGAGACAATGACTATAGAACATCAAACCAAATCTGAGAAATTTTCAAGGCCAAGGCCTGCACACATGTGATTCCTGCTCTGAGGATTAGGTGGGAAGAGGCCTGACTAGGTACAAGTGCTCAGGCTTCCGCAGCTGGGTCTCAATCAGCAACGGGAGCAAAGGAGGCTGTGTCCTTCTCAGAACCAGAATGTCCCTCTTTCTGCCACCATGGGTGGATCTGTCTGCCTTTAACTATAGAGCTGACACTGACCACATAAAAGCTGCCACCGTAACCTTGTTCTAATAGAAATAATGAAAACACGATGCAAATTGAATATGTCAAACTAGAGAAACTGAAGTTACAATTTGTAGGAACTTTTATCTACCTCATTAAAAAGTTGTTTTATTTTTAATATTTAAAGTGAACATATAGGCTCTGGGAGGTTTCAGTACAAAAGAAGAAACATTATATAGCATGAGTATTCAATAAACTGATAACAATTCATGACTTTTCCGATTGCCTTCTCTCACAGTCTCTGCATTCCCCACTTTTGCAGGCACAGCCGGGAGTCTGTGTATGGCCTGATAGCGTAGCAATGCCAAATCAGCAGTCCCAAAGAAGTAAAGAATACATGACAGGATCATGGAGGAGCTTTGATCACATTAGCCCACCTCAGCTTGGGATTAAAAGTTCTCATGGCAAAATATCAACCCAAGATCTAAGGTTTCTTTAGATCTTTGCCCTGATTCAGCTTCAAGAACAAGGCACCCAGGGCACCTTTCTGATTTATTGTATCTATCTTGGCTTACTAAGTCACCCTTGTGGGAACTACATTGCCAAATGTCACCCTAACTTCCAGTATAGGGACAATTCCCTCGCCGTGTGGTAGCTGGGACGCAGAGGAATTACCTAACAACAACACAATGAAAACCTACTGAGGCCAGTGTCAGCGGCTGACTTGAGGTCCAGGCTTCTCACTCGTGATTTGTTGTTTATATGTATCCATGTTCCAGATCCCCTCGGGTGCTCATATGTGTCCCTGCCCCCCCCACCATTGGGTAATCATATGTCCTCAGGTCTCACTGGCCTTTGGGTGCTCATATGTGTCCCTGCCCCCCCTACCGTTGGGTAATCATATGTCCTCAGGTCTCACTGGCCTTTGGGTGCTCATATGTGTCCCTGCCCCCCCTACCATTGGGTAATCATATGTCCTCAGGTCTCACTGGCCTTTGGGTGCTCATATGTGTCCCTGCCCCCCCTACCGTTGGGTAATCATATGTCCTCAGGTCTCACTTCCCCTTGGGTGCTCATATGTGTCCCTGCCCCCCCTACCATTGGGTAATCATATGTCCTCAGGTCTCACTTCCCCTCGGGTGCTCATATGTGTCCCAGATCCCCCCTACTGTTGGGTAATCATATGTCCTCAGGTCTCACTTCCCCTCGGGTGGTCATATGTGTCCCTGCCCCCCCCTACTGTTGGGTAATCATATGTCCTCAGGTCTCACTTCCCCTTGGGTGCTCATATGTGTCCCTGGCCCCACTTCCCTGGGAGCCACTTTAGTGACTGGCAGATCCTCGTCTTTTCAGTTTTGAAGCCCCTCTGATGTGTGCCCAGTTAGTCCCAGAATTCTTTGTGAATATGACCCAAGTGATTCCTATGAGTGCATTAAAAATTTCTATCTGCCCAATTCTCTATTTCTCCATTGTATTTGCCTTCTAGTCCCAGCAGCAGGGGCCTCTGCAGAGCTCCTCTGAAACACGCAGACTGGAAATACCAGCTCTCATCAAGAAGACAAGAACGGGCAAGTATCCGTAAGGAAACCTCATCTTAAAGCTTTCCTCCCTTCAGTCACAGATTTTCCCAAACACGTCAAGATGTGTTTTTGCATTTGTTGAGAAACAGGGGGAAAAAAAACTATATCTATATAATGTGTGTGTGATTTTACCTTAATCTTTATATTGTACAATGATAATTTTCAATGCAAATATGAAATATTTACCCATATTTAAGATCACTGAAATTGTCTAAAACATTTTTTTTTTTTTTGCTAAGCTGAATGTTTATGTGCCCCTTAAATCTATTCTTTGAAGCAAATCCCCAATGTGCAAATGTTAGGAAGTTAGCCCTTTGGGAAGATATTAAGTCATGGCATGGGACCCTCAGCAATGGGATTAATAACTCTATGGTGAAAGTTCTGGGTGGTGGCTCATACTCACTCGTTGAGAGGTTGAAGTAGAGCTGTGGGATGAGTTCAAAGCCATCATTAGTGTCAAATTAAAAAAAAGGAAAGAATGCTAAAAGGTAGGGATGATGATTATCCTTATTCTACCATTCACTAGCAGAAGTAACTCAGCAGGGAGGCTTTGGTCACACACTAGAGGACCCTCAGATTCTAATATTTACAAATCTCTTGATCTTGAACTCCATAGACTTAAGAAGTGGGAAAATTGGGTTATGTTATTTATAAACAACTTTGTGTATAGTACTTCATTTACTGGTTTGAACAGATCAGGACTACTTTTAGGCTTCATGCCTGCATTCTCTCCCTTCATATCTTTACATTCTTGTACATAAGAAGTTTGTCCCAGAATCACTGGAGAATAAGAAGCATTATTTTCAGACATGGTTTGGGGGTATTGAGAGATTACTACTGTTGTTCAGGAAAAAAAATTAATAACTGATTTCAAAGCAAAGGCAGTTTCAGCAGAGAACATAAATACTAGTTTCTTTTAAAAATTCTATTCTAACATGTTTGAAGCTATTCAAGACATCCTGCTCATTTTTGATCGGGATTATTTAGGTATTATGAGTAGTCACAGAAACAGTATTTATGTCAAAGTAATCCAATTACAAACAGGAATTTTAATTATTTATGGATTAGATAAACAGACTTAAAGCCTATTCTTTAAGAGGTAATATGCACCTTTGTGAAGTGCTTTTAAAAGTCTCCAAAATAATGAGCTATGTAGGGGATAATTTGTCACTGACTGCATGAATCAAAAAGCAATGTGTTTGCAGTTTCCAAACTGCATACTTTATTTCCAGGTATGCCTCTATTTTATATCACCTGTATCATAGTTCATTAACTGAAAATACAAAGATATTTATCAAAAGCATTACCATAACAGATTTACTAGAACAAAACCCAAATTTCTTGAGAAATTCTTCAGGTTATATTATTTTGGAGAACCTATTGGTACTCTCTTAATTGTATTGAAAAAGAAAATAAAGCACAAATAACCCACGGTTATACATCTGTGGTGCTTGTTATTGAGTGAACTTGCATACTTTTCTTATTGCTAAGAAAGTAGAGCCATTTTATCTGGACATTTTACTAAAATTAAAAACTATACCTCTTGTAGTTTCATGGGTGAAAGGGCTTTAAGAAACTTTTACAGCAAACTCACTCTCCAGTAGACCGTCCTGAATATATATATAACCATTTAGTGCTTTCTGTCCTGTGTGCTTAAACTTGAATAATGGCCCTTTCCACCCATGTAAGGACTTATGTTACCTAGGCATTCTTGCCTCTCACTAGAATCATACAGTTTTAAGTAGTCATTTTGCTTCCTATTTATTGAAAACAACATAGTAAGGAACATTTTTTAAGACATGATTATTTGGTTCTGTTATAGTGCATTATTCAGGAGGTATGTTGGTTTAAATTAAGCTTTCTTAGCTTGGAATCCTCTATTCCTGAGGATAGTTATTCTGTTTATCGTTACACTTTTGCTTTCTAAACATTAAAATTGCATAAGTAACATAAGTAAAACCAGTTTATATTAGTTGACCTTGTGGTAAAAGGTTATTGCCAGAGAACAGAAAGATGAGATCAGTTTAAACTACCCACTTTCCTATTTTTGATGAATCTTGGGTCTTAGCTCTCTGTAATTATACAAATGGACATATTCATGGTTGGGGAGATGGGACCAAATTCAAGCCATTAAAATAGACTTATAAGAAAGTACATTTCTAAGTTCCATTTACGGCAGGACCAAATTGAATGAAATGACTTATTTAAGATACATTGAACAGGCCATAAAAGTTTTGATTCAGTATCACACAAAAGGTCACATTGACTGTTAGGAAGCAATGAGTAAGTGGAGAGCAAGATTACAGAGTTTGAAGCAGAGCAAGCGCCAAGATCCAGTGTGCTTCTTTGTCCGCATCTTGATCTATAAACAAAAATCCACACTCTAGAACAATGAATGTGGTATGAGAAGTTGTTAAATTGTGTGTAATTATAGTGCAATTCAAAGTAAGAGCTATCTAACCAGCTGACTTATATATGTGGTCTGAGTAGTCCAGCAGTGGTTATCTCTTTGCAGAAAAGATGAGAACCTGGGAGTTATTAAATCCAGCAGATTGGATGTCTCTGCAGTCCCCATATGGTGCTGGACTCCTGAAGGATTCCAAGAGAGCTGCTGGTGTTCAGTGTATTTAGGAATCCTGAAAAAGTATATTCTAATTCCGGTTAACAACAACAACAACAAAATGCCTCAGCAACAGAACAGGTGAACTTGACCGGGAGTGTGAGGACAAACAGGCAAAAGGCAAAATCTCCTTTTCTTGTGTATTTTTATCTGGTGTGTCACCAGAGGATGCTGCCTGAATGTAGAGTGCATCCACTTAATTGAATATTATGATTAAGAAAACCCTTCACATTTCCATTAATCTGTCTTGCTATGTGGACCTGTGGCTCACCTACCTGTGTTACCTTTACATGTTGATTCTTGGGCAGCTGGATGGTGTTCCTATTGACTCCACCCTCCTTCCCCTATCTATGCTTCAATTTCTGCCGACTCCTAAGATGACTGCCATAGGCCAAGGCAGTTCTTTTATTAATGAATAATATTCACAGCATACAGAAAGACACGGGGGGGGCAATGTGAGGGGTTTTCTTAATGTAAACTGGGAGTGGGCAATAGAATGAATGGAGGGATGGGAGGATGAGAACATGAGGGAACAGGATGTTTGAGCTGTAAGATGGATGGAAGGGGAGCGTAATGAAAGAGATAGAGGGAGACATTGTAGAGTTAGGGAGAAACATGGTGCCAGGGAAGTTTCTAGGAATCTACAAGGATGACCCCAGCTTAGACTACTAGAAGTACTGGAGAGGACCCCTGAGCTGACCTACCCCGGTAATCAGACTGGTAAATATCCTGTCATTATAGTAACTGATGGAAGCAGATGCAGAGATCCATAGCCAAGCACCAGACCAATATTGGGGAATCCAGTCAAAGAGAGAAAAGAGGTATTATTTGAGTAAGGAGGGTTAAGATCGAGATGGGAAAATCTATAAAGAAAACAGAACTCAGCTCTTGTGAACTAAAGAACTTTAGAACAACAGCTGTAGAGCCTGCATGGAACTAAACTAGACCTGCATAAGGGAGACAGTGGTATGGTTTAGTCTGTTTAACAGGCAGTGAGATCTGGATCAATCCCTGGTGAATGAGTTGACTTTTCAGAGCCCATTACCTATGGAGGGTTTCCTGCTCAGCCTTGATTGGGGGTGGGGACTGAGGGGTGGGGAGAATTGGGTCCTGTCTCAATTGAATGTACCAGGCTTTGCTGACACCCCATTGGAGAATGCGTTTCTGGCCCAGCCTAGTACCCAGGTCCGGACCTTCCTGCCACTGCTTAGGCCTCTCAAAATGACTCAGACACTTATATTAAGTACATTCTGCTTGCCCTGTGGCTCAGACACATTGCTACCAAGCTTCTAAATCTTAATTCAACCCATTTCCTTAATCCGTCTTACCATGTGGCCTGTGGCTCACCTGTGTTACCTTTACATGTCGAATCTTGGGCACCTGGATGGTGTTTCTTTTGACTCCACCCTTCTTCCCCTAGCTGTGCTCCAATTTCCCTGCCAATTTCTAAGATGACTGCCATGGGCCAAGGCAATTCTTTTATTAACAAATGATATTCACAATATACAGATCACACATCACCCCATGCCTTACTCTTTTGAAGGAGGTAATGGGGAGTAGGTGGGGGATGGGAGAAGTCGGAAGAAGGGTAAGAGGGTGATGTGGTATGTAAAATGAACCAAAAATATAAATAAATAAATAAACCCCTTAGTGAAGTGCATAGTTTGCGTGTCAGTTCATTCTAGATGCAGCTAAATTGACAACCTAGACTAGCCATCATATAGGGGAAGAATGTCGTTTCCTTGACCACTTTCTGTTTCTTTCTCTGTTTCTTAGCCTCCAGGATGGGATGTGAACTCCTCTATTCCAGTATGATCATCCACTTCTGGAATCATAATCCAAAACATACTTTTTTTTTCCATGCACTTTCCTTTAATGTATACTCATATTGTCACAGTGATTAAGGAGCATAATTTTAAAGCCATATGTTTGTATTTAACAGTTTCTGCCTTAAATAAGACTATCACGTGATAAGATAAAGGGACAGAGAAAGATGTAATTAACAGGGACTGATGAGACAAACCTGTAATTACAGATTCTTGAGAGGCTGAAGCAAGACCACAAGTTCAGTGTCTGCCTAAACTACAAGGCTTACCTTGGTGACTTAACAAGATCCCATGTCAAAAAATAAATTGGGATACATAGCTGCTTTGCATGTATGAGGTTCTAAACTCTAACGCTTCCACCACCATCAATAAGTTATAGAATTATGTGCACATGTATGTACACATTTTAAAATACTATTAAGAATTATATATTCTTGGACACAGGACCTCTGAATTTAATATCATTATGTATCTTAAGAGTCATATACCTAAAAATAGAGTTGATAGGAAAGTTTTTCTAGATATATTATTTATATACATGAGGATATGTAATACAAGAGTGGGAATGCTTCTAGATTATGTATTGTAACATCCAAATTTTAAAACTTGAATGAGTCATAAAATTCAGACATGTCTAACCTATGATTTGTGAGCTACTTGAGGCCAAGAATTGTAGTAAGAGGTTTCTGGCCCGGAATTTCGGGCCTAACCTCAAGGTTTAGACCTACAGACCCACAGTTCCACAGAGACGCACAGACACTTACATTAATTTTAGGCTGATCGGCCTTAGGCCCAGGCATATAACTTGCTAACTCTTTACCCTTAAACTAACCTATGGTTCTTATCCTGTTCAGCCATGCAGCTCGGTACCTTTTCTCAGAGCAGCATAGTTGTCCTCTGCATCTTCTGGCTTCTCTATGGCATTCTGCTCTGTTCTTACTGTCCCTAGAGTCTTCTTAGTCTGGTAGCCCCACCCACACTTCCTGTCTGTCTTTGGCCAATCAGCGCTTTTTATTAAACTCATAGGCGGGATAATTATTCACAATGTAACATCTTAAATCCACTACAAAGAATAGCTCTGAATATAATAAAATGAAAAATTCATAAACTATCTTAACATATGCTTTGTTTTCTTTTAGAATTCATTGTGGAATTTTAAAATTAAATTTCTTTTATATAATGTATATTTTGTTATATTATTTCCCTTCTCCAATACTCCCTCATCCTCCCAACCTCCCTATTCACCCCAAATAATTCTTTCTATCGTCTCTGTTTCTCTGAAAATGATGAAAACAAAAAAATACATAAAAATCAAAAATTGAAAAGCTACCCAAATTAAAAAAAAAAAAAAAAAGTTGTAGTAGCTTCTAAGGACCCCAGAGACCATCCTGGCCTCAGCCAGTGCAAACTGGTGATAACTAGTGCCTTAAAATATGTGCCCCTAAGCACTTTCAGAGAAGCCAACCTGAGGTCTGAGCCTGGGTCCTTGGCAAGCACAGAGTCCAAATACAACACTCCTAGACCAGAAGAGACCACCATCTTCATCTACAGACACCAGGGGATTAATGCCCTTTCTTCTGGCTGGGTAGAGGGTCTGGGAAAAAAGAATTTATTTCCCAGACCCTGCTCCATTATAAAACTGGACTTGCTTGTTTCAACTTGTTCCCAGAACCTATGTCTTGCTTCTGCACCATCTTTGCCCCTCCCCATAGGGGAAAACGTGGAGCCCTTAGCTTACAGATAACCTCAACTCCTGACCCCAAACCAGGCCACACCCCAAGAAAATGTAATTTAATAAATACCCAACCAAACCAAGCAAAAGGCACACAAAAACATGAAATCTGTTTTGTGTTGCGCCAACGCTCCTGGGCATGGGACTTGCCCTGCAGTGTGGTTGATAGACCCACCATGTGGGCGCTGGCAACTGAACCCAAGACCTCCTCAAGATCAGTGAGTGCTCTTAATTGCTTAGCCATCTCCAAATCCTTAATTTAAAATATATGCATCATCCTTTGAAACACTCCCTTTATTACCATCCAAGTAATTTCTCTTATATGTTTCTTCATTTTACATTAGGAAAAGTTGATTTGATTTAGGAGTCCAGTGTTTTTATTTTTGAATTTGGGTATTGCCTGAGAGGAACTTTAGCACCACTGCCTAAAAGAGAGAATACTACAGGGACATTTTCTCTTTCCCAAATAGGTTTAGAGACTTCAATTTGTGATCTCTTTCTACTTGGTGAAATCTGTAGCATTATCTTTAGCATTATATTCTAAAATAGTGATATATTTCAATATTTTGTATTAAATCATGTGTATAGACATATCAAATAGAGAAAACTTAGGGAAGAGTGGTTATTATTAATTTAATTTACTATTTTATTGCTTCTTTTCTTCTGTTTCAGCAAATGAAGAAATATGACAGTCTCCTTATTTTTCTAATTTAAGTTAGTATACATTTTGAATAATTTATGTGATGCAGGAAGTTAATGATAAGATACAACTATATATCATTACAGGGCATGTATTTTCTTCGTAAATTTTTTTATTTTGTTCTCTCTCTCCGTGTGTGTGTGTGTGTGTGTGTGTGTGTGTGTGTGTGTGTGTGTGTGTGTGTGTGTGCATTTGTGTGATAGTATTTCACAATGTAGACTAGGATGGCCTAGAAACCACTTTGTAGACAAGTTCAATGTCAAACTCACAATCTTCTTGTGCAGTTACAGAATTATAAAAAAATGATTTTTTTATTGTTTTATTATCTACCATTGATTTTCAAAACAAGAAATTCCCAATGATTAGCAAATAGAATATGATTTTATGTGTGAACAACAGAATTTGAGGTTAGATCAAGAGAAGAAATAAAGAGAAAGGTGTACAATGAAATTATTAAATTATATAGTTATAGAAACAGAACAATTCTACCTTCTTCATCCACTTATCCTTTTGTTAGTTTTATTTTTCATAAGTAAGTGGTTTTATTTTATTTTATTTAGAATCAAAGGGATTCCCTTTTGACTACTTAACATCTCAAAAGGTAATTAGCCTTTTATTTTTTTCTTTGTTAGGGACAGATGTGTATATTTATTATTGTATCTTACTGTAACGTGATAAAGCCAATAAATATGCTAGTTATAAAAACTTATTTATTTCATTTAAACTTATGTATCATGGGTATATTGCCAGGTTAAAAAATAATTAAAAATTTAAGAGACTTCAGTTGTTTAAAAAAAAAAAAACTAAAAATACAATCTCATTATCAATTTAGCAGAACAAGCCAACAAAAGCTAGAACATAGAACAATCTGTGTGACAACCCCAGAGATGATTTTACTGTAAACAATCTATCAAGAAGACAGAAAAGCTCATTTCAGTGGTGGAATAAAAATGCCTTGCATGTCTGTAATAGAGATGGTATCCCATTTTATCTATTTTTAAAAGATTAAAATATATCAGTTTTTAGGAATGAATTTTTTCTGTGCTTCTACATTAATGAAGTGAATGAAAACAATGAGCAAAGTATGCTGCAATGTAGAAATTCAATGTTCTCTTTTACACCTTGGGTTTATCTTCTAATTTTGGGACGATGACTCATGGTTATAATCTACAGTGCGGACTTAATGCTGATCATTAGAACTTTTAATCCTTATGAACATTTCTGAAGACCCAAATTAATGAAGGATTATGAAATTTTTAATTTTGTGTCCAAAAATGCTAGAAAAATGTCAATAGTGATTTTCGAAATGACTTAATTTTAATGCTGGTTTAACCACACGTCTGTATACACACACACACACACACACACACACACACACACACACACACACACACACAAGCACACAGATACATTTGTGCATTTTCAAAATAAAGTTATGTAAATCAGTAGCCATTACTGTGGCTCCGAACTTGTGGCAAGATACGTTACAGACTACAGACTCTAGGTAAGAGCCGACCATTGTTCTCCTAAGTGGATGTGGTAAGGAGACCACACTGACTGACTTATTGACATGCCCACAGACTGGAGTGCTTCTTAATCCTCATCATATAAGCCCTGTCTTGCAGTGGACAGCACAGAACAGAAGACTGTTCAAAACTTATGTCCTAAAAAGTAAAATATGTGATGTACATGTTTCAATTCAATTTCCTACATATAACAAGAAACTATTTCATCCGGATATATGAAAACCATTTCTGCTGTGATAGATAACACAGACAAAGCTACGTTAATCTAAAAAACAAAAATGCAATTGTGATGGGCGTAGATGATGAGACAGATGGTTGTTTCTTTGCTCTATTTCATGGCATACACATACATGCTGCGGAACAATCCATTATTATTATATGAATATGTATTACTCTCATTGGTTAATAAAAAGCTGACAGGCTGTTAGCTGGGCAAGAAATTAGGCAGGAAAACCAAACTGAGGATGATGGACGAAAGGAGGGTAGAGTCAGGAGAGATGCCAGCTGCCCAGGAAGCAAGATATGCTAGAGAGTAGGTAAAGCCACAAACCTCACGGCAATAAATAGATTAATACAAATGGGTTAATTGGAATGTTACAGTTAGCCAGTAATAAGCCTGAGTTTTCTATGGGCTGAGCACTTATAATCAATATAAGCTTCTGTGTAGTAATTTGAGAAGCAGCTGCCAGGTATTTGGGGACAGGCAGTCAGGACAGGAAACATTTATTTACATATCCAAGCCCTGGGAACCATTTCTCTCAGACAGATTGAAGACAGTATTATTGTTACTATTAAAAATGTCCTGGTATATACATTTCTTCTTGTTTGTGATGTTGTTGAAATAAATAGCTAATTCTTAAGTAATTTGCATTACTTGTCAACTGATTGAACTATATAAAATGCTGGCAATAATTTACTGTTGCGTTCATTTCTTTTCAAGCTTCCTTACAATAAAATAATTGATTGCTAAAATTTCAGATACCTAGAAACAAGGAAGATGGCAGCGTGATGCCCGCCATTCACTGGCCACACACTCTTCATGAACCAGTGGGAAGCTCCAAGGAGAAGAAAGCCCATCTGTGCTGCTTCCCGTCATTACTGTGACATTCACAGATTTTACAAAGAACTTAAATAGATTTTACACAAAGTTCATAAAATGAGTTACATATAGACTTAAAATTTAATCATTCAGCATTGTAGAATGCGACTAAAAAATATAAAGAAAATTAAAGAACAGTTATTAATACCAATGTAACTAGAGTTGCTTTTCATTTTAATATTCTTCCATTTATTGTGAATAAATTTCACGTAAGTGAATAGAGTTACTTGTACAACAGCATTTTTGCAACTGATATTTCTTTGCTCTATAGTAAAATAGAAAATATTTATGAAAATATTTAATAGTGCATTTAATTAAATAAATTCTTTAAATTAATTTTATATACTGTTTTACCTTTTCAGAGTGTCTATGAGAAGCTATAAAATAGTTTATTTAGCTTGTATTCATTTATTTTAAGTGGCACTATTCTATAATGCCTTAAATAATTCTGATTATATCTGATACTGTCAATGGATAAACTTTCCCTCTCTTCAAAAATAATTCATTGGAAAAATATGGCAAGATGTTTCATATTCTTTTTTAAATTGTCTTATTGATTATTTATGAAACAAATGAGTAATTATGTAACCACAGGTCTTAGATGGTCATTCTCTGACTCTGAGTTTTGGAGAATAAGCATAAAGAAACACTACAAACTGACTAATATGGCCCATTTTTGTATTAAAATCACCTATGCTTATTTATTTGTTTATCTGTGAAATGTATCATAGGAACCTAAAATAATCTTTGTTAAGTTTTTTTTTTTCTAGATCATTTTTTGTCATTTTAAATCCTTGTAAACCTATTATTAATTCCTTCACATCTGTTTCCTAAATGGATTTCTTGTCTATTCCATATTATCTTTATTTAAAAGCCCTTATTTTTTTTTAAGTAAGTTAAATGTGCTTATGTTGTGATGAGAAAAACAGCAAGAGAACATTTTCTAAATATCTTAGTGGCTGCCTGGACTGTCAAGTGGGGGGATGAATGCAGGAGCCTTTTCTTCGTGAAGCTCTCAGAAATACTCAAGCTGCTCCCAGGGACCCATTTCCTCTCTCTTTCCTTTGCTCTTGCTCGGTGCTTCTGAAACACTAACCAAGCTCCTGCCTTTGAATGTGTAAAGCTGCTTCCTTACCAGGGGATACACTGGGAAAACTATTTTACTAGACTGCCATTTACTTCCCTGCCAAGAAAAATTACTTTCTTTTACTCTTTTCAAATCGAAAAAGACACAGTATTTTCTCTCTGTCCTTCTTCTTTTTAAATTCCCCTCTCTTACTGGCTTTCCTATACAATACGTGTGTTGCTACAAGTATTTCTCTCCTATATAAAAATTCCTAATTTTAAACTAGCTTATGAAGTTATCTACTGAGAGTTGGGACTACTTTCTCGCCCCTGGTTGTTAGTCTGTTGAACAGGTGCTGTACTGCACAGGATTGCAATTGAGCTGAGTCGATGGAAAAGCAAAAATGTAAGAACACCAATTTTGTTTTCCTTTGATTTGTGTACATCAGAAACCCCTCTAGTGGATTTTTTATGTTACATTGTAAATAATTGTCTGGCCTATGAGTTTAGTAAAAAAAAAATGCTGATTGGCCAAAAGTAGACAGGAAGTGTGGGCGGGACTACCAGACTAAGAAAACTCTGGGAACAGGAAGAACAGAGCAGAGATGTCACAGAGAAGCCAGAGAAGCCGATGCAGAGCTGCTCTGAGAAAAGGTACCAAGCATGGCTGAACAGGAAAAGAATCATGGGTTAGTTTAAGAGCAAGAGCTACCAGGTTATATGCCTGGGCTCCGGGTCAATCAGCGTGCAATGAATATAAGTGTCTGTGTGTCTCTGTGGGACTGTGGGACTTTGGGTCTGCGGGTCTGTGGATCCAAACCTTGAGGCTAGGACCAAAAATCCAGGCCACAAGACTAGACCCGAAAGTCTGGACCAGAAACCTAAAACAACAAGCCCTTTTGGTCAAAATATATATTTGTGTACATTCATCCCTGACAATTACCCAATTGAGATCCTCTTGGCCTCTCTTGCATTGGGCTCTAAGATCACTGATTTCTAACTATTAATGTCTACTATGTTAAAAATGCTTCACATAACCCAATTGACATGTGAGAGCTCCAGACAAAGCATCCACAGGAAGTGTCTTGACATTTTCCTTGAGGAACTGAGTATTCATAAAGTAATATTCACACACTATTTTTTTAAAATATTTTTCCCCAAAAAATAGTTCTGTTTTTGGAGGTACTATACAAGTAGCCCCCAAACAGCTCCTTTAAATAAGCTCTACAAATTTTATTTTTAGATGTTCAAAATGGTTTCTAGAGTTCTGAGGAGGAGACTTTCACAGCTCTGTTTGAGTGTACATAAGCAATGATGATTGGGCATAGTGTTTCAATACTGTGGGTACTTGTCTGAGTTTTGGCAAGGAGTCTTCTGGGTAGCCTTGGCAGAGAATCCAGCTTTGTCTCTTTAATCTCTCATTTCTTCAGGGCATTCTCTTCCTGCTGTTCATAAAAATTGAAATATTTGGCCTTTCAGAAAGGAAGAAATGATAGCTATAGAGATGACTCAGTGGTTAATAGCATGTGCAGCTCTCCCTGAGGATCCAAGAACTCATGTCAGGTGGCTTAGAATCCCTTCTAAGCCCAGATCCAGGTTCGAACACGTTAGTCTGGATGCCTTAGGTACCTGCATTTATACTTACATATACCTTACCTCATACATATACACAAAATTAGAAATTAAAAAGAAATGTTAAAACATTGAAAGAAGAAATCAGTGTATGTATCAGTTGCTATATGATGTGGGAATGCCTTTCTGTATGCTGTGAATCTCAATCTTTAAATAAAGGAGCTGTTTTGGGCCATGACAGGCACCATAGAAGAAGTAGGAGGAGAAATCAGAGCATAGATAGGAGAAGCAGGGCGGAGTCAGACAGATCCAGCAAGTCGCCCAAAGAGCAACATGTAAGGAACACAGGTGAGCCATGGGCCACGTGGCAGACAGATTAATAGAAATGGGTTGATTTAAGATGTAAGAGCTAGCTAGCAATGTGCCCCAGCCATAGGCCAAACAGCATGAAGTTAATATAAATGTCTGAGTCATTTTTGGGGGCCTGAGCAGAGGGCGGTAGGCGGCTAAGAGGTCTGATGAGGCAGGGTCTGGGCCTCTCGCCACCCGGGACCAAAGAAACCCCACTGCAACACCCTTCAGTAATTTATACTCTCTATTTTAAAAGCACAGGTAACACTGCCATTTCTCCAAGACTAATGACATAAATACAGACTTTCATTTTTGAAGTTTAGAAATAGAATGTGTTTAGGTGAATTTATGAACACACTAATGGAAAATAATAAAATAAATAATCAGGAAATGATACACTCAGAAATAATATACATTATAGCTTCATAGTAAGTACCTTTGAGTCATTTTAATAACTAGTACCTACCAGGCATTTAAATTTTCTTATTACGCATAACTTTTATTAAACTGATTATAATTTCATTCAACCATTTTGCTTTTATCACTCTGTGCTGAAAAATGTCCCTTCTATGAATTCAAGACAATTACTACAGTGTTAAATTTAATGCAAAATATAAAGTTATATTTAGAACATTTTCATTTCCGGTCAAACTATACTTTTCATGGGTGGATATAATTTTTCTAATAATGGTAAGAATTGATTGCTTGTTTGTATTTCATCAAGATACACAAGATGAATTTTAAATACTTATATGAGATAAAGTGGAAACACAGTCACAGTAATAATTCAATATGTATTGATGGCAAATGACATAGCAACTAAAACTATTATTCTTAGTTCTCATATAATAAAGTAAAACAATAACTATGCATATAATATGAAGATTGATTTGTATCATTTAATAAGGATAAAAAATTAAAAATGAGTTTATTTATTCTATGTGTATGAGCTCTTTGCCTGGATGTAACTATGTATGAAATGTGTGCACCTGGTGCCTGTGGCAGCAAGAGGAGTTGATTAGATCCTCGGAATGGTAGTTAAAGAACAGTTGTGAGCCACTGTGTGGCTGCTGGGATCTGATTTGTGTCTTTTGCAAGAGCATCATGTGCTTTTAATCCCTGAGCCGTCTACCCGACCAGCCCCATGATTAAAAGTTTGCAATTAATGAAGAATAAAAGGCTTAATATGTTGACCCTTTATAGTAGCTTTTTTGTTGCAAGTAAGTTCTGAATTTAAAGTAGTTTCAGATTATTTAATTATACAAAGATTTTTATCTTTCTCAGTGTTCAATTTTAAATTAAATTATCAAGAAATATTTTAATATTTTTGGATTATATACACTATGAAGAAATGTTTTAGTTAATTGTTGTGGAGAAATTGTACAAATTTAAGAACATATGAGAAACTGATATAAATGGATGAAAATCAATGACTTTGAACAGCTAGTTGTAAACGGAGTCTTGAGATCACTAATATTTTACATAGAAATACAAATCATGAAAAACTCAGATTTTGACTGTGCATATATTATTTAGTTTTTTATTATTTTGGTTTAGGGGGTTATGCAATATTTAACATTTTCAACAGAATTTGCACATACTAAAAATATATTATTATATTATAGCAAGATACGATTTATTTTTTACTGGAACTATTGATATGGTTGATGACTTATAATAATTATATTTTCAACACAGACTTCCTACATAATGTTTGAATACTTGGATTCTAGTTGATAAACTGTTTGGGAAGGATTATGAGGTACAGCTCTGTTGGAGGAGATTTGTCTCTGAGGGTGGTATTTGAAGTTTCAAAATTCCGTGTCATTCCAAGTCAGCATCCTGTCTCTGCATTTTGCCTGTGAGTTAGGGTGTAAGCTCTTAGCTGGGTACTCCTGCACCACAAGTGTCAGCCTGGTGACATGCTCCCCATCATGATGGTGTAGTCAGGAAGTTTTCTGTCCTGCCAAGCCAATTCCACAGCCATTTAATTCCAAATAGTCCCACGAAGGCTTACATTAATTATAAGCTGTTTGGCCTATGACTTAGCATCACTTGGTAACTCTTACTCTTTAGCTAACCCAAGATAACTTATCTATGCTTAGCCTCCCTGGCTTTCATCAGTGCAGCGTTCTCATCTTGCTTCCTCTGCGTTTTCTGGTGGCTCCTCCCCTCCTCCTCTTCCCAGAATTCCCCTTGTCTGGTTGAGCCACCTATACTTCCTGTCTGTCTGGCTTCTTACTAAATCCGTATTTACAGCGACAAATATTTACAGGGTACAAAAGCATAGCCCCACAGCATAACGATCATGGACTCAGATTCTGCGAAACTCTTAATGAATTCTTTCTTCCATAAGTTTCCTTGGGAATGGTATTTTATTGTAGCAATTGAAAAGTAAATATAGAGTGCTATAAAATATCCATTTATAATATATTATTATAATATAATAATATAAAGTTATATATGTGTGTGTGTGTGTGTGTGTGTGTGTGTGTGTGTGTACACACATACAAGTACAGCCTATAACATAGATTAGTACTTGGGGAAGTTCAACAAAATTTTCCCCATTGCAAAACTGGATTCTCATATAAAAAATATTCTGAACCAGGGGTTGTGTAATTTGGTTGGTGAGTATCACCTCATCTTGTCATGGCAACAATCTGGTGTGACATATTTTATATTTTTCAATTTAAGGAATTTCTAAGATTCCAGTGTTTGCAATTCAGATTTTGTTCTGCTTTATCTCTAAGGCACAGATTTTTCAAATTATTTAATATATTCTAGGAATAAAGACTAAAAAGAATGAATTAATTGTCCTCTAAGATCCCATAATTAAGTTGTTGATCCATATAAGCCAACAGATGTATAAGAAAGAACTTAATATATTGTAACCTACTAATTACTAATTAAGAGAAAAGAGACGCCTGATGGTAAGCACTGAAGAGACATAGATGAGTCAGATCTCATCTCTTCATGGAAGATCTCTTGGTGTCGTTCTGAGAGATGTGCCAATGATTTCCATTTTAAATGTAGTGGAGGAATATATAATAGGAATGAAGACTAAAGGGAATGAATTATCTTTTAAGATTCCATAATAAAGTTATTTATCCAGCTAAAACTCGTGAGTGTGTGTGTGTGTGTGTGTAATACTTGTAATAAGGACAATAAAGCAAAATAGACTAAATATTGCACATTGAATACTATGTTAGCAATATAAGAATCTGCATCACTATTCAGGGTTACATAATGAAGGGTGAAGTGGGCCATGGCTGAGGCTCTTCACTTTGTCATGTAAGCTCTGGCAGAAACACGAGAATTTTTATCCAAGTGTGCTTGGAAACCTTAACATTCCGAAAGAACACAATGTTACCTGATGACCCTTGGAAAATGGTTCCTCTTTAACTATGGATCATACAATGGGAAGTGCGAAGGCTGTCATAGAAGAGCGAATGGTTTACAGAATCTGAAAAGAATGTAATCGTCACTATGTCAGTGTACAGACCACGTGGCAAAGATCAGAGTACTCAGTTCATCATGCTTGATGAAATAATGAAGAATTAATTAAACAGGAAATGGTTAACAAAGCATTTTACTACTAGCTGCTCTTTAAACAGTATTTCCAATCACACCCCTCTCTCTGCTATCCTTTATTCAGTTTCTACTAAGTACCCAACAACCTCACAGCCCTATCACAAGTCACCTTAAGCTCTTCTTGTAAGTAAACATAAGTTTCGTTTGGCCCCGAGACACCTGACCTCTTTCTTTACCCCTAAAAACATTTGCTTTAGAAACTTTTAAGTACTTTCTCTATCACTTTTTCTTAGGGTTTAGGTTTGTTAGGTTTGTTGTTTTACAACTTCAGAAATATCTTTCTCAAAAAAAAAAAAAAAAATTCAGGTAACCATGGGATACAGAGATGGCTCAGTGTTTAAGAGCACTGGCTGCTCTTCCAGAGGACCTGGGTTCAGTTCCCAGTACTCACATGTCAGTTAACAACTGACTGTAATTTCAGTTCCAGTGGATCTGCACTTTCAAACAATTATGCAGATATGCGAAACACCACAGCACATAAAATTAAAATAAATCATCAAAAAACAGAAACCTGTTTTAGAAAAACAGGATTTCTGATGAAATAGTACTTCTCTCTTCCTGAGATGATAGAAGTATAAGATCAAGTGCTTTCTTTTAATTACGAACCATTTCTTAGACAACTTATATATGTATATAACATAGTCTGCTCACGCTCATTCATCCCACCTTCTCTGATTCCCATGCTAGTCACACTAACCAACCCAATTACGACAAAGAGTTCTTCAACAGAAGAAATATAAATAGCTAATTATTAAAATTAGTCATCAAGCTGATGTTAATTAAGAATGCTTGAGAACCAATCTCACTCTAGTGATGGCTACCATCATCAAGAAGAATTAAAATAAATAAATTCTGGCTAGAATGATTGAAGAAAAGAAGAAGCTCTACACAGTGTTGGTGGAAATAAAATCGGCCAAAACAGTTGTGGAAATCAGTCTGGAGGTTTCTCAAAAGCTGAAAAGAATCACCATATTAAACCTTCTTGAGCATATACTCAAAGATAACTTATTGATTCTTACAAATCC
The DNA here is from genome assembly GCA_033318265.1 of Phyllotis vaccarum. Lineage (NCBI taxonomy): Eukaryota > Metazoa > Chordata > Mammalia > Rodentia > Cricetidae > Phyllotis > Phyllotis vaccarum. The sequence continues at coordinate 3,532,424 of JARWLC010000007.1, forward strand.
ATGCTCAATGCTGTTATAGTTGTTATAGCTGAGGAAGGGATAAGCTTAGATCTTTATCAGCTGATGAGTGGAAAATGAAGATGTGGTACTTATACACATACCTACAGTGAAAGCCCATTCAGCTTAAACAAAAGCAATACTTGGATTGAACCTGAAAAATTAATCTAGTTGAGATAACCCAGGTCCAGAAAAACAAATGCCACATTTTCATTAATATTAACTCATAGCTTCTTATTTTTATGTCTGTTCAGTTAACCTGGGATCCTTGTGAAAGCATAGACAACTGGAAATGGGGTTTCCTAGGAGGACAAAGGGTATTGGGGTTTATGGGAAAAGAAGACAAAATGGGACATAAAAATACAGGAATACTGTGGACAGTGAGGACACAGATGTGGCTGGGGCTGAGGAAGAAGGCAGAGTCAATGGGAAGCTTAAGCAACTTAAGGGTGTATGAGCAACACTGTCTTGGTTCAACCAAAAGAAATTCCAATTGTCAACTTTGGAATAAGTTTATTCTTCATCTCAAGCCAATTTGCATAGAGAGGATTGAAAGGGTTGTGTGTATATATAGAAAACAAATCAAGTGTTAGACAATCTACCTGAACTTAAGCATTAAAGAGAGGCTAAGAAATAAGAGAATATTTTTAAACTATGTAAATGTCAATTCCATGAATTTTAATTTCAGTTAGTAGTAGTATTGGTAAGTTAGGTGGAATACACAGTAGACAATAATAAAAATTGGTGATAAATTTGTAACTATGAAAACATTGGACTTATTGCCAATATGATTTTGGATCAAAAGCAAATGAAGGATATATTTTTAGAGGAGAGAAAGAATTTAGAGATTGAGTAGTCAGTACATTGAATTAAATCCTAGAGGATGCTGGAAAGATAATAAGAAAATTAAAGTACAGTAATATAAAATTTGTGTTTAATACAGTTAGAGCTCTGAGGAGTAAATGTCGTACATGGAGATGGTAAGTGGGAATATGATTGTAAGAATTCTTAAGATGAAGCTCTGCCCTGATCTATGTTACACTATACTATGTTAGTCAGGCAGTGTCTTGCCTCTAGACACTCCATTTCACAACAGCTTTAGACTCAATTTTGGAAAAAGGATGACTGCTCCTGGTTGGACAAATCAACGACACTGTCTGTCAGCCATCAGCCATGTGACAGGAACTGATAATGCTGTGGGATAATCCTTCTGTACAGTGAATATGTATACTCTTATTGGCTAATACAATAAGCTGATTGGCCTAGAGCAAGGTAAAATAAGGCTAGACGGGAATGCCAAACAGAAATGCTGGGGACAGAAGGGCAGAGTCAGAGAGACACTAGTCAGCCACCAGGAAAGCAAGATGCTAGAGTACAGGTAAAGCCATGAGTCATGCAGCAACACGTAGATAAATAGAAATGGGTTAATTTAGATATAAGAGCTAGTTAGTAGTAAGCTTGAGATATTGGCCAAGCATTTATATTCATATATTCAGCCTCTGAGTCAGTTATTTGGACCAAGCAATTAAGATAGGGAAACCCCACTTATAGATAAGTAATTTATTTCTGGGAATAGAAAGTGTGGTACTCTACAAACTTATCATTGTGAACTGAGATTGCTAAAGCACATAGGATTAAAATAACATCTTTAAAACCTGTCCAAATAATTTATTAGACTCATCAGGACAGAGGAACAGTGTAACTCCGTCATATGAACTCCATAAAATGTTGGACACTTAACACTGATATGGTAATGTTACTATTATTAAACTGTCCTCTCACCATCCTGTTTGTGAATCAATAACCAAAAAGAACTCCTGACTATCCCAGGGCCTCAGCTTGATACCATTGTTGATACAAGTACTCAACAATTGTCCGCCTGTCATCTTATTTTCCAGGCTGCTGTCATCCATAATTCTCCTCATTGCTTCATCTTGAACCAGAGTTCCTTTTCCACTGTACAACTGGACTCAATTCTCAGATTCCCTCCTAAACCCTTGACTTGAAGCTTCCATAACTTCCCTGTATCTTGGTTTGGTTCTTTGTCTTATCAGTACAGACACTAGTTAACTTTTCTGTCACTTTCTCTGCTTTTTAGCACTTCTAAAATCCAACGACCTCTACTGTGGCTTCTGAACCCTTTATAGCCACCCTATTACTTGCATGTATACGTAAGTGTAATAGCTTCATATATGAATATCAGTTAGATGATAGATAAATGACAGCTAGATAAATATAGAAAGGAATATTTATTGTGTCATCGTACAATGTACATTTTGAGATTTAACATTAGATATCCTAATGACATATTAATATTCCTGTAGAGCAGAGAATCACTCAACCCTCACCAGAGAGGCTTCTTCTTGCAATAGATACTGGACAACAAAGGTATCCACAATAGAACAATGGACAGAAAGTGAGAGACCTTGCACCACTCAGCCCTAAGTGAAATGTGTTTAGCAAAACCCTCTCTCAGTGGTCAGAGAGTGTTAAGTGGAAGGAAAAGTAGAGAGACTCTAAAGCCAGGGGTGCTGGATGACTCCAAGGAAACAGTGTGCTCCAGACAAAACATGATTGACTCATATATAAACTAAGAGTCTGTGATAGCATGAACAAGTTCTGCACCAGTACAAAACAGACAAAACTTCAATTTTGAGAAGACGAAGGAAAATAAAAAATCTCATCCCTATTTGTAATTAATTTTGCTAGGGGTTGGAAAATCAGTTTCTCCCAATGGAGTGTTACTGGGCATAGGACGTGCCCTGCAGAGCAAGCTCCATGCACAGCAATAGCGGACAACACAGAACACATTTTATGGTTTATTTGTGAGCTTTTGTTTTGCTTTGACTACTATTTGTCTTATTTATTTTCTTTTTTAAATTTGATTTTCAGTTTTTGATTTTTTTTCATAAAGAAAGAAACAGAAAGAACATGAAATTGACTGAGTAGGAATCTGGAAGGAGATGGATAAAAAAGTTAATCAAATATATTATACCATATAAAGAAAGAAAGGAAGGAAGGAAGGAAGGAAGGAAGGAAGGAAGGAAGGAAGGAAGGAAGGAAGGAAGAAAGAGGCCAAAGGTACAATAAATGCACCCATTTTTACTGTTTCCAGTCATGAAGGACAGCAGCAGTCTCTGGAAATTTGCTGGAACTGACTTTGCCATACCTTGTAAATTTGTTGTAATTCACTAAATTCTGACATAAAGACACACGTTCATTTGTGTTTCTGACAAAGTGCATTCGTGACAGGAGCACACACTTGAAAAACACAATGATTTCTATCACTGTTTTGCCAGCAGATAATTGAAAAAAGATGTGGTGGGCCACATATTTTATCTTACAAGCAGCTTAACAGTTCACAGATACTAATAAAGGGTAAAGACTCTAATAAAGTCTCTAATAAAGTGTCTAAGACAGACAACTCACTATCCATAGTCAGAACAGAATCTGTAGTCTTCGTATCTGGGAGCTGATCCGCTGAGTGATGGTTCTCTAGGGGTAGATTCCTCATGCAATGATTTTCATCACAGAAGATCTGGGTTGCTGTGAAACAAAAATCTTTCCCAATGTGCATAAAGTATGCCTTCTTTTGTTTCTAAGTAACCACCATCTCTATCTTCCACTGAAGTTTGTTATAAGAATTTCTTTGAAATGTAGTCTAGAATAAATACACTCAGTGTTTCATTCAGAAGACGCGGGAGAATGTGAGAGCATCTCCTGGGCTTTTGTATAGGCGCAGGTATGAGAAAAATCAAACTCTAAGTAGTTCTTGGCTACATTCACCGCGTTCATATTTGAAAAGGCGATGAATGCTTTGATCTTGAATAGGATTATTTTCTAAATACAGCACGATCTATGTAATCATTTAAAGGAGCCTGTACATCTTCATTCATTGTGGTGTGTGTGTGTCTGAGGGGGTGTATTCATGTGTGTGTTCATGTGTACTTTATGAGAGTTTACGATTATGTCAGAGGACAAATTTTTGGATTGGATTCCCTTCTACCTCCCGCCCAGTTCACACCATCAGGCTTTATTGCAAGGGCCTCTACCTGCAAAGCCCTTTGGCTAGCCTTCAATTACTTTTAGTAGTTAGAAGTTTTTTAATGTATATTCTGAAATATGAAACTGACCTTTGCACATTATCTGTAATTGACATTTTAATGGCCAAACTGATTTTTTATGTTGTTTATTAATGTTTTGCTATTTTTACCAGCACACATAGAAAAATACAACATACTCAGGCCTTTTCTTTTGCTTCTATTATTAAAACATGTCAATTCGTACGCTTCCTTCCTAAACTTGTTCATTAAGTGTGACAACTCAGTATTAAATATTTACTGCTTAAAATTTTTGCAACTAGTTTTTGAAAATGTTATTTAATACTATATTGTCGTAACAGATATCTCTGTATCACTGCATTTACAGAATAACATAAAAATAAACAGAAATACCTTCAAAACAATACAAGAAACAGAAAGAAGAGATTTGGTGACAAAGCCAAGAGTGAGAGTCAGGCCCTTAGATGTATCTGGGAAACAATCACACTCTTAACTAGGAACACTGTGTAGTCAGAGAGCACTGGAAAGCCTCTCACACTGCTGAAGAGACACATGCCTCATTGTTGGAGCTAATGCCTCAGGGCTGGGCAAGGGGACACAGTTTACATTTTATTCTGAAAGGGCTTTGTTCCTGACAAACCTGATTTTTTTTTCACTATCCAGAAGGCCAATAGCAAGCTCTGAAATATCTTATTATAAGAAGACTAGATTTAGAAATGATCTTGTCAACAGATGGGTATCAAGACACTCTGAAAAACTGTCACAATCAATTTACAACATAATGCATTATAAGAACCACACTGTTTGCATCTGGAGCAGTCATCTTAGGTGGAGAATCCCCATGAGTAAGAGCATGGTGAACCTGCCCTCAGAATTCTGACATCTCAGAATTCTCCCTGTTGCATGAAAGCCCGGAAGAAAGACTGGGGTAACAAACATACTGATAATTAATAATTAATAAAAGTATGTGGGTTTATGTCCTTGTTTGTGAAGAGCACACATACAATGAAACCATGTGCTCTTAGAGATAGTCGGCTATATAATATCATATAAGATATAATAAATAATCAGAACATATTGTGTAACTGAGACACCATAATGTTAAAATGTAAATGTAAATGTAAAACTAAAAACTCATTTTTAGTTTTTAATCACCAAGAAAAGCCATTGTTCTAATAGTCTTCAAAGGTGGGCACTGTGAGCAAGAGTGTTCTTCTTATTAAAAAAAAAAAAAAAAAAAAAAAAAGGTAGTCCTTTGCTCTGGCATTTACAATGTGCCAATCATCACAGGACCAGGAATATAATCATGAAGGAGGAATGGATTCTTGGCCTGAGAAGTTTATTTCTTTGCTACAGTCTTTCAAAAGATTTTTGGATTAGGAGAATTCGGGTAAATACAATAGTGAGGAAATCATGAGAAAAAAATTAACTTATAAAAATATGTGTATATATTTAGAAAAGTTTGATTAGTTTTATTTTTAACACTGCAAGAGTTGCAATGTAATTTCAATGCACACTTCTGACTAACATTGATTGGTCACATGTTTAAAGACTAATATACAATGTCTTTATTATGCGTGCCTAGTAATAACTTCATTAATAGAATAAACGAAAAGGATTTGAGAACTAGAGAAAGATGTTTGTAAATGTGCCATTATATAAAGTAGCTAGCATCGTTGGCGTTTGCCCAACTGTGCCATGAAATAGAATCACCACAGCGTGAACGGACCCTCAGAAGAGGATGGCTTGTCCTCTTTGTCTTCACTGGTGGGAAGACTCGCCCTGGATGTGCGTCCAGTGCAGCTCGGATGAAAGACAAGAAAAGTGCTCCGTTTCTCCTTTCCCTCTGGCCTAATCTGACCCATGCTCCTGCTTCTTTTCTTGACACCAGGACCAGACTGCAGGTTTTTACTGTTCTAGGATCAGGCTCCAGAAGCTGTTGTATCCGTATCATGAGAAACCCTCCCCCAAAGACCACCACAATCCTGGATTCCGATGCAAACACACAAGGGTCAGTTTATTCCTTTTGACAGGTTTGACCCGGGACAGGTTGGACTCTGGGCAGAAACCCTGTTCTGACACAGCTGAGGGATTCGGCCCTGAGCTCAGAGGTGAAGGGTTTTAAAGAAAAAAAAAATGTAAGTCTATCCTTCACAAAACCTTACATATTTTTTGGGCACCAGATTGAGACTGTTGATGCAGCCAGCACTGTGAACTGTGGAAATGCTATGGTGTCTGCTTCTCCAGCACGACACAGACACTGTAGGAGGACTCTGACTGAGCAGGAGGTGCTCAGCCCCTAAGACAGAGCAATCAGCACATTCTCAGCTTCTAGGATCCAACAGTGGGGCCCAGAGAAGCTTGCCAACTAGACAGAAGGCCCTTTCTGGCACCTGGTGGTTCCAGGAAGGGCCCATGAGCCACACCATCCAGGAAGTAACCAGCACATTCCAAACACGTTCTTACTGGGAAAGGGACATTAACAATAGAACATTAAGAATAGTCTCCAGGTACACCTCTGCTGATCTGCTGATACAGGTAAACTTTGACTACCACTGCTAAATATTGAAACATCCCTAGAATTCAAAGCAGTCAGTAAATTTGTAACAGGTACCCCTAGCCCAATCCCAAGGACTGTAACCTCACATCTGTGAAACCCCTAAAGTACCCCCCACAATAAAAAACCATTGCCTCATGATGCTCAAGGTTGCTCCTACTCCATCACCCTGTAGGACTGACGGAGTAGTCCAAGCTAGCTTGTTAATAAAGAGACTCTTTGCTGTTGCACTGGACTGGATTGACTCTTGGTGGTCTTTTTTGAGGGTGTGGGGGTGTGGTCTCAGGGTATAAGAAATTCAACTCTTACTATTTTAACATAAGCTGAATTAATCAATTCTTATAATCAGCAAATTCTGTTCCTCTAGAGAACCCTGACCGATACTACACACTCTTCACAGAAAATGTTAGAAAGTTTCAAAGAGAAATGCCCATTTGTAAGCCCCATCCTTGTGGTTACTCCTGGCTGATGGCCCACTCTATAGGCTTAGCATTTAGTCTTAACTGTATGACTTTATTCTTTTAAATCAGACTCCATGGAAAACCCACATAGGAAGCTTCTCTGGGAGATGCTAAGCTTGCATTGTGCTTCAAATTATTTTAAGAGCTCTGAGGATGTCTCGGTTGATGAAGTGCCTCCACACGAGCACAAAGGTTCAAGTTCAGATCTCTAGGTGTGACTTACCACAGATGTTTGTGTCTCTAACTCTGGCACTGGAAGAAGGAGAGAGAGTTTACTGGCCTTCTACTTTACTCTGCCAGAGATTCCCAGCTTATGAGAGACCCTGTCTCGAAAAATGCAATTGATAACAAGAGAGAATGTCATCAGATTTTGAGCTCTGACATTCATATGTACATGTACACACAGGTACACACCTACATATACACACAAAACACAGGCACAGGCACATGCCCTACACATATACTTATATACACAAAGAAATATTTTGAAGATGACGTTACTATCAATAAATTGCTGAATTTATTTAAGGATAGTTGATCTAGCTATAACCATTCAGGTTTTTGAAAGGCACCTGTGATTCTACACTAATGAGTAATTTTTTTTTTTGTGGTGATGAGAATGAAATTTTGATTTTGTATTTAACATTTCTGTCTTGTGAACAACTTTTAGCAATTGTCAGAAGTCATTCATTATTCGGTGAAAAGAATGCCTTTGAGCCCACTGGAGAAAAAGATATCATTTGTGATCTTTATTCATCTCTCCTTTGTCAGTTCTCAGTAGTTGAACTGCATTAATAAGCACTTCCGTATCTTGAAACCACTTGACTCTAGTTGGGGAATGTCTGGAATGAGAGAACAAAGGCACAGTTAAAGGTGATGGTTATGTGATGGCAAATGTACAGACAAAATTCCACCTTAGTTCTCGGCAACAATTCGTGCTGCCTTCTTTGGTGACATGGAGTCCACAGACAGATGGGATAAAATCCTTCAGATGTGGAGATCACCCGAGTTACCTGGATTATCTGCAGTCATAAAGTAACCATTGTGGTCCTGCTGAGAGCTAACAGGCTGGAACAAGACAGGTGGGAAAGGAGGCAGAAAGTGAAGGTATAAAGACAGAAGCCAAGGATGCTGGAATCATGTAAAGCTGAGAAAGTCTAGGGTTCAGGGGTTCTTTGAAAGCCAGGATACAGAAAAATTCCCCAAGGGCAATAAAGCTCATGTTGAACTTTGATACTAGGACACCTGACCTCAGAACTGAAAGATAATTAATCTATATGTTTTAAGCCAGTGTTTTCTACATATTGTAACAGCAAGGGGGAACAAATAAATAAAAAAGAATGAGGTGATAGCTTCATCTGGATTCCTGAAAAATCATTTACTATGCAATCAGATACTTGTTTTCTTTAAAAAAAAAAATGGCTGCGGCTGTCCCTAAATGTCTTTATTTTATGAAGTGGGGCAGGGCAGATGGTTCTTGCTATGTTCTGCCTGATTAGCTTTAAACAAATGACTCCTGTGAACAGTAATGCATTAAATCACACTATTTCTATGAGATCATAGAAAGGTGGTTATCCACCAAAGCCCACCTATCATTCTTTGTGGGAAAACTGTTCTATCAATTCAATTAAAAAAAATTAAAGACTACGTTTCCCACACTTCTCTGAAAACAAGGGTAATTTAAAATGCAATAGATGAAAATTTCTAGAACAGCCACTTTCAAAGTCATGGCCAACTCAATATGAGTGACTCAAGTAAGAATTACCACAGAGCCGGTTGCTAACAAAGGGCCGAGAAGCATACTGAAAGAGTCTGGAAGTCAATGATTTTGTTTTTCTTAAATTAGTGCCATTAGAACCCTAGAGTGACACATTAACGTGCAAAAATACTCTGAAAAATGATGAGGAATATGAAAAAACAGTGGAAAAATAAACCCCTCATTATATTTTTGCCTCTTTGTTCAGATCACAGTGGAGAGATGCCCAGGGGAGGGGCAGGTAGACATTCACTGTGATGGTTTCTATTGTGGACACTTCATTTCAGAAGCCCTAGATAGAAGTATGATTAAGGATTAGTACATTTTAGTACTTGCCATAGGCACTCTACTGGCTTCCTTTTTTAACTTTCTCTTGAATAATGAAATACTTGAAAGACAGAGACTGTCTTTGTTAGCTATAAAACTCAGTGATTGACTTTCTGAATTACCGAGTATTAACATAAGGAATATGAAATTGTGAGATGAAGCCCAACAGCATGTTTAAAGTTCTTGTTATGGTGCTTGGCAGCCATAGTGAAGCCTTTTAAAGTGATTCCACCTGTTATATTAGTGCCCCTGTACTCATTTATACAGAAAATATCATTCTGTGTGCTGGGCTCAGCACAGGGAGACAAACCACAACAATACACAAGGCACAATGCAAGCCCATGAGACAGGACAATAGAAAATTCAGACAATTGCGTGACATGAGTCACACGTCCTGGCAGTGACAGCATGTGGGGGGGGGGGTCAGAAGCAGGACGTCTCAACTCATTTCATTATCCATCCACCAACCTTGTTTATTGAAGCCTGTACTAGTTTGTGACTTATTATCTTCAGAAAAATATTATTTATCTATTCAGATAATTTTTAGGGACTACATTTCCTCCCCCCCCTTTTCTCTTCTGTTTTCTTACATTTTCCTGGTTGAGACCAAAATATGTGGCCAAAGAGAGTATTTTATTTTGTGCTTTGTGTGAAAACACAAACTTACCTGAGGGCGATGTATTTTGAGCAAATACCACCAAATGCCTCCTCTTCTAACTTAATGGAGCTGCCTTTCTCTTTCCCTCCTGTGTTTCTGGCTTCTTCTTCTTTTCTAGGATTTAATTTAAAACTGTGACACCTTCCAAATCTGGCTGTAGACACGAACAACTAGTTTGAGTGATTCCTCAATATTTCTTCCCAAGAGACAAAGATGGGGAAGCTGGAACGGTAATGGAAATTCTAGAGGAAAACACTGCTCTGGAATAATTTTAGACTTCTTGCATTGCCTTTTCTTCTCTGTTTCTCTTATTTTAGCTTTATTATTTTGTAAAAACTGTGTTTGTGTGTGTGTGTGTGTGTGTGTGTGTGTGTGTGTGTGAGAGAGAGAGAGAGAGAGAGAGAGAGAGAGAGAGAGAGAGAGAGAGAGAGAGAGAGAGAGAGAGAGAGAGGTGGTGTCCATGAGTCAAGAAGAGTAAATTGAATCTATTTGGGTACTGAGAACCAAACAGATCATCTACAATGTCCTCTTAACTGTGAAGAAATTTCTCCAGTTCTTTGTTATTTTTTTTTTCTTTTGGGGTGTGTGTGTGTGTGTGTGTGTGTGTGTGTGTGTGTGTGTGTGTGCGTGTGTGTGTTTGTGTGCATTTTTGCATTCTTTACCCACTATATATTTAAGTAAGGAGAACTAGTGAGAATCTTTTTCACTTATTTTTGGTGCTAATTGCTGTGTATGATGAACATTTTTGTCTTTTTAGTCAAAGAGAGTATAGTTTAATTGTGAACATGATACAATCTGAGATCACATGGAAAGAATCTCTAAGAGGTATTCTAGATCAGCTTAGTCTACTTGTCCTGTGTTCATGTCTGTGGAGGTTTCTTTTTTCTTGCTTTAATTTGTATGGGAAGATACACCCAGAATATATAGACTACTACTGCTTGGCATGGTTCCTGGACTTTTTTAAAAAAAAAAAAGTAGAGAAAGGTAACTGAGCTCTACGCATGCCCTGCTTATTTCTCTCTGCTCCTTACTGTGGATGGGATATAACTAGCTGTGTTTGATCTGTATTTGGTCATCTCTGGAGGTTCCCATATACTGTTTCATATGGGTCACCTGTGGAAACTAGGAAAGAACCTGGGGAGGGGAGGTGCTTTAAGAGACTTTGGATAGCAGTTGAAGGGATGAGAATAGTTTAAGAGGGAGGAAGTTAAAGAGATGTGAAAGAAAATGAGAGAGAGTACAGGGTTTGACCAAATGGAGACATGATAGAAAATCCATAAGGAAACCTACTGTTCCATAATCAGTGGCTGAAGAGGTCTATTCTGTAGAGCTAGACGATGCTGCTCCTAGAAACACTGGTTTACTAATCAAAATTTCAAGTCCCAGCTGAGAAATACCTCTGCATGAATGAGTCCAGAAAGCTTAGTTGCCTAGGAGAACTAGATGATGCTCTGTCACTGAAGATACCACATAGCTCAACACAAGAGGTAGCAAATACAAGCTGGACTTCTTTTTACAAATTCTTTTATTTGGGAGGGATTGACACATAATGACATCATTTCTCCTTTTCTCCTCACAAATCTCCTGTCTTTCCTTTCTGTTCTTTCAAATTCATGGAATCCTTTCTTTTTGTTAATTGTTGTTACTTGAACAGATATCTTGAGCATTGGCAGTTTGGTATTGTTTGGTATTGTATATCCAATTGGTGTGCTTTTCCTTGGGGAAGCTTATCCCTTAGTAGATTTTTGTGTAGGACTGAGGCCTCCTGCCACACTCCCAACCCATTGGCCCAGTTTAGGGTATCTAAAGCTATTGTTTTTACATGCTGACAAACGCTGGAAGATGCTATTGCAGACTTCTGGGGAGGCAAGAGAAAGACTTCAGTGTCCTTACCCACTTGTGAGCCCTATAAACCAAACTCTTACCTGCTTCAACTGTTGTGAAGGTAATCAGCTAACCACAGGATTTGAGGTCCGATCCATGAGAAAGGGTTCATATTGTAAACTCAGCTAATAAACCATTCTTGGAAAGGTTATAAGCACACATGCAGAACTAATTACTATTGTTTAATTCGCTTGATATAGCATCAATCTGCCTTCTAAATTTTTCTGTTTATACACATAGATAAGAGCTACTCTCAACCTTAATCAGAAATTATTTTTTTTTGTTTTGTTTTGATTTGTTTTGTTCAGGCTCTTCAGAATGTTAAGAATAAGTGATAGTTGGGGAACTGGGCCCTAAATAAAACGTTTATATCACCCCTCTAAGATTCAGGACACACCTTGGAAGACGGGGTGTCAGAGTATGTAAGAGGTAGTAGACTGAAAAACTGCAAAAAAGTCATCAGATGGACTCCATACAACCAGTGCAATCAGACATATCCAGCAATTACAGTTATCTGCACTAGGTCCCCACGATCAGCCCTGTAAACAATCAGTCATAGAAATGTTGGGGATCTTGAAATATACCCCTGACTGCTCAGCTGCTATTGATAGATTCTGAGTGAGGAGGAACGGTTGATTTTATTTGTTTACCCACTGTTAAGCTCACCAGGTCTCAATGGATAGATGCAAACCTATGATTATACAAGTACCTGTGGTTTAAACTTGTGTTAGAAAGAGAATTATAAGAAAGAAGATGAAGGACGTAGGGGTAGAAGGGAGATAAGAAAGTGGGAAGAGTGACCAGCATGTGTTATCTACACATTTGAAATTGCCAAAGAATACATTTAATGCTACAATCATTCTATTATGACTCAAAAGTAAGTAGAGAATCATGGCAATCAGTGACATAATGCATGGACATACATATTATAGTTTTGTATAATATGTAATTTCTTTCTAGGAACTCAAAAAGAACAGCTTCTGGAAATAATAATCAGATATTTTAAGCACATCAACAAAATCCATTAGCCTGAGAATTATAGAAAAACATGTTTAAATTATTTTCACATTTTCTTTCTTAATATTTTATTACAAATGAAACTCACGTGAAGGTTCTGGCCTCATACTCCAACTTCATGAGAACGATAAACACAGGCTTCGTGTGGATTTTCTCCCACTTTGCCTTCTCTTTTGTGCTACATTGTTTTATGTTTCCCGCCAACTTTTCTGTAAATTATACTTGCCTCATAGAAAGATACGTGAACTAATTAGGCTGATGCTTGCAAATCTTTGTAGATGAGGGACTTTAAGATAAATATCTGGATTTCGTTTTGGTAGAAAAAGAGACAACCATCACTAAATTCTCTCTTCTTTCTTCTCCCTTCGTCCGTTTCTTTTTTAGCCCTTTCCTAAATTAAATATTCTTTAAATTTTTCAGAAAAATCGTGTCTCTTTTCATAAACTGATAGAACCACGCTTACATCAGTTCTCCATGTTTGTTTGCCTCTGTATATCATATCTGCCTATCATAATTTTAGTTTTTATTAACAGTACCCATTTCTCTCCTATTTGGCCATCCCAAGGGCGAACCGTCCATGTTCTCGCTCCTCATCAGAAGTGAAGTGATTTGAATCCCGGTGCTTGTTTTTCTGTGCTCCACAGTTCTTAGCGTAATGTACGGTGGGTTATTAACCATTGCATGATGGTTCTCACAGTCCATATAAATTGATTTCTTTCTGGAGAGCTGAATGTGATATCTTCTGAGGAATTGGAGATGTATAATGTCTGCCTCGTCCCGGCTAATTATGTCCTCATAAATTTCAGCCTTAAACTACAGCTCTCTGTTGACTCATTTAAATAAAACTGCTACTTTCTCTTTTCTCTAATGAGCTTAATTTATAGACGTTTGTCCTAACTTGGTGAGCTGATGGGCTTCTAATTGGAAGTGGGAAGAATAAGGTATTTCTGATGATCAAAAGCAGTGTCAACTATTGCTGATGAAAAGATGAGGAAGGTGGAGGGCGTCTGAGCGACGCCCAGAGAAAATTACACTGGGTTTATCAGTTCTGCTTGTAAGCTACTCTGGAATGCTTGTCCTCTATAAAATGAGAAAAGTTTGCTGAAATAACAGCTGGGTGTGGTAACTCATACTTAGAAACCACCCCCCCCCCCCAAGCTGACCTGAGAGTAATTTTCAGGGCTTTGAGGCCAGTCTGAGCTATATTAAAAGACCATTCTGTAAATGCATGTGATCCCTAACTAATACCCTTTTTTAAACTGTGAATTCTAATTAGAATAAGAAGTGTGAATTTTTCATTGCTTCTTGATTGATAAACATAATTTCCTGGTATCTGGAGAAAGAAGATATTTGAATAATGAAACTTAAATATCGATATTTGTGAACTCAAATTTAGATTTTAGTTAAATAGCTGCCTTGTGCATATGGAAATAAAGGATTCTGATTAGCCTCCTTTTATATTCATGTTATTTTTGTTAAATTTTATCATAAGCACAGTTATTACCAATTAAGTTCAGCTCAAAATATTAGTTCTTTCACAGAGACTGTATTTGACAATGACTTTAAGTTATCAACAATTACATATTTGTTTCAAATACAAAGGAATTGTATGACAAAAAAGAATATTTCTAATTTAAGTGAATTTATGTACATACAAAAGCTTTGTAGAATGCTCTAAAGCAGAGAATCCATCAATTTTATGAGTATAAAATTTTTGAAAAGTTGTGCATTGTTTTCTTAACTTAATTTTTAAGGCTAATATTTCATTCAAAGCACTTATGAATATATAACTTGCATTCCTAGTACAAATACATTAATCATACAGACAATTCCTAAAACCTATTTCTATTTTATGTAAGCTTAGATTAAAGTTGAGAAAAATCAATTTGTCAGCCCAGTTGTTATGCAAAAAAATAATATGTCAATACGTACACAAATGAGGAAGTATATATAAAAAATCAAGTAAAACTAGACCTTGGAAAGATGGGAAGGATTTAATGTTAGTTAACAGATAAGGAAGAAATGAGAAACACTCATAGATATATAAGTAAACCATCTTAAGGCAGTAGAACCTGTTCTAAATGTGCACGGTAATGGTGCAGCCTTTGTTTTTCTGAAACACCATGCATGCTCTCCTCTCTGTATGGGGTAGTACTTGACAGGCTCCCATTTTAACATTGTCATTACTACCAAGATTGGTTTTATCTGTGCCTTTCTTTTATTTTGTGCATGTCTAGACTTCATGATTTTTGATATGATTATGAAATAACTAGACAACAAGCATGTGTTAGTGACCATGTCATTGAACATTTTCAATTTAATTGTAATTGTATTTTATGTGCATGAGAATTTTACCTGCATGTAGGCCTGTGTACTGCACGTGAGCTTTGTGTTCAAGAAGGTCAGAAGTAGTAGTGTGATAATCTACTTCCAAAGTTATAGATGGTTCTGAGAGACCATGAGGGTATTGGGAATCAAATCCAGGTCTTCTGGAGAGCAGTCAGTAAGTACCCTTATCCATTGAGTAATTTCTCTAGTCTTGATGATATTAATTAAGCAGCTATTTTTCGGTAATAAGTGGAAAGTCATTGAAATGCTTAAATGTGATACAATAGCTCTTGTTATGAACAGGAAAATGTAAAGCCAATTTGGCTTCCTTATTATGCATCCCCCACATGTGCTCTATTTACATCATCTAGTTTAACATTCAGAACTAAACAATTCCTTAACATTAAATTAAGTTGATGAAATAAGTTCTTCAAAGATGTTTAAGTAAACTATAAAGGTAAAATTTTAAATCTGTGTTTTCATTATAAATGACTTCATAAGAAAGAGGGAATTAGAAGCCCTCGAACATGCTATATAAATTGAAAGACAGAAAATGAATGTTAATGAAAAATAGTATGTGTAAAGCTTGAGAAATGGCATTAAATGAACACAGGAAGACTGAATCAGACCCAGCATACATTTCCTGTGGGAACGTTATTGCCCTCAAGAGGACAAAATTGATTTACAATAAGGAGGGAGAAAAACAGAATGTCTAATATCTTTCAGTGATTTATGGCTCTACAAAGTTGAACTGTATTTGACAAGGTCTTTTGTTAATTAATATTTAACTTGTGTAATTAAGTAGGTAAATATATTTTAAGTAGTTAAGTTAAAATAGATTGTCCTAATAGGAACATGATAGTAATAAACAAATTGAGAAATCTTTGTTAAAGGTGCAAAAATATTTTAAAAGATGTCTGAACTGTGTTGTTCTCATCTGTTACAAATTCAATAACAATGAATTCAAAGCAAAGGCATTTATTTAGACTTCCTTGAAAGATGAAACATTATTACTAAGACTCTAGTAATGACTATGTGCTATGGCAGTTATTGGTATGTTGATAAACGGAGAATAGCTAGTCCAGAAATTAAGCAACTTAGGGTCCCAATGTTCAGTGAAAAAAATTCACTACTAATAGGACCACCAAATGAACAAATAATTAAAGCCACAGTTGATTGTGAATTTTCTGTTCCCTTCGAGATTCTAAGTCCTCACCAGTGCAATCAAGTTGCAGGCTGTAAAACTTCCTTCTAGAATGAGAAGGTTGTACCCACATGGTTTCAGCCTAGAGAAAAAGGGCTCTCTCTTATTTGAAGCTTTGATAGCTGTTAGATTTCAAACCTGGGACAAATGTCTAACTGAGGCGCCCATTAACATATCGAAGTGGACACTGGACACCAGGTTTTCCCTGCATCCTTCAGCCCCTTTCTGTTACAGAGCCCTCCTGGCTGGTACACTCTGCCCCCTACCCTAAACCTCTCCAACCCGATGGCTGGGAAGCCCTTTTTCAAAATGTCCTTCACTATATACTCTAACCATTGTGGTTAACCAGGTCTGAACCAAACTGCCAAGCTGACTCTCCTAAATATACAGGGATCTTTTGTTTCTGCTGGCTTCTACCACCCACAAAATTTGAATTCAAATTTTAGAGTCAGGTTCTTTAGCTACTGTTTCCCTCTACCTGTTTCTGACCAAACTTCTCTGTTCCTCTGGGCTTTGGCCTTCTGTGCCCTACATGTGGACACCGCTCTGGCTCATGTAGCCTTGATCTGCCTCTGACCTACTACACCCAAGGTGGACATCTCTCTTTTTCCCCTATTTTCTTCTTTCTCTTTTCCTGGATAAGCATCACTACAGAACTGCCTGCCTTGTCTAGTTTTACTATGAAAGCTACAACCGTGTACCAGGCAGCTTCCTCATGCCCCCAGCAGGTTAAATCACAGGGATGCCTTTTCTCCGTGGTTTGGAACATTTTTATTTCTGTCAAGACTCTTAGTCTTCAATGGGATGCCCTTGATTGAAATTCTTGTTACTGCACTTCCCTACCTTTAAGCCTTTTGTGGAGGGGCCTGTTCTACTGTGTGCCTTCCTGGGCCTGAGGTTTCTTGTCTCCCCCTAGGAAGTGCCTGCTAAACTCTGCAGGTTCCTTAAGTCCTTCTGGGACAATGCCACCTTTTCCCCAGTTTCTCAGCTCTCTCCTGGAAGACCTGCCCTTTTGCTACACCCTCGCACCCTTGTGATCTCTATGATATTGGAGCTCTCTCTCCTTCCGGTGGAGTTACCTCTTGTTCTTCCTTGTCCTTAACTCTCTCTCTGTCTCTCGCTTGGTGTTTCTCTCTCTCTCCCACTCTCTCCCTATGTGTGTGCGCGCGCGCGTGTGCGCACGCGTGTGTGCGCCATAAATGACTATCTGGCTCCTGGAGTCTGGTATACCCTGGGAGGCACCCACCACATGGCCAATAATAAAGTGTCTCTAGAAAGACACTCACTGCTTCCCCTGTGCCCTCTTCTTTCTTAGTTTCCCTTGCCTTTCTGCAGGAACTCAATCCTGTTTTGCTATCTCTGACCCAGCATTGAGTCCCACAGCTTCTGCTTTCAGATCTCCCTTGGAGCCTGTGTATGTATCTTCCCAACTCCCCCTTATTTATAGCGCCCAACTCCCTCCCCCCATCCAGTGAAGTTTTACAAAATGGACTCAGATTTTTTTTTTTTTCCTGCAGCTTGTACTGACCAATGGGCAAAAGTTGGTGCACTTGATTTCCAAATTCTCACAATTGATAATAGCCATAGCACAAATATACGATCCCTGAATCTCTTACATCTACCCTTATTCTGCCCTCCACTTCCAAAGTCTCTTATGTCTAAAGTTTTCTACTTTCCATTCTTAAAAATATTTTTCTCTATAATTTCTCTACACTCTGCTCTCAAAAAATTTCTTATGACTCATAAATTGTATCTCAAGATTTGTAATTTCATTGGATGTGGTTTAAAATCTATAAAAATCCTGTGGCTTTAAACTTATAACAAAGGGTTTATAATTAAAAATCAGCACATGGATATACATGTGAATCAACTCCTTTCTGGAATATACTGTATATGTAGCTTACATTCAACTCTTATTTAAGAAAATAGATGTTTTTAAATAGCCAATACTGGCTTTCCTCCGCGTGATATAAAACAATTACAAAACATCAAAGTCCTACTGAGCTCTCTGCTTATCATTGTATCTCCTTCTTAGACTAAAGGAAAGACAACAGATTTCCAAGATATTTTAGATTGGTATGAATTTTTATGATCATAAAAATTTAAGGTTATAAAGGTCTACTCAAATTACCAGGAACTGGCTTAGGATGGGAGTGTGAGGAGGGGGGTGTTAAGGGGTGAATGGGAAGAAGGGATGCGGGGCCTGTGGTTGGTCTTTAAAATGAAAAAAGAATTAAATAAAAAATGCTAATTAAAAAACTGGCTCAAGCTGTTCAACACCAGGCTTCTAGAAAGTTTAGTTAAGCAGTAATAACATGTTTGATAAATAAAGTATATTTAATAAATTTTTTGTCTACCTTCTTGATCTCTGCTCACTGACAAGCTTTAGCTATTTGGACAAACTAATTCATCCAAAAATTGTGATAGTTTATAATGCTATGAAAGGATCAGAAAAGTTTCCAGCTTCTTTATGACCTATAATTATCATTTAAAGTTTATACATTTATGGTTTATTTTGATGCTAATGGATCTTCCGTCAAATATTCAACTCAAATTTTAAAGCTCAGCCCTAGCAGAGATAAAGCATAAAACCCTAGCCTTATAAAAGCTACTAATTTATTAATTGTTCATTTAGTCTCACGCTTTATTTAGCCTTCTGTGTGTATGTTCAAGATTAAACTTAAAATCAGGTTTTCTTAATAGATAGATGATCCTCAGCTTCTGCACAGGTCTGCAGAATGTGGCATTTCAAATGTTTAAGCTTTCCATAATAGATATGCCCTTAAGAGTGAGAACCCCATGGTCTCCAAAAAGACCAATAGGGCACAAATCCATCTGAATTTTTGGAACTGCGGCAAACCTGCCCCAGGCCTCCTGTTTGAGGGCTCTGTCCAAACTGCGGATAATTGGGTTGCTTGTCCTATTTTGCCTGGTCAAAGTAAGGTCAATTTCCCCATGTTCCGTTATGAGAAAAAATCCAGACCTGCGTCTAACAGCCAAAGGCCTACACTGCTCTGTGTGACAAGTTTAAATGTGGTTCTGTGTGATCGCTGGAAGACGTAGCACCAGTGGCCCCCAATGAAGCCATCAAACCACAGGAGCCCAGGGTAACTCACCTAGGTAATGGGGAAGTCCCTGTCATTTTAATTGACAGATAGGTTGTTTGGATTTACTTCTAGGCATAATTTATCCTTCTCAGAGCTCTGAAGATAGTGACTGACTAATTGTACTTTGTCAGTTTAAAAGCAGTAAGTGTATCAGCCCTTTTCTCAAGGCTACTGCTGCCTTCCGTCCATATGTAAAAATCAGACCTCAAGCCTCATTGAAGAGCTACAAGGCAGAAAGGCAGTGTTTCTGAAAGGAGATCAACTCATAAAACAGGTTTCAAAGTAACTTTTTGCTTTTCCTTTATTTAAAGGAATTTTTTTTCCTAAGTATAGGCTTAAAAATGCTTCTTATTGTGCTAAAAACACCTCTCCAGTCTACATATCCAGCCCTCTGAAAAGAGTGTTCAT
Organism: Phyllotis vaccarum; assembly: GCA_033318265.1. Lineage (NCBI taxonomy): Eukaryota > Metazoa > Chordata > Mammalia > Rodentia > Cricetidae > Phyllotis > Phyllotis vaccarum. The sequence goes on from JARWLC010000007.1 coordinate 3,552,189, forward strand.
GCTTTTAACCCAAAATCATTTCTGGGTCTCCAAACTTCTATGATGACTCCAGGGTACAAGGCTACTGTTCTTTCTACATTGAGGATTTCAGTAGAGATTACAAATAATGGTAACGCTAACACATCTAAAACTCTTGTCACTTTTTGTCAACTTAAAAAAAAAAAATCTTGTAAGCTTTAGTGAGTTGACTTGGATCCACCACTCACAGGTCAAATGGAATCCAGGTAAGTACTCCTGCCAACAAGCAGCCTGGGTTTCCAGCCTGCTGACTGCTCTTGAGGGCGGTGTATTCCCCATTTTCCTGGTCTTGGGATTTCCCTCCTCTAACTAGGAGGACCTGTGGCCTGGAAGTTTCAAATGGATAAAACTTTTCTCCTCGACCCCTTAACTTTACCTTCTCTCCCTACGCTATCTGTCCCACAAAATTTTAGATGAACTGCAGACTGTGCTGTACCTGTGTTGTGAGACCCCCCAAAACTACCAGGGAGCTAGAATCTGAAGCCAACACATGATGGTCAGTTTATTCTTTTGGACAGTTTCAAACAAACTCCAGGCTGAAAGCTTTTGTTCCAGCGCAATGGAGGAACTGGGCCCCAAGCCCAGGGGTGAGAGGTTTTTAAAGAAAACATACATAAGTGCTGTGGGGTGTTACGCATCTTGGCATTTCAGGATTGCATAAAGGGGTTTGGGGTACAGTAATTCCTGGTAACTATTGGCTAAGCCTTCAGTGTGAACCCAAGCTTTGAATCTACTGACTGAACTTTCAGTGTAAAACCAAGTTTTGAATCCATTGGCTGTCAAGCACATTCCTGAGACCTTTCCTGGACTCTTCTCAGACATGGGCCCTGCCCTCAGGGGTGGTGATATGTTATATATTTAATAAAACCAGTCTGGAATATCAAAGAACAAATCCACTTACAGTTAATCCAGAAGGGTCAGAGAATGGTAACTCAAACCTTTAATCCCAACACAGGGAAAAACTGGAAGTGGTAACCTATGCCTTTAATCCCATAATTCCAGAGACAGAGATGTTTCTGTGTTTTTGTGAGTTTAAGGCTTAACTACCAAAGCCAACGCCTTTACTCTTAACTCTGGAATATGATGCGGAGTTGAACCCAGAAGGGAAACAACTGGACAAAGAAGGTAGTTAAGGCAGACGTAGGAAGAGAAGATTTATTCTGTAGAAGTGACAAGGAGCCAGGCTGAGGAAGCTGGAGGATAGCTTGGCTGGGTAAGAACTGACTGTGGTCTGTTTCCTCTCTCTGATATTCCAGCTTTTCATCGGCATCTGGCTCTGAGTTTTCATTTAATAACACCTAGAATTTGTGCTACACTCAGACACCAAAAAGTCCTTCCCTGAATCACAGCTCTGCAAGGGTAAATCTGTGCCTTCACAACTGCTCCAGGTGTTCCCTCAGAATCAGCATTCCCTGGTGGTCCACACTCACAAATTTCTCCAAGGCTGCTTGCACATAGCTAGCCCCAGACAGAGCCTGGACATTGAGTGTAATAGCCTGTTCTTCCCTGCCTTAACCAACATTCTATCTTCCTTGAGTCCCCGGGAACAGCACCCCAATGTCAGCCCAAGTAGGTCATAGAGAAGATTTTGTCACCCTTTATCACTTTGTATTATCAATAAAAAGTCTGGAATGTTAGGCCTCAGACCTGGGACAGCTGGCTAACTGAGGGGCCCATTAATACATCAAAGCGGACACTGGCCACCAGCTCCTACTTTAAACTTCTCCAGCCCAGCGCTTGGGCTGTCTTTCCACAGCTGCCCTTCCTTATATAATTCGAGCATTTTGATGACCTGCTTTGGCCTTCTGGCTGTTATTCCCCTTCCCCTCCCCCCCTCCCCTCCACCTCCCCCTCCCCCTCCCCCTCCCCCCTCCCCCTCCCCCCTCCCCTCCCCTTCCTTATCTTTCTCCCTCCACACACGGCTCAGGGTCATGACCACTCTGGATGCTCCCAGATGTCTTTTATCCACAGAGAACATTCTCCTCCACCATACTAGGGTCAGTCCTGTTCATTCCTTTCTTTATTTCTCTTTTTATTCAATAACATCCTTGAGGATGCAGGCTATATTAGTTTTGACGTTTAATGCTATGATGGCTTGAATGATAATGGCTCCCCCAGGCTCATTTGTGTGACACGGTCCCCAGTTAGTGGGACTGTTTTGAACCAATTAGGAGCTGTCGCTTGCTGGAAGTGGTGCGAGGGCTTTGAGTTTTCAGAAGGAATGCAATGTTTCTTTAGCTCTCTGCTTCCTGCCCAGGTAAGGCTATGAGCTCTTTGCCACGTGTTCCCTTGCTACCTGTCAGGATGGTCATGGACTCTGCAACCATAAACCTCAATTAAACATTTTCTTTCATAAATTTTCTTGGCCATGGTGATTTGTTGTGACAATAGAAAAGTAACTAAGACTTTTGTTGGAACCAGGAAATGGATATACTGCAATGACAGTAGTGACTATACTATGTCAGGACTATATATGGAGGACTTTGGGATTTCAGACTAGGAAATTGATTAAATGCTGAAAACAGACTTTAATGGGCTATCCTAGTAACAGCTTTGAAGAAAACAGTTCATTAAGTAGTATGGATAAGGGAGTCCCAGCTCAAGAGATTCAGTGGGGTGGCAGGCTTGGAGGCATCTGGGCTATAGACTATTCTTGTGATGTTTTGACAAAGAACTTGGCTTGATTTTGTCCTTGCCCTAAGAATCTGCCTGAGAGAAAACAGAAAGCTTTGAACTAATTTCTTTGGCAGAGGAGATTTCCAGCGTATGTTAGTAATCACTTTTATCCAGGTTTACAATCAAGAGAGCCAGGTGGGTAAAAGAGAGACAAACGTACAGTCTAAAGAGGAAAGATCACACCAAGAAGTTTAATGTTGGCAAAAAGGCTGTCGTGAATGACATAGAGAGACAGCTCAAATGAAATAAAGGAGTGGTGCCCTCAGGGAAAGATCCACCCAACTAATTGTAGAGTTTGAGGACTGAAAAGCCCTGTTCTGTTCCTAAACAGGGCTGGCAGAGCAGGGTCGAAGAAGCAGAAAGGCTCATCCTCACCTCCGCAGCAGAACATCCCTCCACTCATTTCTTTACCCCAGCCCTAACTCCAGCAGGGGGAGTGAGAAGCCATAGGCCCCTCCCACCAGGGAAGCAGGTAGGCTAACTGCAGATCTTTACCTCTCCCTTTATTCCTCCAAGGCCAGTTTCTAAGTCTCACTGCCAGCTCCAAAGCAGACCTTTTGCCTGGGCCTCCCCTCACTCTCCGCCAGCACATTCCCAGAGGACTAAATGATTCTTGTGAAATACACTCTTTTCTTCCCTTCTGTGGACTTCCTTATCTACCCCTTCCCTGACCATCCCCATTCTCAAGCATCACCCCCGATAACCAGAAATATACTTTTCTTGGAATACCCAGTGGCCATACCTAACGGGATCCCAGAAATACACAGCTACCAACTCTCTGAAGGACAAGACAGGGCCCAGAAAACAGGGAACAAATGCCCACGCGACAAAGGAAAGACCTGAGATCGGCACTGAGGGTTCCAGTCTTTCCATTTCAAGGTGCATAGACACTGGCAGGAAAGCAAAATCAGTAACCACAAAGAGAATGTGTCTTCACTGAAGCCCAGCAACCCTACCACAGCATAGCTGAAGCAGAAGAAAAAGAGCCTTAAAATAACCGTTATAAATATGATAGATGTCCGTAAAGATGAAATAAATAAATTCCTTAAGGAAATCTATGAAAAAAAACAAAAAACCAGAAACAGTAGAGAGAGTTAAGCAGTTCAAGACCTGAAATTAGAAATGAGTTAATAAAGAAAACTCAAACCAGGAGAAATGGGGAAATGAAAATTTGCCAACTAAATAAATAAATAGTAGATAAACAAATGATAAATATATAATATTGATAGATGATAGACAGACGAGACACAGGCAGGCAGATAGATGGACAGACAGACAGACAGACAGACAGATAGATAGATAGATAGATAGATAGATAGATGGATAAATGCATGATTGAAACCTTTTGGAGACTTTCTATATATCTATGTATATTAAAATTACCATCTTTGGAATAATGCTCTGCTAACCATAGAAAGGGAGAATAAATACCCCATCTTCCTGGTCCTTAAATGGAACTTTCTGAAATTTTAAGAGAATGTTAGTCCCTTCTGCTTTGTGCAGTGGTGACTAGACTCTTCCTTTGCTTATGTATGAACTCCTCTACCAATGAATCCTGGGTCCACTTCCTCAAATGAGTTTTAATAATTAAATTTTCATTTTACTATTTCCAAGAGAAACAAAAATTATGACCAAGCACCAATGTTTATTGAAGGCTTCTTAACAATTTATAATTATTAATAATTAATAAAAATGCCATTTTTACACATTTGAGGGTTTGATAAGGAAAAGGAGACATGGACACTGTTTTGTCATTGTTCTGACTACAGATAAATATGTGTAGAATTAATTTTGGAATGTCTAGCATGGCATTGGTTTTTTATCCTTGTTAATTCAGTATGTATGTATGTATGTATGTATGTATGTATGTATGTATGTATGTATGTATGTATGTATTTATTTATTTATTTATTGTTTTCATTTTTTTTCCATACCCACTACTGCTCCTCCTCCTGCCCCTTCTCCCCACCTTTTCCCCTCCCTCCTCACACCCACCCCCTGTTCATTCCCCAGAGAGGACAAGGAATCCCAGAGTGAGTCAATTTAGTTTGGCATGCCCAGTTGATCCGTAGGGCCAAGTCCCTGCCCAAGAAGATAGGTGTTCCCCGCAAGGTATGGGCTCCATGAAGCCAGTTCATGTACCAGGACAGGTGAGTCAAAGGTTGACTTACCTTTTGTGTTGTGGTTATTAGGCAGTAAATGACTGAGTTGTGATGGTACTTATCTAGTCCACATGGCTTTAATCACATATGGGATTTACATCTAGAATAAATTATTATAAAATTTTAGAAGAATGGAAAAATGGAAATGATGAAATATGGCTGAAAAGGAACAAGATAATAGTAAAGTCATGATTTCCAGACTGACAGTTCAAATAAATAAAAGTTCACTGGATTCTATGAACACATAAAGACTAAACAATATGGAAATGTATATAATGTTAATTATATTCTATTTTGTTTTTTCATTCATATAAGGATCTTTCATAGTTATTGAAATTTCATAACTATCTCAATTTTGTTAAACTATGAAATGAAAATTTTTGAGTTACACATTTCAATTTGTAATGGCGTCATTATACTAATCGATCCTCATATCACTTTTTTGAGTTTATTTTCATTGAAAAATCGTTTAAATCTCCATTTTTCCTCTGACTAGTTATATTTCAACCCATGCAATATATCCAAAAATTATAAAATCTAAAAATGTTTGTACTTTTCTTTAAAAAGAAAATTTTCTATTGTTACTGTACTAAATTTCTAGCTGAGGAGATATTAATAGCCGATGGCTTCTGAGGGAAGGAGAGTTAGTTTTCTTTGTGAGTGAAGACCCTGGTAGAATGACTAGGCCTTATCAGATGGCCCCATGCTATGGGCATCACAAACTCTACTCAGTTGATTATTAAAAGCAAGAGAACATAAAGTTGCAAAGGATGCAGGGCATATATAGAAAGTAATGAGAAGGAGCAAAATCAAAATATATACAACTATGAGATTTCCTATGGTAATAAAATATTACATTTATAAATTTCCTCTGGTAGAATGGTCATTTTTATGATATTGTTCTACTAATCCATGAGCATGGGAGGTCTTTTCTTTCTTAATATCTTCTTCAATTTCTTTCTTCAAAGATCATAGTTTTCAACATAAAGGTTTTTCTCTTCCTTGCTCAGGTTGAAGCCTGTATTTGTTTCTGACTCTACTGTAAAGAAATTATGTTCCTGATCTCTTGGTATGTATGTTTTTGATATATAGAAAGGCTACTGATTTTGTAATTATATTTTGTTCACTGTTACTTGGCTGAAATTGTCAGTGTAATTTTGGAAATCTCTTATGCATAATATATTGTCTGCAAAGTGAAATGATTTTACAACTTCATTTCTTGTTTGAATCCCTCTAATTTCCCTCTCCTGTGTTCTTGCTTTAGCTGGTGCTTCTAGAATTATGTTGAAGAGAAGTTTGGTAGTGGAATTCCTGATTTCTAAGGAATTCCTAGGAGTTTTTTTTTTTTTTTTTAACATACTTAAGATGATGCTGGCTATGCCATTTATTATGCTGAGGTTTCCTTCCAATTCCTCTAGAGGTTTTATAAGGAGGTATATTTCATTTTATCAAAGGACTTTTCTTTTATGCATTTATTGAGGTGATCAGGTACTTTTTTATCTTTAAGCCCACCTATATAAAGTTAACATGTATATTTAAAAGAATCTGAATAGCAGGGCTGAAAGTGTCTAAATACAACACTTCAAATTATACCATAGAGCCAGAATAACAAAAGTAAAGTACATAATAAAGCAGAACAGCACAAATCCATTCCATTGGTCTGGTTCTCCACAGATCCTGCCTAGATAAATATAGAAGAAAGACACTGCCAGAATGGCTGTACAGCCCTTTAATCCTAGCACTTGGGAGACAGAGGCAGGTGCATCTCTCTGAGTTTAAGGCCAGCCTGGTCTATAGAGGAAATTCCAGGATGCCCAGAGCTGCATAGAAAATCCTCCTTTCAGGAAAAATAAAATAAAAAAACAAAACAAACAATAAACAAAAAAAAAAAACCCAACAGCAATAAATCACCACAACCAACTCTGGATCTACACAAATTTGTGTGTGACCACACACACCAATGAATAAATGAATGCATGAATAAATAAAAATATTCACATCTTTATTGAATGAGAAATCAAGAAATGCAAATCAAAATTAAAATGGGGATTCCTATTCACTTAAAGCAGTTATCAACAAAGGAACAATGAATTCTAGCAACAATGTAGAGGGAACGAACTATTATACACCAGTTTTAGGAGCTTACGTAGGTATGTACGGTCACTGTGAAAATTTCACCAATAATATAAACCAGAATGAGCATATCTTCAAAGTGCTTTTAAAGTGTCTCCAGTTATTAATATGTCTATTATAAACTTAAGAAACATTACCAGAAAGGGCTTTGGAAATAACATTTGCAATAAAAATGGATTTTGTTTCAACTATTTCTTCCTCTACACAAAAATGTGTTATTATGTTGCCGTTATAATTTTGAAATTGTGTTCATTTTATTCGTTTGTTCTTTTTTGTTTGCCTGTTCTCAGGTCTTTGAGAAAGGGCCTCACGTTACAGTGAGCCTGGCCTGGGCTAAACTCACAGTCCAAGCCTGGGATTCTCCTGCTCCAGTTTCAGAATTATTTGAATGAGCCAGGAGGCCCAGCTCTCTGCAGCCGTTTATAAACCTACCGGTCCTGTACATTTCTTCTTCTCCACATCGCTGGCCCCTCACCACGGTCTCAGCTCCTTCCGCTGGATCTTCTGTAGTTCATCCCTGACCTCTCTGTGACTTCCCTGAGGTTTTCCGTCAAATCACTGAAGGTGCTCACTTCAGTCTCTCCATGTCACTATTTCTTTGAACAAACCTGCCCCAAACCTCTTTAAACCTTATTTTGCTTTTTATCAACCCCTCTTCCCTTGACTTTCTTTTGTTTACATCATTCTAAGTGAACTGCCTTTGAAAGTATCATTTGCTTTTGGGAGTCAATCTTCCGAGAAACTGTTGTTTGATATGCAATATTATTCATGCGTCATTCTGAATGTGGTACTGCTGTATATTTCTTCACAACCTGGGCAGACTGACCATCTTCTCAAAAGTAGTCTCAGCGAGATATCCTTGAGTAGCCTTTAGGGAGTCCTTCGGCACTTTGCTAAAAGAAGATGTTATTCTTGGTTTCTGCTCTTTCTGTGAATAGGCTTCTCAGCGGTGCTACAAGAACTAAAAGAGAAACTTGTGGGCCCTTTCTCTGGGTTCTTCTGTCAGCCCGGCCTTGATTAATAGGAGGCAACCTGACAGTCCTGCTCACGTTACCAAGTGAGATTAATGTGTTTAATGTTACTGTGTGTGTGACTTTGTATCTGAGAGTTACTTTGCTGCTAGTGACAATTGATTATAAGACAAGTTCAGGGCCACTAAATCTACAGCAATCCTGCTCATTTTGTGCAGTGTGGTGAATAGAATTATTACAGGTCGGTAGGTCACAAAGAGGACACTTAGTTCTCAAGCCAAAAACCACATCCAAGAAAAACAAAATAAAACAAAACTATGAAATATAAATTCCCTTTTTGGATTTTTGATTTGTATTTCCCTTTAGAGTCCAGAAAATGATTGGTAATTTCTTTTAGACTTTGAAATCTTTACTCCTGGCTTATATGAGATTGTGTGGGAGCCAATGCTATATAAAGCAAAATAATACACATTTATGACAGTTCTAATACAATTTTGGAGATATTTATATTAAAATATTAATTTTGATGTGAAAATATGTCCTCTTTATGAACAATGCTTTATGAATGTGAGATACTTCTCAGATTCACTTTTATCACTTCTGGGTCAATTCTCCCTCTGAAAATTATACAAGGAGATTATATCGCCAGCATAGACATGTTCAGATAACCTTAGGGAGATGTATGTAATATAGTTCTTGTCAGTAACACATGCACATGTCGGACACTCATGTCTGAGCTAATTTCAGGGCCTTATGATGTTAAGGCCAGTATACTCCTATTCAGATAAAATTGCAGGTTATAATTATATAATCTATGCACATTCAGAGTGATAGTGACTGTGGACTAACAAAGTACATAGGTACTCAAAGAAATGAGCTAGAATAATTGAAAGCTCTAAAATTAACCTGGAAAATCATGTTGGCAGGAGGAAACTTGGCACAGGAATAACAAGAAAATTGATAGAAGCTGATTTTAAAAGAATAAGCAGAGAAGAACTCATAGCACATTCAGGTCTTGTTTATGGGATGATAGAGGTTAGACCACAGGGGCTTGTAGTAAGCTTAAAAAATGTTTGTTAAATTGAAGCGCCGCCTTAATCTTTCCTATCTCCAGAGACTAAGGAATAAAATGCTAAAATTAGCTAAGACAAATTTAGAAACAAATAATTAAAGAGGCATATTTTAAATCTTACACACTCAGTGCTTTAGAAAGTGTTAGAGATGCCCAGAACTCAACACTCCTAGGGAAATTCTCTGGACAGCGAATTAGAAAAGGGAGAAGAGAGTGAATGAGTGTAGGAGATTGTATGGAAAGTAGTTTTCAAGGCAAGTTATGCTACAGAGTTTTACATGAGTGAAAGAGTATTATCTACTGTAAATGATGACATCAGGAACCACAAAAATGGATGTATAAGTAGGAGCAAGAGGTATTCTGGGAAATCTATTGAACATCTCAGCAATGCTTCACAGTATCTAATGATGATGCTACCAGACTTTCTACGGTCAGAGAAATTAGCCAGAACCCTTGGCTATAATCACATTCCAATGACTTTCGACAAATTTATAGAGTCTTAGTGTCTTACTGCTGTCATTAGTACTAAAACTCAATCATTACTCTGTGAGTGTAGCCAAAACAATAAGGATTACAGATTGGGAGAAATGTTCAAAACAGCATAGCAGACATATATGACACTGCTTTTAATTATTAATCAATACACTCTGTTAATTAGAAGCTGAACTTTCAATATTGAATTAAAGATCTCAGGCTACACTGACCAAAATTTAAGCATGTCCTGGGTTCAGTAGCCAGCCCTGAAAAAAAAATGAGCTAAACACTATAGATCCTAGAAAATAATGATGTCTGACCTCTGTGGCCCAGGCGCTAAATCTGACAAAGCAAGAAATCATTGTTATTTTGCTTTTGAACATTTAATTTTCCTTTTTGCTGAAATCTAAATAATACTCTTGATCAGGAGGGACAGCTGGACTTTTGAACAGGTGGTTTCAGGAGATTATAGAGGAGCTTCTCGGGAAAATATTCCTAGCAAGACACAGAGCCATCTGTCACATATTCTTTAACAATTCTTGTGAGAAAAAGAATATGAAATGAATTCTTAACTGCCTAAATATTAACACTTTAAATAATAAAACCACAAGTCTGGTGAGGGAAGTTAGTAAAATGTATCATTTCAGCAAAGGAATATTAAACCAGAATATTCTACTTTGAAATCCATGGATTATAAAATTGTAATGCTGATGTTCCTTATCTGTTCAACAGGGATTCTGGTAGAAACAACAGAGGAAACCTGGATTAATCAAGGTTAAAGAGGTTTACTTTATTTTGTATTTGTGTGTGTGTTAGAAATTCTCAGGGGCTTTAAAGTGTAGTATCTTTACATGGAAAAAAATAGAATCTGAGTTGGGGGTGTGGCACATACTTGCTATATAAATAGTAGGAAATCTGCAGCAGGAGAATGGTGACTTAGAAGATATCATAGCATCCAGCTTGCCAGGGAAACTCCAATTAATCCACAAGGATAACCCCAGCTAAGACTCTTAGCAATAGTGGAGAGGGTGTCTGAATTGGCCGATCAAGTTGGTGACTACCCTAAATGTCATCAGAGGGCTTTCCTCTAGTAACTGATGAAAGCAGGTGCAGAGATCCACAGCCAAGCACCAGGCTGGACTCTAAGAATCCTGTTGAAGAAAGGAAGGAGGGATTGTAGAAGCCAGTGACATCAAGGTCTTAACAAGGGAAGCCTGGACTCAAAGAATCTCACAGCTAAGGAACCTGCACTAGATGGACCTAGGCTCTTTATGTATGGATATCAGTTGTATATTGCTTAGTCTACTTGTGGGACCCCTTAGCTATGGGAGCATGGCCTGTCCCTGATGCTTTGGCAAGCCGGGAACTTATTCTTCACATGGGTTGCCTGACAAGCCTTAATCAAGGGGAGGAGCTTAGTCTTAATCAACATGATATGCCTTACTTTTTTGACTTCCACAGGAGGACTGTCCCTTTCTGAATGGGAACAGAGGATTCAGGAGGTGTGGGGGGGGGTAGGTGGGGTGAGAAGGAAGGGAAAACTACAGTTGGAATATAAAATAAACGAGTAAATTTAATTGAAAAAAAAAAGAATGAATTGATATTATGAGTCTGCCTGATGAAAAAGGCAGAGTCCACAGAAAAGTGACTGTGATATTAGAGAATCTGTGTGTAGGCAGTCAAAACTCTAGCCAAATTTATGAACAATAAACACACTTAGCTTGTACACACTCTTTTCATAATTCAGAGAAAGGTAGGGCAGTTACCATCAAAGAGAAGGAAGCTGTTCTCATCTTGTTGGGGGTAGTTATAGGCTGTCAGATTAAAATGTTTCATGCCCTATCTTATCAAATCTTATCAAGCAGGACAAAGATTAGAACAACTACCAGAAACAGAGCCAGTGAGTGCTTATAATGGATGTTGTAGCATTACCATAAAGATAGGCAGGAGACTGAAAATCCATGGGCATGCAAGCATGAAACCATGAGTAATAACACTTACAGGTTAGGAGATTCACTGGCATAGGACTGAAGGTATATTTGATGCTAACCTAGTGAAATAGCTGGATTAGAGGAAGAGTCACATAGACATTCAAAAGTTCAATAGAAATTAAAACCAGAATGTAAAGAGTTAAATCCGAATTTAATGTAGAGAAAAAAAAGGGTAACAAATAAGGTAGACTTGTTTTGTGTATTTTGCTAGCTTCTTGTTATACTTTTTTCCCACAAAATTTTTATAGCAGCAGTTATTGAAATAAACATATTTTTCAGAGCTAAATATACCAATACAATACAATATAATACAATACAATGAGGTTTCTGGCCTGGCCAGCCCCACAGTTCTGACCTGCCCACCGCCACTTATCCAGGACCAGCAATCCCAAAGTCACAATGAATCTCACAGATACTTCATGTTGTTTGGTCTATGGCTCAGGCACATTGCTAGCTAGCTCCGTCATCTTAACTCAACCCATTCTCATTAATCTGTCTGCCACATCACCTGTGGCTCATCTATTTCCTGTCATGTTTCTTTTTTGGGTGTCTGGCTCTATCTGTCTCTGACTCCGCCCTCCTCCTACCTATGCTCTGATTTCCCCACAAACTTTTTCTACGGTGCCTGTCATGGCCAAAACAGTCCTTTATTTAAAGATTCATATTCACAGCATACAGAAAGACATTCCCACATCAATTTTCCCTCAAGTCAAATGACTTTTTGGATTATATTCAATTTTAAATTAGAATTGTGTGGTGGTTAATGTTGATTGTCAATTTGACAAAATCTAGAATTGTCTAGGAAGCATATCTTTGGGCATGTCTTCCAAAGAAGTTTCCAGATTAGGTTTTGACCCTGGAAAGCCCACTGGGAAAGAGACTGGAAGATTTAGTGGGATATGAGCAACAGTCTCAGTTCCCGTGCCAGGACAGATCTTCAATCTCAGCCCGACTAAACCCTTCTTCCTCAAACTGGTCTTGTCGGGCATTGTGTGGAACAATAAAAAGTAGCTAATGTGAACTTCAGTTTAGACATTTTGTGACCGTTTTCTATTCTCTTTATTTTTGTCCTTTTAATTTTTTCTACAGTGTGTCACAGTTTTAGGTTCCTCTATTATAAACGTAACATGAGTGTAGCATATATTTTAGCAAGATTGCAGAAGTAATAAAACTTGTATATCTGAATTTTAATTTTAGCACTTTGCCCATTAAAGTAACTGATGAGACACTTCCTGTTGTAACAATTCAATTATGTTCTTTCCATTCATATTTCTGCATTTTCCTCTCTGCTTTTGTTTCCTGGGCCCTTGTCCACTTCCGTGGCTCTCTTTACCTTTCCTTTCCGTTCACCCTGGGATTCTAGGAGAGGCCCTTTGTCTTGTTTTTCATTTCACTAATGTAAATTCTATTATGTATTTTTATTTTTAGCTTTATTTGAAAGGGTTTTAAAATTTGAATTGTGTCAACTCTGCTTAATGATTGTAACATTAATAATTTCTAGCATGTTTGTAAGAGAAAAAATGGTCTCTTGGTTGATCATAAAAGCATAATCACTTTATTTCTCATATTTCGGTGACACCGGATTGATGCTTAGATTCAGAGGAGCAACTTATTCAGAGTTTCACCAATTCTTGACAGATAATGGGTTTGTTTAAATCCAGACAGAAATACACAATGGCGGGCATCCTATTTAATTTTTGATAGCTCGATTGATTACACATGCCTGGAATTCTTGTTAATTGATCAAACAGCACAATACTTGAAAGATACTAAATAAGAATCATTTCACAGTCAAGACTAGTTTTTAAAAAATGGTGTTTTTGCCCAAATATTCAGTGAGATTACTTTCCAACATCATTATTTAAATATATGTTAACTAAAATATAATTTTATTTCCTCTCTCCCTTCCTGCCCTTCCAACTTATTCCAGGTCTATTTCATCTAACCCTTTTCATGACCCCCTTGTCTTCCTATCGAATTGATGAACTCTATTACTTGATATTTTAATTTTATTGTATGTGTGTGTATGTGTGTCTGTGTGTTTGTGTGTTATATGTATGTGTGTATGTGCTGTTGTATGTATGTGTATGTGCTGCTGTGTGTGTGCTATTGTGTGTATGTATGTGTTGTTGTGTATATGTGTGTGTGTATGTGTTATTGTGTGTACAGAAAAATACTGCTAATTTGTTTTGGTACTTGCATATGTGCAATTTTAGGGCTAATCTCTTTATATTTGTTGTCAGAAGTTTCTGGCTCAGCCTAGGCCTGAGATCTGAACCTTCCCGCAGGAGCTTGTTCCCAAATAACTACACAAAAGCTTATATTCATTACAAGTTGTTTGGCTTATGGCTCAGGCAGATAACTTGCTAACTCTTACTCTTAAACTAGTCCATGATTCTTATCCTGTTTAACCATGTGGCTTGGAACCTTTTCTCAGGACAGCATTCTTGTCTTCTGTGTCTGCTGGCGTCTCTGCTCTTCTGCTTCCCAGCATTCTCTTAGTCTACTAGCCCCGCCAATATTTCCTACTGGCCAATCAGCATTTTATTAAACCAATACGAAGAACAAATCTTTACAGTGTACAAGAGCAATATCCCACAGCATCTATTAAACAACCAATTATTATTTTAAAGTATTATCCTTCAATTTAATTAAACTACTCTGTCTTTCTTTTATTAAAAATAGATTTTTCATATACTATATTCTGATTATGCTTTACCCCATCTTTACCCCCCCACAGTGCCACCCCACCATCCTTCCATTCACATCCACCTCTTTCTGTCTCTCATTAGAAAACAGAAATGATTCTAAAGAAGAATGACAGAATAGAATAAGGTAAAGCAAACACAGACACATTAAAATAGACCAAACCAACAGAAGACCAGAGCCCAAGAAAAGGCACAAGAAACAGGTATAGATGCAGAGTCCCACTCATTCACACACAGAGGAATCCCAAAGAAACAAAACCAGGAGCCATACTGTATATGCAAAGGATCTGTAGAATGGGGGGGGGGGGGGAGAGAGAGAGAGAGAGAGAGAGAGAGAGAGAGAGAGAGAGAGAGAGAGAGAGAGAGAGAGAGAGAGAAAATAAGGAAAATTTAAAAAGAAAATAAACAAATGGTGCTGACATGATATTTCGACACAAGGAACCTCCAGAGATGCCCTTGAATGCATTTTCTGTTGGCCACCTACTGCTGGGCGTGTAGTCTACCCTACTAGTGGTTTGCTTTTAGGTTTTCCATGGAGGAAACTATATTTTCACTTGCAAGTGGTTTTCAGTTGGGGAAACGCTTCTGGGTGGGGGATATCAGGCTGTCTTCGGGGCTACCAAGAGCTGCTCTCGAGTCCTACGTAAGACTTCTTATTAGCTATGAATGCTCGGTCAAGCTCTCCCTTCTTGCTCTTATAACTTAAATCAACCAATTTCTTTTCATCTACATCTTACCTCCAGGCCTTTTGCCTTTCTTTCCTTTTTGTATGTCTCACTTTCCTGCTTCTTGTCATGTCTCTCTGTGTATGTGTGTGTGTTGCACGCTGGAGACATCAACTCAGGTCCTCATTCTTCTATTATGTAAAGCATTTTACTGAAAGAGCCTGGAAGGGATCACCTCACTAGGTAGTCTCCCTGCTGGTGGATAGCATGCTTAAAGTCTACTTTCTGGTGACAGAGCAATAGATGTAAGAGGTGAGGGACAAGAATTCTGCCTGGCGCCTTTAAGGGAGTAGGGTTGAAGTTTACCTCTTGAGGTTTCCTCATAAATACAATAATAACACAATAATGCAATAAATACAATAACAATACACATAAAACAGTGTATTATTAAATATGAACAGTCACTGGGACAGACATGATTGACACCTGGGTGACATGGAGACGAGCTTAATGTGATGCAAGACCCTGACCTGTGATTTAACCTACAAAGAAGAGAAATAGATAATATGATGAAAATTTATATTTCCTCTAGTCTGACAGAATAAAGGTCAAAAATGAATTTAGATGATTCATGAAAGAGAAAAGAGATGCAGTGTTGTCTTTGAACTTGAGTTGTGGTTTGGAAACGTACATTCTCACAGGTACTTGGTGGTAGAAACAAGTTTCTCTGCCCAGAGGTGTAAGATTTTAAGGAAGAAGATGTGGTATGTCTTGTTCTTTATATTTTACTTTGACATGGTGTCTTCTGTAGCTCAAACTTGCCATTAACTTTCTAAATAGATGAGGTTGGCCTTGAACTCAGAATCTTCTGGGGTATAACTCTCAAATGCTGAGATTGCAAGTGCCAGTGTAATCCTTTAATCAATGTAGTAGAGGTAGCGGTGTAATGAACCACCACTCCAAACAGTGCCAAGGACGAGAGGAATTCTGCTGCAGATCATGGGGATAGGATGTGTAGTTAACAGATAGAACCATGACAGAGACATCTCTTCATCCCCCAAGAAATCCTTAAAGTAGCAAATTTGAAAAGAAGAGTTAAGAGGGATTTTAAATTAAACACATTGACATTTGCTTCTTGATTTCATTGGATTAGATAAAGTATGGTTGTGAGACAGAGACACCTGACATCTGGGCTCTAAGATAATTAGTAAGATAGATAAATTTAGATTTTCCCTGATTTCGGTGATAAGTATATATTTGGAGGGCTATAATTTGTATTATGTAGGAAAAGGGAAAGAATAAAATACGACATAACCCGTTCTTTCTTTGACGTCAAATAATACAAGAATGCACAGGTGTACATATCCTTCATTTTATATATGTAAATAGTTCTGTGTTTATGGCTGTGTGTGCATGTGTTTGTGCCTCTATGTACATGCACAAGCTGTGTGTGTGTATGTGTGTGTGTGTGTGTGTGTGAGAGAGAGAGAGAGAGAGAGAGAGAGAGAGAGAGAGAGAGAGAGAGAGAGAGAGAGGGAGAGAGAGAGAGAGAGAGTTTGTGCTTCTGTATGTGGATGTGTGTCTTTGAAAACCCTGGTCATTTCAGGGTTTTGGGTTTTTTTTTTTTTCACATAGTATTGGCATTATGTGAAAGGTTATGTGCCATAGAACTTTTAGTATTGAACTATGGTCATACAAATAGCTATGTTTTGGTCGTCACTGCTGGAATGATCTATAGAGTCTTGTATCACCAAGTACCTACTGAGCCATTTGATTGTGTGAAACTACATAAAAATGTGCAGTTTTTCACAGTATGTTTACTAGAGACTAAGGCTTAGTATGATTTTCACAGTATTATAACTTGCTCTATAAAAAAATATTTAAAAATTGCATTCCAGCTGTATGCAATTGAGAATTCGCTTTGGAATTAAAAGGAAATAACCTGTACAACCTCTTTGCATCAACACAGGGCTGCCGTGGAGTTTATCTTTTTGTTCTTAATCACCTGGAGAGGCTGACATTTACGTTTACCAGTGAGTGAGCCTGGAGAAGAGAAGCGAGTCACTTTGAGGTTGAAGCTTGAAGAGGCTGCAATATTCGCACCAACAGTATTGTTAAAAGATATCCATAAACTCCTTCTCAGTGCCTGGGTTTTACATTTTTCCAGAGCCCTTGGATGCCGACTGTTCTGTCCAATGCAAGGCAGGAAGCCTAGGATGAAGATGGGGGTTTTATTAATGGCTTTATTTATCACATACTTTATTATCACATATTTATCACTTATTCACATACACTAAGGTGCTAGAGCTACAAAGTGTGGAGGAGAATTCTGGGTTTGATTTTGAACATTGATGACATTGTCGTCTTGGATAAAGATTTCTTCAGTTGGAACATATCTCATTTGTCCATTTTGAAACATTCAAACTTAATTTTATAGAAACATTTTGAATAATTCCTATTTTTTTCCAAAAGCACTTGTTCAGATTGGACAGTGAAATAATAACAAGAAACTGATTTCACAGGGAAAACCTTGAAAAGTGATAGATACAATGCTTGGAGATGATTATGCGTTATATGTTTTTTATTTACCTATATTAATTGTGATTGTTATGGGGTTAAGCTTGGCATTTTTATTCACAAATATACTATGTCCTAATCATATCCAAACAGCAATCTTCCCTCTCTGTAACCTACTACTTTAGTGTGCAATTATGTTGTCTTACTGATTCCTGGGAGACTTCATTTTTACCTTCATCACTTGGGACAGAACATGTGGCATTTCACTTGATAAGTCTTGTTTATTTTTCTAAAGAGATGAAGAATATTATACATCATTCATTATATAATTCATGTGTGTGTGTGTGTGTTATTGTACTCTTACTCTGACACCCTATCTTTGTTACTGTGATTAAAACCTCCATGAACACAGGCATTGAGCCATCTCCATTGTACACGGACTTTGATTCCCTTGGGAATATGTCTGAGAGTGGTACAGGTGAATCATACGATACATCTATTACTGTCTTCTGGGTACTCTCCATGTTGATTGCCACAGTAATAATGTAATAATTTTCATGTCTAGACGTAGATTACAAGGCCTCCTTTCCCCCCCACATCTTCTCCAGTGCTTGTTATTTGTTTGGTATTTTGGTAAAAATCACTCTGACTGATATCCCATTGTGTTTTGGATTTGCATCCTCATAATGCTTAGTTATATTAAACATTTTAAAACGTATATAGGTCGATTACATATGCTTTTTCTTTTGAAAATTGCCTGTTCGTACTGTATGGTCATTTTAATTGTGTTGCTTTTTCGAGTTTCTTATAGTTTACCCGATTCTTTGTGTTATGTGTTTGCTTTTTTAGTTTCTTTCAGATCCTTCTTAGTTTTATATAATCTTATTTGTCAACTTCTGCTCTTGTGTTCTGTGTTCTCCATAGTATTGGGTTTAAATCTGAATGGATTTCTGTACCCAAATAAAGGCCACAGTATGTATCTAAAGTCCATGGACTACAAGGCTATCATATTTATACTGTCCTAATTTATATGAATCTGTATCTACATTTAAGCTTTTGTTTATTTTATTGTGTTTCTATGAATACCACCTAAAAATAAAAATATAACTTTGTTTTTAGTTATTAAATATTAACAGTGACCTGCAATTATCCCACATTCATGAGTTGTTTGTTGACTTTAACTGTGGACTGGGAGCATTTCTTCTGAGCTGATAGTTTAGGACATACATAGGTCCTGATGAACACAGAATCCTGCTTTCTCACAGGCATTGTCTGTAGTCATTGGTTCTTAGCTTTCCTTTTGTTTCAGGAGACATGTTCATTTCTAATTTTCTCTATCCAAACTTATATAATTCCCATTTGTGACTCTTGGCTTTTATGCCACGACATCCCGCAAAAATGTTCTCATTTTGAACCTTATCTTTTAATCTGAGCACCCTGCCTACTTTTTCTTACACAACTTGTGTGTGTATGTATATATATATATCCATAAGTAAATAGTAAATGCCTTATCTCTCCCTACTGTTGAGATATTTATTTGTTTGATAATTCTTTCAAGACCTTCCATATTATAGGCCCCTGGAATTCCATAAAATATTTCAAAACACAAAGAGCATTTTTTTCTGTTTATTTTATTATATATTAAAGAGCACAGTTACAATCTTTTCTACCACAATTCATTCAAAAAATAGTTGAATGATTTATAAACACAGCAAAGTGAAATAACAACATAACAAACTAAGAAAATAAAAACAAAGTGATGAATTCAGAAAAGAATCATCTCAAACTCTTAGTTAAATATTGGCTGTCAAATCAAAAGTAGGAGAAAACTGATCAATTAGCATAATCAATCATATGACACAAATTTTTAGGAAACATATTATTGATAAAAGATAAATGCTTTGCAGCATCTCCTTATTTGAGAAAATACACTATATGTGGAAAATATTTTAAGAAAATTCTTACATTGACCATCTAACATTACTTTTTAAATTTTTCTTAGTTTCTTGAGAATTTCAAACAATGTGTTATAATCACAGTCACCTTCCTCCTTCGGCTCTTCCTGAATCTAACTTCCCTTTCCTAGATACCAACTTGTTTCCTTTCTTTAAAAAAAAAATCCATGGTTCTAGAGAGATGGTTCAGGAGTCAGAACACTGGCTACTCTCCCAGAGGACCTGGATTCAGTTCCCAGCACCCACATGACAGCTCACAACTGTCTTAAACACCAGTTCCAGGGAATTTCTTAATCTCCTGTGCTCTGCAGAATCTTGTAAGTGTGTAGGGCATGTAAGCTAACAGAACTACACATACATACACATTTTAAAAAGACAAATATATAATGAATAGTTTTTTAATAATGCCTCTTTTTATTTATTTTTAATTTATATTAAAAAAATCTTTTTTTATCCATGTATTTCCTTCCCCCCTCCCTTCTTTCCTCCCAATCCCTTCCAGTCAGTCTTTAGCTTCCAAATCTCCCTAACTCCTTCCCCCAAAGGGCAAGAAGTCCCAAGGTGGGTCAGCTCAGTGTGGCACATCTGCTCTAGGCAAGTCCAATTTCCTCATCCCAATATCAAGACTGGGTTAAGTGTTCCTTTGCAGGGAATGGGCTACATTCTCTCTTCCTTGGAAATTTATCCCAAATAATTTTAAGACTAATATTTGAAAAATGCTTGTATGTTCATTCACTTTCCACTCATCTGTCAATACATTCCCTGGTTTTGGTGATTTTCTATGAAGGTGTGAATGAGACCCAAGTTTTTCCTAGGCTTTGTTTGACCACTGTTCACCATTCCTATGATCAGTTTCTGAGCTGTCCCCACTCACTCGACAGCAACCATATTTTCTTCTTCAATTGGGTGAACACACAAAGCATGGCTCTCTTTCTGTGTCCTCGACTCTTTGCTCTCTGTCTCTATGTTTCTTCAGGTTCACTTCTCAGACCTTCACTTATGTTTATGTCTTTCTTACATATAATCTAATAAAAGAAGCATTTATGTTACCTTATAAAAAGACTACTTTGTGTCTGATATTTGTTCTTTACCTTCTGATTATGCTGACTTATGTTTTTGTCTTAGTTCTAATCTCCATTTATAATATTATGTTTGTTGGTGTCCTATTGTTTAAGATAAAGCTCTATATATTTCTTAAGATTAAGTATGCTGCATATATATATTTAAATTTTTGTTCTTAACACCTGAAATTACACTATATAAGCAGATTTATATCAAACATTTATTAGAGGAATGAGGATATATTTGCTTATCCATATACTTAATCTGCCATTTATGAATCAGGTTGCATATTTTAAAGGAATAGTGATACATGAACCTCACCATCAAGAAAAGTATAAGGGTGAGGAGACATATATTAGACATCTAAATGTCAAAAGAACAATGACATAAGTAACAAGTAGATGTGAGAAAAAGTAAGATAAAGTCTGATAGAGAGTAGAGTTGAAGAAGAGACTCTGAAAGCATAAAATTCAGGCTTACGTGCAGACAGTATGGGAGGAAAACCATGAAAAGATTAAGGAAGGCAAAGAATGCTCAGTTGATGCAGTGAGGAAATGGTTAACTTAAAATGCAAGAATAGCAACGAAGGTTGGTTTCATTCTGCTGTCTGGCTGTCAGGTGAGCTAGCACGGCCAGAGACCAGGAGCCATGTCTAAGATCTGTATAGAATAGAAAGGGCTAAGAGAGCTGGGTTAGAAACCCTGAGCGTTTATGAGTGAGACCTTCTACATAGAGAGGGGGGGTTCTAAGGCCGAAGATTCCTATCATTTGAAGGTGAGGTGTCTCACGGGGAAAGGTAGACACGAGCACCCAAATCCCCAGTTCTAAAGAAAGCATGAAGAAATCGGTCTCACGAGGGCTCTGTGCCTGTCGCGAATGACTGGGAGGACCCCTAAGAAGATGCGTAATTGGCAGTGGATATGACAGCACACACTGTCATAGGTTCTCCCAGGGGGCATTTCTACAGTGTGACAGACAAAAACCAGTCACATCTGTGAGAGAATGATAAGCTAGAAGGGAAGGAAATGGAGACTGTAGAATGCACCCAGGCATCGGGCCAAATAAAAGCTAGAAAACTGGAAAAGAAGAAGAGAAATGGTAAGGAGTCTAACGGTAGGAGGAAGCTCTTAGAGCATGTTTTTCAAATACGGGAATGGTGTAAAGGGATAAAAACTGCATTATAATAATGTATACACATGTAAAATATTGTTTTGATTTTTATAGAATTTATAAGCCTTATTAAACTTCGTCAGAGCTCACAGGTCAAAGTTTCATAGAAACTACCCCAAGATTCACCTTTCAGATTTCTTAAAAACAATATTTCCCATGTAATTTTAAAGTGTGAAATTGCCATATTCATTTAGAGACCTCTACTTTACATTATAGGTAAATATTTTTAATAATCCTATTTTTGGTGTTAGCTCGTTAGTTTATAATCTTTATGAACGCTCAATTACTCAACTGAAATAAAGCACAGCATAAGATTATTAAAAGTGACCTGGTGCTAAGGAAACCTCCAAGAACCCACAAGCCATCCCTGGCTAGGACTCCAAGAAATAGTGGAGAGTGTGCCTAAATAGGACTTCTTCTATAATCAAATGCATGACCACCCTAATTGACATAGAGCCTTCGTCCAGCAGTGGATAGAGGCAGAAGCTGAGATCCATAGCTAAGCACCAGGCAATGCTGAAGAGAAAGAGAAGAGAGTGTATATGAGCAAAAGGATCAGGATCATGAGGAGGAGACCCACAGAGATGGCTGACCCAAGCTATCGGGAGCTCACTGAACTAGAAAAATACACTGAGGAAACTTCAGGGAAAGGAACTAAACCCTCCAAATGTAGACGACTGACAAATGGTATGGGCAGTTTGTGGAGACTCTTGCAGTAGAGCCAGACTATGTTCCTGGTACATGAACTGGCACCTTGGAGCCCATTCCCTACTGAGAAACACCTAACCCAGCCTTTGTCCTACAGAGAGGGACTTCGATCTACCTCAACTGGATATGCCAGACTGAACTGACCCACAGTGGGACTCCTTGCCCTCCCTGGGGAATGGATGGGGGATGAGGTGAGGAGTCTGAGGGAGGACTGGGAGGAACTGGGAGGAGGGAAGGGAGAGGGAGCAGGGGTAGATGCAGAAAAACTTTTTAAATAAAAAAAAATGAAAAATTATTTGAAATGATAATACCTGTATTGGGATTAATTTCTGCTCAAACTAATATCATCTCTGTGTAAATTATCAAGGAGCAGCTAGTACTTCTATTTTACAAGGCTGGTCAACTAACTGAAAAAAGACATTAGGAACAAACGCATTCTTTTCCCCTGGTAAGAAAATGACCCAAGATTTGCAGTTCAGTATCATCATCACTTGAAAAGATGTCTCACCAGTACTAACAAGTGAACTGACAAGAACTTAAACTTACGTGTAAGTGTTTGTTGACTGAGTGGTTGTAATGATACAGTGGGAAAAATGGTGTGCCCCTGTGTTCGCTGTCTCTTCCCCAACACAAGACCTAAGCTAGACTGTGTCGTAGACTTTGATATTCACACCTTTTTTTTTTTTAGTTGACATAATGGAGGCTGTTGAAAATTTATTTATTTATTATGTACCCAGTGTTCTGCCTACAGGCCAGAAGAGGGCGCCAGACTAAATTATAGATGGTTGTGAGCCACCATGTGGTTGGTGGAAATTGAACACAGGACCCATAGAAGAGCAGCCAGTACACTTAACCTCTGAGGCACTTCTCCAGTCCCCAATATTCACATTCCTGAAGGCGGCTGTGAATTCTGCTTTGGAGAATGAAAGACAAGAACCTGTTTTAGAAGTGAACAATAAAGTGGCATGCCAGTGTTTTAATATTCTGTGGGTGCTGAACTCTAGGGCTAGAAGTAAGATGGGAGATGAGGGGTGGAGAGAGCCTTGCAAAGAAGTGCTCAGACCTTGGCTTTAATTCCCTCTTGGTGTCACAGGCACACAAGATGGAGTGGGGACCAAGGACTGGCCAGGTCAGATTTAGCCTCTCATCTATCAAACATAATATTCTTCAGTCAGAGACTGAACCCTGATTAAAATCCTTATCATTTATCCACACTGTGTATTTTTAACATGTTCTAAAGTCATTAGAGACACAAGTATCTCTTCTGAGGCTGGTGTAAATTGAGTGAATTAGACCCTCTGCTCTTCACCTCTGGCCTTTCAGTGATAAACAAGCCTACCTCAGTGATGTTTGCTAATAAATTGTGTTCAGATGACATTCTTGAAGTCCCTGTCAACTTAAAGTGAATTTTTAATAAGCAAATACTTCAGTATTTATATGTCTTGACACGTATTGAATTATGTAGTAAACTACTTCTTAAACCTTTATTCTCCATGATTAATTTTGGACACCTTCTTAAGCTCCATTTTCAAAGACATATTGCCTACAGAATTTGATCTGAAATACAGCAGAATCTTTTTTTTTTCTTGACCTGTTGAGATTGTCAATAACGGCACTCCATATTGCAGTGACTTTATTATGATTTGATCACAGAAATGAAATTATGGACCCATATGACATCATGAGGTCTTTGATAGATGCTGAAATTTGAGGTGATCATCTCGGGAGCTGAGAACAGTGAAGTAGATGTGGGATTATGTGAGGAAGACATAAAATCTAGTGTGTAGTCATGGTACTGGTAATAGTGATAATGGCTTATATACACTAAGAATGAGTTCTGTGGAGCTTCACCAATAGCCTGCTTATTTGGTAAATCATAAGCTTTTTTGAAAGAAGTTGTTTCAGCTATGAAAAATAAACAAACATCAATCATTGACTTAAAAGAGAATATTCAAGATAAAATGAAAAATCACTCATCATTAGATATTTAACTGTTTTGTGATCTAAGTCTCACATCTTATGTTTGCCTCAGTAAAAAGTAAATTATGAGTTCAAAATCAATAGGAAATGTAACATAACATATACATATATGTTATACATGGTATGAGTATGTTTAATACTTTTAATGTTTATGCTTTAATTTTTCCTTACATATTAAAAACCTTATGATTTTCCTGAAAATTTAATAGACAAATAATGAACTTGTCTCAAAGTGAAATTTTTTTGTTTGTTATGAGATTATTTTTCCTGCACCACCTTTTTATTGATTCCTTATTATGCCTATTATCCTTTAGGACAATGTCTGATTTCTTTAGTCTTTGTAGCATGAAGTTTTGATTTAAACCACTTTTACATATCAAAGTTACTTTAATCACTTTGTTTTAAATAAAAATCAAATAATTTGCTCTTCAAAATATGTGCATGCAATTTTTCACCAATAAAGTTACAGTCATTGAAAATCCATAATCTATTTTACAGGAAATGTTTTTCAGTAAAGCTTTAGGATTTTGCATTATAATAAAATTATAATTCTAGTTATCCATGTGTCAGAGAAAGGTTTCTATATCAATGAAAGTAAGTTATAAGTTTTCTCTGACATAAAAAGGTGAAGTGACTTTCCAATGTCAACCAGAGAATTGCAGAATTGGGAATAGAATTTACAGAGTCCCAGTGCAATACTTTAGTGAAGTAGACAACTAGGGTTTGTTGGCAAATAATAATTGCTTATTACTTTGGGTTTTCTTCACATTTGCAAAAGATCAAATAATTCTCATACTTTCACAATGGTGTTTTATCTAGTGGACCATCCTAACAGCTTAAATGAAATTAGACTTACTTGGTGATTTAAGCAACAGTAGAGAATACATTCTCCATTTGATGTCATTGCCTTTCTGCCTACGTGTGGAGATGGCAAAAATGTAGTTCTGTTAGCAATGTAACATGCTTAAAAGAAGCAAAATACTAGGTAGCATGTATCGTGCTTCTCCTGTAGAGCAGGTACTTAAACAGTATCTTTTTAAAAAGTTTTGAGAATTACTGAATTCTTTCCCTCAATACCATGGAAAAATAGATGACAGAAATTAAAAGAATCTATCCTGGTGAGGAAGACACCATTCTCAAAACAACTTATGGTGGTAATGGTGGGAGATAATGTGACTGTTATATCACAAGGGTGGTTGGGAAGCAGAGATATCATAATCGGTGCCTACCCTGGGCCCAGAGTTCCACATGCTCCCAGTTTGTCCCACATCCAGGTTGTTACCCTCCACCTGCACCAGAATGAACTATAGTGGTTGGGTACCTCTCCACAGCAAGACACCGTCATCCAGAAAATGTCCTGGTCTTTTATAATCTTTCAATATGTTTCTTCTCAATAGTGACTTGGGTGTAGGTATTGAATTATAGATGTATGAGTTGGATACAGACACCTTATCACTATTTATTTCCTGCCTTTTGACCACCAATTGTGGATCTCTGTAATAGTCTCCACAGGCTGCAAAAGGGATCTTCGTTTGTTGATTAGCAAATAGTTAGTCCTGAAATCATGCATACATGTAACATTATATGGACTGAAAAGTTATATTTAGAAATGTATATGTACATACAAATACATACGTGCATATAATAACAAAAATTGAAAAAGGAGGCCATGGATTTGGAAGAGAGTGAGAAGTGTTGTATGGCAAGGTTAGAAGGTAGTGAAGGAAAGGAAGAAACATTAAGTTATAATCTCAAGACCAAATACAAATCAACAACAAAGAAACCCCTTTGATGAGGTGGGAGCTACATTTATCTGGGAACAAAGGGATAAATGCTTAGAATACAGTTAGAAATTATATTAGTTTAGGAAAAAAACCCACAACAAACCAGTAGAAGGTTCTTTTCTGGGTTCTATGACCTCTCCAGTCTAAGGTTGTTGGCTAGGCTTCTAGAATTAGGCATGATTTCTCTCCTACTGAGCAAGCCTCCAGTCTAATTAGGAAGCTGTTATCATCCCCAAGATAAAATTGCAGCTATTTCTTCATTGGGGTGTCTTGCTGGGCTAGTCATTGTTCTGGTTCACAGGCTTGACAGCTGGGTTGGCCTCTTTCCTTTGGCAGCTGGCATAGCATCTTCTTATAGCAACAAAGCCAATAGTCCTCAAGGAGGTGGCTTTACTGTGTCAGTCCCAAATGGTTCCTCCGAGTCCTGTGTTGATGGATGTAGTGCCTTTAGCAATAGGATTTTATCTTCACATTCAAAGAAATAACAAAGCACATTGACAATAGCCTATTGCTTTGGTAGTCTCTTGGGCATCTCTGAACAACTCGAAGCATGGTTTCCCATGGCTTGGCACTGGGACTGCTGTTAGACTATAGTTAGTTGGTGGCAGGGGTAGGGTGGGCATTAACACTCAACCCATATGTACATATCTACAGTATATATTCTTAGTTTATGTATGTCTTTTTATATAAGCCTACAAAGTCCTGTTTCCTATTGCTTTTTAAATCATCTGTTTCTTGTTTCCCTCTCCACCTCTCACTCTGTGTTACTCCTTCCTTCCCCACTGAAGTGTCCCTCCACTTCTCCTGTTCCCCTTTTATAGCATCCATGCCTGAGCATCTTCCCCTATAGATACCTCTCCCCCTCCTAGGACAACAGTGCTTTCCTGTTTTCCTGCAAATAAGATAGGCCACCTAATACTACATTATTTATTAGTCGGGGTTGTTCTGAGTTTTCTCTCCCCAGTCTTTCAGGAAGGTGAATCTAGGTATTCTCCTTTAGCTTTTGAATAAAATGTTAACCACAGGTATTATCAACACCAGGTAAATTTAAAAAATAAATTCTGAATGTAATATAGATGGTTAATAGAGAGACTAAAATATGTTTTTATTCAATCTTGAATGCAGACATGCCTTTTAGATTGAATTAAAGCATTAGAGCCTCTGGTGCAAAGATTGCATAAGACTAAAGTATTATGAAATAGCTTCAAATGAACTTTATTTACACATTATATAATTAGGTCACATTAATAGACATTACTAGAAAATCTCCAAAAAACTCATTGCTGACTCTTTATTGTTTTAAATATGGTGACAATTGTGTATTTCACCAAGCAAAATGAACAGGATAATAAAACCCACACACTCTCCCCCTGTAGCAGAGTAAAGGAATCTTACTGAAAATGTTCTGCTTATCAGACTAGAGATTCTATAAGTACAGTTGGATTTGACATTTGAGGTAAACTCCTAGAAAGCTGAGAATAAAGATCTTTTCTCTTGTGAAATAATTTTGTGCCTAGATGCATCTTTATTTTGTTGTACTATCTCTATTTGTGTCCTTCCTTACATATTTAAATTTACCATAAATACTTACAGATACTTTTGTAATCTTCATATATTATAAGTAACCTAAATCATGTCTTTGAATAAGGCCATAAAAAACAAATTAAATAAATAACTGTATGTTATGGTGTTTTCAAACTGAAGTAGCAAACAATTTTAGGAGAGTTTTAGCTTTTCATCATTAATTTAAATATATCTATTATGAAAATATGTTATGTATTAGCAATGAACCAATATAATTGTTCAATCGAGTTCACTTTCTTTATCTGTGACAATTTTACTATTAGGAATCTTTTATGAACAGTTTTTTTAAAAGTGATTTCAAGGATGTAATAGGATAGCCCTATTAAAATTGTGATCAGAATTTTAAAAATTTACTTATGATCAAGAATAGCTTTATTGTCTAGACTTTGATAATACATACTCAATACATAATTTATAGCTACACTCTCCACTGCTTACTTCTGAAGATTCTAGGCCTTTGATTAGAAAGATTTCTTCTAGATTCTTGTAAACATATGCTTCTCTCCTCCCAGTGAGGATAAAAGGAGGAGGTTACATTTAAACAGTTTTAATGTAGGAGAAAAATTATAAGGGAAGCTGTAATGTATAGGTGCCTACTGCAATAATAAAGTATTTGCATAGTTGACTGCAGCCCTTATTAAGCAAGGAGTAGAATGCTAGGCAGCTCCACATAATGGATGTGGGCGAACAAGTCACATACTCCAAAGTAATGGAACACATTAATAAAGTTTTCACAGTATGTGTCCTTCATGCAGACTGCAATGATAAATACTCATGCCTTCACAAACTGCATGACATTACATTATTTAGACCTCTGGGACTTGCCTGCCCATGCGCTGTCTATCATCTGTTTTCTGCTTTGTGTGTGTACTTTCCGTGATCTCACAGCCAGTGAGGTTTCCTTACCAAACATTTTTTTTTTCCTCCTGTCTGGGATTTGAGTGGTTTGTGTTTAAGGTTTATTGTACTTCATTTTAGTGAATGTTCCAAGGAGATTCAGGGTAGCTCTTAGCACCAAAGTCTTCCATCAACGGTTTGCTCTGTTGTTCTTGTGGGTCCCCCTGGCTCCTACTTCTATAAATAATTGCTGAAACATCCCAGCAACAGGTTTATTGTCTTTAACCTTATCTTGTGCTACTTTTAAAGTTCTTGTTAAAAAAAATATAGCTTTTCTCAGATGCAGCTTTGATGCTACTGGCTGTAAGTGGATGGTCTGTGCTGCTACAGTGCTTGTATTAAAACTGCCCCTTCCCACACTCCGATCACAGCTCTCACCTAGACTTGCCATCAAAGTACAGCTAGTGACTGATAGCTGACTGACCCCTCACCAGAGGTCATCATGCAATGATCTCCCTCCACAAAGCAACCTTGGCTGTTTCCAGCTGAATAAGAACACCAAATTATCTTTATCTCTCATTTGTATTCCCAAGCCAATGTTTAACAGTGAACCTTCACTGGTAGATCAAAATATCTCCAGTCATTTCAGTTCCTAGTTGTCCAGTGGTGAAATTGAAGGGGTGTATAAATGAAAGAGGGCTCTGTGCTTTTTCCAGAAGAGACAAACCTGTAATCTGTCTAAGGCACACAATTACAGCAGTGCGACAGGGAAGTGGACATTAACAGCAGCACCTGGGTAGCCTTTCCTTCTTTGTGGTACCATTTCCAGGGTGGTATTTTTAGCAGCTCACAAAGCTGGCATGCTGAGCGTCTGCCCCTCCTACTTTGCTGTCTCTCTTGAGGCAGGTGGGTGCTGGTACAGCAATGGAGTAGCTAGGCAGCTCCAGACTAGTCAGTCCCTGCTTCCCCACCTTCTATGCTGATAGACAGAGCTTTGCTAGCACATGCAGTTGAGCAGAGAAGTAGAGACAAGTATGCTTATGTCTTGGCCAGACTTGAAATCTTGGCTTTGGAATATATTTAATTTAGAAGAAAGGTAAGATAGGTAAGTCTTTGACATGGCCCATAGTTTTTATGTCTTTGTGGCTCTTTATGTGAAGAATTAGTGTGGGAATCAATCTGACTTGTGACTAGACTCTAACACTTAGGGAGGAAAATCATTTTCGACACCTTAAAACATGAATTCTGAGTTAGACAGTTTTATATAGTTTAGGCTTATAACAAAATGAAATATTTTTATCCATTTCATTCCAGAGGCAGAGTTGTAGAGCCCGGTCCCAGTGGATGCATCTAGGATAAAACTCCTCTGTTTTTGTTTTTATATTTTTGAGACAGGGTTTCTGTGTAATGATCCTGGATGTCCTGGATCTTGCTTTGTAGACCAGGCTGGCCTCAAAACTCACAGAAATCCTCCAACTGAAGTTCAAAAGGGAAAGAAAAATGTTGGAGAAAGCTGAAAAAAAAAAAAAAAAACTCCTTTTCTTTTGCTCCGCCCAGCTCTCTTAGCTTCCTCTTTCCACATTCCTAAAGCTAGGATTGAAGGTGTGGGTCACCCCTCCCTGACCTGGCTTGGTTCTGTGGTTTACTGAGGTTGCCGATTAGTTTTATTAAATATAGACCACCATAATCCTGTACATGGGATCAGGAATCACTGCAGAAGATGGTAAGAGCCAGAGATCAGGGGGTTTGCTGCGATGTCTCCTGGACACATCAGAAGCTCCATCAATGAAATCTCATATACATGACTGCTTAGAAATGATGTGGTAACGTGGATGGAGGAAAGCCCAAAGGGACTGAACCCTACAGTCCAAACCTAGAGCAAGGACAGAGCAACAGAGATAACCTTCCCATTGGAAAAGCCCTCTCCATAAGTTCGTTATATAACATCAGAGGGCCAACCGTGCAAACATATACATTTGAGCTACATTATACGGATGGAGTGCAGTTGTGTCTTTAGAAATAATATGCACACAACAATTAAAGAAAAGAGAGGCCATGAATCTGAAAGACATCAAGGAATAGGGGACACAAGATGGGCTTGAAAGGAGAATAGGACAGTGGGAAATGATTTCAAAAAAATTAAGAATGTTTAAAAATAAATCAATTAATCTGAGTTAAAAACCAAACAAAAAATATCATTGAAGTACATGTGATAGCCATGTACCCTGTAGCTAGCTACTTAACTGTGAAGCTACATTTGATGTATAATAATTCCTGTCAACTTGCTTGTGTGAAAAAATGTCTTATCAGTTGACATGCCTTATTTCTAATGCAATTTAAAAAGCGCTACCTGTTATTCAGAAATATAATCATGACTTCTTGTTCCTAACTGAAAATATTATTGCTTTGTTCCTTGTGTCTTTCATAGACACCCACTATGTTTTGCTTTGTTTTTTTTTTCCAGCACACTGTGGCCTATTTAACATAGACATGGCGGGTGATCCATGCATTTACCTGTTTGTTAAAGAACATGACGGTTTTTTAATTCCACAATTTTGTGCCAATCCAGAACTCTCTTCTGTCTAGATCCATGGTTTGTACCACCTCTGCTCTGTTTTCTGTTGGAGAACACTGACCCTCCAAATAAGTTTTTCAGAGAAATTAGCCTGGCTGGGAAGCAGACCCCAGCGATAGGCTCTCCTCTCTGCCTCCAAGGCACTTGGCTTTGACCTGGGTCCTGACTTTTACTGTATGCTCTCCTGCTTGCGTGGTAAGCATTTAAGCCACTGATATAGCTCCCCAAAGCCTTCATTTTAGTGTTGGGTATTGAGTGGTGGTATGTCAGGAGTAGGACAGAGGAAAGAACAGAGGAAGACACTTTGTTTTTTGGCAGGTGTCTCAGGGAGTGAGACCCTGTTGTGAGCCCAGCCTTTGCCAGGCCTCTGCTTTGCACTTGCTATGCTTCCAGACCTTGCCTGTGGGTGTCATCTCTTAGTAATTTCTGATCTAACTCTTCTGGCTCTTGGGACATGAGAGCATCTTGCTGTTCCTCTTATGGTCTGCTTCTCTGTTCTATATTTGCCTTTTCAGCCCAACCATCGAACTCGGTTGTATGGGTATGGCTGACTCTCTTCAAAAGAACTGGCTCTGCAGAGCACAGTTGTTGGGCAGCTTCCCGTTGCTGTCTTTGAATTCTTATAGATTTTCTTCCAAAGAGCCATGTTCCAGACTCCTTGAAGCTAACCATTAGGAACACTGAATTTGGGTCAGATGTCGAGACTGATGAATCAGACAACAATAGAGTACAGGAAGTCTAGGTTACATAATAAACTGCTTGGAACAGTAGGGAATGTGTCTCAAGCATGTCCAAAGTGACTTTTGAACAAAGGTGGTGGAAGCTAGTTGGTTAGGAAATTGCATTATTTTAGGGCAGTTTGGAGAAAGGTCCTTGTGGTTTGGAGGAGGGTCTTTTGTGGTTTTAATTTTCACAAGAAGTTCCAGAGGCAGGATCCATTAGGTTTTTATCAGTCCTGAAGTGCCTCCGAAGTGAAGCGGAAAAGGTGAAGCTTAACAGTTGACAGTGGCAAGTGTCAAAATTGAGTCAGTTTCTCTGTTACACTCAAATGTGGTAGGCACTCAATAATGTTTAGCGATGAATAATTATACTTTTCATTAATGAATTACTTATGAGCCCTTCATATCACAGTGTTTGCAGTGACTCAGAAGGAACAGAACTAACTCTTCTAATCAAATTTGACCATACAAGTCTAGCCTTAGAGGAATCTAGAGAAATGATATCCTAGGAAGCATCCTTTTGGAAATAGTCATGTAACTTTTAAACGGAGTAATTTATCACCTGGCCTTTTTTTTTTTAATCAAGATAAATACGGTGAAATTGCAAACTTTACTGAAAGTTAAATTCCTGTTGAATTAATGTTAAATGGCCTTGTTCATGGATGACTGAGGCTTTAAAAGTATGGCTAATTCAAAGATAAAAATATGACTGTTGCATATTCTAAGATGTTTCATCGTGTCTGCTTATGTGCTTTGGATGAGAGTGTTTATGCATAAGTAGATTATATTAAAGCAGTTCTCTACTCTTCATTGTATAATTTGTTCAGAATAAAAATGTTCTTATACTTTTCATGGAAAATATGTTTCTATTGTGAATATATGTTGATTGTATTAATTTTCTATTGTAGTGTGAAAACATATGTAATATTTACTTGACCTTGGATGATGTAAATCCACCACATCATGTGTCCCTCAGAAAATGTGCCTTTGAATTTCTTCTATTATTCTATTGCAAGCTGCTTAGCATGTGAAAACATGTAAGCTACATTTAAGTCTTAAATAATTAGTAAATTATTTATGTTAAGTATCACCATTATATTTATATAAAATTATTTATGTTTAGACTATTGTATATTTATATTAACTGTATAATAATTATACAAAGTATGTGTAAACATACAACTATATAAGTACAGTAATTATAATTATGTAAGTAAATCATAATATATATAATATCAACATATTTCTTATCTGCTTTTTTATTTCATTTCATTCTTATGTATGTCACTAATTCATTCACAACTGTAAGAAATTAAGCCAATAGTCTATATTAAATAATGCAAAAGATAGACTATGTACTCAATTATGCATGTAGTATGTGCCAACTACCTGGTCTGTAAAAGAATCCTACTGTCAGGTGGTTGGAATGTATTTGTGATAAAGAAGAATTGGTACTGACACTTTCCCTACAGAAACGACCATGTGTTTAACTCCCTAATGTTTAGATTTTTATTCCACTCTGGCCTAATTCAAGTGACTCCTGACGTTTTGTGGGGGTGATTTTTTTTCCTATGATATTGCTTTGTTCTATATAGATGGATGGTTTCTGGCACTGTAGTTTGCTGAAGAGTATCCAAAGCACCTAGTGCAATTGTTTCTCAGAATGATACAGTATTAAATGAAGGGAACAAAGATATCTGCCTTTATTTTGATTTTCTAGTTGATAGCTATATTATCCTTTACACTTGGGTGTTTACTAGAAGATCCACTGGGAGCCTCACTTATTAATGAATTTCTAAATCTTTAAGAAACCATGCAGTTCGAAAAACACCATTAAATGTTACTAGAATGTAAAATCTGTGAAATCTGATTTCACTTGAAGTACTTTAACCACCAAATAGAGATATCTGACTACAGTACTTAACAGGGTAGTTATAAAAACACAAACAAAATAGATGAAACCATTTATGTAAAAATTAGTTGGCAGATTATCATAAAAATTAATAGTTAATGGGGGACTGGGTATTTTGGTCACATTCCTGACGTGGGCTCTCAGATAGTCTCTATACTTGTGAAGTAGAAACGGTCACACAGGTCACACCCATGCAGGTGAGATTGCTTCCTTGGTCTTCTGATACCACTGTATCACTCACTAGTCAATAGATTTTTTTCCCATCAAGCTTCATTTTGAAGAACAAAGGCATTTTACTTATCAAGATCACTCAATTCTCATCAAATTTAAAGGTTTGTTGAACGAACATTACTATTAGTGAAGAAAAATATAATGACTGAGACCCAAGCTGCTGTACACCAGACATTTCAAGTCAAATTGATCCTTTCCTTGAGGTGGAAATATATAGGATTTCACGATGAACTTTAAGTACTTATCTCTTCTGTGAAAATTTAATTTAATAAAACATATGAGACATATTATGATGACTGTTCTAAAGGTAGAAAATTTTTTTTGCAGCTTTTAAGTTTTCTTAATCAAAACTGATGAACAGAGTAGGACTGACTTTTTTCTCATTATTTCAGAGAATGATTAATCCTCCAGGTCATAGGTAGTACGGCCTTTAAATAAAACTTCCAAAATTATCTTTTGAAACTTTTGTAAAGAAAATGATTTCTTTTAAGTAATAGCCATTTCAAATTGTGCCATTTTCCCATTTTCCTGGCTTTATGGTCTGGAGTTTTGCTGTGTCTGCTCATTGGCAGCTGGTAAGGCAAGCCGGGTATGAAGTAACACAGGACCAACATGAAATGTCTTTGAGATGTGCATATTTCTGTGGAGTATATAGAAGAGTGTGTGACAGCAGAGAGAGAGAGAGAGAGAGAGAGAGAGAGAGAGAGAGAGAGAGAGAGAGAGAGAGGGAGAGGGAGAGGGAGAGAGGGAGAGAGAGAGGGAGGGAGGGAGGGAGGGAGGGAGGGAGGGAGAGAGAGAGAGAGAGCGAGAGAGAGAGAGAGAGAACGAGATATTTAGAGATGGACAGTGACATACAGCAAATGAAACAAATGTAAATACACGTGGTAGTTATTCTAGATGACCTATTTATTGGATTAAGAAGCTCAGAGCACATTATAAAGACACAGCTTTTGGTGT
Organism: Phyllotis vaccarum; assembly: GCA_033318265.1. Taxonomy (NCBI): domain Eukaryota; kingdom Metazoa; phylum Chordata; class Mammalia; order Rodentia; family Cricetidae; genus Phyllotis; species Phyllotis vaccarum. Next base: position 3,587,050 of record JARWLC010000007.1, read on the forward strand.
GACTTTGAGTGTATTTGCAGAGAAAAGTAACTGAGGGGTAAGGCCCACTCTTGGGATGGAGAGCAAGAAATAATAACCAGGAAATTGAACACCATTCTTCTTTATGTGTCAAACATCTTTGCTCTTCTGCCCACATGGCCAAGAGTCCTCCCTAACCACAATACTCATAGCAAACAACTTCTCCCCAGTTGCTATTTGCCAGATATTGAGCCACAGAAACATAAAAAGTAACTAATATAATATCCTTGCTATTTAAAGCTTGCCATTTAAAGTAGTAAATGCTTTTGTAAGTATTTACTAGATATTAGGTATTTAGTAAAAATAAAAATACTAAAAACACAACAACTAGTCATCAGAGGGGTAAGGACCCACAAGAACATGGCTCATAGGATTAACTAACGAGGGTTAATTGGGGCTCAAGGAGACTGAATTGACAACAGGGAGCCCAGATGGGTCTGACCTAGGTTCTCTGCATATATGTTATGGTTGTGAAGCTTGGTTGTCTCATGGTTCTCTTAACAGTGGAAGTACACGTGTCCTTGACGCTTTTGCCTGCTTTGGGGGTCCTTTCCTCCCATTGGGTTGCTCTACCTAGCCTTGATATGATGGGATATCCCTAGTATTATTGTAACTTGTTATGTAATGTGTAGTTGATAGTGGTAGGATTCAGGTGTCAGCTGATAATGTCTGAAGACTCCTATCCAGGGCCTGGGCTCCTGAAGAGGGAGTGGCCAACCCTATTCATAACGGGCAGCTGGGATCTTGGGGAGCCCTTTTTCCTGGTCCCTGACCGGGAATTGAACCTGGGCTGTGATGGTGGTGAGAAGCACGAGGCTACCTACAGACCCTGTGTGGTCTTAAGGGGCCTCAGTTGATATCCCTGGGAGGCCTGCTCTTCTCTGACGGAAAAGGAGGCGTAAAGATGGGGAACAGGAGAAATGGGAATGGTGCTCGAAGGAGAGGAAGAAAGAAAACTGTGGTGGCAATGTACGGAGGAGGATAACCGATAGCTGTAGCCAGAAGGTTTTCTGTGTCCCACAGCTGTTTGTACACAAATAAACACAGAGGGGCTTATAATAATTACAGATGGTTTGTTCTATGGCCAAGGCTTTTAATAGTTAGCTCATTCACCTTAAACTAACCGGTTTCTATTAATCTATGCACTGTCATGTGGGTCATGTCTTACCAGTACCCTTGCACGTCTCCCTTCTCTAGCTGGTTCACAGTGTCTGTCTGATTCTGCCATTCTTTTTCTGTATCTCTGCTTGAATTTCCCGCCTGCTTCTAAGCTATCTTGCAATATGCCCAAACAGCTTTTTTTATTAACCCGTGGTAATAAAACATATTCACAATGTAAAGAAGTACCATTCCACAGCACTTCCCCTAAGCAAAAGGGAAGGTTTTCATTTTAACATAGTAAAATTATACACTATTATATATTATAATATATAATATCATAACTATTATAAAATAGTTAACAAGCAAGAATTATACTTACAATATTTATTCTATTTGTATTTGGAAAAAAGAAAGAAAATATTTTGTTATCTAACCTGTCTTTGTGAGTCTAAAGTGTCATATCTAATTTACCTTTTTTTATAAACAAGGAAAACTATAATCATAACTATCTAGTCTTCAACTCCATCAAAGACCCAGAAGGATATAATATTATCTGAGTAAACAGAAACTGCTTTGTAAGCAACTTCCAAAATTTTAGAAATGACAGAGACAACTGGCTGGATTGACAGTCACCTGAAGTTTCTATGCAATATTGGGGATTTATCTTCAGCCTATAAGGCCTAGAGTCTCTGGCAGACTTTTAATGAAGCAGTAAATCCACCCAGTTTGACAGGGTTCATCAGTTGCTTCTCCCTATGTCCTTCAGAATGTCTGGCAGTTTTCTCTGCAAAGCAGGACTCTGAAGACCATCTCAGCTTGTGTCAGCCAAGTTCAGTCATCACTTTCCTATGGGTCCTGAATGTCCAGTTTATACTATTAAGCAGCCAAGACAAAAGCAGTTTCTTGGCCAGTGGCTATTTTTACCACAATAATCTAAATACCATATGGAGTTTCTTCAACACCCATCATCCTCTTGAAGTAGGTGCTACTAGGAACAGATAAATCACATTAATAAAAGTCTAAGTTTAAATGCCAATTTCCATAAGTTTTTGAAGTGTTTGAAGATTAACTATCTGAATGTATCTTTTTATACATAAAACCTAACTAACACTATAAGTTTGATTATTATAAATGGCTAACTACTAATCTACATTTCTTAATTATATATTACAATTTTAAATAAATTGAATAAACATAAATTCCTTTAACAAGAATTGGAATATATCTAAAGTATAACAACATTTACCTTACATTTGTCTCAGTAAACCAAAATCCATACCAAATGAGATTTTTTGGATTAAAGTGGATTCAATAATCTACCTTAATAAATAATTGCTACATTATACCACCATTTTTTCTCTAGAAAGAAATTGACTAAAACCATTAACCATTTATAATAAAAATAAACATTAATAAACAATATTTTGGAAATTTGAGAGTAGCTTTCCAAACTGATTGGGGGCACTGGTAGTCTTATGGAGATTCTGAGAAAATTTAGAATTATGGTTAAATCTTGGCTGTAGTTGTCTGTGAGGCTGTATCACCTCAGCAAGTTGCTTTCAGGGGATCTTGATCATTCAAATCATAAGAGCCTGGAAGCAAGCCACAGGTTCTCATTGGCTATGGAAACGAGAGCAGAAGCTCTTTTCTAAAACAACACATCCTTAGACACGAATTTTAACGTCAAGGTGCCTTTAAAATATATATGCTAGTTTAACATATATATTTTTATAACCTTTACAACCAAATGTCTTTCTTCAGTTATTTTATTAACAGCTATTTTTTTAAAAAAAAATAATAAAATACACAATTCAGACTCTGTATATTTTCCATCTTTATGTAGCTATTTCTTTTATATTATTTTTGTTGTCTCTTTAAAGACTTTATTTTTTAAACTATTTTATTTCTTTACATAACCGCCCCTCCTTTTCCCCTCTCTTCCAATGCCTACACATATTTTTACATGCATTGCAACCCACCTAGAGGTTGTATTCATCTGAAATTGTTTTTTGTGTATCTTTAATCAAGTTTTAACCATGAGAGTTTTTAAATTGCTTTGATAACTTTGGCTATTGACTCCACCCCATTTGGCTTTTCAACATGGTGGAGGTACCAAGGAGTCATACTTAACCTTCCTAATTCTAAGAAACAGTATTAGCTGTGTTTCCAAGCCTGCAGGCAGCACGTGGCAGAAGCCTCGTTGTATAGGGGCCCGTGAGAGACAGAGGAAGTTTACTATGTTCCTGCTCAGCTGAAGCATGCATATCAAGGCCAGAAAATGAGTCTTTGCATGAAAGACATTAACCAGAGATACTCCTGGCTCTATCTTAGAACCTTTAAAAGTTTTTTTAGGTCTTTGTGGATCACTGCCTGATAGTTGTCAGGAAGTTATTCTGTGTCCCATAGCTTATTGGATCCAAAAGAACACACAGAGGCTGCTATTAATTACACACTGTTTGGTGTATGGCCCAGGCTGTTACGAGTTAGTGCCTTCATCTTAAATTAACTTGTTTCTATTAATGTATGTATTGCCACCTGGCTTGTGTCTTACTGATGCATTCCTATCTTGCCTCTCTGGGAAGGCTCACATCATCTCTCTGACTTTGTTCTTCTTTTCCAGTATCTTTGCTTGTATTTCCCACCTGCTTATAAGCTGCCTTGGAGTAGGCCAAAACATCTTCTTTATTAACCAATGGTGATAAAGCATATTCACAGCATACAGAAAGACCATCCTACAGGAAACAGCAGCAACAACTCCCGTAAGTAGAAAATTCACAGTGAAGTCTAATTTCACACTATGGAAAAATATAAATATGGACATGACGAGATCTGGTAAAAGTAAAAGTGATAGACAAAGTGCTAACACTTTATAAACTAAGATTTCAAGTTGGTAGTAGGTGCTTCTATTTTGTGAGGACACGTGGACTCAAGCTATGCAAAGCTTTTTCTGCTTTACGCTAAGAACATCATCTTATAGTCAGAGAGCAATACTGAGTTTCCACAGACAAGGGAGAAACAGTATTCTGGTCTGACAAAGAGTGAGGTCATATCTTCGAAACTGATTTCTGTGTCTAGAGTCCATTGAAGGTTCTGAATGGCAGGGGATTTAGAGGGGAGGCACGTTAGTTTTGTGCCAATTAACTCAAACCCCATATCTCATTTCTATGTAAGTCTGTCTTTGATTTCTGGACAAATGGTGATGCTGCGGCTATGTGCACCATTCTTGGGCATGGCTGAGTAGGTGGATTATGGAGGCTGTATTAGTTAAAAATGTTTGACCTGTTAGAAAAATAAAGTGCATTCATATTTGAATGATGTGGACACTACTTTGTCTGGCTACTAGTGATTTAAATAAACATAGTTTGTTAATAATATCCAGAAAAGCATAATTGTTGAATGCTATTATTCAGTCATCAAAAAACTATTCTCCTACCTGAAAACACAGCATAACTGCAAGCTCATTACCAAACATAAGGCATAAATCTTGCGCTATGATTTATGAAAATATACTAAATATATTGCTTTTCTTGGCAAAACATCGCAAGACCCACTGGGACATCATAACGGTATTTATTTATTTTCGTGGTTGACATCTCACTGTGAGCAGCTGTGACAGTTCTCTGCTGAAACAACTCCATCCCGAAATTATTACTGTAAATTGAAGCTCTATTTTTCTGCCCCAAGTGTATTCTTAATATTAACAGTTGGTAATTAGTCTGTCCTTCAGAGAGACTGAATGGGTTTGAATGGTATCCTGTACATTTAATCAGAACACTAATGCTTACAATAAACTATGTAACGGTTACTGGGCTGGCTTTCATTAATTGTGGGTAATGTTTCCATTTCCGCACCTTTAAAAAGTTCCTTAAGTGGCACAAGGAAAACTTAATTCATTCTCTTATTCAGTAGTTTTTAAAGACATAATTTTATATATGTTTATAGAACCATTAAAAATCTGTCGCTTATAGTATTTACCTGTTTTTACCCCATTAGGGTGATATATGGGTGTCAAGTTTTGCTACTTAGTGTCAATCAAGGTAGCCACACCCACTTTTTAGGTAGCACATTTTGAATTTAGACAGCAAAATGTACCAGAGGTGTCTTTATAATAGCACTGCATTTCCTTAAAGTCTCAATTTTTAAACTTTCCCGTGAAGTTTCCATTTCCAAGCCTTCATGAAACCTCAAGTCACTGAGGCACATGAGTGAGTTCTACTACTTAACCAAAGTACTCGATACAACATAAATTATTACAATATTTTTGTTAAATCATAAAACAATATTCTGTTTCAGAAACTAATGGAAAGTTCTGAAAAGCTAATGTATTGAGTACAATGGGGCTGCAAGTCCCATAGGAGTGATATTGAGTCCCATAAGGTGTTGGGTAAGTAAAGTTAGAAGTAAATGTTCTTATGCATGAATTTAAAAATTGAATAAATTATTTTCTTCATTTTTACAGCATAAAGTATCGATTAGATTTTAATTTACTTTGGATACTCATTTGATGTTTTTATTTATCTGTAGATACCATGCTACTTTTCTGAATTTTTTCATTTTGATAAATATTTTACATGCTTATAAGCTAAGAAATTAATAAAGATTTATAAAAATGGGACAGTTGAGCCATTTTAGAGCTTAATTTATATCTCATTAACATGTGAGAGTCTTAGAATATTGCTTTATCAAAATACATCTAAATAATTAACATGCATACTATGCCAGAACCTTAGTAGGTCACTGATATGTACAGATCTATGTTACAAGATTGGAAATATTATCCATTTGTAACAATGGAATTTATGATAATTCATTCTTCTGGAATCCTTATTTGAGATAATTTAGGCTAGTAAAAAATAGACATGAAATCATTATTAAAGTTGCTGTATTTATGTGTGTATTATCAGAATGGGTTTATTGATGGTAAAACGAATAGATACACTGCTTCATTTATGTGTAGTTCTTTATTATTAATTTATAGGCAGTAGTAGCTTTTGGACGCCAGCCGCCAATAGTGATTTTGACACATTTGACTGATAAATAAGCTGAATACATCCAAACTTTCCAATGGTACAACTGTTAACAACAGTAGCTTTGCTAGTTAATAAGATGTTTGCCACTAGGGATCGCCTATGTGAATTGAATATGACAGGGGTTTCTGTTTCACCTCAGTGTAATGACATAAGTGTGTCACTTATTAGGGACTCCAGAAAAAACACACATGGCAGTCACCCTCAAGCAAGTAGAGCTTTTTTCCAAGTATTATTCCCATTATTATTTAATAATAACTCATTCTTAAATCAAATTGTAATTCAAGAGAGAATGCGTATGCTTTGCATACTTAATAACACTTTTAGTTCATATGCTTTAGTTTGAGCTATATGAATTTTAATGTCTAAATTAGAGACTATATTACTTAGGAAACTGAGTTTGATTTGTTAGTATATCCCAGAAGATGAAATGAAAACTTATTTGTAAGTGCAATGTTGTAGTATGAGGTTTCTGGCCCATACTTTTGGGCCTATCCTCAAGGTTTAGAACCACAGACCCACAGACCTGCAGAGACACACAGATGCTTACATTAATTTTAGGCTGATCGGCCTTAGGCTCAGGTATATAACTTGCTAACTCTTTACCCTTAATCTAACCCATGACTCTTATCCTGTTCAGCCACGTGGTTCGTTACCTTTTCTCAGAGCAGCATAGTTGTCCTCTGCTTCTTCTGGCTTCTCTCTGGCATTCTGCTCTGTTCTGCCTGTTCCCAGAGTTTTCTTAGTCTGGTAGCCCTGCCCACACTTCCTGTCTGCCTTTAACCAATCAACACTTTTTAGTAAACTCATAGGCAGGACAATTATTTACAATGTAACATCATAAATCCACTACAATTGTGAACTACAGTTCCAATTCTTCCTAGTTCTAGTGATATTAGGGAGAAGAGAGACAATATTTAAGTATACTTCAGATTCTTTGATTTATGTTATCATTTTGCATTGTGTTTAGGTTCCCCCTCCCACTAAATCAATGTCCTTTAATTAACTGAAAGCATGTCATGTACTTGTGACCTTCTTTATTGAGCCAGATTATGTTCCTGGTGTCTTGCATCTGATGCATTGATTTCCTGCAGCAGATTCCAAGGTTGTATTGTGAGGACAGTAGAAGCTGTGTGTTTTCTCTAGCCACAGGCTTCTCCAGTTCATTCAGGGGAGCTATCAGCTGCCAGAGTATTGACTTCATGTTGGAAAATTTGAGGAGGTTTGGTTTCACAGCTGTCCTAGGGAAGAGGGTATGATGGACGGCTGGTGACAGTCCATTGTGCCACAGCATGGGTTATCCTCAGGAAGGGACAACTGTCCACAGACAAGAGAACATGGACTAATGTCCTGCTAATGACATAAATACACAGAAACAATTGTTTACCCATGCTGTTGAAAATAAATAAAAGCCTATGATTTTGTCAAATGTTTATTTTAGAAAAAATAAATATTTTTGTTGCTAAAGATTAAGAGTTACTTGACCAACACATAAAATTTAAAGAAAAGCCTAATTGAAACCCGGAATAATACAGAACATAATTTTTATGTTCTCAGAATAGTATTGATGAAATAATGCATTTTAAAAATAGCTATACAATGGCATAAAGGAAATACCACATATAACATTCTTTCTCTTTTTCCATCAGTTAGATTGATTGCTTTTACTGACCTGCTAGTCTCCCCTGGGTCTGCACTATTCACAGACTAATCTTTATGCAGGCATAACTAGGTCACCTTAATTACCTGTGGAAATAAGGTACACTTGTGAAAGTTTCACAGTGATAATTACTCCAAAATGCCAAAATAGTGTATGCAAATGTAGGAGCAACATACTAGAAATTTTTATACAGCCCATATCAATCAAACCCTGTGGTTCATTCTGTCCAATTCTTTTGCATTTGCCACAACAGTTTTGAGCCTTCACAAAAAATGCTTCTTACTAAGCAATACCTCGAGTGAGTGCACACCATCGAAAGCACTTGTTACTGTTCTTTCCTATTCTCTAAATTGTTTTGCAGTGCTTAAGGAATCAACAGACTATTGTGAAAGAGCAAAAGATGTCTAATCACATGCTTTGTCTTACTTTGGTTTAGTTTACCTACTGTGGTCTCATGGCCCTTTTTATAATCAGTATGTTTCCCTTGAAGACGTCTCTGTAACTGTCATTTTGTCCCAGACAGAAAGAGCTGACTGGAGACTTCATGATCTCTTTAAAGGGCAAGGGAATGAAAACTAGTAGTGGTTTTTACCTACACTGAGTATTTAGAAAACACTTTAGGAACCTATTTGTTAGTGTTCTTAAAAGAAAAAAAATCAAACGAAGATTCAGGAACTTTTTGGAAGCCTGACAAGTTGTGATATGGCAACGATCATCAGAAAAGCAGATTGACTGCCACCATCACCATAGACTTGGAATCTTCCTTGAATGTCTTGATGGCACCGTCTGTAGACACGACAGTTCACATCACAGGCCATTATTTTTAATAAAAAGCAGTCGAGTAAGGACTTTTTCATTGTTTCATATCAGTAATTGGGTATTTAGCCGATTAAATCAGTATAACCAGAGGAAAGGATTTGGATTTGTATTAAAAGATTTTACTAAGTTTTAAGAAGCTAATGGAATAAAAATAGAAATCATAAAATTTTACAGAGAGATATAAAAAGTAAAGTTTTTGAGGACAGTTCACTTTTTATGTTGGATTGGAGTAGATTTATAAGAAGCATGAAAAGCAAACATTTAATGGCCGTTAGCTGTATTAGGTAGTTTGAATTAATTTATGCCACACATACTTCATTTTCACTTCCTTAATTAAATTAGGAAAACACACAAATAACTTCATCTGGTTTTCTCTATATCTAAAGATTTTAGCCCCAAACAGATGCTTATTCTTAGTCTATGCTAGAACCGATGATAATTTACTTCTAAACAGGGGCCGTTTGCTGCTCTTGGGAGGTTGTTCTGTCAAAATCAATCCTCAGATGCTTAAGTACCTAATATTAATTCACCTTTGCACAGTATCTGAGCAGTTTCTTGTGAGTGCTTCGGCATGAATAGATTATGTGTGAGGTGGGTATGCAAGCACATGTACATGGTGCTACTCTGTGCTCTCTGTGGAATAATGTCAAGAGAAGAGTCTGCACATATTCAGTTTCGGAACAACTTCGTTTTCAACTATTTCCCTTCTGTAATTGGTTAATTATGGACATTAAACCCACAGATAGAGAATAAGCTTTTTTAGTTAAGAACAGTTACTTTTGGGGGAATCTGATGGAAACAGCAGTTTGTGGCATAGGTAGTTACTGGATTTTTATATTATGCAAAACTTATACTTCTCCATATTTGACAACGTGGTTTCTACATACTAGCATTGCTCATTCTGCATTCCAAGAACTTTCTGAAGGTCCCACACATACAAGAATGAGTGACATCATTCATTTATTAATTTTGCAATACCCATGCATTAAGTGATTTACGTGTGGTACCCCTTGGTTGCTAAGTTGCCGTCTTAAGTGTTAACACTTGCTCCTGAAGAATCAGAACACAGTGGGCTGAATACTATCACTTGTAAGGAGTCACAGCTACTAACATCTATCAGATTTTTGTTGTGCTACCTGAGGAAGCTCAGACTATCATTATAACCCTTTTCCATTTGCAATCTGAAACTCAGAGATAAGAAATGTGCATGAGTTTGCAAGTTGGGACTAGAATTTAGCCTGAAGTCTTTGATTCTAAGACTCATACACTTAGCCTCCAAAGACAATGCTCTCCAGCAACCTTCAAGTGGCTCTCTAGCAAATGTTTAGACAATCCATTTAAAATTCAGAGGATGCCACTTGGGCCATATTGTTCAAGAGATGTGACCTTTTGTACTGTCCAAAGTGCTACCTTATCTTCCCTGCTATCAGATCCTACAAAAGCCCTAGTGCAGGCACACTGATAAATATATCAGTTGTTAAGTTTAATGAAGTCATTTGATTTCTCTTCATCCTACAGAAGCTGAGTGTTGCCCTTGCTAATTTGCCTACTACCTTCTAAAGTTTTGTTGTAAAAATCTAAGAAGTATACAGGTGTATCAACCTAGACCATGGGGTGGCTCACGTGAGTACATTGCTTCTCTTAAATCCTATAAAAGAAAAGCATTTTTTTACTAACATGACCTACTCATATTATTTGACTCTTTTTTTATAGAATAGAAATTTGCTCATTAATTTTTCTATTACAACGTTGCCTGGTATTTCTGTAGTGCTTTTATCTGCATTACCCACTTGGAGCAGCTCAGAAATACTATGAGCCAGGAATTATTATCCCCATTTTACAGATGAGAGCTTTAAAGATGAGAATGTTGACATGATTTGTCCAAGGTCATAAAACTAGTAAGTGGAACACTTTTAACGGGATCAGCACTTCCCTTTATCACGACTGCGGCAGGAGTAGTCTGTGATCAGCATTTTTACACTCATGGTTGCTTGTGAAAAATCTTGAACTATTATCCAGACACACTGAGTCATAACCTAAAGTATTGGGACTTGAGTGTCTGTACTTAAAAATCCTATTAAATGTGGAGAGCCAATATCCTGAATGATAAGCAGCTTTTGATTCATTATAAACTGTTACTATGACAGAGAATGTAAAACATTGTATTTAATCTCATAATAGTTGTCAATATACATAGAACTGGTGTTAATTTTACTGTTTTGTTTGATATTTTGAGGAATATTTTCCCTAGCAAGTTTTCATTTCATTAAACTGAAACTCTTTACCCTCTAAACACTTTATCTCCTTACCCTTACTACATTATTTTAGAATAAATTTTCAGATATTAAAAATGTAATATGAAAATTTTTATTTTCCCCCTTGATGTATTGGAGAGTGAATTGCAATCTATTTCCTGAAAATAAAAATATTTTCCTGTGTAACTGCAGTATAGCCATTCATGACAGGAAATTAACACTAAAACATTACCACTGTCAAATCCTCAGGTCCTGCTCAGGTTTCTCCAGTTCTCCTCAAGATGTCTGTTAAAGTAGTAAGATCCGGTCAATGATGGCACCATGCTGAAATTGTCAAGATGCTTTCGTTCCCTTCGGTGTAAAACAGTTCTTCAGGACTCGCCTGCCTTGTACATGACCCTGCCTCCGGGCAAGAGGACAGGGCAGTTGTTTGGCAAAACTCCCCTAAGACTTCAGGTATCTCTGATTCCTCATCTGAGAGCAGGGTTTTGTCCTGCAATAACACAGCAGTGATGCTCTGCTGTTTGCAATTTATGGCATCAAGGGATGCACAATTTTGATAAGCTCCATTATTGGGTATGTTTGTTTGATCACAAATTAAAATGGTATTTGTTTGTTCTATTTTGTTGTAAAGGGACATTCTATATTTGATTAATTGTAATTAATAAACACTTACCAGAGAGGCACTCAGGACTAAGTACACACAGCATTTTTTAACCACCTTTTACTTTTTTGTTAGTATGTACTTTTATGGTCTAACATTCCTATATTTGGGAACTGCCAAGTGGTGATAGTGTAGCTTTAAATTTGCAACCCATTAGTACTGCCTGACATTCTACCTTAAGGGAAACATGACATTCTTTCTGATTGCATATTTTTCTTTTATTATATTTGCTGTTTAAAAATATAAAATAGATAAATGCAGTAATTAAAAAATAGATTCTGAGCTAAGAGTTGAGTTATTTTGGGGATCTTTTATTTTTTTTTTCATTGAGAATATTGCCTTTTAGAATCTTAGAGATGTCTTCTGTCCTGGCTTAGTGTTAAGAAACTATCCTGTGAAGTCTCTTCCTTCTCATAAAGAAGATATTTGTAAACCAAAATATGAGCTCCAAGTGTATTCTTTACTTCATGGGGGAGATGAACCACCTTCTAGACCATCCTTCTGGATATTTTTATTTGTGAATCTTCACCTATATATTAGAAATCGTGTGTTTATATCAATATTTCTGTTTTAATTTGTATATTTGTTCTCACTTGTCTTCAATGAGCGAAATATTTTCTTTGAACAGCGATCTGTGTGGCGGGATTAAGGTGTCAGCCGATAAGGTCAGAAGACGCTTATCCAGGAGTGATGTGGGAATGCCTTTCTGTATGCTGTGAATCTCAATCTTTAAATAAAGGAGCTGTTTTGGGCCATGACAGGCACCATCGAAGAAGTAGGAGGAGGAATCAGAATAGGTAGGAAAGGAAGGGCGGAGTCAGAGGCAGATCGAGCTGAAGCCACCCAAGGAACAACATGTAAGGAACGCGGGTGAGCCACGGACCACATGGCAGACAGATGAATAGAAATGGGTTGATTTAAGATGTAAGAGCTAGCTAGCAATGTGCCTGAGTCATAGGCCAAACAGCATGAAGTTAATATAAGCGTCTGAGTCATTTCTGGTTGTCTGAGCGGCGGGCGGCTGGGTAGGCTAAGGGGTCTCGGGAGGCAGGTCTGTGGGTCTGGCCGCCGGGACCAAAGAAACCCACACTACTACAGATCTGCATCTTTGAATACATCTACCTGGTATGATAATAGTCTTGGCATGTGGCACCTCTTCTGCCTCCACAACCCTTATAACGAAGGCTTTGTAAACTCTACCACCATTGATTCACCAGCGTGCTCCTACACACCACTGCAGTGGGATTAAGTTACATTGTAAGTAATTGTCCAGCCTACTGGTTTAATAAAAAGCGCTGATTGGCCAAAGGTAGACAGGAAGTATGGGTAGGGCTACCAGACTAAGAGGACTCTGGGAACCGGAAGAACAGAGCAGAATGCCAGAGAGACGATGAGACGCCAGCAGACACAGAGGAAAGAAGTTGAAATGCTGTTCTGAGAAAAGGTACCGAGCCGCAAGGCTGAACAGGATAAGAGTCATGGGTTAGTTTAAGGAGCTAGCTAACAATATGCCAGAGCCATGGACCTGTCAGCATAAAGTTAATACAAGTGTCTGTGTGTTTCTGTGGGACGGTGAGTTAGAACCTCCGGGCCAGGCTGGAAAGTTGTTAAAACAAAGAACCGGTAGTTGTTTACATAGAGTCTTCGGTGCTAAAATTTTCTAGAAAAAATGAGAAGGTAAACAGGGAGAGATGAAAAGGGGAGTGTGAATGTGAGTGTGTGTGTGTGTGTGTGTGTGTGTGTGTGTGTGTGTGTGTGTATGTGTGCTCTTGCCATATGTGTTTAAGAGAAGAGAACAAAGGTGTAATTTAGGTGTCTTCCTTTATTGCAAACCACCTTAGTTTTGGGATGGGTTCCTTAGGTGGAAGCTCACCACTTTGGCTAAGCTGGCTGTCCAGCAAGACCCCATGATCTGCTCATTCCCACGTTCCAGTGATGGGTTTGCCGACACTTTCTGCTGTACTTCCTCGTGGATGATGAGGGTCAGAACTCAAGTTTTCACGCTGGCACTGTGCACATTTTCTCCACTTAGCCATCTCCCTGGGCATCATGGGTCACCTTTTTATTACTTACAGTGTCTGAGAAATTGACTTACAAGTATTTTTTGACTTATAAATACTATGCAAATGCAGAACAAATGAATTATTAAAGAATTTTGTCTGGAGAAACACTTTATTGATATTAGTAGTGTCCCAAACATACAAATCTGTAACTTTCGGCAAGTTATTTATTTTTAGTATCATACTAGAAATTGTTAGAGATTTAAAATATAAAAAAATTGAGAGCAAATTGATGACTGAGGAGTAGATGACTATGACTCTTTTAAGATTCATTGATTTCCATGCTCGTGTAAAGAGGGGATCTTGAATCTATGACTTCTCTGTTCCTGATAGGTTTAACAAGACAATAGGACTGTTTTTAGTATCACATAATATACTTTTAAAGGGGTAGTTTAGAATTTTGGGCTTTATACTTCACTCAATAATTACTTGAGGTTGTAAAATAATTTTGATACTCGAATCACAAGTTATTCATCTGTAAAACCATAAAAGAATTACTTTTATTTTTGTGGAAATTAATCAGAAGCATTTTGATTATTTTGAGGTGTTTTCCGTGTTCACAATGTTTTACTTTAGAGTCTAGTCATGTGTTTATTAAACCTTTAAAATTATTCGTTATTATTTATTAGACTGCTCAGATATTTTGTAGGTGCAAATATAGGATGTAGTGATCAATTTCAGTATTTTTTTTCCAATGGAATCTTTGTACAGATGAATTATATTTTGATAACCTACTTGAATCAAGAATGTAGAACCGTCACCATGGGTTGATTTCTGAAGAGGTTTTCTGAGCCAACATCTTATTATTATTTCTTTGAGAGTTTTATGGTAATTTCATATCTTGGACTTGGAAACCATGTGAGGAAATAAAAGAAAGTGCTGTGGGATTATGCTGTTGTACACTGTAAATATTGTGGTGATAAATATTGGTTCTATAAGATGCTGATTGGTCAAGGAGGTAGACAAGAAGCGGAGGCAGGGCAAACAGACTAAGATAATTCTGGGAAGCTGACGAGCAGAGCAGAGACTTGAGCAGATACAGAGGAAAGAAGATGAAAATGCTTATCTAAAAAAAAGGCACCAAGCCACATGGCTAAACAAGATAAGAATCAGGGCTTAGTTTACATGTAGGAGTTAGCAAGTAATATGCCTGAGCCGTAGGCCAAATTTCTTGTAATGAATATAAGTTTCTGTGTGATTCCTTGGGACTAAGAGACTGTGGGTTCAGACCTTGGGCCTAGGCCAGGCCAGAAACTTCCAACTACAAAAGTCTATTAAAATGTGCTTGAAGAACAGGCACAGAAAGCACAGATATAACGATGTCAAGAACAGAAGCTTTGTGCTCATCCTGTGTCACCCTTTATACTTGGTGCAAATACAGGGTAATCTAATCCACACTTTTGGATGCAATCTCCTTTCAGCTGTGCTAGAAAGGAAAAGGTGAGACTTCCCAAAGAAATCCTTGTTTTTAACCCAAATGCTTATTATAAAGATGTACTCAGCTAGTGAAAAGTCAAAAAACAGCATTTGAAATGCCATTGCATATTAGTAAATTCTACCTTCCAATAACTAGCTTTACGGGACCCCCCCCCCCCCCACACACACATATCCATATTCTATAACACAGGGGCAAGTCTTAACTTGGCTGTACTTGCCTGTTTATGAGAATGCTATTTCCATTAAGGTGTGAAAAGAAGGGTTAGTTGCTACATGTTTGAGATGAAAACATTTTGCAGAAGATATAAGAGAATTTGTGAGTCATAATTAGAAGGTGTTTTAATGCATCCAAAGACTAAGAACAATGTGTTTTGGATTTGGCAAGGTTACTTAATATCTTCATATTATCATGCTTTCGGTGTCTGCTAATTCTTAAATAATTTCACCAGGGAACACACTTTTAGCAAAGATGACCTAATTCTCATCAGTTCCTGTGTTCAACAAAAGAAAAAAAAATATCTTTGATTATTGTGAATATCAACGTTAGTGTCTGATTGGATACATTTATGATCGATAAGTGTTTAGATTTGCAGTTTATAAGGACATAGCTTGCCAAGTGCTGCTGCCTGGTCATACTAACCTACAATGAAGGGACTTTGTAACATGTTCTTACATTCAGAGTGGATTTCTAAAGCCCATATTATTCTCTACTTCTATTTTTCTTTGAGGTATCTTTTCCCCATTGATACAATTCATGTTTCTGGTGTTGGTGGTGATGATAATTTTGTTGTTCCTACTTTTCATAGGTTAATTTTTTTTTCAGGGACAAGGGTCCCATCCTTGTGGACCTTATCAGCTCTCATACTAGCATTAAATACAAAGTGACAAACTTAACAGCTGCAATTATTCCATCCAGTTTTCTCTGGAACAATTTCAGCCTGAACTGGTGACTATGTTATGCCCAAAGGGATTGCTAAATATGGTTAATATTGAACTCTCCCCCACTTCTCTTCCTCTCTTGTGTACATATGTAAAATAAAACTGCATATAAAAATTGGGCAGCAGAATAGTTGCTCATAAAAATAATTAAGGTGGGCATCTGGTTAAGACATGTGTTCAATTGTTTTGTTCAGCTTATTTAGAGCTCAGCATTTTCAACAATTCTGTAACTCTCTAGGGTGTCTAAAGCAAACCCCAATCATAATTGTTTGCCTCTCCAAAATAACTCATTATTATAACTTTTAGTGATGATACTTTTTGATTAATCTGTTTATGAATTTCAGTATTATTCTCAATTAAGTAAAAGTTTAAGCTGATTCCTGTATTTTCTCTATTTTAATTAGATTTGAATGATTATATGCACAGTTAAAACAGTATAATTACTAAATAAATGATAATATTTTTTAAATTTTATCTATTGAATGGAGGTGTACATTATTTAACATGCTTATCATGGTAGATACTTAAATATTAGCAATATTTTGCTGATACCTATATCAACCATCATGGATCTATTCACAAGTAATATGTTTTGATTAGTGAGTAGATAGAAATATCATATGTGCTTGGTGTTACAGTGTATGCTTTAATCTCAGGCCTACAATTTTGTTATTTTTTATTGAAATAAATTCTTTTCTTATACATCCTGTATCTAGTTTACCCTCCTTTAATTCCTCTCAAATTTTTCCCACATCCCCTCCCCTCCTGATCCATTTCCTTTCTGTCTCTTATTAGAAAAGAACAGGCTTCTAAGAGATGACAACCAAACAGGACAAAATTAAATAGAAGATAAAACAAAAACTTTCATTTTAAATATTTGACTCAGCAACTCAACAAGAGCAAAGGATCCCGAGAGCAGGGACTCTAAAAGAGTCAAAGATCCACTTGTTCTCACAGTCAGGATTCTCATAAACCTACTGAGCTCGTAACTACGTATACTCAGAACAGTCAGAGAACCTGATGGTTCCTGTGTTTGTTGCTGAGGCCTCTTTTTGCTCATATGCTCTTTGCTTAGTTGATTCAGAGGGTCGTGTCCTCCTAATGTCCATCTCTTCTGTTTCTCAAAATCTGTCACCTTTCTGTTCAACAGGATTCCCTTAACTCTTAGGGGAGGGATTTGATGGAGACCTCCAATTTAGATTGTCCTTCATGTAATGTCTAGTTGTGGGTCTCTGCATCTGTTCCCATCTGCTTCAGAAGGAAGCCTCTCTGATGATGATGATGGATAACATACTGATCTATGAATATAGCAAAAGTATTAGTAATAATTTTATTGGTTTTATTTATTTATTTACTTTTGAGCGTAGTGTTTGGTTTTACCCTAGGTCTTCAGATTATCAGGTCTCTAGTTCTTGGTTATCCATTAAGTATCTGGTATGGGTTCCTTCTCCTGGAATGGACCATAAATCATATCAGATGTTCTTTGAATATCCCACAAGTTCAGTGGCACCATTTCTGTAGCAAATTGTCAGACAGGACAGATTGTGCGTCAAAGGTTTTGTGACTGGTTGATGTCTATCTTTCTCTTTCAGTAGCCTGCACAGTACCTTCTTGTACCAAAGAGACTGGAATGAAGGGGTGTAGGCTCCACATCGGTACCAGTTCAACTTCTTCATGTTCTATGACTTGAGTTGATGTTTTGCTTGGTGATGGGACCTGCAGTCAATTTGAGAAGAGCAACTGCTGCTTTTTCAATCTGCCTTGGTTGTTTGTAGGCGTCTATGGGGCTGTTTTGTCCAACAATTCAGTACAGGAGACAGCCAGTTGAGAGTTTGTATCCTCCATCACTAGGAGTCCATCACCATCACAGATTCCAGAAAGACTGCATTGTACTACATTTCACACCACCCTAAAATACCCCCAATACCAGCTGTGCTCACTCTCTCCCTCCATCAAATTTCCCAAACACCTGATCCTTCCTGCTCCCATCCAGACCTACTCCTAGTCTAGCAGAAAATCTATTCTATTTTTACTTCCTGAAGAGATCCCTCAAGACATTATTTTTACATAGCCTTTCTGAGTCCACAGATTGTAGTTCAGTTGTCTTTACTTACTATCCAATTTACTAATATCCACTTATAAGTGAAAACATACCATATTTGTCTTTATGGTTATCTTATTCTGGATGATTTTTTAAAATAACTCCATTCATGTGTTTGCCAATTTCATGGTTTTTTTTAACAGTTAGTATCACTTCATTGTATAAGTGTATCTCATTTGTTTTCCATTCTTCTATTGAGGAATATGTAGGTTGCTTCCAGGTTCTGGATATTATAAGTAAAGCTACCATGCACGTAGTTGAGAAAGTGTCCTTGTAGTAGGATGGAGGTTCTGGTGGGAATATGCCCAAGAGTGGTGTATCAGTGTCTTGAGGTAGATCAAACCCCAGTTTTCTGAGGAACTTCCGTATTGTAGCAGATGAAAAGGTTTGCACTCCCATCAGCAATGGAGAGGTTTCTCCACATCATCTCCAGAATGAGTTGTTACTTGAATTATTGTTTTAGCCATCATGTCAGGTGTAAGATGGACTCTCAAAGAGGTTTTGATTTGCACTTCCTTGATGGTTAAGGATGTTGAAGATTTATTTAAATATTTCTCAGAGATTTGAAAGTCCTTCCCTGAGAATTCTCTGTTTAGATATGGACCCCAATTTTAAATTGGGTTATTTGTTTATTTTTTATATCTAGTTTCTTGAGTTCTCTCTGTATTTTAGATATGAGTGGAGTTGGTAAAAATCTTTCCCATTCTTCTATTTGCCTCATAGAAGCTTTTCAGCTGTAAGAAGTTACATTTCCTAGTTGTTGATATCAGTGTCTATGAAATTGGTGTTCTGTTGAAAGTTATCTCCTGTGTTAACGCTTTCAAGGCTATTCCCAACTTCTTCACTTTATCTGATTATATGAGGTCTTTGATATATCTGGATTTGAATGTTTGCATGGTGATGCATATGAATTTATTTGCATTCTTTTACCTGTAGATACTCAGTTTGACCAAAATCATTTGTTGAAGACACAGTGCTCTACCAGTTTCTTTATCAAAAATCAAATGTTCAGTCTGATTGCATTGGTCAATGTATCTGTTTTTATACCGACATCATGCAATTATTGTTTCTGTAGCTGTGCAGCACAGCTTGAAACCAGTGATGGAGATACCTCCAGCAGTTCTTCTAGTGTTTACAATTTTTTTGGCTGTCCATGCTTATTTTTCCATTTGAGGTTTAAAATTGTTCTTCTAAGGGTGAAAAGAATTTTGTTTGAATTTTGATGAGGACTGCATGGAATCTCTAGATTACTTTGGTAGGATGGCCAATTTTACTATGTTAAATCTGCTAATCCATGAGCATGAGACATTTTTCTGTCTTCTAACATTGTCTTCAATTTCTTTTAAGACTTAAAATTTTTAGTCATACAAACCTTTTACTTGAATGTTTGGAGTTATCCCAAAATATTTTATCTTGTCATTTATTTATAGGGGGGCTACTTATTTTTATTTAATTCATCTTATAATCATCTACATCTTTGTCAGTGTTTATTAGCTATAGAAGCTCTTCAGTAGACTTTTTAGGGTCACTTATGTATATGTATATCATCTGCAAATAGCAATAATTTGACTTCTTTCTTTCCAATTCTGTTTTCTTGATTTTCTCAATTGTCTTATTGTTCTAGGTAAAACTTTAAGTACTATATTGACTAGTTATGGCAATAATGGACAAGCTTTTCTTTTCTCTGATTTAGTGGAATTGTAATGAGTTTTTCTCCATTTTCTTTGATGTTAGGCTTTTTAAGATTGTTTCATACATTAGTCAGGAAATCAGTATCTAGGTCATGGCTGGCATCCTGGTTACATTTAATTGATGAATTTGTTCCTAAATAATTAAGGAGCTTATGTGACCAGGTCCCTTTTATATATTGTACCCGTTCGTTTCTCTCCAAGGAAATATTAGAGACCCTACAGGAGGTGAGACAAATTGCCTGGTATTGGGATCACAGGCTAATAATGACATGTCTCTCATCAATGATAATTCTTCAGCCATATGATACATTTGCTGTTTTAATATATTCATGGCTTGATAGACATGTTGACTATTGTCTTCTTGGGCTTGTAATACCTCTGCAGACTGAATGGCTATTTGATTCAAGTTCTCAGCTGTGACAGCAGTTTGAGATCATGAAACGGTTTTAGCCATTGCTCTTTTTTATTACCAGCAGTATTGTAGTAATAATGGAAGCTGTAATTAATTAGTACTGTAAGGAGAAGATATATTACCTATAGAGAGTTTATTTTTGTGGCCAGAGTTTCTTGATGCATTGATAGACGAATATCTCTGGATGGTACCCATACTGTGGTATCCTGGGGAAAAGTGTACCCTGGTCCTTGGATTAACAGGGAGGTAGATGACTGCCATTGGAGAGAAATGGGATCTCTCCACCTGACAAGTCTGATATGTGGGACTCAATCTATCTTCATCAAAGTTGAGGAAATTAATATGAAAGGGAACTTCTACCAGAGCCAGGTAAGGACCCCTCTTAGCTTCTGGTGATAATATCTTTGCCAAGAGTTTCTTAAGAGTATTGGGATCTGAAAAAGCTAGGGTTGCATGGGAAATAGGATTTGAGGAGGAAACTGAATGAATGGGAATCTCAGTTGGAAGAGATGAGAGCTCAGGCAAAATCTTACTTTTTGACAAATGATTGTTAATTGTACCAGCAAATCTAGTAACCATCTCCTGGAAAGAAGTCAGCCCACAATGCATGGGCATTCCCTAATGGAAATGGAAGAATAGTTTATCTGGCTCCCTCCCATATGTTCTTTGAGATAACATTTGTGCCTTCAGTTCCATGTGAAATATTAGGTCACATTTGGAAGTCACTTTATATAAGTCAGAATGGACCTGATGAATCCACAGCCAGGGTCCAGATTGTCAAAGCATCCCTAAAAGTATCTTAACTGTCCAGAGTATGATTGGTAGCAGGGGCAGCTCAGGCTTATAGCACTGAAAGCTGGTAGTAGATAATATGGTATCTTCTTTAATGTATTTTTTTGTTTCTGGAGTAAACTCTATCCTCAATGAAGGACACCTGGGACCCTCTAGGTGTGGAAACAGATTCCTCATCTCCTCTTCTGGAATAGGCAAAAAGGATTTAAGCCAATTTATAATCCCACATAACTATTGCAGTTCGGTTAATGGATAGAGGACAAATATCATTGGCAATAACAAATCCCAAAAAGGGAAGGGGGGATACTAACTGAACCTTATCTGGAACCACTGTCAAGCTTAATGAGGCCAAATCCTGGAGCATTAATTTAATATGTTATTATAAGTAGGCTGAATCAGAATGTAACAGTAATAGATCATCCAAACCAAGGTGATGTCTTTTGGAACTTTGATCAGAGCTTGTGAAATATAAAGTTGACACATAGATGCACTATTTTTTATTCTTGTGGAAGAATGTTCCATTGGTAGCTGTCAACTGGCTTATGCATATTAGGCTCCCATACTGAGAAGGCAGAATGTCCTCTATCTTGAGATACCAGGAAAATTTGAAAATAGCCATCTTTAATATCCAATATCACTATATAATGCAATGGAGGAACAGCACTGGGTTGTGAAAGGCCAGACTGTGCCAATCCCATCTTCTCCATCTGATCATTTATTGTCCTTAGATCTTGTAGAAGACGGAACTTGCCTGACTTTGTTGGAATAAAATAAATAAGAGCATTGTGCCTGTTTATAGAAAGCTCAATATGACCACCCTTTAGCTGTCCAGCAGTTAAAGTTTTTAATATACATAATTTGGTTCAGTAACAGGACAATTTTCACCCAGATATCTTGGTCTGAGAATAGATTATCTAAAGCCTGGGAAATACAGATAGCCTCTAGGAAACAGGATTGCAGAGACAGACTCAAGCCTCTCTTGTGCCAAGGATACTCCAAAGGAAGGGTAGCTGCCCAAGGTGCAGGCTGGGCAAAAGAGGAAGTTACTGTTATTTTTCTTGCTGGAAACAGCACTTTCATCCACAAATATGGTTCCCATATGTTCTCAGGAGCTATCCATGGGGCCAATAATACTGAAGCCTCACACCAGAATTTTTTGGCTCTCCCTTCTTTATGCTCACAGTGCCTCTCAGTTGGGGGTCTATTTATCCGGAAGCCAGACCCTGGGTTTGTTTCCTGAATGGCTAGCCTTAGATGGAAAAGCCAAGTGAATGTGAGCAGTGAACAGAAATTTCCTCCCCAAAAACTACAACAGACAAACACAAAGAAATAAACACTGGACAAAGGAAAAGTGGGGTCTCAGAAGATTGACAGATAGAACTCTCGACACAAAAGCTGGAGTCCTCTATGGAAGGGGTCACAGTCACACCTACCTCAGAGAAAGGGGAAGCAAGGCCCAGGATAAATACTTGCATTTTACCCCAGGTCTTTAGCCTAACCTCTGTGAGGAAAAGGGAGGATGCTGAATGCAGATCATTTAAGATAATGTGTTTTACAAAAATTATTCTTAAAGAAAAGGGCGACTGGCAGAATAACCTTAAGGGCCATCTCACAGGTTCAGGGCTCACCTATCAAGCTTATTCTTCAGAAAAGAAACTTGGTGTAGCAGCTAAAAGCCCCACAGAATATCTTGTAAAACAGTGTGGTCCAGATCTTAAGAAGAGTACAGGCAATAAGGACAACTGATATTTCTCTCTGTCTCCTTTTGTTCTCTGGAACTAAAGAGCTGTGCTCTTCTTTAGATGAACATGGCCGTGAACCCAAAAGCCAAGGAAACAAGAGCTCCGGCTCCTCAGTGTGGCCTGGTGAGTTAAAGAGAATGATGTTGACATATCCCAGCTTGCATTGTCCCAATACCTGTCATTTTCAGGAATATTTCTTCCTCTCTATATAAAGAATATAGTATAAACTCACTATTCCTTAAATTTTTTTGATCAAGTTGACCTATAGACATGGTTGTGTGGCAAACTCCTGATTAGTTATTGCTGTGGTCAGAACAACCCACAGTAGGAGGTACCAGGTCCAGAGCGTGGTCAACAGAGGGTGGTCGAGTGAGCCTTGAAGTGTCGGCCATGAAGCAGTGATCCATGAGGGGCTCAGTTTCAGTCCCTATGCCAGCTCTCCTCAATTTTGAAGTGTAATCTGAAAATGTAAACCCAACAAATCATCCCCCCCCACCCTGTGCTGTCTTGAATGACAATGGATCCTGTAGGCTCACATGCGCGAATACTTGGTTCTCAGTTGGCAGAACTATTTGAAAATGATTAGGAAGTGTGGCTTTCTTGGAGGTGTGTCATTGGGGTCTGATTTGAGGTTTCAAAATCCTTGCTATTCCCAGTCTCTGTGTGTACGTGTCTTTCTTTGTCTTTGTCTGCCTCTGCCCCCCCCCCCCATCGTGGTATGTGTGTGTTGTGTGTGTGTATGTGGGGGGATATATTTCAAATATAATAAAAACAGTCGGAGATATGAGAAGGATCTGCCCAGAGTCAGTCTAGGAGGATTACAGAGTGGTGATTCACACCTTTAATCCCAGCACAGGGAAGAATATCCTGGGAGTGGTGACCTATGCCCTTAATCCAATCTGCATTTGAAGTCATCTTAGTTTCCAGAAGGAGTTCCAGGCTCCCAGTGGTGGTACCACGCCTTAACTGAGCCAAGAAGGTATTTAAGGCAGACATAGAATGACAGAGATGGCAGAAGAAGCCATGGCACACACTGTTAGTCCCAGCATTTGGGAAGCAGAGGCAAGAGAATCTCTGTGAGTTCAAAACCAGCCTGGTCTTCAAAGCAAGTTCCAGGACTGTCAGGACTGTTACACAGAAAACTGTCTGGAAAAAACAAAGATTGGAGGAGGTGGATCTGTCCTCTGATATCTCAAGCTGTTTTTATTATATTTGAACATATCCCCACATAACATATATGTGTGTGTTTCTGACTACTGCTTATGTCTGCTGTTGCTGTTATGTGCCCCACCAGTATGGTTCACTCTCTGAAATGCGAGCCTTTAAATTAAATGCTTTCTTTTGTAAATTAATTTGGTCACAGTGTCTCTTCACAGACATAGTAAAGTAACTAAGGCAACCCCCAAGTTGTTTGTGTTCATGATGTGGCTAACAGCGGCAGAGAACCTAGTTAGGACACGTGCCAAACCTAAGTCATTAAGTAAATTCATTTTGTTTTATCAACTTATTAGCTTTAAAGAGATGTAAATTATTGGTCATAAATGTCTATTATGTTAAGTTCCTTCTGCTTTGTTAATAAATTCCTGCCTCTCCACTAACATGTCAATGTCTCAGGCAGCTGCTTTGCTTGCTCAGTTTGGCCTGGCTTTTCATATACAAATTTGTAGTCAACAAACATGGACTTAGCTGTTGGTGACACATATTTATTGATTTTCTGGTAATAAGTCTTCTTGTCCCTTTTCTGTGGACCTCTATCTTCATATTAACACGTAATTTATTATTCTTTTAGTCTCTGGTTCTGCATTACAATGGGTTTTCTTTTCCATGAGCAAATGGTTCCTATATAAAACTTCAGGTAATAATATCTTCACAAGAGAGCACCTCAGATGATTATTCAGTAATAAGTGACAAGAAAATGATTCTGAGGTTCCTGGGTAGTAATAAATATCCGTTACTACCTCACCCTGATGGCTAGCTTCAATGGTCTGGAGGGAAAATGAGATGAGGGTAATAGCTTTTACTTCTGGAATACTCACTATATACCAGATGCAAGGCTTAGCTGCACTGTCTAAATTAACTTAGCTAGCTCATGAGGACAAAATCTATGAAGTTGGTATTGTGAATATTCACATTCAGAAGTTATGAAATTGAAATAAAAGATGGAGATTTGGAGTCTGGCTATAGAAAAGATTGGCACGATGTGTTCAGAATCATCTGAGCAGATATTGGCTGCATACAGCCTGAGTACCTCCGCTATTCCCTTCCAGCACTGGCATTAAGAAAACAAACACAAAACAAAATAAAAAATAGCCGATCTGTATTTTACTCAGTGCAATGGTTGACATGTATTTCCTATCAATTCTATAAGATAGGCAATAATATTTTATACATATACAAATTTTTGTTCAATCAGACAAGAATAAATTAAGATTTAAGCTGTTCCTGACTTGTGTCTTCATCATGGACTTAGGATACTCTGTCCTTTTTCATGTGCATGCTTTCCTCATGTGTTTTATCCTCATGATGAGAAGGCAAACACTGAAGGTCTAGGTAGACAGATGTTTCTGTCCCACCAGTATCTCCCAAACTCTCGGCAGCCATTTTCCAAATAATCGATTCAAAAGCTTAATATTACTTATAAATGCTTGGCTGGTAGCTCTTACACTTAAATTAACCCACGATTTTTATTTATTTTTAGCCACACAGCTTGGTACTTTTCCTCAGTAAGGTGTTCTTGTGTTCCTTCTTCTGCATCTGGCTGGTGATTCCTAACTCTGCCTTTCCTCTTCAGAGAATTTTCCTAGTGTGGTAATCTCTCCAATACTTCCTATTTCACTATGGTTTAATCAGTGACAAATCTTTACAGTGTACAAGAGCATTGTCCCACAGCAGGTCTGGATGCCATGTAAACATTCTGATTATGTCGAAGGCAAACAGACTTTTGATTTTTTTTTAGGAAGAATTTTGCATTTCAAACTGTCAAACCTCCAGAAGTTAAATGTCTACAAATATGATACAAATGTCTGTGGGAGTCCACACAGTGACTCAGTTTCCCATATTGATTCACAGAGTAATAGAGTTGCCGTGACTCAGCTATTCTAGAGTTTAAATGAGTTCAGCTTGCTTCTTGCTTTAGCCTTGATGAACCTGGAACTATTCTGATTAAGCCCCTTGAAAAAAAATTATTATCTTACCACTCAAGCTAGCAGAAGGCATATGATGTGACAGTGAAGCTGGCCGTTGCCTGACTCAAGGATAGCATGGGTTTTTACAAGATAATGTTTAGATACCTGTACTTTGCTTTGTTGGAATCCTGGCTTGAAAGTGTATCCGAGTTCTTTTAGAAATAAATGTGGTTTTGAACAACAGCATCCCTCCTGGTTAGCTTTTCTGTCACCTCCACATATTTTCAGCTATGTGGCTGCCCTTAGCTACTCTCGTCATTTGTTGTACCGACAAATTTTGTAGTCATCTGTACACTAATTTTTGTAAAGTGTTCCTTTCAGGAAGCTGAGAGTGATTCTAATTAATAAAATTTGGGCAAAGTTGCAGTTCCCCATAAATAAAATGTCAAAGGAGCAGCTCACATAATATCCACAGGAAATCATATCTATCCAGATGATTCTCTCAGACAAGCACCTAGCTTTCTGCAGTCCCTTAAATAGAAGAAAAATTAAAAGTCAAAGTCTGTAAGGAGGAGTAATATTATACCAGATGAAAACAGATTTTCAAGATATTACAGTCACTTACTAGCTACCTCAGCTCATGGTTATTCTGTTTGAAATACATACTAAAGCATAAAGACTAAATCCACATATGAGAGAAAAACATGCCATATTTGTCCTTTTGTTTCTGTGTTACCTCATTAAGAATAATTGTTTTTAGCTCTATCTTCTTATCTGTAGATTTCATGATTTTAATTTTCTTAATATCTGAAAACACTCCACAGTGTAAATATACTACGATTTTACTATTTATTCATTAGTTGACGGACATCTACGCTGGTTTCCAATTCTGGCTCTTATGAATAGAGGAGCAATGAATATGGCTGAGAAATTATTTCTGTCGTAAGATGTCAAGTCTTTTGGGTCTATGCACAAGGGCAGTATATGTGGATTGTGTGCAAGATCCGTTTTCAGCGTTTTGAGGAATGTCTGCTGATTTCCACAGCTGACGTCCAAGTTTACACTCAGACTATGGCTAAGTCCTTACTCCATGTTCATGTCCAGCTCATGCTGTCACGTGTTTTATTGATCCTAGCTATTCTGAGATAATGTAAAACCACAAGTTAGTTTTAATCTATATTCCCCTGGTGATTTAGGACACTGAACAGTTTTAGACAGTTTCATAGAAATTTGTTTCATCTGATCAGGGCTTGTATTTAGTCTTATACCTCATTTTTAAAAATTGGGTTGTGTTCTTAATGTTTGTGGGTTTTTTTTTTTTATTGTTATCCTTTATATATTATAGAATTTAGCCATCTGTCAGATGGATAAACGGTAAAGCTCTTTCTCCATCTTCTAAAATGATTCTTTGCTGGAATGGTACCCTTTGATGAAGACATTTTTTAGCACCATAAAGTTTCTTTTATTAATTTTTGGTTTTAGGACCTCGGCTATTCCTATCAATGTTCTCAGAAAGTTAGTGCCCGTGTGATTCAGTTCAAGCCCATTGCTGTTATCACTTCAATCAGATTCAGAGGATTTGGCCCTATTTTGAAGTCCCTGACTATTTGAAGTTTTGTACAGGGTGATAAATATGGATTTATTTGCATTATGTTACATACTGACATCCAGTTTGATCAGGTCTGTGTGAAGCAGATTCCGTGTTTCCTGCTGGTGAATATTTTGTCTTCTTTTGGAAAATTTAGGTGTTCATAAGAGTGTATAATTTTATCCAAATCTTCAATTTGATTCCATTAATCGATATGTATTAAACATGGATACGGGTGTGTGTACTTCTGCAGTCTAATTAATACGTTTGGGTTATTCCTGGGAGTGATGTATCTTCTTTATATAACAGTCCTAATTTTACTTGTTCAAGAAGTCTCATACTGAGTTCATAGAATGTTTAAGTTTTAATTTACTCATGTCATGAAAATCTACAGTCAAAGCAATCATTCTTAACTTTCACAACTGTAAGAGAAAAAAATATAAAATCATTCATTACAGTTACCCATTGTGGAAGGTAGTTTAGTGCATCTTACCCTTCTTTCAATCATGATATTTCTGAAGACTTTTCTAAGGAGACATTTCCTTACTTTGGTTGCGGAAGCAATCCATCATCCTGGCCGTGACAATATTAAAGTCTAATGCTGAGCATGCACTTTGGGGCTTTAATTTATCTCTAAAAGAAAGATTTTAAAGTGAATGATGGTTGGTGATCGGTATCTGTTCCTCTTCTACTGCCTTGATAAAATGCCATGACCAAGGCAACTCATTTAGAAAATAGTTGACTTTGGCTGAGAGTCCCAGAGTTTTAGAGCTATAATGGTGCAGCAGAGACGGCAGGCTGGCATGGGCCTCAAGCAGGTCCTGAACAGTAAGCACAAGGAAAGAGAACAAAGGGGAAATGCAGCAGTGTATAAACTCCCATAGCCTGCACAGAGTGACTTACCTCCTCCAGCAAGGCTCGATCTCCAGACTTCCCCCATCCCACCTCATAGCAACATATTACCACCAACTGGGGACAAAGTTGTCAAATATATCAGCATACAGGGTCGTTCATTCAAATCACCACATACTTATTCAACTTTTAAAAATTAAAGTGTATAAACTTATTCATTTTCCCAAACCATGGAAGCTTAATATATAAAAAATATTTTCAGGAAAAGAATCAAATTCTCATTTATATTTTTTGACAAGTGTCTGTTTGCATGTGTGAGAACTTGTGCTCATCTGCTGCCATGGAGATTAGAAGGGGATGTCAATCCCAAGGAACTGGAGTTCCAGATAGGACCAGAGTCTCCTCAAACAGCAGCCAGTGTTTTGAACTGCCGTGCTATTTCCTCAAACATCCAAATTTAGTTTTGATTTCTGTTATCTTATATTCTGTAACTATGAATAAAAAGATAAAATTATAGAAACGACTTACTCTATAGTCCTGTAAATATATTTTATGATAGCTTATTTTCTTCTTCATAGAAATCACACATGCCATCTGAACCTTTCCATCCACACAAGGGTGGAAGCAGACATTCTGGTCTCCGTCATGAAATAGTGTCCTCTAAGAGACCTCTACTTGGGGATAGAATAAAAGTCTACTAAGTGGTGGTAATGTCAGATATCTTCTATATCTACAAACTGAATCAACATGTCTGATCTGCATCATCTATGAGCTTGAACAAATATGCACCAATAAAGGAGAAGATTCTCATCCACACTAACATTGCTGGCACTAAGATGACGTTTAATGAAACACTCCTGGGTAGAGATTGATGGAGACCAGATGGCAGCAGGGCTCTCAAGGAGCCTGTGAACTACAATTGAAGAGGATAATTTCATGCAGAGAGCACAGAAGAAACCCTTTAAGATAAACAGAATCTCAGTTTCAAGTAGTGCCCTCGAAATGCAGGTGGATGGAAAACTTTGAATATAGGTTCATTTATTTGATCAAGGCGTTATCTTGGCCAGGCCTAGCCTAGCCCTGAGACTAAGAATGGTCTCTAAGAATGTTCTGGAACCACATGAATTTAGACACATAAAGTAGAATATATGAATTATCTAAACTGCTGATCTTACATCTTTTAAAATAACTTTGAAAGAAGCCCCACTCACTTCCAGAGAAGGCAAGTTTTAATTATTATCATTGCAATCACTGTTTTTCAGCAAGAGCATGTGAAGTTATTTATTGCTAGCTATTCCTTTAATGCATCATTAAAAATTTTAAATAATGATATTTC
Source organism: Phyllotis vaccarum (assembly GCA_033318265.1). Taxonomy (NCBI): domain Eukaryota; kingdom Metazoa; phylum Chordata; class Mammalia; order Rodentia; family Cricetidae; genus Phyllotis; species Phyllotis vaccarum. The sequence continues at coordinate 3,616,669 of JARWLC010000007.1, forward strand.
ACATAAGATCCATAGGCTAACAAAATCCTGGCACCAGACACAAGAAACTTCATTACCAGTGGTTTGTCAGGGCTGTGTGACTACCAAAGCCATAGGACTATTGTTGTCTTCTATTTTTTTTTTCTCTCAGCGGCTAAAGATCAGCCCCTATTGCTGAAGATAGTTTGGAATTACGTTAAGGACGCAATTATTCAAGTTAGGTCTAATATTAAAATCTTCTTCTTAGAGTCTAGATTCCACAGTGCCAAAAAATATAATGCAAATTGGTAAGGTAGAGAAGCATTAGTAGCTACAATACTCATGAACACAACAGTGAATAGTGTGGCAAGATATACATACAGGTGCATATGTGGCACCCACATGTTGGTGATAATCAGTAGGTACTGGTTAAGGCTAATCAGACTGAAGGCAGGCAATCTTCGCAGAAGGAAAATGATTCTTGCTATGAGAAACCCAGCCAGCTACACTAGTTAGACTAGGGAAATCATAAACCTCAGAAAAGGATTTACTACTACCAGCTTTCTAGGTCAGCATAATTCTTACCTTCATTTAAAATCTAATCCTTATACCCACATAGCTATGATACTCCATCAAAGAAGTGTCTCATTACAGCAAATGTAGATCATCACAGGAAACCATAAATGGACATAATGCAGAGATCAATGAATCATGGGGAGCTCAGTCCCAATGGATGTACCTCTATTCCGGGCTCTGAATGTATGGCTCAGGAAACATCACAGAAGGGAGTTGGAAAGATGGTAAGAGCCAGCATACTAAGAAGTCTGCTGTGGAACAGTCTTTCCTAGAAATGGCTGCATAAACAAGACCTGAACAAGGGCAACATCAGTAGCCACCCGAGTGTGGAAGTGGGATTTGCAACCGCTAGACAAAGAACTAATGGTTGATGGCTGATTGGAAAGAGAGAGTTAGCCTCTCCTGGGGATGATTCCTTAAGTAGTTATCCAATATGAAAGCCGGTCCTGAAGCCATGTATGCATAAATGCCCAAACCAGACTCGGCTGATAGTATTTATACATAAATGCCGTTTATATATGCAACCGTAAAAATAGAAAAAAAGAATATAAACTTGCGAGTGAGGGAAGCATGGAAGGGTTGAGGGAGGAGGTTTGGGAATGCCTGGAGAGAGAAAAGGGAAGTGATGTAATTATATTTTAATTAAAATGTAAAAATTTAAAAGTTTCTAAATACTTTTCATCTGGAAATATTTTTAAAACTGACATTTTTGTAACTCTAAGGAAATTAAATTATATCATTTAGTTAATTTAGAACACCTGTCTATAATTTGCTTTAATTAACTACAATGTATCCATTGAACTACAGATTAAACTATATACTTATTATGGGTGTTTTCATTTCATTAGAAATTTATTATAGTAAATATCTTCTACACTTACGTTTATTGTATTAAAGAGGGAAATGAGGATAATTTAAAGTCAGGACTAAGTATAAAGTTATAACACTAGTCAACATTAACGCTGGGTCAAATCCTACACCTCTCTACCTCCAACAAAACACATCTTTTAATATTTCATACAATGTTTGAAAATACCAAAGCTTTGTTTGATAAGTATTGTATTAAAAAGTTCACTAGTGCACATTATATAGATGTGAGTCTCTGTGCTAATTGCCATCTACTTCAAGAAGCTTCTCAACTGAGGGTTAAACAGGGTACAGATCTTGGGTGTAGAAATGCGTCATTAACAGCCATTTAGCAGAGTAATAAGTAGCAGGGTATTTCCTTAGGTCTCATTATCTATCTACTCTTACTTCCTTGGCCTCATTAACAGTATCATGTCTGGGGTTTATTACATGGAGCTTACCTTAAATCAAAGAAAAAGTGGTTAGTTTAGAGACTGGAATACTTATTTCCAAATGGGATATCTTTATCACATCACTCTCTGAAGGCTCAGGGAGCTGTGTGGAGAAGGAGGAGGAGGAGGAGGAGGAGGAGGAGGAGGAGGAGGAGGAGGAGGAGGAGGAGGAGGAGGAGGAGGAGGAGGAGGAGGAAAGACTGTAAGTGCCCGAGGTGGTATACAATCCTGAGGATGCAGTGCTTTCCCGATGCAACAGGGATGATTCACAACTGACCCCATAGTACAGCCACAGCACTAACAAGACTTAACAGGTTCAAACCAGACAAAACCCTCAGCACTGGGGAGGGAAAGTGGATGCAGAGTCTCACGCCTAACCAGGAAGCTTTTCTCAATAATGGCTGGAAAGGGAAACGGTCTTCTCCAATGGAGTGACACTGGATACGTCAACCTCACTCGAGGACCGAGCTGACTCTCAAGAGTAGTCTGCTAACACAAAATGAACTCCATCTTTTGTGTGTTATATGTGTGTACTTTTTTTTTTAATCAGAGAGAAAAATATGAAGTTGGATGGGTAGGGAGGGTAAAGGTTTAGGGAGAGTTAATACTATATTGAAATTTAAAAAATAATATGTTTTATTGTATAGATTTATTTTATGATGGCTTCGTTAAAATACATCACGTTTAAGTTTATTCACCTCACTTTCCACTTCCAATAGGCCTTCTTTTTTGAGATTTTGTTCTACTTCAATATCTATCTTGATCTATTATTTTTATGTATTTATCATTTATTGTAACTATGTATGTATCTATCTCTATGTGTGAATGAATGAGACTGTGTGTGTGCATTCATACACATGTGTGTGTTTATAATCTACATATGGGAGAAATATGATATTTGTGAGCTTGACTCTTTATAGATTAGTATTATGATCAGGTTTTAGTCATTATTAGTCAATATGTATTGAGCAAATTTTGGCATCTTTAATATCTCCTGAGCTGAGTCCCCAGTCTCAGTTTCAGGACAGATGATATGAGAAATAAACATATTCCTAGTTCCCTTGAGTAAAGGGAATGCTGTGTATTGGCTACTGCGGGAAACCGGTGCACACAGAAGCACAGACAATCCTCCACTCCGTGAGACGAGTATGCGAAGGGAAGAAACAACCTGAGCCACTTATCACTTGTCGGCTTCTGGATATAGAGACTCTATGGAAGTTCCCTTCTGTAAGAATCTAACAATCTCAGTTGACTAGGTTTTCTGCTGCTTGTATCCAGGGCTAGGATTGGTGAGAAATGAGGGTTGATTTTATCAGCAGTTCCATCAGGTGCTGACCCCTCAAACAGTGGGGGAGTAAACATTCAGGTGGATAATGAATTCTGACTCTTTTGCATTTTGTGACCCAAGGCTTCTTGTTAAAAATGGTAGGAGGTTGAAAGGAAAGCTTTCGGGCTCATTAAATAAGGATCATGCATTTATGTTGGCTAGATAAACACATGATTTCATACTCTATTCATTGGAATTACACTTTCATTTTTCTTTTGGACTAATTAGTATAAGCTCTAAGTTGAATTTTCAACTGACTTATGAGACAACTAGACTAAATATGAGTAAGTGGATATAATCCAACTTTATGAGTAATAAGTGACAGGTCTACGTATCTGTGGACTAGAAACCTATCCTAAATGAACAAAAAGAAACATTCTAATATTGGTATCTACGTTCCTTATTCAGAAGTTTAAATATAGGAAAAGTATAAAGAGCATTTTCAGGTGACATGCACACATGTGTATTACATACTTTATTTTGTGTGACTCACCTGATCTCTATGAACTGAAGAGCAATGTGCTATTCAGACAGTGGCTTCCAGATGCCTTCCACAGTTTATGTTTCCCCAATATTGACCCCTTATGAAAACAGATGGAATTGAGTTTGTCTTTACAAAGTGAAAATAAACATCACAAGCTTAAGTCTGAAAAATAAGCATCACTAACGAATATTTAATTTAAATTTGTAGACATAAAATATTTCGTGAAGCATTAATTTCATATGAACTTTTCTATTTTTCAAAGTCAAAGACACGGTGACTTGCTCAGATATAAGTATAAATGGCACTTTTCTCACCTATGAATCATTCATCAACACTGGCAGCAAATGCAACATTGGGCTTCCTGCACTTGGTGCATGGTGTCAATTGGAAAGCATGGACCTTACAACACTAATACTCAAAATACATTTTAAAATGCTGTATTTGGGGAGATAGAGACAATAAGATCTTTTGGACTTCCTGGCCAGCCAACCTAGTCTACTTAGAAAGCTCATGGTTCTTGAATATGACATCAATGATTATTCCTTGACCTAGTCTTGTAGTGGAGAGCAGGTAAACTCTTAACCACTTACACACATAGGTGCACCTTATCTACTTTCCTCCATGTCTATACACACACACACACACACACACACACACACACACACACACACACACACACACACAAAGTGTTAACTTTATACATGACACAAACATGTCTAATATTATTTTACGTCCAATACATTAACATATTTGACTATTTCTGATTAATAATAACCAATTACACTGTTTCGAGAGAATTCTGACTTTTCACTTTCTCATTTTATTTACTGCTTATATGTTTTACTATGTCATTTTACTGACTTTCCTGAAAATAATTCTCTAAATTGGGTCTTCATGCTGAAAAAAAAAGAATGCGAACTTTCTTTCAGCATGAAGACCCAATTTAGATAATTTACAATATTTACCATCACTGTGATACTCTATTAACTTTCTATTAATTTAAAACAAATGCAGGAAAAATATTACAAAGAGAATGCATTATGACAAAAACGGGTAATTCTCTTTTTTATTTTTTTTTCCTAAAACAAAGTAAAGTTTACTCCTTTACCTTGAAATAAAGTAAAAATAGTTTTACTCATTTATTTTAAACAAAGATTATTTGTAGATTGATACTTATAATTGGAGAGAAACTGAGATAAGCCTCTAATACAAAATACTATTTTGTAAGTGTAAAAACTGCAAACAAGAAGTGACTTTTAGATGACAAATACACTAATACAACAAATTGGACTTTGAAGAGTAACTTAGAAAATTTAGTATTCGCTTAAAATCTGTTGAAACAGAATGCCAAAACACTACTAAATCTCCCGTTATCATTTCTGTTATTGTTTCCCAAAAGTTTGGATCAAAGTTTCCCCCTAACACGTACAGTGTTGCTTTTGGAGAAGGCAGGCGCTAACGAATCTAAGTATCAACCGAATAAGGTACTTTTATTGGCTGTAATATGACTCGTGCCTCAAGCTCTTCCTCATTCCGTCTCCACCCTCCACTCTCTGGAAATGTAGCCCAAGGCAATTCAATTTGTGCTTGATCTCAGCGATGATGCATCGCTCTGCATCCGCAGGGGCCTGTGGCGGCTGCAACTGGAGCTTCTCAGACAGCATTAGACTAATCAAGCTTCGCTTTCCTTCCTGCCTAACGGGAAAGATGACACCTGCTCTTGCAGCTTCAAAGTGTTGAAATCTTTCTGCTTTCATGTGGTTACTCTGCATATTCTCTGGTGAATTAAATAGGGAAATGCATTATAGTTTTAAACTTTGATGCCCCATTAAGATAAATATGCACCTAATGAGCCAGGAAATTACCGATGCTGCTGTCCGTGGCCCTGCTCTCACTGGCAGGGAGCCTTCTCATCAAGTTGGTAGTCTTCTGTGTTCTTAAACCACTGACTATGAAATTTTGGCCAAGGACCATATTTAAACACATGTTTAGTATATTCATAGTTTAAACAATGAGTTCAGTTTCAATTAATAGGCAAGTCTTTTAATAATAAATGTAGTAGGTTTTTTTTCCCCCCAATTTGGACACAGACAGACAGAATCCAGTGGGTATGATTTATAGGCCAAATGCCTTTTTGCCTGTCAGTGTTTTGTAATTCAAATGACTACCCTTACAAATACATCTCACCAAAACATATAGAGTATTTCGAAAAACAAGCAATTTTTGTCACTTCAGTAACACTTGGGGTTTATAAAAAAAAATCTGTAACATAGCAATTTAGGGCAAGCTGAATTTAAAATATGTCCTTGCTGCTTAGGTCAGGTGACAGAGGGATGAAGCAATTTCAGGGGACAACACGGAGAGCTGAAGCCAATTATATTCCTGTGTTATTCAGAAACATAGCTACCTGCCTGCACAGAGCCACAAATGCAACCACATTGTGATCCACGGTCACGGGAGGGAAGCTCAATTTTCTCACAAAGGAAAAAGACTGACAAACAGTTGACAGAGCAAAATGCTGTTAAAATGGAACAAATGAAGAATCTAATAAGTATGATGCAAATATTTTAACTGTCATATTTTATAATGTGTTCTCAGGCAGAAGTTGAGCTTTGATGTAAAGAAATTATTACAGGCAGCCTGGCATAAGCAGAGACCCTGAGCTACGTTTACTTTAAAGAGACCTATGATTTTAAACTTCTCCTCCTCCTCCTCTTCTTCCTTCTCCCTCTCTTCCCCCTCCTCCTCCTCATCTTCTTTTATGTTTTTGCATAGCTAAGGCAAGAAAAACTAGAACAAGTCGAGTAGGGGTGACTTCCTTGCTCCCCTGGCGGGTCCATCTCCATAATATATGACTTTGGTTTCAGCTAATCAGTAGGCTGAGGCAGAGAATAACAAATTTAAGACCAATGTAGTCAATTTAGTAAAAAAACAAAAACAAACAAACAAACAAAACAAACAAACAAACAAAAAAAACCCCAAAACTTTGTTCAAAATAAAATCAAAGATTTTAAGGCATACTATAAATAATTACTCATTTTTAGCACCTCATGCATGCATAACTGCTTACTGTTTACTGAAAAGAGATAAGTCTCCGATTAAGGCTGAGACTAATAATTGTCTCTGGGTGTAAACATATATTTAGGAGTCAGTTTGATGCTAAATCAGCTTAGCTAAACAAAGTAATTAGGTTCCTTCCTAGGACCTAGAGCCTCCCCAGTTCCCTACCATACTACCATGTATTTTTATGTAAGCTTACTATAGTATGTATGGATTCTCTTTTATGTAATAAGCTTCAAATCAAGAGGCCAGGTACACTTGTAACAGTCAGGCAATGAAACATTCCATAAAAGTAAAAGAAATAATGAAAAGCTGAAGGTAAAAAAGAACAATGAAAAAATACCTGGGCAGGACACAAGCAGAGCAATCATGAGCTCTCAACAGCTGCAGATGACTATGTATTGTATCTAAACAAGGAGTGGATGATGGACAGCTGGGCCTAGATGGAGCAGGACCACAGGAACTCTGCCTCTTACTGTTGCCTACTGATAGAGTGGAGAGAAAATAAGAGATGAAGACAGATGGGGTGGGGAAATCAAGGTTAATTTAGAACATCAAAATTACTGATTGTATAACTCAGTGGCAGGGCACTTGCCTAACTGTGCAATTAAGCTACACCTCTGAACCTAAGACTATAATTAAGAAACAGTAAAATACACAAAAAGAAATACATTAAAACCAGTGGTATAATTTTGTTTCTTTAAGGAAACCTTTATCTTCACCCATATATGAGTACAGATATATTTATCTCCATGAGAATTAATGCAGGGGTTTAAAAAATGTTCTGTAAATACCATACATTAAGTGTCCAAAGAAGAGTAAATTCTTAATTCAAAATATGAGTTTATATTTTTTTAGAATTATATCATAAAATGGCATAAATTACACATAGTGAAAATCTCATGGAATTATAACAGTATGATATAATATATAATAAACTCTAGTCATGAAATTTTACAGTTAATGTTTTTCAAGACTTTTAAAGAATTTATGAAAAGTAATGTTTCAGAGTATAATTATAATAAAAATGTAGATGAGACCAAATCATGAATTTCCAGTGAGAATTAATGAGACAGAATTTATTAGCTTCTTAAATCAAATTTTCATAATCATGTTTGTTGAATATGTGCTTAAATTCAGCAATAATTAAGTTAGACAACTTATCTAAACTAAATTAAATTTATCCTAAAATTTTAACCAGTGATAAAGTTAGGCTTTAATACAAATACGTTCTTTATACTTAAAGATCTAGATTGTCACATGATTTTACAAGTTGTTTTGAATATCATGTTTTCTTTAGGTAATCTGAATGTAATGGCCAGTAATGTAATACCAGAACGGTCCCATTATACACCAAGGCTGAGAAATGCCTTCCTTTTGTACATACTTAGTTGAGAAATCATAAGAGAAGCAGAGCCAACGTTTCTTTGACATGTAACGCATGTAATCGTGTGCACTTAGCTATGCAGATAAGATCAAGTCTCAAGTCATCAGAAATTTCAAAAGAAAATCATAACCTAACTGAGCGTATACTGTAGCCATCACGATATCCCACAGAGGCCTTACCTTCTTTAGAAAAATCTCTTCACTTCTATGTGTAACTCATGTTTTTGAAATAGTGACCATTCTATTCAATAGGCAAGAGCATCCACGCTCTAGTTTCTGCAAATCTAGAAGCACATTTGCTCGTCTTTCTGTTTGACATGCAACATATATGATCTGTATAATCTTTGTTATTGAAATCTTGAGATCATGCACTTCTTGCCTCATAGAAGAGTAAGGATTAATGTCTTGAAGAACATACTTATGAGAATTGTATTTCCAGAAAGACTTTGGTGTAGTTACGAATGACATTGGCATAACGTCATTGGGAGAACTTTTAGTGTTGACAAGAGAAAGTTTACTCTGGATGGCTGTTTCCGGTGTGTACATACATTTTATATTCACTTCTATTCCAGAAAATGGCTTATTTATGGGAATTAATGTCCAAAATATTTAGCTGAATCAGATATTTTTTTCTGATATTATAATCCATCCATATTACTATATATTCTTTATGATTGATATTTTCATTTTTGTGTTCTCTATTCTTGCTTTTTATAAGGAATGTTTAATATATGTGTCAAATTTTGAAGAGATGAACCCTTCTCCTGACTCAGATTCCAGACAGGCCTTCTACTCTGCCCTAGCAGTTTTGTAATATACCAGTTGAAGCCATTGTGATGTATGACCACTGACAGCATTGTGCCTGCATGTTACAAGTACCAAATGAAAGTGTTTCAAGCGTGGGTTTTTTTTACGTGCTATTTTAATGTTGTATTTTAGCAATTGTTTGATTGATTTTAGCAATACAGAATAAATAATAACAAACAAACAAATAAATCAATAAATAAACCGGGCCCTCGATTGCCACATGAAACAAATATTTGTAGAGCAACCATATGTTTCAATCATTTGACAAAGACTCTAAAAATGAAAAAAATAGTTAAATTATACTTTATGCAATTTTTACATGTGGAAAATCATTGTAGACTTGTGAAATAGATACAGAGGGATGCTCTACATTTGCTTTTTGCTTGGGCCATGTCAAAGAAAATAAGAATCAACAACCAAGCAGAACAAAAACAATAAGCTGTATAGACTGGAGAGGAATGCAATCTCTTTGGACATAACTTTTTTTGTCTACTTCTACTATCTGTCTGTCTGTCTGTCTGTCTGTCTCGTGTGTGTGTGTGTGTGTGTGTGTGTGTGTATGTGTGTCTTGTGTATGTGTGTGTCTCTGTGTGTGCATTTATAAACAATATATAAGACACTTAAAATGCATGGAAATATTTTCTACATAAATATATAGTTGGAAATGGGACATGAGGCAGTTCCATGAAAGGTTTTCTCTCTGTGTTTTAAGACAAAGTTGTTGGAATCTTCTTAGAATGATGGAAGGACTGTTTAACACAAGTCCCTATAATGTGCTTTAATATCACAAGTAGTACCTTTTCTGTGCATTGGTATCCAGGTTAAAAAATTTCCAAAAGGAGTTTGAATGCAGTGTTCCTAAACGGTCTGGAAAAGGAGCTCAATTGCAGACAGTTAATTTGTAAGGACTCTAAGTGCTGCTGTGAAAGGAGTCTTCAGTGGCCATCAGTACTCTTTTCCCCAATGGCTCCCTACAAATCATCTCATATACCACAGCACAGGGCTAGAAGCTAAAAAAATGAATACACCAGTAATTTCTTTTTGACAATGATTTGACACCCGGCTGATGGGTGTAGCTAACTGCATGACCTCCAGACTGTTAGCTTTGCTGAAAGAGATTCACTTCATACACCCATGGGGTTATGGATTCCTGCTAATAGCAGCAATAGGATGGATGATAAAATTATGGCAAGCTAGAAATGCTTTCTCAATTAATTTCCCATCATGTTAAGGCTATTATCATCGGATGTCATCTAGCAAAATGGGGAGAAAGTGTCTAGTACCTCTGAAAGTTTCTTTTAGAACAATGTATAATAGTTGATAATTCCAGATCATACTCTTAGAACTCTTTACCTTCAAGCCAAGGTTTTGTAATATTGGTAGACAGGAACTGAAACTAAACTGTGCTTTAAAATTATGTATGCAGGATGGTGTAGAAATGTACATGTGTGGTCTGGGAGATGCAGAGCTTTAATGAGAAAAAAAAAATTCAGTTGCTTAAATTCTGACCAAAGCAGAAATGTAGTGAATGCAGGTCTGTGAGAGTGCTTTTGTAGGCTGCTTGTTTCCAATAAACCATCCTTATATAATGGAATACATCAGAGAATATGTCCATGCAAGTGAAATCTGTTTTTATTTTATATTTCATTTTTATGCTAAATAATTTAAATTATTTTAATTTATTACTCCTGTTTATAAACAACTAATAAGGTAAACATTAAAATACACTTTCACAATAACATGAGCAGAGAAAGAACACTAAATATTATAAATTTTTCTATGATAGGAAAAATATTCAGCACGGTACTTTGCTCCCATGATTATTTATTAAGTTGTCCTAAAATTATGCGAATAAAGGGAACATTATTAATTGCAGTTAGGCAATGAGAAGTATTTCAGATAAATAGTATGTTTTCACTCATATATATGTATTTATGTATTTTATAATATATATAAGAGGATGTAATTCTGGAAATAAAAAAAACAACTTATTAGCATTCTTAAGTTTCTGCATGAAGTTCCATGACGGTGTCAGGTGTATGTTAACAATGAATATTATTGAAATTTATGATATTATTTCTCCCTTAGTGTCACTTTTTGCCACTATTTCTTGCTTGTGTATTAAGATGATATTTTGTATATTAATCAAATTACATTTGTTTGTGTGAATCATTCATGCATCGTCATATACTATTTGACAAGTTACTTAATATTTTTACATGGATCATAGTTTCATTTGAAGTTTAAGAAATACTTGTACATAAAAGATGCTTTACTAAATGAAAAGAAAAATAAGATTTTAAAAAAGCCCCTAAATGTGATTTTAAAATCAGGAAAAATTACAGAAAATCTTTGTGAATTATTATTATTAGCTCGTGACAGTTCAGCCTTAAGTAGCTACAAACTGTCTTCTATGTGCTGGGCTTTTTTACATCATATTCATTCACATCTCTGAGGTAATATTATGAAATTGGATAGCATTTCTTAAGAGATACTAATCAAGGTGCCAGTACTGGATTTTCACTTCATCACATACAAACATGCCAGTGAACTCTAGTGCATGATATGAATGTTAATGATCATTTTGGCATTTTTATTTTGATAAAGTTCTTCATTGAACGCTACACATTTGATACTAAGTTTTAGTCACGCTAAATCTCTGTCTCTGAAATGGATTTTTGTACATAGTTTAGTGTACGACATTTATTAGAATATTGACTGGAGCTTTTCAGTTCAAAGAAACCAAAGTGAACTTCGCATGTTTTACCCGAGTGGTTGGAAACAGAATAGAAACAAAGATCTTGATCTAGGTCAGTGCTCAACGAAACTGCTCACTCTCACTGTTACTGAAGAGCCTTTCATTTTTTAGTTAATATTGACAGAGTCACAATGTGCTGTATCATCTTTCAGTTTCCAAACTGAGCAAATATTACGTATTACAACTGCTCTTTAGTGCCCAATTATCTATCATGTGTGCATTGTATCCTTCAAACACATTTAAATTTTCTCTAAATGTGAGCTCAGGATACCCAATCTTCAAAGACAAGATGCCTCAAAATATGTGTGTTGAAAACATATCTGGTAGTTTCAAATCTGAAGATACTCAGGAAAATATTTTTTTGAGGCAAAAAAAAAAAATAACAATAAAATTGCATTAGTTGTAATTTAAATTTTTCAGTAGATAAACAATACAAAAATGGGTGTAAAGTAAAACAAATGTCACTAACTCTGGAACAATTAGAAGGATTTCAGAAAAATGTGTGTGTGTGTGTGTGTGTGTGTGTGTGTGTGTGTGTGTGTGTGTGTGCACATGCGCACATGCATAAATGTATATAGCTTGATGCCCACAAAATCAGAGTTGTAATCAACACAATGATTAATATTATACACATTATATTCTGTTGGTGCTTGAATAGTATATCTGTTACCTATTTGGGAATGTAAAGTAAGCTTTTTAATATCTTATGTTATATAAATCATTACATCTCAAATGGTAATTTCTAATGTGATATGTTCTATTGATATATTATTATCCTCTCCCCCCAACTTTCCTTCATCTACTGATTTTAAACATTGATATGTCTGACTGACTATGCCTGTGTTAATAAAAACCATAGAGAGGCTCAACGTATGCTGTGGGTGAATATTCTTATAGCTACATTTTTTTTTCAAATTCACTGGAAAAACACACTTTTACCATCAACAAGCCCTAAAAAGGCCAATCATGAGGAGTGGATCAGAAGAGAGCAGATGAGGAAGTTGAAGGGATAGCTAGCCATAGTGATGGTGCTTCCAGGTGAGTACTAGCTTGATTTCTCCAAATCTGTTACTCAAGTATGTCATACATCAGCAATGACGTCACTCAAGTATGTCATACATCCAGCAATGACATCTTAGGTCAAGTACTAGAGCATAAACAAGATCTCTAACAGTAGCTTGTATTGTTTATGTGCTTATGAAATTCCACTGGCCAACAATTCCAAATAAAGTAAGCTATTTTTTAAATTAAACTTTCTAGTTGCTTCCAAATTTTATTTATGGATCCAGTATTACCTTGAAACCAAACCCAATCAAAAGAAAATTATAGGCCAATAACTTCAGTTATCATAAACACAAAAGTTCTCAATAAAACGTATGCAAACTTTGTTCAGGAAGACATAAAAATCATTAACTATGATCAAATAAGCTTTATTCCATGACACATGCATGATGGTTCATATACATAGAGTAATTGATTTTCTTAATTTAATCTAAGAGGAATCAATTCTGTCTTCTAATCGTATGGTGAACTATCCATGTTTTTTTTAAACAATGTTTCCCAATAGCTCTTTCCAAATAATTATTCATTTTATTCTTTTTTTTACCTTATTCAGAGGTGAACGTATCGAGGGAAGAACTTCTTTCATATATTATAAACAACTGTCATTTTCTTTCGGTTCCTTGTAGTCAAAGAATAATTAATGTGTTGTACCTCTGACACATAAAGATTATTTTGGTTTAAAAAATCAATTAAATCCTTTTATGTAAAATGTAACCTTTAGCTATATTTATGTGGCCACTGTGGGAAAATATTAATAGGAAAAGAGCTTCAAATTTATATGTACATAATTGAACAGAAGTCATAATGGAAATACTACTTTCTATGTATGAACTCCTCACAATTTTACTTCATTTAAAGTAGGACGTCATTGTTGTGTAAATGAACACTTTTTCTATTAGAGTTTTAGTTTCATATATTATTTTAAAATAATAATAGTAGAAGCATGAAAAATTAAATATTAAGTGGTTGTTTAATATTATGTAGAAAATAAAAGATCAAAAATCAATTCAAGGATTACTTTTATACTTTAAAATATTTATAATATTTTTTATAAATCCAAGAAAGCTATGTGAACAACTTTTATTATAGATTGCATGACTTTTGGTGTGTCTTTGAGTAGATAGAGTAGGCCGAGAATAAAGAATATTTCTGGATGTCTATGGAGCATCTGAGATGGTAATGAACTCAATGAAATGGAGTTCTCTGTCAGTATGTGTGAGCATCAAGAAACCCTTTGAGGACTTCAGAAAACAAAGTGTTTGACCGAGACTTGTATAAAATGTTTTTTCTCACAGTAAATCTATGTCTCCATTAAGCATATTGTTCCTGTTTCTCTAGAGAACACTGATACAATGTTCTAAAACCTTTTACCATCAATAGCCCATGATTTTTAAAATCTCAGGAGTAAGAACTATCTGGACTTCAACTTCATATACAAGGAAAGTTTGTTAGATAGTTAAATAAAACAGACTCACGCTTGTTTGCATGTGTTTGCTGTTTCACACACTAACAACCGTCACAGGCGTGGTGTGGAGAGTAAACGCAGATCAGAAGACAGAGAGCTAAACACATTGTGAGATATTTACTTTCATCTTCTTTTATCATCTCCTGGGGAAATTATGAGTTATTTATGCTCATATTAAAAACCACGTTACAGAATTTTAAAAGGAAAGATAGAAAATTAAAGTGGAAGAGGCTGGTGGTGGGTGTGCGCGAGATGATCCGAGTGATCCTCTGTGTGTGGAAGAGGCTGGTGGTGGGTGTGCGCGAGATGATCCGAGTTATCCTTTGTGTGGATGGGAATGTATTTAACTTCTTTCAGTAAGCATAGGAAAAGCTTAGAACTCTTCACCTCAATTTTGATTTGTTTGTGTAAAGATACATAGGTGAAACAGGGTGACAATGCAACAGGGGTCCACAAGAAATAACCACCAGTTTTACAGCTAAAGACGTTCTGCTCGTGAGTAACTAGGTTGGACAGGTTATTGATTTGCAGACTGGAAGAGATTCGATTTCTTCAGCTTGTATTCCTTTATACATTATCGAGAAAGGTGAAAGGTATGCATGTTTACAGATAATGCCTCAGTTTTCTGGTTCTTTGGGTAAAAGTCCAAAGTTTACTATCCAGCGAAATTTCTATTCTCTACAAAATTATTGTGGAAGAAGAAAATGCAGCTATATAGACTGTAGAAATCACTGCTGTGTTCACACAGAAAGCTCAAGCCAAACCTACCCTCAATGTTCTCTCCTGCACGACGGGAGTGGTAATATGTATGGCTCACAAACATCAAAGAAGAATGACAGTTTGTAATTTCATGTGAAAGGTTTTCCAGCATGTACACACTGCATCCATTCAGTTCCCACAGAAAGCAGAAGTTGACATAGGATCCCATGAAGCTGGTGTTACAGACTGATGGGATCCTACATGGCTTCTGGGAACTCGACCCAGGTCTTCTGCAACCGCATTAAGTGCTCTTCACTGCCAAGCCCTCTTTCCAGTTTGGGAGAATTTTAAAACACTAAACAGTTCCCTTTAATTTTCCTTTCTGTTACATATGGAAAAGCAAACAACAAATAAGTATAACTCACTAGAGTAAACATTAGGAATTTAGAGGTATAATTTCTAACTATTCACAATATAGTATGATTCCAGATGGGAGATTCAGAAATGCATTTAAGTTCCTCTTAGAATAAGATGTCACAAGGCCAAGTAGTCATTTCTCATCCACAACAACCTCCTAACACCCTTGGTCTTGCTTGATACTCTGGAAGGTGACTAAGTATATCTTTTCATAAAACCAGCTGCATCTCAAAATATGTCAACAAGCCTGAAAGTTAACTGTGGTCCTTCTGGGGAAGGACCCCTTTTTAGATGACGAAAGTGTGGTAAATGGTCTTGTGCCAGCCATAATTGGGTCAATACCTTCCCTGCACAAACCTATGGTGGTTCTGCTTTTTCTTTTTTGCAGGCTCCCCTATCAGCATTGCACTGTACACTCAGTCTAATGAGAATGGATTAGAATTTCACTGAAATAGCACTTAAAACCATTACTTAGAATTTTCCTAATATCGTAAGGTATCATTTTGATAAGCATAAACACTAATCCATTCTTCTCATTTGACTTATATATTGTTTCACTTTGAATACCATGTATCTTGGTGAAGATGTTTTTCTACTCCCAATTATCAATATAGACAAAGAATATTAGCTCATGTAGAGATAAAGTCAGCAGGCAAACTTATATGCAAACATACATACACACACACACACACACACACACACACACACACACACACAAATTTCCACCTTTGAATTAATCTTTATGTAGAACTTCTTCAAAAGAGACTTTATCACAAAATGACAAAATGTGGTTCATTTTCATATACATTAAAGAAATGGAGACTATCAATCCTTCTAAAGTAGTCTAAAATATTTGGTTAAACATTAATTTCACAATTATTTGACAGTTTTAGTATTTTAGTTAGACAGAGAGGCACAATCAAATAGGCATGTTTTTACCAATTATTTTACCGTTCATACAAATAAAACTACCTATTTGTGGGCGTTAAGAATACTACTTACATTTTATAAATGTTGCCTTTACTATGTATGTTTGGGTACATAATCATTGCTCAAGTGTGTGATTACATTCAGAATCATGTACCTCTATTAAGAGATGGTGTCTCCTTGGTCATCTATTAGACCAGAAGCAACTTATAGAAAAAAGTTTATTTGAGATTAATATTCTGGAAGAAGAGTCCATATGACAGGCAACAGAGCATGGTGGCACACACCTTTAATTCCAGTATTCAGGATGCAGGGGCAAGTGGATCTCTGTAGCCTGGTCCACATAAGTAGTTCTTGGACCTCCAGAGCTAAGCAATGCAGAGACTGTCAAAAAATAAAAGGCAGAAGCAGTGAGTTGCAAGTGGGGCGACAGTGTAAGTTCTCAAAGCCCACCATCACTGATTTACTTCTTCCTTGTGTCCACACTTCACTTTTGTAACCTCCATAAAGAGCACCACAGGTGTTCAAATGCTTTAGCCTGTTGGCACCTCTCATTCAGAACACTACACCCCTCGTCCCCACCTCTTCATAGTAATTCAAAAGCTGCTACACTCAAAGCTGCCAAGTCAAAGCCCTGTAATCATCATTGACTACGTGTGTCTCTTACATAAGTGAAAAATAAAAAATTGTTCTGCAATTAGTTATCTCTATTCATTTTTCTATTATGTCACTGATGAAATTTTGAGCATGACCTCAACCCAATTTAATTTGCAACTTCTCTATTTTTTTCTTGTTCAGTTTTACCATACAGTAGCTTTATAGAAATACTTTTGTCTTGTTAGATCTTTTATTCTTTGCTGGTAGGAGGCTTATCTCTCAAATTTCACTCATCTCTGGACTATGGAGTAAGTTCTTAAAATTAGGAATATGTATTTATGTTTGTGTGTAATCCATGTGAAATATACATCATATGTAAGAAACCAAAGAAGAAACTGAATAAAAATGAATGGCATAGAATCTCAAAGCTCCCACAAGCCAGAAAGTACCCAGATGCTCCAGGAAAATGGACCAGAGTTAACTTTTAAATCTAACGGGCTTATTCATCATTGAATCTTTAAGCAGGATTAATGGGCCTGGGGTTTAGTAACATTCACCTGCCACTTAAAATTCCAACATGTGGATCTTTCAGGACTACAAGTGATGCCACCACTGATAGATTATTAGAAATGTATTTTAGTTTGGGTTAGTTTGGTGTTCTTTTAAATACTGCTAAGTAAGTTGAATGAAATGAAGTTCAAATTCAATACACATGATAATAATTGCTGTCTGTAATATGGTTATTAATCCCTACCCTGGCCCAGCAATACTTTCAGTCACTAGTAACAACATTCTAGAAATGCAACGTAGTGATGGGTCTCTGAGTAGTTTGGAAACTCCAGACCTTATCATTTGAATATACCATAGACTTCATCTCTGATGCCCTTACTGAGCTGAATTTGGGGAATCCTGCCAGATTGATACAGCATGATAAACTTTGTGATGGCCAAGGGTCAAGGATGGTATTAGCCCCTTGTCAGTGGTTCCCAATATTTTTATTTTATTCCAAGAAAATCTGTTAGATAGTAGTGTATATCTCCAATGCTAATCCATTTGAAAAGTTTTCCATGTGAAAACAAAGAAAATAAATACAGCATTTAAAATAATAAATGATTAAGTAAACAAGTTTGTTTAGCATTTGAGACATGCAAATGTAAACTACCTTCAACGTAAATCAAACACTAAAATCATCCCTTAAAATTTTCAGCTGCTTTTGTTTTTCTGAGGCTGACTTTTTTCAATTGGCGAATCTTTCTAGAAACAAAACATTCTTACTTTATTTTAAACTAAATTCTTCATGAAGACTCATGGTCTATGTTTTAACAATACTTGGAACAGGAAAAAACTTCACTTTGAACTAGGAAGTAAATAAAAAAGTATATAAAATAATGCATTTTGTTTTATCAAATATATTTTTTGTTTTTCAAAATAAAATATTAATTAAGTGTCTTTTATTTTGGAAATACAAATATCAAGTATTCAAGAATGAAATAAAAATGCCACTTTTTAGTCTCTATTTGTACAGAAACACTAACTATTGCTTGTGGTGATATATTTTTATTAAATATAAAATATATATTACCACAATTCCTTTTTATGAAGTGATAGGTAACAGAAAGGATGCCGACTCAGACTGAGAGACCTGTGTAGCATTTGTGTAATGTTTTTAAATCAATCCAACACAAAAAAAAATTGTGAAAAAAATTAAGTGGAACAAAATATTACTGGCTTTGCTGAATGAGAAGTAACATGATGTTTATTGTCTTCTAATTTCTTGGTATCTCTAAACTTTCACTCTCTTTGGGATTTACGAGTCCACAACATGAGATAAAGGATAGCAATTCAAATCATTCTTGTCCACAGACATGCAAATTAATTTCTCTCATCAAGTACAATTGATTTTCTTTCTCCCCTTTAGGAGATACATGTTTTGCATCTACCAAATGAATTAATTCCAGTGGGCTTAATTGCCTTTCAAAATGTCTGGTCAATGGGTGTTCGTTGAATGGCATGTTATATCTTACCAGTATCTTCATTAATTGATGTGTTAAATAGAATCTTTAGAATATATTCATTCAGACTTATTTGAGAGTTGTAATTTTGAAAAGTATATTCTTCAGTATTTCGTATTTCATTCAGCTTTGCATCTCACTGTGTATGTGTGGTTCTTGTAGAGAAACCCCACCAACATCCTTACATTAGTGCCTATGTTCAGGAATATTAAGTCACCTTCAGCTTTTCATATTTCTCTTTGCTTTCTTATCCTGTGTTTGGGCCAGGGCTCTCTATTATTTATATCTATTGGAATAATAAAAAAATCTTCTGAAATGAGCAGCATTTAATATAGGTATCCTCATATTTGACTCCAGGTCTAGGTCCACCATTATTCTCATTGTAGGGCAGAGAATCAAGGAGCTGAGCAGCACAGGAAAGAGGCTTTTAAAGAAAAAAATAAAAATATTAATTTTAGAGAAAATAGGTATGGACAAATAATATCCAGTATTGTGACAGGACACTGCTTGCCCCTCATAGAGTTTTATGGTTTTGAACTTGAGTGTATCTAGAATAGTGTTTACTACTCTAATTGGCTATATGAACCTGGGAGATTAGGACCGAAAAATGAGGTGGAGGAAAGTATCATTCAGTAGCCAACTTTATTCAGAGCACCAGACAATTTACACTGTGAGAGTTAAGAAGGATCACACAGTAAGGTGTTCAATCACAAGGACAGGCTAAGTGTGACATTACATGGTCTTCCATAGAGGCATGTGAATGAGCTGAAGTAAACCCACTCCCGTCTGCTGCACCAGAGAGGACACAAAACACATTCTAAGAACAACTCTGTGTTTTGAAGAGACTGAGGTCACAAGACCCTTGTCTCATTTTCTTGAGAGCTCTCACAAGCACTCAGAACTCTCCTCACAAGACTCCACTCTTAGACTGTACTCTGACAGAGCAACAGAAAAGAGACCCTGGGGTCCCTCAGCATCTGATAGGAGAGAATAATTCTCTCCTCCATCACTTCTTTGAACACATAGGTCTTCATAACAAAAGCCAGGTGGCTGGATTATTTATTATCACCATATACTAACAGAAATCTGCTTTATTTGATTACTCTGACAAAAGCCAGGCCATTAATATAAAGAAAACAGGGAACTGCTGTCTACATTTGGCTGTGTGCTTAAGACTAAGCAAATGCTTTCTCTTCTGAGAAGTGAGTATAACAAGCTTCAGCTCCTCCAAGGCTCCACACTTTCATAAATCTTTCTGCAGATTTTTTTTTAATCTAAAAGTAAAATTTAAAACTTCATAAGCAGAAAATATGTTAGAGTTTTCAATTTTATGTTTTTAGGATGCTAAGGAGTAGAAAAGGCAAAAAGGTGAGAGAGATGTGTTAACACCAGAAATATTCTGCTAACTCTTCACATTTTAATATATCTTAAAATAATTAGTGCCTATTGTTCTATTAAAAGAACAACAATAAAATGAATCCTAAGGACATACTGCTATATCAATAGATTAAATGGATTAGTGCCTCACTCAGCCATCATCAGAGAAGCTTCTTTATATAACAGATGGGAACAAATAGAGAAACCCACAGCTGGACAATGTGCAGAGGGCGAGAGACCTCGAGACACTCAGTCCTACATGGAATGTTGCTACTAAATCCTCTGCCCCCATTTTGTTTCTACTTCACATTTTCTCATTTGTTTTTTAGATGAAAAAGCCCAGGATCCGTTTAGTTATATAGGTATAGAAAATGCTTGGCACTTTCCAAGATAATTAAATGTATCTATCTTGTTTGTAAATATTATTTGAATAGAGCTAGTATTTCAGCAGTATGGTAATGTTTTATGCGTCGTCAAAGAAGTGTGAAAAGGTGCCTTTTGAAATATTTACTGGAGTTTATGTTTTCATGAAAGAGATAACTCCTGGTTACTTATTAATGATCTTTTCTAGTCTGTCTCCATCCTAAGTTTCTGGGTTTTTTTGTTGTGGAGCTTTTGTGACTGGTTGACAAAGGAAGCAGTCAGTCCCAGCAAACAGAGCAGGGCTTGCACTGAGGCTCCTGAGCTAATCCCCCTCCAGCGATGCTTATACCAGGGGAATGCAGTCCAGTCTGTGCTGTCCCCACTAACCGTGCGTCCTGATGAATAAAGCAATCAAAAAGAGAAGTAATTATCTATCTTTAATTTGCTTAAAGTCCATCAGTGACCGCACTTATGGAGCGATTCTGAGATCTTAGGAAACGGTACTATTTTTACCGCTCTATCCCCTGGAGACATGATTGAGAAAAAGGACCCCAGGTCCGACCTGGGACTTTCAGTGATGGACTATATATCACTGTGTGTGAATGTAGTTCAGCCACCTGGAGTTCAGCTTTAGCATGCGTTTCCTCAAGACCTTCTGTTTGTCAGTTGCACATTGATGATTTATATAGAGGATGCGATGAGCTTCTGGATGATTGTGTTTTATTTGGCCATCACCTTATGGTATACTGTGTATTTGATATATCTTAGTTTACTGTATATTCAGGCTTCTTGGCACTTAGCTTATCATGCCAAGAATGATGTAATAATATCTTTCCTTACTGTTCCAGAATTACAGGGCCTCAAGACTGATATTAAAAATATAAAGCTATGCCATGAGAGAGGAATACCATATGTATATGCAGTATTATACAGTTTAACACTTTTCTAAAAACCTTAAATTATACTTTATAAGAATACTACTTGAACATTCTGCTTTTCCAAATTTTAAGGAACAAAAAATATTCTATACATTCTAACAAAATTATAGAAATCTAATATTTGTTTTGTGTGAGGAGATGATTTTAAAGGACTGTGCTAGGTTCCTTGAAGAAACTGTTTGCAGGGGGTATTATAATCAGTCTGACAGATGGAGCCTGTAATCAGCCTGGTCAAGGACACTGGGCAGGACAAGTTTCCACTTCCCCCTTCGAATGCACTCACTCTCTTGCCTCTAAAATGTCTTTCATCCATAGAGAAGAAAAGGTTTCAGACATTCTGAACGCGACAGTATAGGGTGGTAATGTGGGAGTTAATTACTGAGCTGGAACCAGGAGCCCAGTACCTCACATGCAGCCTGGCTATTCCTGAAAGCACAAGTCCAGGAGACTCTCCTCTTGTTTGACCTTCTCCAGTTTCAATATATGTCCTCTCCCCATTTCCCTCCTGCAATAGCAGCTCTCAAGACTAGGTGATCTGTCATTTCAAGCCCTTGTATCCTTCTGAATGTCACCATCCCATGCTGCCCATGCACTTACATGCCTATTATGCTGTACCTACCACAGACAGTGCTTTCTAAGAACTAAAATACATGCTTGTTAAAGCTATGGCCTGCTACAGTTCATTAAAACAAAATCAGAGCAAACAGCACTGATGCCCGTGAAACAACATGTCCTTTAACAGTCCCTTGTATACATAATGCCTTTATTTATTTCACTATCATGATGCCCATTGTAGTAGCACATATTTTTACAGCTTCTATACTCTATTTCACTAAGTAACAAGTTACTATAATTTGGCGATTTATAATGTGTGTCAGAAATATTTTGAGGTTTCAAGATCAAATCACATAGCTTAGTAAGCTAATTATGCAGCCAACCTCAGAAACAAAACACTTTTTGTTATCAGGATTTTGTTCCTCAACCTATTTTAGCACTATGTACCAACAAATGGCTGATAAGATGCTAGAGCCCCATCAACATTCGACCTTCCAATTTCTAAACTATTGAGAAAGTCAGGTCATCGTTTTTCTCCCAGATCTATCTGCAGCAGTTCCAAAGGTTTCTATATAATTATATAATTATTTAATTTCATACACCTTCTATAAGAGAGGGTTTATATGCAGATCATACTGTTGCATGAATTCTAATTTGTCTTATAATAAAAACCTGGAGACAGATATTGGGGAAAAGCTGTAAGATCAGAGAGACAGAAGAATAAGCCACAGCCACTTCTCACTCAGCCACTGCTCAGGCAGAAAGGGGTAGATCCTGTTTTCATGTGTACTTAGACTCAATAGGGAAGTTAGGGCAAGATCAGCCTAAATGGAAAGAGGTGTAAGTCCTGCCTTATATTCCTCTCTCTGCCCAGCCATATCACTTCCTGTCTCAACCTCCCTAGTGCTGGGATTAGAAGCATGTATGCCTTCCAAGTATAGGGAACTGGGGCACCTTATGATCACAGCCTTTCATTAAGTTCGATTTAAGAACCAAGAAATCTCATGTTGAAGCTTTATTCTTCAAATGACTATTGTTTTATAAACTGCATATTTAAGCAAAACAAAGAGCAGTCAGGATGCATTAGAAGGTTTTATATTTTTGGAGTTAGCAAATGTCTAGCAGTGAATGTCACAATTCAAGCAAGGTTCAACTAAAAGGTGACATTCTGGAGTAGGTCTCTGGGGATGACATCTGAAGCTGTGCAAGAATAAACACATAAGCCTGATGAATTGTCCAATGCCAACTCTTTCAACTATAATGAAGGCATAGTAGAGCTTACCACCCTAGAAGCAGCTAGCTATTGTGCTTGAGAAGAGCATTGTGGCTGTTGTCACAAGCAGGCCCTGGCATAGATTATTTCCCATTGTCTCTGAATGCTTGTAATAGTTACAATCAATTTTGTAGCCACAGAAAACAAAATTTGTCTCTCTTATGCTCTCTATAAAGTAGAGAAATACAGAAAAGAGAATGTGAATATAAGTTTTATAACTTATAAGCTAAATTAAATATGATCACTACACACTTGAAATGGGTTGCAGCACTCCAAACTCATGCCTTTTGTTTATGCAAATTAGGACTAGGGTTAGGGGACACTGCTTCGCCTAACTGGTAGGGGTACAATAGTGGCAAGCTTACATAAGCAGCAACCAACAGCTTGGTACTTGGACTTGAGATCTACCCAACAACAAAGAAATCATGCCTGGTATTAGAAACTATGTCAGCCACCCAGGGCCAGTAAAGTCATTTACTTTAAAGGAGAATCTGTGGTAACTAAACCAAAACAACCATTAATTATATTCTAAATATTGTCCTTATGCCCACAGTGTAGTCCCATACATTATCAAAAAAAATGTTTTTGTGACAGAGGTCATTACAGAAAAACCAAAAACAAATTAATAAGCAAAGCTGTAGAGTTTAGTATCAACTAATACATCTACATTATAGCTTCCACACTTAACACTCAGGTATCATTACAGAGGAAACTGGAGATCATAGAATTTAGAGAAACCTGAAGTTTGCATGTTTGCATTTCAAAAGCTACTTCTCTAAAGTCTCACCAACATGATTGCTTGAACGTGGATGGACGAAGGACAAAATAATTAATATCTTCATGTGGATAAGAAAAATGTGGAGGCTTCAACCCTATAAAAAACAAAAGCAAACAAACAAACAAACAAACAAAAACTATAAAGAGCTAAATAATACTGAAGGCCAGGAAAACAGTTTCCCCAAAAGAGAGCTCACCAACTGGCTATCCAATACCAAATGATCAGTTCTGAAAACATACATACAAGTAAGATTATATAGAATGATTTTACTTGTGTGTTTAGAAATACATATATCTTGTTATATAGATGCATATAACAACAATTAAAGGAAGTTTGTGACCTGGTGCAAGGAGTGGTATTTGGGAAGTTTGGGCTAAGAAAGAGAAGGGGAAATTATGTAATTGTATTATAATCTCAAAAAACAAGTTTTTTTTTTTAATGTACTAACCACAGTTCCCCTTCCCTCCCCTTCTTCCACTCACCTTCCAGCTTCCCCCCATCCCACCCCATCCACTCCTCAGAGAGGTTAAGGCCTTCCATGGGAAGTCAACAAAGTGTGGGAAATCAAGTTGAGGTAGGGCCACCAAATCTCTCCCCCCATATCAAGGCTGAGCAAGGTGTCTCTCTATAGGGCTCCAAAAAGCCAGTTCATGCACTAGGGATAAATCCTGGTCCCACTGCCAGAGGCCCCACAAACTGCCCAAGCCACACAACTGTCACCCACATTCAGAGGCCTAGTTCAGTCACATGCAGATTCCCAGCTATCAGTCCAGAGTCAGTAGCTCCCAGTAGCTCAGGTCAGCTGTCTGTGGGTTTCCCCATCATTATTTTGACCTTTTGTTCATGAAATCCCTCCTCCATTTCTTCACTTGGATTGTGAGCTCAGAGTTTAGCTGTGCATCTCTGCATCTGCTTCCATCAGTTGCTGGATGAAGGTTCTATGAGGGTGATCGGGGAATGGCAGTTCAGGCACCCTCTCCACTAATGCTTGGAGAATTATCTGGGATCATCCTTGTGGACTTCTGAGAGTCTCCATAGAACTAGCAATTAATGTTAATATTTTTATGTTAATTCTTATATTCTATATGGCTGCCCCTTTCATGTTTCCTAGATAACTAATTCTTATGGAGATATTATATAATAGTAATATTTATACTCTTAAAAATAGTGTAGTATTTTGAGCATATAATTACTGTTGTTAAATGATTAGTGTTATCTATCATTTTAATGATTGATGTTATTTTACATAAATCTACTATATTAATTCCCATATGTTGGTTTATATGTAGTTGAACTACTTTGGTTCTGTGTCTTAATCTACCACAAGAGTCTACTCTCTTCTATAAAGACTGAGCTTCAGATTGTTTATATTTCTGTACTCTCAAAAACAGAACCTAAAGGAATAAGCCCGTACATATTTCCCATGAATCTTCCTGGTGTTTCTTTAGGATATGAAGCCATGAATAAAGAAAGCTTGATTTCTTAGATTTGTCAACAATAATCTACAGTTAAACAAACTAGGCATGAATATTTCTCAGCTCATGTTCCCATCAATACTTCATACATTACTGTTTAATTATGCCCATATAGAAAGTTTAGCTAGTATGTCAGGATGAGGATATAGGACAAAGGTTTACTGCTCTCCTTCACGCAGGAGGACCCATGAGGTATTGCTCAGCAGGATAAAAACAAGTAACAAGTTTCACTTATTCCCCTTAGCTGATATTCTGAATGCAGGTGACAGACATGAGTAGCAGAACAGGACATGATTTAATTGCCTTTTTCATCCTATGCTGTTATGGATATGTTTGTGGTCTTTGTATACATAAAATATAATTAATAATGAATGTAAAAGTCTTACAGCTTCTATTGCAAAAGACTATTTCTAACATCTTCACTGTATTGTATAAACTTTCGTTCTGGCTAATTTTGGTGTGTGATAATTTTATTTCCTTTAAGGTTTTATACAATTAGCAAAAATAATATTCATTTTAATAACTCACTTCTTTTTCCTGGATGCTAGTACATTTAAGTATTTCTTTATTTACTTTTTTGTCTTTTAAGTTGTCTGTCCTAAAATCTAACCAAGCATTGAGCCTCATGACTGTGATCTCAGCATTGAGAGAGAAGTAAGTGAGTGGGAGTTTGAGGCCAGTCTGAAGTACTTGAGATCGTGTAACAGTTATATGTTGACATTTAGATGTATTTATTTTAGACATTAGAAAGATCTGCTTTCAATATATAGTTGTCTTTCAAGTAGGCACACCTTAATTTTCTCTGTCTTCACATTTGCCTATCAATACTGAAAGTGTTTACACGAAAGACTCCTAAGAATTCATAATCAGAAATAATTTGTGGATACAGTTAAATTTTTGCATCTCTGTTTTGTGTTCCTGGAATTATTGCATACCTTTAGCTTTAAAACTCACTTTACCTTTTGCATACTGGCTTTATAGTTTTTCGTGATCCAATTAAGTCTATGTCCTCATGCAGTATGCAATACTCTGCATAGTGTTAGATAGACATCGACTTATGTCTGTAAACAGTGATTTCAATAAATAGCCCACTGTTTCCATTAATTTCTGTTGCTCTCATATCTGTATGTAATGCCCTAATAAAGACACAGAAATTAGCCTTTTATTTATTGAAACTTTTTCTTTCTCACTTCTATTAAATACAGTTGTTCTATAGAATATGAATATGTGTGTTCACACAAAATGCATGCAGTTTTCTAGCAAAATTCAGACAGTGTAAGACCCTTAAAAGAAAATAACCTCCACAAAATTGTGTGCTGCAAATTGAATGTAAGAGGCATCCAAGTACCTCCTGTAAATGCAAAAGCACAGCTTTCACACCAAAGTGGTTAAGAGATGTTTATTCTGTGCTAGCAACACAGATCCAGTTTATTCAAAATCCCGTGTTCCAACATGATAATAGTTTCATGATTTTAAAAACACAAACAAAAGAAAATCACAAATTGAGAAACTGTTCAAATTCATTGGTTGTTCAAATTCACAGGTTACATGAAAGTGAGAAAATCCCAGCTCTGGGCCTCAGATGCTATCTAATGCAATTCTTAGCCCTTTGGCTAATGGTCTGTTTTACATTCCAAAAATTAACCTAAATATTTACAAATACAGTAAATTACATACAATAATTGTGAAAATTACTATTATAAAGTCAAGGTAGCCTTAAAAATTCATAATTAGGCAAATCTGCAAATTCTAGCTTCTGTTACTGTCAAAATTCTAATGAGCCTCCAGTCAAGCAGGTGTATCTTTTCCCCACGAGTTTTCATCCAGTCTGGAGGTTTTTGTAACATGCATTCGTTCAAATAACTTGTGATAGAATGCCCCCACTTACACACTAGGTAATTTTCCATCCACCGGACAGCAATTACTTAAGCAACTTCACCTCTGAGCCGTTTCTATAAGAAAAGCTAACACCCCAGATTATTAAAGATAGCAGCAAAATCAAAAAATAATATAGCCATGCATCAGTCTCCTTCGTTCCAAACCATGGTGAAGGTAACCTCACTGTCAAGGAAAAGGCCAAATCGCAGGGGAGGTCTGTGGCTGGATCCCTCGTAACTGGGATGTTTCACCTTATCTATCTGCCAGCATCCTTGGCAGCAGGACAGGCTTTATGGGCTGCTTCTCCTCACTATTTATAGAGGTGTGGTGCCTGGAGCATTTCACGATCATTTTTATTTGTATAAGTCAACCCTCATTAGCCTACTTTCCTAGGACAATAGAATTACAAAATCACTGGGCCGGTCTGCCCTATCCCTTTCTTTTCTCTAACAACTTCTGATCCCAGAGGCAAGTTTCAGCCAGCTCTGGCGGAGTGGTAAAGGACTCGCTGTTTCTGTAGCACCAAGGCGCACACAGGAAAGTGTGCAGCCCACACACCATTACCCTCCGTAGCCCTCGTAAAGAGACAGCTTTAGCTAAGCTGCCTAAAGTATGTAAATCGATTAGACACAGATTTGCTGGGTGAACTTAACAGGTATTTAGTGGAGTCTGATGACCTATATTTAATGAAATCCAGATCTTAAACCCTCCTCACATACTAACCCATCAAAATGGCTTTTTAAATTAGTTAATAAATATAAAGATTCTTTTGAAGAGCATTTTTCAAAACTACTACAGTTTTGTCTTTTATCAGGATATTGAAAGTTATTTTTAGTTGCAGAAGGAAGGATATTTGAACAGTTTGCTCATTGGCCTTTTTGTATGTTCATCTTTTTTTTTTTTTTTTTAATAAAAGAATGTCATTTTAACCATGTATCCCTCTGCTCCCTCTCCCTTCCCTCCTCCTAGTCAGCCTTCAGTCTCCCCTCTTCCCATCCCCCCATCCCATCCCCCCAAAGGGCAAGAAGTCCCAAGGTGGGTCAGCTCAGCCTGGCACATCCACTCCAGGCAAGTCCGATTTTCTCATCCCGAAGTCAAGACTGGATTAGGTGTTCTTCTGCAGGAAATGGGCTCCAGGGTGCCAGCCCATGCACAGGAACACAGTCTGATCCCACCTTTACGGCTCCACATACCGCCCATGCCAGTCTACAGTATTTACCCTTGGAGGGCCTAGCTCCATTTCACAATTGGATCTCCAGTGCCTAGTCTACATTCAGTGAGATCCCAAGAGCTCCAGGCATCACTGTGGGACTCGCCTCATAATCCCCATCCCCTTACTCATACAGACTCTCGTCCCCTGCTCTCAGCTGGACCAGAAACTCAGCCTAGTGGTAAGCCATGGATCTCTGCCTTCACCTCTATTCTTTGTTGGATGTAGGTTCTGTTTAGGCATTCCCCTCCACTATAGGCTGGAGACTTAGCCAGGGACATTTTGTGAGTTCTTGGAGGTTTCCCTAGCACTCAGTCTCTTTCCAGCCCCACATTGGCTCCCTCTATCAAGACATTCATCTCTTTTTTCTTCCCTTTTGTTGCTCCTCTCACTCAACCATCTCCTTCTCTCGTGATTTGCTCCCCCCTCTTCTTGGTTGCTCCCTGATATGTTCCCAGTTTGCTAAGGTGATCTTCTCCATTTTCTCTTTCTAGGGGAATCTCTGGATGTCTCTCTTAAGTTCCTTCTGATCCAAAGCTGTTCAGGGGTTGTGCTTTACAGGTTGGATATTCTTTGCTTTTGGTCCAATATACACTTATTAGTGAGTACATCCCATGCCTATATTTCTGGGCTTGTGAAACCTCACCTAGGAGAATATTCTCCAAGTCCATCATCCATTTGCCTGAAAAATTTAGCATGTCATTTTTTCCCCTGCTGAGTAGTACTCCGTTGTATAGATGTGCCACAGTTTGTTAATTCATTCTTCAGTTGAGGGGCATCTAGGTTGTTTCTAGGTTCTTGCTATTATGAATAATGCTGCTAATAATGAACATATGAGCTAATGTATTTGTGGTACGAGTTTGCATCCTTTGGGTATATGCCCAATAATGGTATTGCTGGATCTTTGGAGAGATTGATTCCCAGTTTTCTGAGGAATAACTATACTGTATTCCAGAGTCGTAAAATGGTGGAGTGTTCCCTTTGCTCTGAATCCTCTCCAACATAGGCTGTCATCTGTGTTTTTGATCTTAGATATTCTGACAGGTTTAAGATAGTATCTCAAAGATGTTTTGATTTGCATTTTTCTGATGGCTAAAGATCTTGAACAATTTTGAAAGTGCCTTTCAGCCATTTGTAATTCTGTTGAGAATTCCTCTTTTAGCTCTGAACCCCATTTTTTAATTGGATTATTTAGGGTTTTGGACTCTAGTTTCTCAATTTCTCTATATGTTTTAGAGATCAGTCCTCTGTCAGATGTAGGGTTGGTGAAGATATTTTCCCATTCTGTAGGCTGTCATTTTGTCTTATTGACCATGCCCTTTGCCTTACAGAATCTTCTCAGTTTCAGGAGATTCCATTTATTGTTGTTCTTAGTGTCTGTGCTACTGGTGTTATATTTAGGAAGTGGTCACCTGTGCCAATGCGTTGGAGAGTATTTCCTACTTTCTTTTCTATCCAGTTCAGTGTAACTGGGTTTGTGTTGAAGTCTTTGATCCACTTAGATTTGAGTTTTGTGCAGGGTGATAGGTTTGGATCTATTTACATTCTTCTACATACTACCATCCAGTTATGCCAACAACATTTGTTGAAGATACTATCTTTTTTCCATTGAATATTTTTGGCCTTTTGTCAAAAATCAGGTGTTCATAGATGTGTGGGTTTATGTCAGGGTCTTTGATTTGATTCCATTGATCCTCCAGCTGGGTTTTGCTGGAGATTGGGCTTGGGAGGGGCTCTCCTATCTTTGTTTCGTTTAGGGAGGAGCTGGGTGTGTTTGGGGTTCCAGGGACTGTGCCCTCAGGCCTGGGTTCAGAGACCATGGTCTCTGCTTGGCCCAAGAGTCAGGGTGCCACTCACCTCTTAGTCATCTGTGGACCAGGATTGAGGCTTCAGAGTACCCATTTGTCCAAGTGTGATCTCATTGGCTTTTAAAACCATTTAAAATTACTAATTCAAAAAATTAGTCATAAACACCATTTCATCACTCCTTAGGCATGTTTTCTTTTCATGTGTGCTGATTCCACTTACCACGATGTCTTGTCCAAAGAGCCTTTCTTTAATGTGTTTGCTTCACATTTTTCCCAGTTTCTTTTCTTTCTGAAATGATTTGTGATGATCCATATTCAATATACTGAATGCTTATTTTTAGAAAAACATCCCAAAGTTCAGAAATATTTGTGTCTTTTGTTATTTCTTTCTTTCATTTGTCTACTTCAAAACTATAATTTCACGTCCAATAATCATATGTAATCAATCAATGATATTCCATGGCAGTTTATGGTATTTAATTAGCCCATTATCTTTTACATAAAACACTGATTTAAAAATCCTGTAGTTAAAAAGCTAATCTGGTCCTTTAAGGACAATAAGCATGTCTGCCTTCCTTGAATTACGCTTGAATTTGAAAATGTACTGCTCTGAACTGCAGCTATTGTTTGTGAAGGAGAGGAGGTTTGCTAAAGCATTCTCTTGGGAATTGTCTAATTTCTCCATCATACATACTGAACACTCTGGGGATGGATGCATTATCAGAAAGAGCTTGAGCTAATGTACTTATGACACATAGAAGCAAACATTGTCCGTGGAGAAAAATTGATGGAAATGCTGACCAGGTTTAGAGTCTCAAAGTTCTTCCAAGAGTGCTGGATGGCTGAGATAGCTTCTACCGGGTCTAGGTGACAAGAAAAGGTCATAAAATCACTGAAATAAAATTCAACAGAATAGGAAATATGGCTGATCCACTGAGGAGTAGTAGAGTCAAAATGGAATTATAGTCCTGTGACTGTAGTAACCCTGAGATCCCAGCTTTTCCTGACCCCAGTATCCTGCCCTTACAGACATGTTTTGGGGGAATGATAATGCTTTAATACTGACATCAGTTTTGTAAATAAGCTTACTGAGAGAAAGGTTGTTCCTTGTTCATAAGCTGCACAAAGGAATCAGTCCTAAGAGTTTTACATCACAGAAGAAGAAACCTTCATTGAACCTTAGAGGTTTGGTTCTTAGGAAAGCACTGCACCTTGTCACTACCATGCAGTCTCCAGCAGCAAGTGTCTGGTGCATCTCTTCGGAAGGATGGGGATGTTTCTGTTTATCTTTTACTATTTTTAGATCTAGATCTTCTTTGACAATGACAGTGGTGGTGTAACTGTAGGAATACTTGGCTGCTGGAAACAGGTGATGCCTTTCAATGTGCAATGGCCAGGCAAGAATAGCCTGCGGAGCTTTCTGGGTTCGTGTTCATTTTCTTTCTTTTCTTAAGTTTTTGAAAACCGAAATCTCTTTTAGTTGTGTATAGCAGTAATACACAATAATGAGTTCCATCCTGTTTCCGTAAATCTCTATGGAATGGGTCAATTAGATCCAGCCTCGTTGCTCCCACCTCCCCATGCCCCTCCACCCTCACACCTCGTTTCTGTGCTTTACAGGGTAGAGAGGGGTCTGCCATGCTGTTCAGGAGGGTTCCTAAGGACCGTAAGGTACATGCTGAGGGTTACTAGAGGAGTCTTTGCCTTCTGCCTCCTCCTTCTCTAGCGGATCCTGCTAGAAGTAATCCACTGAAGTTCCGTTGCAGTATTTTCTTGTTTTCTGAACTTTTACATCCATTTTTTGCTTTCAATTGGCTCACACTTTTCTACTTAAATGTTTAAATAATAGGTAGCCATTTTGCTAAATACATTTTTTTCAGTTGATAATCCATCTAGAAATTGAATCTTTGGCAACAAATTTTGAACAGCTTACTGTGTTTCTAATATTCCTCAGAATTGATGTATTATTTCCTTTTGCTCATTTAAATGGAATTATACTTTCAAATGTTATCATTTCTTACATTTCTCCCCACTTTGGGGGTAATAAGTGGTTGTTCCTCATTCCTCCATTCCCCCTATCAATTTTCAGTATTCTCTTCTCTTCTTTAGGGATGCTCAAACAAATTTTTGGAATAATTGTAGTCCTTTAGGCTGTCATTTAAAAAATTATACTGATAATTTTATACCCCTGTCTGTCAGTTTCTGGCATTGTATTTCTTTAGTTGATGGAGCTGGCTAGCAATCCTTTCCCATGCTCATAGTCCATTAGTCCTTTGTGCATATTACTTGTGCTTTTATTTTCTGCTTTTAAAGTTTATTTTTACTTTTCACATATGTTATTTGCAAATGTAATATATTAAACAATAATGTGTTTCATTACCACATAATTCACATATTCTTATATATTCCATTGCAAACATTACATGTATATGTGTTATTGATATATTTACAGATAGCCCCTGAGATGGCCTCTCTATTAACCCTCTTTGTATACACAGCTTTGGAACTGCTGTCTTCTAACCTACAAGGATCTTACAAAAGCTCAGAAGGTTCAGAGAGTTAAAGGATTTGTGAGACATTTCTTCAAAAACATGGAAGCCATAAGCAATCATTTGGGATAGGAGACTCTCCCACTGGCTAGGTTTCCTAGAAGTCAACTCCAGGGGAGAAATTATCATTAATAGTTCAAGTTGACATGGACTTGCCGGTGACTCAGTTGCCTTCAGGTTGCCCACACTCCTGTAAGTAACTCCTTTTACAATGGATCTGCATGTAACACCAGTAAGTTCAATAGTTCATGAAACTGATTGGGTGGTATCTTTATTTTCTTCACTAACATTATTTCAAATCTTTCACATTATTTATATTTTTGTCAGTTTTCCTGTAATACCTCCATTTTAAACAAATTTATTATTTGTTTAGTTTTTTTGTTGTTTTAAATGAGTTATTTCATATTATAATGGTATAAAATATTTTTATTTTTTTAAATCTGCAAATAATATTTGTAGCAATTTTAGTTTTTAACAAATATTCTTTCAGGTGAAAGGCTACCTAGAAATTGTAATCATTTATGTGTAAGATAATTTTATGTGTGTTCATGGCGATAACGAGTTTTTATTACTGTATCATTTAATAATTTACTTAGAGGTATATAATTTCAGGACTGACCACTTGATACTGGATAAAGAAAAACACAGCTACATTCATTTTGAAATAGTCTCTTATTGAACATGTAGTTCATAGAAGCAGTGAGTCTAACTGGTTTGTGAGCTTTAGGATCCACCCATCTTTTTCATGAGCTAGGATTGTAGGTGCAGGGCTGTCATGTCCTACAGGGCTGTCATGTCCTACTTTTCATACAGATGCTGCGAATTCAAATTTAGCTCCCCTTGCTTGTGCGTCTAGTGATATACTAACTGCACCAGCTTCTTAGCTCCTCAAGATATATTTTTAGATTGGTTTTTATTTAACTGGTAAGATAGAATTTTTATACAAAACAGAACGTATCACATATATTGTTTTTCTGATATGACCCTAAGATACAACAACCAATGTATGTTAAAAGTACCTAATACTGATTTAAAGATGTGTTTTGTCACCAAGGGATTTTAGATTATTGTAACATTTTCAAAATGTAAATATGTTGTATATCTGTTATATATACATACTTGTGGAAGTATCAATTATAGGTCTGAAGTTTTTCTTGAGTTTTATGTCTTTACAAGATGATTGAGAAAGGTCTTTGAAAATTTGACAGATTGTTTGCTAAAACATAGGGCATAGAAATTATCACAAGTAATATGACAGTTTGCCTAAAAAAATGGGAAGAAAGCATCCCAATGGCAAACAATGACTTTCGCGGGAATGCTGGAGGAAGATAAACTAATACAGATCTGAGGTTAGTATTGGAATAAAATGCATGTCATTTGCTCTGCCTAAGGAAAGAAAAGCCACACAACCCCAAACAGGTCACTGGCTAAAATGCCTCGAGAGAGGGAGAGTCCTAGTCAAAGTCTGAGTGCCAGGCATATAAAGCTAATTAAAAATGTATCATTTAGTAACAAGTGGGCTTGCAAAATGCAGCACAAAAGAAACCCAGTTATGCATAATTAATATGTAGTTTTATCTACCAAGGATGCATCTTCCTACAATGATTGATGTAGCTACATACAAGACACAGGAAAATCCTGAATATGAATCAATATTAAAAATTGATACCCCTAATATGTACAGAGGTTAACTTTCCCCCATATGATGAGGACATCTCAGTGCTGCTAGCTTTTCTTAGACAACTGTATCCTTGAGTATGCCAAGGTGCTTTATTTCTCACTCATCCATCCTAATTATTGCTTTTCCCTACTCAGGGTTAAATATACCTTAATGGATCTTAAATCTGCCTGACAAAGAGGCTGATAGAGAGACTCATCTTACTCATGACATACAATTATTAATTAATGAGGGTCAGCTGCATAAGAGGCTTGCCACTGATATGTGTAATAAGGAAAATCATTGCAGACTACATTATACCCTGTAAAACAGGAAAGAGTACATTTTATTAGAACCATCAAAATTTCCTGTTTCCAAACTAATTAAGTTAACTCTTTCTGTAGTTTAAACAAATTGTGTTTATGACTTTCATGTTGCTTCAATTTCCTTCTAGCAAATAAAATGTCTGAGTCTTTTCATTAAGAGCAATAAGCTTCCTTCCTACAGCAGTTAATTTCTGTTCTGGAATCACGTTTCTCCTTTACCCTGTTGGGCGGGGGTCAAACAGAGTGTGCAATATCCATCTTTTGAGACTGAGTCAGTTTTGGCAGCCCGCAGTAACCCAAGGCACGGAAATCTCTATAGTCCCCAGTGTTCTTTACCACCAAAGACAAACGCTTCATGACACAATGACAATTAACTTAAATCCTCCTCCTTTGAGACATTCTTTGCACCTGATCACATTCTGGTCATCTAATCTTAGCTGAGACTTAGATTTGGGAATGCTCATCTCACCAGAGAATTCCTTTGAAGTTTGAGATCTTATTAAAACAAAAGAGGTCTGATGACCTTAGTTTCAACTAACTGAACTGTATCATAGACCAGATGTGCAAAGTCTCTTGGAGGAAAGATCACTTTGAAAAATAAAGCAAAAGAAAACAAAATCCTAAAGCTTCGAGCTTCATAAACAAGCTTGTTTCCATTGGGGATATCCCAACTGTCAGATGCATTCTTAAAATTAATATGCAATATAGACTTACTTGCAACATTACCAAGTTAGCCAATGTCAAAGTTTGTTCCTTGGAAATAACATAGAAGCTCATCTCCAAAATGTGATTATTAATAGTATTAAGAGGCTGGGCATTTTGTATGGCTTTGGCATGGAGAGGTGTTGTCCTTGGGAACTGATCATTTAATAAGGCTACTAGGTTGAGATTCTTGGTGGCTTAATATGTCAAGGGAGAGTAGCCATACAGAATCTTGGGCATAAAAGATTCACTTCCTTAGTCATGTGACATACTTCTGTGCTCCTCCTCCTCCTCAAGACTGTCAACAAGAGGACTCACGGAATATTAATATAAATTGAATTAGAACTATATACACAATTAATAAAACCATTAGAAGTATACAATATAAAACCTTAGCGTCAATTGAGAAAGAATTGCAAAATTAATTTCTTAAACTCTGTGTCTGCTAAATAAAAAAATTGTATAATTTCTTTGAATAAAGAAAGATTCTTTTTTCTCTCATCTACCAAATGGTTGGAAGTCAACGATCAGAGTTCATATGCTCAGTTGATTCAGCCTGTAGGCTTCAGAATTATTTGGCTGTAACTTTTACAAGATTTGGTCTTATTGCAATTCAGCTGATTAGGGTAAATATCACCTTTACAGACTAGAATGCTAAGTAAGTGTTTATCCCTTAGAAAAATCAGTTAGAATTCATGGCTGATTCTAAGTGCAATCGTATAAAATTAAGTGACTTTAAGTCCGTCTTTTCATGTTTTTTGTAGGATTTTTTAATCATAAACACCCATGAGATGCTTTGGTGGTGCTTTCAGATTGTATAGCCTGTGTGGGAGAAACTTCCTTTTGGCAAACATACTCGCCTCTACCAGAGCACACTGTACTGCTGCGCTTAACATGCTCTTAGTTACAGTTCAACATATGCCTGTTTGGGAATCCTGTTCTGGAGACTAAGGAATATAACGCATACATCTAGAACATATGACATTCTTCATTTTCAGATACTGTGTAGGAGAACTTTTGGAGAAAGGATGTGAAGGAACTTCCATCTTAATCTTCTTAAACTCCACTTTTATTTTTTTTTTAAGAGCCAAGCTTTTGAATTCTTTTCTCTCTGCATTTGAATACTACTATGCAGTTCTATGTTTTTCTTCAACAAAAGAATGATATTCTTTATAGAGACAAAAATCTGTTCTGAAATAATATAAAAACCTATCACAGTATTTGCAACAGTGTCATTGTTGGAAATATATTTGTTTTTCAGTAATTGTAAGAAATGATTATTAACCTTTTTGAAAATGTGTATGTGTAAGACCTGTCATATCTAATCATGAATAAAAAGAGTCTGTATACTTCATATTCTGCCTGTTTCCTAAAATTTATCATTAGAGTGTGGAACAGTTTTGAAAGACTCGAATCTCAGCATAGAGAGAGAGGTTACTGTTAATGTACATATATGACATATTTGACATATATGACAATAATTTGAGATTTGAGCCTAGGGCTCTGTTCACAGATGAAAAGTAACATGTATAATCTAAAAGTAGTATAACACAGACATATAATTTGAATAATTCATCTTAGTATGACTGATTATATTGTTTTATTCTTTCTTTAGGTTTGCATTTATAGATACAAGTCATTTAACCAATAAACAATACAATTTTATTAAGATCTTTGGAATTTTTTCCTACATTTATTACTTATTTACTCTTCTCTTGTTGACCTGTGATGTGAAGAAAATAAACAAAAGATTAGTAGAAATTTATTATCTTGACAATATAAGGGCCTTCATTAAACTGCTTCTGTCTCTGATTGTGCCAAATGATGTGTGGGTGGAATTAGCTGAGGCGAATATTGAACACGGTTTCCTTCAGCTCTTCTTTTTTTAAGTAATTTTTTTTTATTTAAAAGTTTCTTACATACCCACTACTGCTCCCCTCTCTTCCCTCTTCCCTGAACTCCCTCAGCCTCTTCCCACCCCATCCCCCTTCCGTTTTCCAGGGAGGGCAAGAAATCCCAAGGTGAGTCAGTTTGGTCAGGTATATGCAGTTGAGGTAGGACCGAGTCCCTCCCCCTACTATCAAGGCTGACTTAGGTGTTCCTCTGTAGGGAATGGGCTCTGAGAAGCAAGTTCATGCACCAGGAACACAGTCTGATTCTACTGCAAGAGGCTGCACAAACTGCCCGTCTACAGCTTGACGGTCGTGTACATTCGGAGGGTTTAGTACCTTTGCATGAATCTTCCTCAGCTGTTATTTCAGAGTCCTCCTTGAGTTCTTTTGCTTTGCCCTTCTCATAGCTCACACTTAACAAAAATAAGCATTTTATTCCAATATTTTCTGATGACAGCTATGGCCAATCAAGGTGAAGCCATACATTATATTTTTGTTGACACTGACAATAGACTGAGTCTGAATTCTGTTGTATGTAAGAATGTAGTGATTGTAGTCATATAGCATTATAGTCTTTCATAGTGTATTTTGTTAATAAAGCTTTTAACATTCAAAAGCATTCATTTATTTAAAAAAAGAGAGATATTTTAGTTTCTAACCTGCACCTGAGATCTAATAATCATGAATAACAGAATAGAGACAAAGCAGAAGAAAATCCAAACTTAGTCAGCCTCACATACGTGATGAGACAAAGGGACGCCAAGAAAAACAGGGATGAAGAGAGAGAAACCTCAGTACACGGATACAGCATCTTCCCATAATATTTCTCGTCATGTGACAAGGTGAGAGATATGACGCACTCGGCATTTAAAATAAGTAAGTGTAATATAATCACGCACATGTAACCTGCAGAGTAAATGGCAAAAATGCAATGAGACTAATTTAATAGGGTCCCTAAAATATTAAAAATACTATGGAAGCAAAAGAATTCATATATAAATGTAAGAGACAAACTAAAATTAACTATAACTATTTTATATTTAATGTCTGATAATCAGGTAATCAGTATCCTAAATATATATGAAAAAATCCAATTCAATGGCAGCAACAAGCACAGTGGAAGGAGGCTTTGCTCACCGCTGGCTGACAAGCATCACACAGGACGTGTCACAGGGAAAGTGAATTAGCCAAAAGATATTAAAAAGATGAATAAGAAATATTTTGGGGGGGGAATAACGGTCCAAGAATCTACCCCACAGTGCATGCATCCAAGGGAGTAGTTGGCACTGTAATTAAGTAAGACATAGAGTTCTAAACTAGTGTCCCCCAAACTTTTGAAAAGGAAGCTACAGAATCTAATAAGCCTAGAAGACACCAGCAATATATATTTAGCTTTGATAGAAGTAAAACTGTACAGGAAAAAAACTTTTATGTAAGTATTACCATAATTAGAGATTCAGAAATCAAAGAGCAGGATTCAATGAACACCCTGGCTGGAAAGCAAGAACAAATAAGTGAGGCTTTTATATTGTAGGCTCACCTTGAAAGTCACCCTCCAGACTGTGGATGTTTATGACTGCAAAGAGACACTATTATTGTAACAATACAGTAATAAGATAAAAATCATAATCTCTGTAAATCCTGAATCCAGGACATTGTATAGATGTCTGTAATATACCTTCCCATCAGTTCCCTTCCTAAATAATAATACAAGTAGATAGAAAAAATATACTGTATATCACAAGTCATACATAATAAATCATTTCTGGCTTGCTTTTCAAAGTTAAAAAAAAAAAAAAAGATTTTAAGTACATTTTCTGGGCACAAGTGAGTAAACATCTCTTGCTTCCAATAAAACATTATTAGTCCTGATAAGTAAAAGTTAAAACTACTTATGGGCTAATTTTAGGAAGTTGAGGTTTAGGAAATGAGCTTCCATTATAATCAAGCAAGCAAACAAACAAAAACCTCACCTCAAATAAGGAAGTCCAGTTTCCCACAGACCATTTTGCAAAATGTCTTCTGGATGCACAGGAGAGAATTTCTGTTAAAGTATTGACCTCACAAAATGCAAGCAGGCCAACAGGAAGATTGGGCTTATAACCCAGATAACTGTCAGAAGGCGAGAATAGAGAACATCTGGCCACTGTAATGGCCACATGCATCTCCATTTCCCTTACCTGCCTGAGCTCTTGAAGAATGTCCGACAGAAGCTGCACCACAGGTAATGTATCTCTGTCCAGGGCCACATCTGTAAGGACACAAAAATTGGCAGGGGTTTCTTCTAGTGGTGATTGGAAGTCGTTAGATAGAAGATGGAAGAGAAGCATAGACATGTTCAAGAAAATCAGTGATATGGCTTTGCTGTTTCTATATATTTTCTTTAGCAGACTTAGTAAAGTTTGAGAATTTTCTGCTCAACCATAGGTGATCTGTGAACATTACATACAAGAAACTTAACTCTGATGTAAATATTTTATTCCCTCTCAAAATTCATGTGGAATTTAATTGGAAGATATTGTTCATTTTAAAGACATTTCTTTGAACATCATTGTACATAAAATGGAAATGAAGTCATGAATGCATGTAATTATTCATTATATGCTATATTGGGTTATTGAAAAGACAGAAAAGATGTAATATGAATACAAACAACTTCTTAATATTGCTAACACTGAGAGGCATTGCTATCTGCTGTCCGTTTCCTCTTTATTTTTTAAAATAAATATGTTGAATAAAGAGTTCGCATATCTTAAATCTTTCAAATTCAAAATTTTGAGTCTAGCCCTTCATCCTATCAATGCAAAGTAATGGTGAACTGTGGTGATATATTGTGTATGTAATAAAGTTTGCCTGAAAATTAGAAAACAGAGCCAGTCACAGATTTAGCCATAGAGGTCAGGCAGTGGTGACACACACTTATAATCCCAGGCCTCTGCTCCTAGTATGTGGAAACTCACACACCTTTAATCTCAGCACGAGGAAGTTTGAACCAGGAAGTGAAATGGCTGGGCAGATAAAGAGATACAAGGCTGGAGGAGGCAGGGGTTCAGACTTCAGAGACATTCAGTAGGATTTCTAGAGACAGGCTGGGTGAGAAGTGGCTTTAGCTTATTCCATGTCTCCTCTGATCTCTCAGCTTTCCCCCAATATCTGATTCCAGGCTTTTATCATAAGACCAAGGAGAATTCTTGCAATAGTGAATTGCCTTGGGTTCTGCTTTCATTATCTTAGATACCTTATGGATTTCTAAGTATGCAGAAATCAGTTGGAACAATCTTATCCACAAATAAAAACATAGTCGGAGATAGCCTGAAATATTTTTTCAGCTTATATATTACTAACTTGCAGGTGTAGAAGAAATATTAAGACACTGTGATTAAATTTTTTTCTTTATTTTTGTTTATTATTCCTTTCTGCTAGTTCCCACATTTTCTTTGTTATGAATTAGCTGTTGTATTTCTAATAATTTTCTTTGTTTTGATTAGATAAACTTAACCACATACCTATCCTTGAATAAGCCAGAGGAACTAAGAAAGTGACCTTGTTTCTAGTCTCTTTCATGAAACCTTGAAGGGCCAATACTTGACTTGTCTAAAGCTTCAGTTGCCCATCTACACATGAGACACTCATGTCCACTTCTACGAGTGACAAAAGTGGACTGTTACTCATTAGTCAAGGGCCACCGGAATCGTTCCTGATATGTGTATTTTTATAATAAGAAAGATTCCTTACCAGGATGAGTTGTGAGCTACACCATGTTAAAAGTATTTTAAGGGAAATTTTATAAAACACGGGCTGGTGCTTGGTAATAAATGTTTAAGCTGTAGTGAATAGTTATAGGTTGAACAATATCTTGACGCAAGGTCAGTTCAGTCAACGATAACTCAAAATTTGTATTTGAATTGCAGGGGAGAATGTAACTGCTTCTATCCCTTTTGGTATAAAACCTAGTAATCTGTCGACTCACCTTGTGTGACCATGTCCGTGTTTTCCTTATGTGTATCACAGAAATATCAATGCTGAGCCTCCTCTGATACTGAAAACTGTTTCGAAGACATGTGGCCTATAATTTGCCTTTATTGTAATGTAACTAGGCACAACTTGATGTTACTGATATGACGGAAAATCTACTAACGAGCTTCCAGTTTCTCCACCGTCAGTGGGGTCATAACAGGGAACATGAAGAGGTCTAATCTCTGAGTGCCAGGAAAGAGCATGGACACCAGGGATTGTGAGGATATGAGGCAGATAACACCCACTCTTCAGGGACAGAGGCTGCTATGAAAGTAGATTCCTGTTGGAACTCAGGCACACACAGCCCGCATGAGCCACACAGGTGGAAATAGACTGGCACAGAGGATTCATGGAGATAGGCATGTGTGTCCACAGACACACTTGGGCAGTCTGCTGAGGGCAAAGGGTGAGACTTAGTACCTCTCACCTCAAAGTCACACTGATACGCAAAGGTGACATTTTGCCAGAAATGTTTATGGAAAAAAATTACATCACTGTTTACTTTTAGGTTTTCCCAGAAATCTGATGTCATCCATTTTGTGCATTTATAACCCCGTGATGTCCGGCATTAGCTGTAATCACTGAAGGACGTTTTTATTGCTAGTTTTCATCCTTACTTATATTGGATATCCATGTCAGTGCTCTGTTGTCTAAACATAAATTAGCCACTACTGCCTGAAGATATTTTCACTTTAAACATAAAAAACAGACAAAATGACACATTGTATAAGTTGTCATATGATAGATGTTACTTCATCTTAACGATTGCGCTTTCAGAAACAATCACCGTTAGTTAGTTCCATGTTCAGGCTCTTGATTGTGTAAACTCACTGTAAACTCTGATCTACTATTTTTTTTTATTGTGTTTAGTTTATCTCCTGTAAACAACTTCTCACAAATGTGATTGCTAAACCTAAGTGTGAACTTAGTCTAAATCAGTGAATACAATCACACCGTAATTTTGAGAAGTGAGAGCACGTGGAGGTATAGCAACTTTAAAGAGCAAAGCTTAACTCTCTTTCACCTCCCAATGTCATTGCAAGAATTTGGGGGTGATTGGCAGAAATAAAGAATTATAATTAAGTAATGATAGAACTCAAATATCTTTGATTAATTTCATACATTGAGATGGGTTTTAGTTTTACTACATA
The DNA here is from genome assembly GCA_033318265.1 of Phyllotis vaccarum. Taxonomy (NCBI): domain Eukaryota; kingdom Metazoa; phylum Chordata; class Mammalia; order Rodentia; family Cricetidae; genus Phyllotis; species Phyllotis vaccarum. Next base: position 3,659,451 of record JARWLC010000007.1, read on the forward strand.
ATATAATATAGATTTTTTTGGCAGAAATAATTCTTTCTTCAGTTCCTTATAACTAATAAATGGACTAGTGTCTAAAAAGAAGAGCATTTTTAAAAGATGCTTTCTATCTAGTGAAAAATGTGGCTTAAAAATAGATGAATCTTATCTCTCCCCATTCTTTTAAGACACAACTCAGTTCAAACTTCCTTTCTCAACACCTAGTCTGAGATATGCTTTGATCTCAATCATTTCGTGAGCTATGCCAGGGGATAATAAATGTAAATGTAACATTTAAACTACCAGTAATTCATTCTGTAAGAGCAGTTCAAAGGAAGTGCCAGCTGAAGCTATTGATTGAGATGTGAAGTTTCTAAGACTCTTGATGCATCCTCTGTTTTGAATTCTAGTGGAAGTTTTATGGACATAGTTACCAAGCAGATTAACTAAATGCAGCCTGCCCAGTGACTTACATTTTAATCTATAATTCACATGCCAGAATCTTATTATGTAGAAACTTCTGCATTTATATTCAAATAAGGTAAAAGTAAGGCTTCTTCCACTCTCTATTACAAATAAACAAGAATGCAGGTATAGGCACACTATTATGTGTCAGGTTTCCCATTCCTATTAAAGAATCTCATGCATAAGTTTAGCTATCAAAATAATTAAGTTTCATTCAATATATATGACAAAAGAGGTAATAATATATGGTTTTAATTATAATGTTGTAACAATAAGTTTCTATTATGACATTAACATCTGTTGAAAAAGAATAAACAAAACAATGGGGAACAAGTTTTGCCTCATCCATTACTGCCAAGGAAAAGGATGTTTATAGAAATATTTTAATCATTTAAATTGTTGATGGAATTTGATGGCAAACTGTCTCACTAAAACATATGTTTTTCATTGTCTGACTCATATTTTCTGCTCAGCAGGGAATTAACTCAAACTGATATTACCATAATAATAAAAGAGATTTACTGACACTCATTTCTCAATAAACAGATGTTGACTTCTATGGAGGTCAAAGCAAAAGGTACATATGTAGTAAATTTTAAAAATCTCTTCTAATTGCTGCCAGATATTCAACAATTAATACAGTTCAGGATAATTGTTTTATTGGAACAATTATATATAATATATATGGGGGGGGCAACCCAATTTTCTTTTCAACTGTATTCATCATTTAAGTCTAATCTTTAATTTTCTGAGTTGCTTGAAAAATAGTATTTGCATTGCATCAGAATACTTATCCCCAGAGCTTGGACACAGCCATTTTAAAGCTAATGGAAAATGAGAGCATTTCTCTCCTTGAACTTCATTACCAGATGGAATGTGAAGTTTATTGTGAGAAAGCAAACACACTGGGTTTTGCCTGGACCAATGTGTGGATCCTTTCATCATCAAATTCATCTATGATGTCTTCATCCATAACTTTAGCAAGCTCCCGAGAAAAGTGATTCAAAAAAAAAATCTGCTGTTACAAAGCAAACATTGTTTTAGATGTATATATGCATTCCTTTCATAGACCTTGTTTTATCTATGTTCTCTTGTTTATCTGAAAAAAAAATACTGTTTTGTTTTCTTGGGCACACTTATCCATAATTTATAACAGTTTTACTGTGCTCTAGTTGGATTGTACTTTAACAAACTGATCATTGACATTCATATTTTTAGTTCATGCTCATTTTCAATGCTGTGAACACTTGAGCTAGTTAATTTTCTAGTGTATTTATACAAGTGAATATATGAAGTTCCCTTATATTCAATTAATTACTTATCATTTAAAAATTTTTTCAAACATCTCATCATTCTTTCTCTCTGATAAACTTTTTAATAAATAATTTCAATTATTGCCCATGAAAATTCTGCAGTTTACAGTGCCTTCATGCAATGGCCAAGATGGATAGCTGATACCTTTACATTTATTTGCAGAGTAAATTAGGGACGTTCTACTTTAACCATTGTAATTAACATGTGTGTTAAAGAAGTTAAAATCTCTCTCTGGTTGTTTTAGTATAGTCTGCACAGTGGAGGTACTTAACATTTACATGCTTCAGAATTATCTTCTGTGAAAGCAAGTAAAAAGGAATTAAATTCTAGGATTACCAGACACAAACTCTTTTTAAATTGCTAATAATAATAATAGACACAATTATTATTTTCATATTATACCTGGCTCTATTTTAGGAATTTTCTTCAGGACATTCCTGTCTATCAGAATGTCTATCCATCAATGCAAATTGAAGATGTATGTGTAAGGTTAAAAGACTAAACATTCTTGACCAAAATCAGACTTCATAAATACAAAACTTGAACTTGGAACATAAATGATAAGTGACAGATCTAGCGTGATAACTGCACAGGAAGAATGTCTTGGACATATATCTCTCTTCATGTACTGAGATAGAAAAGTTACATAGGATTCTGTCCCCATTTGTTTGGTGTATGAACAAGGGCTGTATCCGTTACTTTTTCTGTTATATGTGTTAACACATGAAGTTGAAGGTTTTTGAAATATTATTAATATGTATGTTGTAACAAATATAAAAAATAGTATAAAATAATATGTCCTTCTTCTAGTATTGTTCTGAAAAAGATATATTCTGAGTTATATTTTAAAAACAGGAAAAAATAAAATCTGATCTCAGCTAGAAGTAGGCTGTGAATTAGTGTCACATGAGCTGTGTCAGCCATCAAGCAGAAATCAATTATGAAGAATTTGAGAGAATTCTTTATAATAGTATGTCTCAGAGGATATCAAATCCCCACCGACTTGCCAGGATGAAGGCTATATGGGAAATATAACCATGGTGTGGAAAGTAGTATCCATATGGAATTAGTCAGCATAATGACTGATTATTGTAAAGTATGGGAATAATTGAATCCCCTTCCTAAAGTTGTTTAAAAAAAGGAAATGTCTTAAGTCAGGATATATTTACATACTCTAATGAATATTCATGTACAAAACAAGTTTTAAAACAGAAATATGGCTAACACAGATGAAGTAGGTTTCCCTACTTCAACTCATGCCTGCAGAAAACTAGAGAAAAGGAGGAGCTTCAATGTATGGGTCTTTGGGAGATTTATAAACATTGAACTTCAACCCATTTGAACTGAATTTGAAGTAATTGCCTCACTTAATAGAGGAACCCAGATCAAATATTTGGATTACTTTTGCCAACTGCCCTACATCACATTCACAGAATTTCTGTTATTTTATTGTATTTTGTGATTAAATGTGTTCTTTTATAGTTTCATGCTATAATAATATTATAACAATTAATAATACAATAACAGTATAATTCATAATGTATTATAGGTCCTGTCATCTCCCACTCTGTCTTGTCTCCCTCCCACACCTTTTAAATAGTGGCCTTTTGGACTTCCAACTTCTTTCTATTTTTCCCTTTGTGCTACCAAAGTTCTAGTGCAAACCTGACTGTTTCTTGATTAAACACAATAGTAATTTTTCAAATGATTTCCTTGAGATTTTAGGCAATTCTCTTATCCACTGTCTTTACAGAATAAGATGATACATTAAAATTATATGTGTTTATAGTTTGGAAAAAGCCATGCCTTGTGTTCAAAGACTTGAATTCACTAACATCTTATTACAGTACTGTTCAAACCCCCAGATCTTGCCTACCTCGTCACTTCATTTTATTTCCTTTGCACACCCAGGTTTCATCTGTCTCAAGACCTTTATACATGTTTTCATATGCTTGGTATAAGTTTAATTCCAGGTATTAATGGCTAGAGATCAATAGTTAATGGCCAAACAAGTCCCATTAAATCCCCAAACAACCCAGACCATTGGTTGTTTTTCATAAATCAACAGTAGGGCCTTACAGTTGAAAGCAACATCTAATTAAACACAAAGGAGTCTAGTCGGTACTTACCTAGAGCATTTACTCTTACTGACTAAATTACTATTTATTATACTAGAAGGGAGTCTTCAGGGTACCAAAGGACAAAAGTAAATAATAACCCAGATACAAACATCTCAATCTACAATGATGACCTGCCTGGGTGGAGGTCTGGGTGGAGTTGGAGATGGGAAAATGATAATCAAAAAATATCATGTAAAGAAAATATATTTTCAATAAAAAAATACAACCTCATGGAGGCTAGAAGTTGATAACATGGTTTAGTCTAGGAAAGAAGACCTAAGAACCAAGATGCCAATGGAGCCATTTTCTGTGCAGTGGTAATGCTGTGCCCATGCGTCTGGGGGTATAAGTTCTTGCTTCCAGGGATTGAAACAATGAAGCCTATTGATAAACAGCAAAAAGGTAATCCAGTTTCAGACATAGCAAGAACCATTTTGAACATCTTCATCTCGGTGTGGCTGACAAGACACGGCTCACACACACCAAAGATGGAGTTTTGTCACACAGTGCGCTATCTAGAATACAGCTGTCCTTAAAACACCCTCATAAATGCATGAACATTTATTTCTTCACAAATATTCTTGTTTCCCTGTAGAAAATGAACTAGATCTATTCCTACAGAAACACTGGAGAAATAAGTAATGCTTTTAGTTTCCTGGGAATAAGGAAATCAAATAAGTTGCTATTCTGGATATATCCAGTTGGCACCCATATACATCACAGTAAACTATACTAAATGGCCAAATAAAGGTAGCAGAGAAGTGACAGTTTTGACCACCACATTCATTAACAAAAGGAAACCAAACTCTTTTCCTCCAAAACAGGCGACTTCCTTGAATAATGTCTATTCCTGTGTTCATTCACACCACATAACAAACCGATAATACTTAAACACGCCAATAAATCAAATAATTCTTAAGATGAAGAGTGCAATGGAACCAAAGAGACTGGGTTATATTCAGCATCACATATATTCTGCCTTCCCTCCATGATAGTTTTCTTTATAATTTTTACAGCCATGATGATAATTTCAATTAATTAGTTTTAGTGAGGCTGAAAAATACTCACTTTATACTTCTGAGCTGAATGTTTTTCTAAAGGTCCTCTTTCAGGCTCACCTTAAAAATAAAGTATACGTTTAATTTGCTATTCTATTGCGTTTTTACAGCAAGGGGTGGTATAACCTCTGGTGCTTGCAATTTTCTTTATTCTTCCTGTTTTCATAATATCTCCATTTGCTCATGAATAAGTGTCTACTAAAAGTATTATAGTCTATTACAATCACTGTAATTTTAATGCTTTAATGGTGATGAGTATGGAAAATGGAAGGTTTCTTCAAGGCGCCTTTGTGTTTTGTGTTTTACCATTCTCTTTATCAAAACTGCATGCAGGGCTTCTGCGTTTCCTGCCTTGCAAACTATTCTGCATTTGGTTTGTAGTTTCCTCGACTTGGATGGAGAACTCCACAAATTCTCAAAGGAAGATTGATTTAGATTGGTCTCAAATGATATTTATCAATATAATTCAGAAGATAAACCATGATATTTCTCACCATCAACCCATTTCTATTAGGAAAAATTAATATCCACTATTAAACATTAAGCTGTATAGTCATATTTCTCTTCCAATATTTTAGAGAAATTTTGTTTTATTCTTAGCTGGTTTACATTATAGCTATCTATATGTGTTATTAAAATATTTGAGATAAAATTATTTTGGGTTATTTTACAATTAATGTAAAGTATATTCAAAACTGCAAAATCTGTCTTAACTAAAAGAAAACCACTAAGTAACACTGAGTATTTAATTTTAGTTGTTCATCAGGATGATGGAGTCATATCCATGAGGACTAGCCCTACCAATGCAACACTGACATGCATGGACCTGATTTAGTTTATCTTATAAAATGATAATATCAGTGTACAGATTTTGTTTTCATATAATCTCTTATATGCAAACATACATAATTATACACTTCTGCAGTTTTGTCGTGTCGGTATGGCAAATGTAGTTTATTATTTACTTATTTTCTAAAATATTTATAATTCATGATTACATAGTTTTTGAGAATACTTTCAAATTTATATAATATTAAATATGAACTTTGTTTTTCTTTATTATTAAGTGGAAAGCATTACTTCCTTATTGAAACTAACTAAATACAAGTGTTAGCTATAAAAATATGAGAACTTAGTTTGTTAGCCATCAAAGATCAAGTATAATCCATCTAAGAATTAGTGTTTAGAATTTCTTTCAACATATACATACAAATAATAATCCTAATACCAAGTACCTTGGAATGGTTATATTTTTACAGAGTCTTCAAATTGTCCATAAAAATGTATATATTTTCCAGGCAAATATGGTTTCATCAACCAAGACCCCCTGAAAAAACCTCTGATGAAAAGAGATGGCCAGATCAGCTTCACAGCTACAGATTATGACCCAGTCTCAACAATCCGTGAGATTTTCAACGCCCCTTAATCAGCAGGAAGTAGTAATGGATAACTTCGCCCAAATTCCCCAAATATTGTTTCTAAATGTTTGTTTTCATTATAAATGGTTAATGGTCATAGTCAATCTCTTTCTAAGAAGAAACGGGGGATATGGTATGTGAATGCTTTTTTAAAAAATTAGATTATTAAATTTACAGGTAATCAGCTGTTAATCTCAAACTGCTTTACATTGGTATAGATTTTGGTTTATTGATACAAATTTAAAGTCAATTTTATTATGCTGTATGTGTTTTTCTATTCTTGTTTAAGATATGATGTTCATGTAACTGTTTTAAAATTGTAGTGTATAATTAAGAAATAAAGGTTAATAGTCACTTTTGATAATCAAACTTATAGTTAGGTTAGTTAGGATTTTTAGGTATACAAAGATATATTTCAATTAAATAGATAATCTTCAAATACTTCTAAGACCTACAGAATATGGCATTTAAAATGTTTTAAGAGCTTAGACTTTTCTGGACAGTGAGACAGGTCTGTTCCTGGCAGCACTAATTTACTTCAACAGGAAAATGGGCATTGAAGAAACTCCATATAGAGTCTCATCTATTTGTGGTAATGGTAAGCCACTAGAAAAGAAACTGTTTTTATATTGACTGCTTGACAGTATGCTGTTTAAACTAGACATGCATGTTCCATAAAAAGATGACCTCTGAACTTTGGCAGAACAAGCCTAGATGGTCATTCAGGTTCCTGCTTTACAGAGAAAACTGTCAGACATTCTTCAGGACTCAAGGAGAAGCAACGGATGAACTGTGCCAGAATGGGCAGAGCGGATTTCCTGCTTCACTGAAATGAAAAGAGACTCCAGGCCTATAGGCTGAAGATGGTTGCCCCAACTTTATAAAAGAACTTTGGGTGACTGTCCAGGCAGATAGGTGTCATCTCTGTCCTTTCTAGATTTTAGAAGTCGTTTGCACTTCTGGTTTACTTGGGTAAATATTATATCCTTCTGTGGTCTTTGATGTAGTTGAAGATTAGATAGTTATATGTACAGTTTTTCTTAGTCATTTAAAAGATATATTAGATATAAAACTTTAGATTCATAAAGATAAGGTAAATGATAGAGTATTTTCTTTAATTTTACTAAATACAAATAGACTAGATATTATAATTGTAATTCTTGCTTGATAGCTATTTTGTTATATGTAATTTTGCTATGGTAAAATTGAAACCTTCCTTTTTGATTAGAGAGAAAGGGGGAAATGTGGGAATGCATTTGTGTGTGCTATATCTTTAAATAAAGGAGCTGGTTTGGGCCATGGCAGGTACCATAGAAGAAATGGGAGGAGTTTGGGGAGGAGAAGCAGGGCGGAGTTAGAGGCAGATCGAAGGAGCCGCGGAAAGAACAACATGTAAAGAACACGGGTGAGCTACGGGCGGGCCCACGTGGGCCACAGATTAATAGAGATGGGTTGATTTAAGATGTAAGAGCTAGTTAGCAATGTGCCTGAGCCATAGGCCAAACAGCATAAAGTAAATAGAAGCGTCTGAGTCGTTTCTGGGGGCCTAGGCGGCGGTGCGCAGATAAGCAGTCCCGGGCAGGTCTGTGGGTCCGGGACCTCTAGGGCATGGGACCCGACGAACTCACTACAACAATAGTGCTAGGTTACTTTGATTTTAGCCATATATTTAGGGTGTTAGCAACTACTTCTTATCAATAATTGACAGTATGATAATTGTAATGTTCAATTTTAGTTAATCTTTTAGTTGTTTTTCAAATCTTCCTGGAAAAATTTTGAAAGCCTCTCTTTTACTTTTTTTTTTTTTTTGGCTATCATATACTGATTAAAGATTCTCCTCTTATAAATCACACCTGATAAATTCAATGTCTGCCTTTTTGTGAATCTCACTCCTCAGTGAGTAATTTCAGCTAATTTTCATCCATCATAGGTTCCATTATTTTTAAAAGGTTTAATTTCATGAGCCTGGCAAATGTGTCTAAGGAAATATTTTGAGAACTCTTTTGAAGAATATCTTTAGGAGATTCTTATTCGCAGATTTCGGGACAGTCTTGTGGTTGGGCGACATAAGTACTCAGAATTACATGTCCTGTCATTGTGAGTATGGCAGCAATGGGTAATAAACTTCTTAAGAGATGTGTTTATTGTTCTTATTTATTCTCATCAGAGACAAGACTGGGAAAATTTGCATGGTAATGACTTCCTTGTTTTTAGTGTTGTCAGGAGCTTTAATCTGATAAAGGTGCAGGTCTCAAAAGCATTTCCTTGTGTGATGATTTGCATCTTGAATTTTCTATTCTTCAGGGCAAGCTCCTGGCTCCTTTACATCGGAGGCACAGATGTCCAGGAGCCAATAACCAAGCATATACTTTCATATATTAGGGTTTTTTTCTTTCCCGTATCTTTAGAGAAATTATTTTTTCATGTTATCATCATTTTCTACTTGTTCATTATTACCGTACTGTTAATAAGCACCAGTAAACACCAAATCTTGACTTATTTCCTCTCCATTAGAAGTTATTTCAATATACTTTTTCATAAGAAGTACTTTTATGTAGTTTTATAGAAAATAGATTTTCTTGCACACAATATATTATTTACAGTCTTTCCCAACAATATATCTGTATTTTAGTTTAGTTCATGAATATTATATCGAGTTCAAATATATAAGCATGCATCACAGATTCCCTTTTACTTAGGTTTTTTCTACTACATTTGTTGAAGAATTAAGCACAGAATCTCACGTTTGAGCAAATAAACCCTACTGTAATAATCTACTATGTTAAAAGAATTATTAAGTATATTAAAGTATAATTAATGCTTATTATACAGATGCAGAAAGTAATTTAACTCTTAGTACTTTGCATGAAAGGGCTTATGAAGGTAAATTTTTAATTGAATAAATATGCGTTGAATCCCATTTGGTTACCAAATGATTCTCAGCAGATATTTCAAGGATCAAATGACATAAGTAATCATGACAGTCAGAGAAACAGTGTAGATCTCGACAAAATGGCTCTCAGACTGTAGATTGTGTCTTCAGTGGGTAGGTCAACCTAAGTTATGTCTCACAGTGATATTCTTTAATGAACATAAAACCACAGAAGAGGAAACTCTTCTAAACAGCATTTTTATAGATTGTTATGCAGTATAGTTAAATATTTCTATAGTATAATCTGTATATTTAGTTTCATTGGGACTCTATAAAGTTTCTGACAATTATGATTACTAGGAGGAAAATCATTTTTAGATTAAATAATAGCAACAGAAATAGCAGATATTTTAATTTTCTATCATACAGCTTCATTTTATTTTTTCTTTGTACCTGTTTTCTATTTCTTTAATGTAAATTTTTATATACTCTTTTAAGGCTTCCATTATCTTCATAAAGTTGGTTTTTTTTGTCTTTATATTGTTATATGTGTTCTTTCACTGGTGTCCGCTCATGGCTTCCTAGGTTCACTCTTAGTCGGCTCTTAGCACGTTGGGGTCCCAGGGGCTCTGTGTCTACAATTGCTGCAGGGTTGTTCTTAGTGAGCTCTTAGTTTGCTGTAGATCTGGGGGCTGTGGGGTTTCCAGTTGAGGCAGGGTTTCATCCATGGGATGTTCCTACAGCTGTGTTTGGCTGCTGATTGTACTTATGGGGACTCTCCCAGCTTTCTTTGGTTTCGGGAAAAGCTGGGTGTGGTTGCAGTGCTTGGGACTGTGTCCCCAGGCCAGGCTTTGGGGAACATGGTCTCTGCTTGGCCTTGGGATCGGAGGGAGTGGCACTCACATCTTATTCAGCTGTGGACCAGTGGGTCTTTTCCATTCTTACAGTAGTAAATATGATTTAAATTGGTAGAGGGAACATTAGTTTTTCCAATTAAAGTTTGGAATATCTATAAATCTATGTGTTTCTCTCATACATACACATAAATACACACATCATCATCTGTATACTTACATCCCTCTTAGCTGTGTGAAAAATCTGAAAATAATTTGTACGTATAGGAAAGTAAGCAAAAATACAGTAACTTAAAAAATTCCAATTCATTGCCACAAAAAAAAACCCAAACAAATAAGCAAAAACACCTAGAGAAAAGCTGTACAGCATTTGTCAAACTATATTTTTGGAGCTCTGTAAACTGACCTAATTCAGACATGTGGTTTTATCACATTTGGTGTGAATACAGACTGATCAGGTTAAATTATAAAGCTCTCTGCCCCTGAGTGTGTCATCAGCATATGTCATTTCCACCTCTTTTCACATTGCTTTTGTTACATATACTTCCTGTCAGGTAAGTTATTGAAGGAGGATGTGTTAATTTATTATAGCAATCATGAGATGCTATCAATATCAAATCAAAAAAAAAACCAGATTGCATCTGTATAGACTTCCCTAACTCACACATAAAATCTACATGTTTGTCAGAACAGAAAAGGAAAGAATAAAGATCAATGATTTGTTGGTATTTTATTTAGGTTAGGTTGCAGAAAACCTATATTTTAATTATCAGGAATATAATTAATATAGAGTCACTGTGTTCTTATTTTCATAAAAAATAAAAGATATAAATCCTCATTTCTGAACTCATCTGTCTGTTTAATCAGCTTCCTTGTGTATGGAGACCCACTCATCCATAGCCCATTCAGGAAATTATGGTGGACGTGTCATCTGTCTTTTTTTGGTCTTTTCCTTCACATTTAATGACATCAGCACATATTTCTAAATTAAAAATTCACTTCCGTCTCTAGACTTTAACGGTGGCATTTTTTATTTGTTCTTTTTCTCGATTGCTTTGAACTTTCTACAAAGATGCATTTTAGGGCATCTTTCTGGCTTATGTTCCCAATAGTCTGAAGGAGAAGTCAGCCAACCTTTCCTGTCACAGATGCCTTGGGCCTTGAAGCATTATTCAGTGGATCACAACTGTTGAACTCTGTGGTTGTAAGGTGAAGCACACATTGACAATCTAGAAATCAAATAGTGTGACTCTTTTGCAATACATCTTCATTGACAAAACAGAGACTGTCCAGGTCTGACCCATGGGCCACAATTAGCTGACCCCAGTTTAAAGTAAGATATTTGCTTCAGCATTTTAACCCATGATAGTTCAGGACATCATTTCACATTTATACAAAATCTAAAGTGGTAAGAAATTAATGCACATTTGTATGCATTACATTAATGCATATTTGTATGAATATGTTCAGAATCCCAGCTAACAAACAGACATGGGCCTACCTCATCAGAAGGTGAGTACTGAGGTATGCAGTAATTTGCTTATTGTGTATTTGTAATTACCAACTCACAAATATGCTACACAAACCAGAATAAACTATGTTGTTTACAACAAATATAAGTGGTAAAGTCAACACTCTTTTTTCTCACATTACAATGCATGCTGCCTCAAGTAATGAAATCATAGCAGAGAAAGCCAATGGAGAGACTCTCTAAGAGAGTCTAGGTTGACAGGCCTTTGTGTAGAAATGAGTTCTGAAGGCAAAAACTGGGTATATTCCCAGGCATTTCACAGACCATGTGCCAAAATTTCTTTGGTCAAGAATGTTGCTATTGTTCTACACAGTCCTCCAAAGCCCAATAGTGAAATCTAACCCAATGCTTAGGAAATTAGAAACCCAAATACTCTGCAAATTCTATTACTTGCTTTTGTTTTAGTTTTTTTTTTTCTTGATAATGCTCCTCTTTTAAACATAATTCCATTTTCAAAGCATGATTCTATTGACTGTTTCAAACATTCTCAATATTTCAGACTATCCAGGCCACATGTATAGACCTGAATAATTATGCTGTACTCTCAGAGATGATTGATTGTTCTCAATTGTTTTTAGGCAGAGCCTGTTCTTTTCTATTTTAATGCATGCTTCCCTATTAAAATCACCTATATTACTCAAGCATATGGTATCTTTGAGATAGTCTCTTATCAAATTTCATATCGCATGACCTCCCCTTTAGGCTTAGGCATCATCATCGCAGAAGTAAGAGTGGAAATAATAGGTACCTACAGAAAAATAGTATTTAACGGACATGATGGGACTACGGCATACTTGAACTCACACTGGTTGTGTACAATACTAATACAAAATGAGAAAAAATTTCAATACAAGCAGGGGAAGGGATATGAAGTCTAACTCTTGGTTGATAATCTATTAACAATTAATGACCATGAAAGACACCCTGATCCAGTAGATGGACCTTACATCCATGAACATATAGGTAGAACTCAATGAGTTTTAAAAAGAGAATGTACATGTGCTATGGGATAATGCTCTTGTACACTGTAAATTTGTCAGACATATTGGTTTAATAGAACACTGATTGGCAAGTATCCAAACAGGGCAACCAAAGTAGGAGAATTCTGGGAAAAAGAAAGGTAGAGATGCAGTGACCAATCAGATTGAGAGAAATCAAGATGCGTATGTTGGGCTGAGAAAAGGCACTAAGCCATGTGGCTAGTCAAATGTTGATAAGAATTATGGATTAATTTATGTTTAAGAGATAGTTAGCATCACATTTGAGCTACTGTCTGAGCATTTACAAGTAATGTTAATCCTCCAAATCAATTATTTGGGAAGCAGCTATTTGGTATTTGGGAGGGTTTTTTTGTTTGTTTGTTTGTTTGTTTGTTTTGTTTTTGTTTTTTTGTTTTTTTTTTTTTTGACATGAAGTTGTGAAAGGAGAGGTAAGGATTTGGATGAGAGGGAGTGAATTGTGGAGTTAGTCAAGTTATGTTATATGCATATATTATATTCTCAGTAAAAAGCCCCAAAATTGTATATATTACTGGAGATTTCTACTAGAAAACCTTTCTTCATAAATGTTATCACAGCCACATTTAAAATTTATAAAGCTAAAGCCACTATTTTAGGAAAAGTATATTTGTTCCCAAGTTTAACCTCATCTGTTTCATTGGTAATATTTATTGGCCTTTGGATAAAGACCATTTTGTTATCTAATCAAATTCTAGAGTACATGCACTCAATCAAATTCACACTTAATTTTTCTTTTTCCTTAGATAATACACTATTAACATACAGAAAATAAGAGTTAACACATTTTAAATATTTGTATCATATTCAGTTATATAAACTTAAGCTTTTTTACTTTCATTTCCTCAAAGTACAACAAGATTATTTTGGCAAAAATTGTCACTACATCATAATTTAGGTGACTTTTTCCCCTTAGTTATTTTCTCTTTTGTACATGGTTCTTAAAGGAATGTGCTTGTCATTCATTAGTCAATCCTAAAACTAGTACCACATCTTATGATTTATAATTTATAATATTTTTAATTTAATATCAGACTTCCATATGGTATTAAAAGCATAAAATGCAAGCCTTTATTTTATACCAATGTGCCGATTGAGTGATGTTCTAAGTTATGAGGTTAAGTTGAGGTGGAACATGCTGTAGCATGTGTCTCACTCCATGTCATATACTACGACATCAGCAAGTGACCAGGGGAATCTTACACTCGATCATAAAATCATTTAAAAACTTTACCGAATGTGAATCATCCAAAACACAATTGCTATAGCAAATCACACTGTCGAACAAAATACGGAGATGAGCGAAAACACATCTTTTGCTAGGGGATGAAAGGAGACAGAACATTTTTGAAGAGGTATTCAATTTACAAATTAGATTTATTTTTCTTTATATTTGTGCTAATCACAAAATGTAAGTTATCAATATAAGTTGTATTAAGGATTTATAATGCCAAACTAAGATATATCCTTTTGTTGTGCTACTAAATTTCGGGGCATGTGTATATTGTCATAAAGATAAAAGATCTTTTAGTTAAGATGTTTCATTTTCGTTCTGAGAGGAGAAATAAGTCTGCATTGAGTTTATTAAGTTTACAATTGCTCGTTCTGAAGAACACACTACAATGAAAATAAATTTTAGGGGAGAAATGCTTCACAAATATGTTCATGGACAAAGAACTCTATGTGAGCCAGTTTGTAAGTTTATTAATGATATGACTATTACAATTAATCTGAAAATGAACTCTGCATTTGTTTCTAAATGAGATCTCAGTATAATATTGTTTTCACCACTTTCTTTAAAAAAACTAATTTTGGCTTAGCCATATCTCTACTGAGAAATTTCATTAATATAGCTATAAAAATCAAAACTTAACTCAGCATTATAGTACATGGAAACCTAGAGAAATTGTAATTATCTCTTCAAAAAATTCATCACTTGACTGGTAGCTGTTATATATCATCTATGCAGAAACTGAAACTATATGTGGTTAAAATGCAGATACATAGAATTTATCAGACAAATGAAGAAAATAGAGTTCTCAATGAATTGTCATCTCTCCTTTTGCTTTAACAAATTTTAACTGAAAATCAAGCAACATGTTTTTAAATACATTTTTATCTATTCTTTAAGAATTTCATATTGCATGTCCATCTTTTATATGGCAATAAGTTTTGAACAAATTTACCCCTTAGCTTCTCCTTTTTATCTTCTCTGAGATCCTCTCCCCATGTGTCTACCTGATGTGGGAAAACCCGGCTGGGCCGCTAAGGGGTCTGGAGCAGCAGGTCTGTGAGTCCAGGCCCCTGGCTGCCGTGACCAAAGAAACTCCTCTACTACATCCACCCAATCCCTGTTCTTTCACACTTCACTTTAACAGTTGTGTCTAACTGATGCTGTGCCTATGGGTATCATGAAGAATTTCAACAAAATATCAAAAGGTAATGAGTGAACAGTGTCATCTGACTTATTGACAAGATAAAGCTATGCTAAATTGAGCCCAAATAAAGGGAGGCCAAACAGAAGAGACTGACAATGCAGAATCCCTCAGAATCTAATTTTAAAACAAGAAAGCTTCAAAAGTGCATCTTTAGGCTGGGGCTATTTTCATAAATGTTAGATCAAAATTTATTGAAGAATGTTTGGTTCCTGGATGCTCTAGAATGTAAATCTTATTATAGTATGTATCATAACTATTGCTTTAGAGTTTACATAGGTGATATTTGATACATAATCACAAGTAAACCATTGACGTCATTTCCAGAAGACTATATTTTTTTAAAAAAATGTAAGCATGTAGCCTATAACTCAACAATATAAAAACTAATTAAAATATTCTCACAAGTATAAAATGAAAATTTAGATACCAATGTAAGTGTACAAGAATTATTCAAAAAGAGAAAATAAAAATGAAAAGTTATATACCTGATATTAAAGATATGTAGTTTTAATCTATCAACTGAACTAAAAAGTGAATATACTACTTCTTAAATAATCAGTTTCAAACTTAATATTCTGCACTGTTGTAAAACTGAAGTATATAGATAAACATGTTTGTGAAAAACCATGCATGCTTTCTATATTTAATTCACTCATTGAATAAGCTGGATAATTATTTATATGCTCCTAGATCTATATTGAAATAGGTTCATATCTAAAAACATCAGGAATCAGTGTAATTAAAACTATATTTGACAATTTATGTGTTGTCCCAAAACGGCTGACTGTCTAGGTGTGTTGGCTAATGCAGTGCTTGTATATAGCTTAAGATTTAGAAATAAATGGTCTTACATTTCTCATGTAGACATTTTAACTATAAATATTATGTAAGCAAGTATTTGAATACCAAAATATAACATTTTAAAGTATTGGTAAATTAAGGGAAGAGAATTTTAATGAGTTCAAAAATTATTGCCAGAGATTAAGTAGTTCCTAAGTAGACATCACAGTGGAGTTTGGGGGATAAAATGCAAACAAAAGTAAAAGATATAACTGGGAAGAGGGAGAAGTTGAATACCCTGTAGATGGAGTTTTACTTTCAAGGCGCCAGTCCAAAATTAATATTTATTAGAATATAAATTAATACTCACAATATTAGTAACAGCTTATGGTGGCACCTGAACAAGGACTGGTGTATCCAAGCGATGGACGAGCGATGGACGCGCAATGGAAGGATGATGGATTCCGATTCTGTCTGTCCAGCAGCCAGCAGCCAGGAACCAGGAAGAGAGCTCCCAGCAGCCACTTATCAATGGGTTGGCCACACCCCTCCAGGTTGGCCACACCCCCTCCAGGGTCCCGGAAGTGTCTTATGACCTTATTGGCTGACACCTTAACCCCGCCACAATACTCAAATGCCATTCTCCCGATTCTTAGTAAACACAGTGAGTGTCACTGAAGTACCCATCCTGCACTAGAGTTGTCGGTCATATACTATACATATCTACCCCTTAGCTATTTCTCCTAGTCACTGAGGAGGGCACAATTTTAGTAAAGAAACTCTTAGCTGCTGTACATCTTGGGATAATTGAAAAGTGGCTGCTTTACTGTTTAAAATTCCTACTAATAGGCTTCTACAATTTTTTGGGATAAAGCCATCTATCAAGGATAAAAACAAGTTAATCTTATCAGTGAAAGTATATCCCATATGTGTATCCACAAAAATAAAACAAGGTTACCATGCAAATTAGAAAGATAACATTAAAAATTAACCTAAGCTTCTTTATATTAACAAATCGACAAGAACATAATTAACAATTAAAAATAAAAGAGAAAATTACAAATAAACAATAAAAAACTCAAAATGGTGAATTAAAATTTATACAGACAGAAGCAGCCAAGTAGAAAACAGAAACAATAGAGACTTACACAAATAAAAGATATCAGAATAATAAAAATGTAGTTGAAGCTTTTAGAAATCAAAAGACAGTATAGTATAAGGAACTTGATAATTTTGTTTAAAAAGAATAATATGATATTTAATTATGCAATTAAACATTCTTGGCAAAAATGAGTGATTTTAATGGAAAAACTTCATTTTGTGCATAGCCCTCTTAAAAGATATGTTTAGTCCAAGAGACGATTAAGCAAGAGTGCTCACAGGTGTATTTCTATTGTAGGAATTATTCACTGGCAATTGATTTTATAAAGCATTATATTTATGGGGGGGTGGATAAATACTCGGTGATACAAGATTAAAGATTAAGGCAATTGCTAGAGAGTTGAACTGTTCCCTGCAGTGGTGGAGGCAATCTTTTCCTTGAGAATACAAGAACAAAGAGGAAGGTTAAGATCTCAAAGGGCGCTGGCCACACCCCTACGTGGATCTTTCAGCCTTAACGCCACACCTAGGTCTTGCTCAAAAGTGCCTAAACCAGCTACATCTCCCCCTTTGTCTAAATAAAAAACTTCTAAACTTAAGTATAAGACAACATACAGTAGAAATAATTATAAGGTACTGACCAGAAGAGGGAACAGGCAAATATCATAAACAAGGTCAAACTACAATCAACAAACATAAAGTATATCTTAAATGTCTAGAATATTAGTAAGTGGCAATATACAGCGAGTACTTCAAAGCTGTTTATTTTGAATAATATGAATCCAGTACCCGAATGCTCTTAGCTTAGATATGAGATGGTAGTATAACCTTAACTGTATAGTCTTCAACCCTATCAAAGACCTAAAAAGGAAATTATATGACCTGAATAAGCTGGACGCACAAAGAGAAACTTCTAAAATTTAGGAGAAGACAGTGAGAGTCAGCTGCCTGGACAGTCAACCAGAATGTTTCTGCAAAATTGGAACATCCACCTTTTTTTGACTACAGGCTTAGGATATCTGACAGAGCTCTTCAGAAGCAGAGTGTGTTGAGAGAACATCTTGTCCTGTCTTGGCAGGTTTCCACAGTCTCTGTCTTTCATTATGCTTGTCTTTACTGGACAGCGTGCATATGGAAGATGGCCAAGGCAAGGACAGTTCTTTCTCAATAGGCCATTGTCTGCCAAGGAAGACAAACTTCTTGTGGAGTGTCCTTGATGCCCAACACCATCTCAGGAAAGGAACAGTGATGCTAGGAGATGTCGTGTCTCTTATGGACAAATTCTGAGTAACAAAACATTAAATGCCATATTCTCTAGATCTATGAAGTGGTTGAAGACTCCTATCTGACATCTTCTACTATATATAACTGAGAAGTCTAAACAACATGATTATGACATGGAAAACCTAAGTAACTGTGACCTAAAATTCTTATCATCCTAAAGACTGAAGCTTACATTATAAAAATAGACAATCTGTAAGTGGGCGTACAGTTTTTGAATAATGATTTTAACTACGACAATCATATAAACATTAAACAAAGGGAAATGTTTAGTGCAAATTGACAACAGTTTCCTAAATATATGTCATTATACAAAATATCTAAACAAAGGTATACAAAACATCTTAAACAGAAATGCATATATATGTGTGTATATTATGACTAGTATAATTAAACAGGTAGAATATGCTCGATATGCATTAATGTGCAAAATATTCTAAATAGAGGTAGAAGCACATGCAAAATATGGCAATTACAGATTCAATCTTGTATCATTATACAAATTACCTTAGACATATAAAATAATTTCAGATTTGAATTTGTTTCAATATACAAATTATCTCAATCAGACATATGAAATAATTTCACGTTTGTAAACAAGCATTTATACCAGTACAAATTGTCTATGGTTCATATTCGACTAATAACTGTTTACGGGTAGATACAATAATCTATCTATATCTGTCCTATCTACTCCCCCTTTTCATCTTTAAAGAATCCATGAGTCTATATTATTTTTCTACACTCAACCTAAGTTTGACTTATAACCATCCTATCAGAATGAAAATTATCCATAATCCTTAGAAGACAAAACTCACCAGAGAGGGGCATAGTTTTTCGTAAGGTGCTTCCTGCTGACTTAAGGACGGCAGTATCACTGTGGGGTCCTGTAAAAACTTAGACAGTGGTTAGGTCACAACGAACTAACTATAAGCATCTAAAAATGGTCTCAGAGGACTGGGTAATGGCATTTGGAATTCTTGTTAGAGATCTTATAAAATGGTTAACCATAGAAAGCCAACAACAAACAGACAAACAAACAAAACTGGTGTACACTTCCAACTGTCCTGAATAGTCCACATTTCAAAAACAGTCCTTGAGTAGTGTACACCATTGAAATTTTTTTTATATTTATTAAGAGGTTTATATAAACACCTACTGATACAAGATTGAAGCTTAAGGCAATTGCTGGAGAGTTGAACTGTCCCCCACAGTGATGGTGGCAAACATCTCTTCGAGAACACAGGAATAAACAGGCTGCTTGCAACTGGACCACAAAAGGGGCTAACCACGCCTCTACAGGGGACATCAAACCTCAAAGCCATGCCTAGGTCCTGCTACTGTGACTTAAGAATATTTTACTCAGCCACGAATCTCATTCGCTATTAAAAATCAATCACAATGAAGTCATAAGCGTTATCCCTCACTGATATTGAAGTACTGACTGGATACTGGGGGCTTTCCTCTGCATTGTGAAAATAGATGCTGTTGTAGAAACGCTTGCCCAGTGCGGTTAAATCTGTAGAGATGCTCTATTCTGTTCCTTTTGCTATGTGGGGACAGAGAATCCAATGACCCTAGAAGATATTCATCTTACATTTTACATTACATACATCTTACATTTTACTTTACACTCTGGATCGTCCTGTGGTATTCTCCATAATGCTAAGACTGCAAACAGATGTTACTGTCTTCTTTCTCTGAATGCTTCTTTAAAAAAAAAATTAAAATATAATCCCATCACTCCTTCCCTCTCCTCCTACCCTTGTTTTATTTGCAGCCCCAAACTTCCTTGTAAATTCCTAGTCTTTTCATATTTAATCATTGGTGTTATAAATACAAATGTATAAATATATCCTACTGAGTCCTTTCAGTACCTACCTGCTAGAATGTTTCTAGGTCTCACATTTGATATTAGCCAATAAAGCAATGGACGCATTGCTGGGAATGATTAATCCTCTTTCTTTCAGTAGGTAGTTAATTGCTTGTAGCTTTTCATCTATGTGAGTGGGTGAGACCTCTTTCATCTATGCTGGGATATCGACTGCTGTTGGCACTGGACAGTTCTTGTTTAGACTGATGCAAAGTTCAGCTTTTATGGCTGTAACCTCCCTGACATAACTAGGAGGCACAATCATACTACAGACTTTGTGGTCCTCTAGCTTTTAAAATGCTTATGTTCTGTTTTGCCTTTATGTTCCCTGAGCCTGAAGTGTAGGAGAGGTGTTGAGGATGTATCAATAGACTCACGACTCTCCACGGTCAGTTGTGTTCTGCGATCTGACTAGCTGTGGCTTTATATAGATGAAAATTCAAATAGTGCACTGATTTGAAATATTTTATATTTTCAAATCGTTTAATTCAAAAAGTTGTAGATTTCTCTTCTATCCTTTACTCAGCTTCCCCATAATAAACTCACACAAAATTATGACATTGTCCAAATAACTTTTGGCCTCATTAGAGTACTATTAAATGTAGATTGTTTCATTGTGAATATATATATATATATACATATATATATATATGTATATATATATATATATATATGTATATATATATATATATATATATATATAAATCCTCCAAATATAGTATTAAAATTCAGTCCCCAATGTGGCACTGAAGTGATGAATGAGTTCAGACTACATTGTCTCCAACTCTGTGACCAATCTTTTTTTAAAGGGGTCTCCCAGTCCTGCTTAGTCCTTCACACCGGGTCCAGCTTTACTGGATTCAGCAACAGAAGACAATCTCCCGAGATCAGGAAGAAGTCTTTTCCAGGCATAAAACCCAACAGCAATTTCATTTTATCTTTCAAGATACCAGAAAAATCTTTGTATTCCGTATAAGTTACCTCATATGTCGCAGATTGTTATGAAAATATGAGCAGAGTAAAACAGGTACAGTTCAAATTTCACTAGTTTCCATTTTTGCTCTATTGAATGTGTATTAGTGGATTCAATTCCAGGAAGATGTATCACATATTTAACTCCATATGAACATCATTCTTGGCAATAGAAAAGATCTTCCCATCCATCAATCTCCATCGTTCTTGGATTGTACAAAACGGGAGCACTACAGAGTGTAGTAATCCTCTAAGGATGGCTCTCCTTGACCTTCCCCAGCTTGACACACTGATATCCTTCCAGTTTATGACATCAATCGTTGTAAAAGCAATATTTGTTTTTTGCTCAGTAGTAATACACCATAAATGTACCACAGTTGGAAAAAAATTGAGATATGTCCAATTTTTAGGCTTTAAAGATAGAATTTCTGTAAACATTTGTGTAGCAGATATTGTGACAAGACAGGATTCACAGTTACTCCAAACCCCTGTAGAGTCCATTCTGTCAGCAAGTTGTGGTCTTTCCTAACGTACCTCTACATACTGAAGGCCTGGAGTCTTCAGGAACCTTCTGCTGCCTCTCAGCACAGCATCTCAGCTCTGTCTGCATTGAATTCCTTGAGAACTTATCTTCTGTTTGATATCCGAGTTATGTTATTTATCCCCATTTCATTACAGTCAGGGTTGGAGCAATTTATTTATAATGTTTTCTATATTATATGTTTTAATATGATGTATTTTTCTGTATTATTTGCAAATAAGGAAAAACTATTGATTTGGGCTTCTGTATAATCAGTGAATCAGTCATCACTGTTGGCTTTTCTCAGACAAGGTAGTTAGTATTTTTATAGTAGAAAAATAGCTCAGGCAGGTTTTGATAGGAGTTTCTGGCCTGCAAGAGCTGGAGATGATCTGCCTAAAACAGGGTATCTTTTGAGTAGGATAGGATTGCTCCATGTGGTCACTAGTTGAAAAGCAAAATGTATAGAAGTTGCTACTTACCATAAATTGCTTTCTTTTTTGGGTTTGACTGCCACACAGTTTAAAATTTAGACATGTTTATCATTTGCTATAGATTGCAGATAGAGTCCCATTTTAATGGCACTTGGCTCTTTCACATTGCATCCAATCTCAAAAGTATGTGTTAATAACTGGACGTGGTAGAAATTGGTTGGCTACCAAGGATGAGAAAGAAAGTTTCTGTACTTCCATTGTAGTGGTACACGTATTTGCTGAAATTGTAGGATAATATCTGTAAACACTGACTGATTATATGTTATACAATTTATAACTCACAAATATTTAAAAATGAAATTTTGTAATCTCTTCTGGAAAATTTCAACTCTTTCCATTTGATTATTAAACCACCTAATACTTTCCATTCACTGCAAATAAAATGAAAGGGTAGAGAATTGAAGGGGTAGAGAGATTTTGTAAAGAGGGCACTTGCTAAATATCAGAACCAAGACTCAGCAAAAATAAAATCTGGGGAGACCCTGCTAGAAATTTATAAAGAGAGTGCGCAATTCCTACCTGGGAACCAACGTCTTACTCAAGACAGCAGGAAAACCAACGTTAGTGAAATGGGTGTTTGAAATTGTGTCACAGTTGAATTCATTCTATCAACGCGTGCTAGGTTTGGCTATAGCTTCATTTTAGAAAACTAATAAAAAATAAGAAGTGTAATCAATAGATCTGCCACAGAAAGTATAAATGGTTGGGCCAGTGTCAATTGGCACGTTCATGTCATCACAATAGAGGCATAAAATGTACTCAGCAAAGCTGTTGGTAGAAGACGAGTTCATTCTCATTGTTCAAAATGAAGAAGTACAGGAACCCAAGGAATAAAATGCACATCAGTGGCATATGTATCAATATAAAATACTGTTCCACCTGATTTTTTAAAATGAGAGAGATAGCATATTGAATAGATGTTTTATTAATACAGAGGTAAAATCAAGTTACTGGAGTTGTGAGTCAGCTGACTTCTCGGGAGAGTCTTGCTTGGTATATAGAGCCCTTAGCAAGCAATCATCCATCAGACTTGGGTTGAAACTGGCTGGGAAGAGAATGGAGATATATTGACTTGGCTGGAAACATCCGTGTTCTACCTGCTCCCCTCCCATCCCTGAGGGCGGGGACCATCATTCTTTATCCTGTGAAGAATATTGACTCCATGTCAGGTCCTTCCCGCTGTTTTTGTCTTTTTTAAAAAAAACATGCTTTAATTTGCTTAGCCCAACCTGGTCTACTATCAATTGTGGTATAAATTTAACCATTTATTAGAAATACAGGTTCAGACTGAGATACAGTAATGAGGAAAGCATGGAAGAGCATGCCTCTGTCACCCTGAGTGCTCCCCTCCCCCTTTTATGTTTCCAGTTCTATAATTTCTTAGCAGACAGTGGAACTATTGGTAAATTCTCTCTTCCTGTCATTTTGTGAATCTTTAATATACTTATTCTGTAGAAGACACCCAAATCTACCTATACGGAATTATAAAATGTTTAAATATGGGGCCAGGATATTTATCACCATTGTAAAATGTAAATAAGGACATTGGCATGAGAGCAGAATTTTTTTTAATAAAATCATAAATTTCATACAAAGCAGTGATGGTTTTGCTTCCAGATAAAATTTAAAGATGTAGGCATCTCTGTTAAGTAACTGAAATGTTTCTGAAACACCATTTATACCCTCTCCCTTTCCCCTCTGCCCCCGAGTGGAACATGAAAGTGAATTTTGATTAGGAAAAACAAGGTTTTAAAAATAGGAACAGAAGTTACATCGAGCTGCATAGATGATTGTGGGTATGATAGCGATTTGAGGGCACGCAACTCTACGCATGTGACCTTTACAATGCTACAGTAAATGTTTCAACATCATCGTAGCTTATTATCACCTAATAATCAGAAAGAAAAAGATCCTCTGATGGGGTGAATATGCCTACTTTAATATTCAAGGTGTTAGGGGGGGCTTTACACTAGTGTCTGGTAATACAGCCTTCTGTATCTCAAATTAATTATACTCCTAACTCTACTGAGAGCAATCATATACATACATATATGTATATTAAAGAAAAGTGCTTCATCTTTCATCAAGTAGGCTGGAAAATAAATCTGTTCTCAAGTCAAGATGTTTTCTGTTACTTTCTAAAGTAATAATGCAGTAACTGATTTTCACGAAATACCATTAAAATTCTAGTTACATCACTTCATTGTTTTGCTGTTGATGTTGAACTAATATGAGGAAAGAGACGGGGATAAGAAAACAGAGATGGTTAGAAAGGAAGAGAAAAGAGCAAAGCTTTCTAAGACAAGATGTGTTTCCATGTATTGTGCTTACTCCATATCTCATTTGTCACTAAATATCACAGAAAATTATAAATGGAAAGACTATGAATCAGTTGAGTCCAGTCTGATCTGAAGTCTGAACATATATATCAACATCTAACTGGTCATGAATGGTTATGAGAGATGATGCAAAACTAAAGATATCAAACTGTAGTTTTCATTGTCAGAAGGACAAATAAAAATAATTACATGAGTATAATTATATCCATGTGTATAGCCTAATAGCCATTCCTATAAGATTATTGATCACTACAAAACCATACCTGCCATTTTTTATTCATCTTAAATGTGATTGTTAAAATGTTACTTGAAGTATAATTTATTATACATACAAAATTTTTAAAAATTCAACATCATGAAGAGAACTATGTTGGACAATACACTGGCTTTAATCCTTTAGCTTATTCTGACAGTAAAATAATAAAAAAGAAATGTCTGGGGTGATCTTTTTATTTAAGATCATCTCAGTTTGAATGTTAGAAGTAGTTCTTAATAAGAAATTTCAGCTCTTCAGAATAATAACCTATGTAGTATTGTTAGTTTCCAAGTGACTGAATGTCCTAATTAAAGATTAGCAATAAATTAGTAAGTTGTTTTGTATAGCAAAATTTATAAATTGAAATAATTATTGCAGAGTTAAGTTTATACACTTTATTTATTTATAAATGACATAATTATATAGAATATAAAAATAGCAGGGCATTGAAGCGAACCCTTGCAGTGCTAAATACCCAAGAGCCCTAACAGAGCTACAGACTGGGGTCAAGGATGGCCTAGGCACTTACTGAAACTTTGTCTCTCTGACTCCGCCCTTTTCCTTTGTCTCTGCTTGGATTTCTCACCTGCCTCTAAGGTGCCTTGCAATAGGCCAAAACGGTTTCTTTACTGACAAATGGCAGTATATTGAAAGGTACAGAAAGACATCCCACATCCCCAGACTTTGTCTTCCCCCATTGGATATCTTTATGTTCAGCTTGTACTGAAGTTAGTGTCACAGTCTCACTTCCCTCTGTGTCTGATAATCACACATCAGCAACCATTCCTTCATTTCTGTCTTACAACTCAACTTTCAAATTACAGGTCTGCAGGAGCCACAGTCAATCAGGAGCTGCTGACCCCACAGGGGCCTGAATCAGCAGTGGACACAGATGGACCACACCCCCACACACAAACACACACGTATGGGTTTGCTGGGGTCACAATCAAGCAGGAGCCCACTTGGTACCTCTGGTGCTGGATGATCAGGTAGCATCAGACTAACTACTGCCTGAGGTCTCTAGTCTGAGCTTGGGACAGATGAATGATAACAACCAAGAGTCATCTATTATAGTTGGGGTAGGCAGGGCTCAACCAAGCTCTACCTGTGACCCAACCAAGAGCCCTGGTCCCTGGCGATTGGCCATTCTTCTGCCGTGATAGTGCAGGGTAGGGAGGTAGAAGAGAGGGAGATTCGAAATGGTTTGTGGGCATGTGAGAGAGGTGATTCTGGAGAGGTGAGTGTAGTGAGGAAAGAGCTGACATGAATGGACAGCGGGCCACTCAGCCTAGGGCGATGTCTGGGCTCCAGCTATGACCAAGGGCCCAATCGTGATCCAGACATGGAGGGGCAGAGGAGCCCTATTTTGATGTCTGTGGATCCCTCTGTCACTTTGGGCTGATCAAGGGCCCGTGGTCTGGGGCTCTACATGGGGCCACATTGATTTTCAAGGACCGTACTACTGAGGGGTGCATGCTGGTTTGGGTGGTCTGCACTGCCACCCTGAGACCATGGTGACATTTGGGTCCAGTCTACTGCCTAGGACCATATCTAGGTCTGTGGTCCTACCAAAGCCAGGGGCTGCATAGATGTCCATGGCCCATATTGCCACCAAAGGCCACATAGATGTCCAGGTTCTGAGCTACAACCTGTGGCCATGAGAGCATCCAAGGGGCATAAAGCCATTAGGAACATTCCGATCTGAGTGTCCTGTGCTGTCACTTGGGGCCATGGTGTTCTGTGGATCAGGGGTCCTGCAGTGACCAGGAGATAAATGGGCAGGGATGCATGATGTGAAATTCATTTTAAAAAATCAATAAAAATTAAAACCAAAGTATATTCACACCACTTGTTTCAGAGATACCACATTTAACCTGCTAACCTAAAGATATTCGATCCTCTGCTCTAAAACAAGGTTACACAGCTCAGACATATTTTGGCGAGTATATTTCTGCTGAACTGTCTGCAAAGGCCTGAAGTCTCCTTTATTTATGATTTACGAGGATATGGAACCTGACATCTCTGGGTCATTTTGCATGCTACTTTCTCAATTTGAAGCATGCTTTGCTTGATATATTCAGCTGTCCAATTTGAATGCCAGCTTCATTTTTTAAATCTTACCTGGCCATCGTCATCTTTGACTAAGTTTCCTTTAAAAGTAATGGAAACATTACAATTTAATAAAATATCTTACATAAATGAGAAAATATTAATTATTCAATTATAGGTAACTAGTAAATGATTTAATCTTGTCCTATCTTGCTCACATTTTAAAAGCAAGCACAAATTTCATCTGTGAAAACTCAACCAAGTTCACTAGACAGGAGGTCTTGATGCACCTCTTCCCTGTGCTGGAGCTTGAGGGCCTGACACATGCTTGGGTCGGAAAGCTTCCTTCTCCTTTTTCTGCCCATTCTTGGGAGGCACAAAAGTAGAAACTGTGGCTTCTGGGCTTGATTTTTCTTCAAAACTAGCAAATATAAAGAGATAAAAACCAAGACTTTCTTTTGTTGTTTTTTGCTGTGTCGAGATCTATACACCTCTTCAAATAAAAACAATTCACTTCCCTCTCTTGAAATTTTAAGTCTTCTATCTTCAGTAGATAAATTATTAGTTCCCCACCTTCTTTACATGCAGAGAAACGGAGGTGGTAAAAAACCATGAAGTAAAAGAAATTAAATCTTTGGTATTGTGGCCCTTTGTAGGTTGTGTTAACCTCAGTTGCTTCATTGTCATCAAATAAATGGACTATAAAATGCATACCGAAAAGAAAGGAATTTTATTCATGTTAGAACGACACAACTCTAGGATTTTTAGCTATAATAATATCTTATGGATTTCAGCCACTTAAAAATGAAATACAACAAAGCTTTGTAGTTATGATACAATTGTATGTAAGGCAAACGAATATGAGTGGATATACATACATATGTTTACTATGACAGTCTCACATTCCCCCACTGTTTCCCTATAATCGTGATAGATGGTCTTATGTTCATTCATCTTTTCTGATTTTGTCCTAATCAGTGAGATAACTAGCAGGTCTTACAGTAAGGTGACAAAGATGTCAAGTATTCTTGATAATATTTCTGAAAAAGTTAAACAAAACCGCACAGATATGATGTCAGACTTAGAAATGGTCTTTATATTTTAATATCGCTTTCCCATATTATTATATTTATTAACATTAAATACCAAAATGCTATAATAAAATAGTACCAAAAAATTACAATAATATTTTAAACTCACAAAGATTTTTGTGTAAAATTTTCATTAAATTAATCTGGTCAGACTTATAAAATTTAACTGTCTAGAAAAAACAAATTATTCCACAGAAATGTGTTTTCTTCAATTATAGGTAAATTATTTTTCCATTTTCCCTTCCTGTATTTTTGTCTTAACTAAATTTTATTTCTTTTAGTCATATCTAAACAAAGTGAAATAAATGTTTGGTCTGCTTGGAAATGTCAGTTGACAAACCACTAAGTATCAATCTTCTAAAACTGGCATTAAATGGATCACAATTACTGAAACTGAATTTTGCTTGTTTTATCTAAATGTCAGGGAAAGGATTTTTTACCATCTCATTTGTCCAGTGTCCTTTATGAGTGATTATTTAACCTTTGAATTCACGAGGTTGTAATACCAATGAAAGCATAATACTATTTAGATTGAAAAATGTATTTACTATGGAAAGTCCCCAAATTAAAAGCATGTCTTAGGTTAAATGTTCAGCTGTAGATAGCATTATTGAAATGTTAATATATAGGCTTTTAGAAACAATATTATAAATGGCGGTTCATGTAGCTTTCCAAAATTTATATTCAATCCCTATGAAAAATGAGGGATTTAGTGTAGGACTTGTGCACTTTTAAAGAAAAAGGGAATTATTGATGTTAATTATTCTCCATTTCTTCCTGGGGCAAGGAGATTCTGTTTTAGGAAAACGGAGATTTCTCTGTGTATCTTCAGGAGTTTCTGAGTATACACATTTTCTAGAGCCTTAAGTGTTTCAGTTGACAGTTCTTAATTGTCAAACTCCCCTTTACTTCTCTGAGATGTTTGACTTTTTATTCTCAAAATAGTCATTATGTGGCACAATAATATTGTAATAGTTATTTTCTACTATGAGATTTTAGAGAGTTGATTCCCTCTTTAAAGATTTTTTTAGTTTATTCCATTGGAATTTTATACATTGTAATGTAATTGCATCATATCAATCCCTCATTCATTGCCACCTCTTCTGGAGTAAAGCTTTCTCCAGACTTCTTTCTCTCCTCCGCCCCCCTCCTCTTCCTTCTTCCCAGAGATCAACCAGTGCTCTCAGTCTGTGTAAATGTATAGGGCTAGCTACTGGAATATCCTCTACATCCTTAAAATAAATAAACTGACCATCCTTCTCAGCAACCATCAACTTCCAATAGTTTGACATTGATCCACGTAACATGTAGCCCTCCATCAATTCTAAGACTTGGAATGGCTACATCCTGTTTAGGTCAACCACATCTCTAGCTAGAGTTCATGTTTGGACAGAATTACTTTGTAGCAGCCTTCTTCAGTCTCTTGCTCCTATAAAGGGTCTACCACTTCTTCCGCAGGAATGGTGTGGGGGTAACATTAAGAATCTAAAATGCACTTTGCCCCTTTGCCCCTTTATAAAATAATAGTAGTAGATTCTTCTCTATGGGCCCTATGACATACCCATACAGGTATTCGTGGCTCTTTTTACAGTAATAGACATGAACTGCAAACTGTGTAATGGGTCTTAAATGTAACTAACAAGCAGTTGGCTATCACATAATTTGACACAGTTGTAGCTAGGTGTATCTTACAGTAGTTACTATATCTCACAGAATATGGATATTGTGGGCTTTTAACACTAATGCCTACATTGTACATCTAGACACTAGAAAGTTAGGCAATTGGGAGTGTTTGTAGATGTATCTATTGTGACCAGAATCCATAACTCTACAAGTTGACAATGAACATTTTGAGATGTTTCTTTGCCACTTTGCCCCTCTTTATAGTGTTCTCTCTTCAGGTCTCAGGCATATTTTTGAATGGCTTATTTGGTTTGTTTTGATTTGATTTTTTTTTTTATTTTTGAGTTCTTTATGTATTTTGGATGCTGGTCCTCTGTCAGACGTATAGCAGATTATTTTCCATTCTGTGGGCTTCCTGTAGCTCATGTCCCCTCTAGATCTACATTCTTTAGATATTTATTTATAAAGACATGTTAGAATTTGTCAAAGGCTTTCTCTGCATTTATTGAGATGATCTTTTAACTTTTGCTTTTTAGTCAATTTATGAGATTTATTACATTTAATGACGTCCACATGTTGAACATTTTAGGAATAAAATAAGACTGGCCATGGTGTAGAATTTTTATGATGCACATCTGTGTTCTGCTTGCAAGTGTTATATTGTTTATTTTTAAATTTTCTTTTCTTTTTATTTTTTTCCTTTCCTTCTCTTTTCCAAGTCCCCACCTGCCCTCTGCATCCTCCTGATTTCCCTCCAGAACAGGGCAGGTCTCTCATGACTATCAACCGAACATGTCATATGAAGTGTCTTTATGATTGTGCCTTTAATTAGGTTTTGGAAGTTTTTTTTCTATGGCCTTGTTGAAGATCTAATCTATAATATCGACTTGGGACACTTCTTCATTTATGTTAATCGTCTACGTTATTGTTTTATGGTCTCTAACATTTCCTGTATGTTCTTTGTGGTGAGATTCAGGTGTCAGCTGATAAGGTCAGGAGACACTTATCCAGGATCCTGGGCTCCTAGGAGGATGTGTGGCCAGCCCTGTTCAAGAGGGGCTGCTGAGATCTTAAATGCCCGTTTGTTCCTGCCTTCTTAAAAGACTAAATCAACGTCCATCACTTAGACCATCCGATCACACAAATACATTCCTAAGCTATAGCCTGTTATCAAAAATGTTAATTTGTTTTCCAATAAGTATTAATCTTATATTAATATACTTTAAATAAATTTATCACCATATATGTTATAACAAGGTTTGGGGGTTTGGCTAGTTAGAGGTTTAGATTTATAGACTCGTTGTCTTAGAATTTTTAGTTGTTTAGTCTTTTAGAAAATGATTTAGATGTTTATAATAATTTTATGTTGTTTGATTTATGGTTTAGGTTTAATGTTAGTTCATTTTTAAATTTTAATTTAATTTATTTTTATAATTTTTTATCATTTGGCTTGTGATTTATTTGTGTTTTCTATATGTTGTTTTTTGGGGGCATTTGGGTTGATTTGCTTTTGTTTTTTTTTTTAATTTATTTTGATTATTTATTTTTTTATGGTACCTGTCATGGGCCAACATAGTCTTTTATTTAAAGATTGATATGCACAGCATACAGAAAGGCATTCCCATCAGTTCTTTACTGCTTTTAATTTTATCTGTATTTCTTGATTATTATTTGGTCTATCCTCTGTTTTTGAGTTCTGACATTCGGTCTTCCGCTTTGCTTGCAATTATAGTTAGTTCCTCGGTTTTCAGTTCTGTCCTCATTACAGTTTTAGTTTTCCTGGAGAAATCTGCCTCCTTATTGAATTTTGTTCTCAATTAATGCACTGTCATTTTTATTTTCATTAGCCTCATGTTTGTGTTATTTGGGGAATTATTAGGCATTTATTCTCCTTAAGTTCTTTGTATTTAGTTTTGTTAAGATGTTTCTTGTAGAAAGAAGTTCTGGGCCTGGCCTGGCCCCAAGATCTGGACCAGCAGTCTCAAATTATCATACAAAGGCTTATTTTAATCACGAGCTATTCAACCTATGACCCTGGTTTATTTCTAGCTAACTCTCACATCTTAACCCATTTATGTTAATCTGTCTTGCCACATGGCTCATGGCTTACCTGTACTCCATTACATATTGCTTCTTGTGCAGCTGGATTGCTTCTCTCATGACTCTGCCCTCCTTCCCCTCCCTGTAGCTTTGAATGGTGTGAGAAATCTTGCTGGGTTATGGAGATCTCTGAGTGGTAGGTAGGGTAGATAGATATTGCTGGGGGGTGGTTCTAGTAAAGGCAGTTAGGAGTAGAAAAAGTTGTGGTCACTGGTTATGGGGCCAAAAGCTAGAGAGATTAGGAAGAAGTCATGAATAGGGAGTTACAGAGACTCACCAAGCTAGACCCTCAAGTATCCAATATTTTTACATGGAAAATAATTCAAATAATGAATAACCAATCTCTATTGTTAAATTTAAATACTTAAAAATTTTTATTGACATGAAGCAGTTTGTATGCCAGAATTAATTTGGAACATATTTTTTTTTCTTTTTTCAGTATGCATCCACACAGTGTTCACATTTAACATAAAGCTATGGCCATTTTAGGGGAAATTATATTTACTTATTGATTGCTTTATATATTTCTCATTCCCAGGATAATCAATAAAAGCTTACTTCAAAATTCACGGATGCATTTTATTCTATTAAACCAAATGAACAAAGAACAAAAGCCAAGCTATAAATAAAAAATCAGGCCAAAGTTAACTTTTGATCTGAATATTTCTAAACTTTGATTCTTCTTGAAATGGAT
This sequence comes from Phyllotis vaccarum, assembly GCA_033318265.1. Taxonomy (NCBI): domain Eukaryota; kingdom Metazoa; phylum Chordata; class Mammalia; order Rodentia; family Cricetidae; genus Phyllotis; species Phyllotis vaccarum. Next base: position 3,691,686 of record JARWLC010000007.1, read on the forward strand.
GCACATAATGGAATGTGATATGCCACATCACTCCATTACTTTCTTATTGAAGTCAACAAGAAAGATTCAGTATGATGTACTGCAGCACAGACTGTACAGGGTTTTGTTTGATGGTTCTATCTGGTACTTTGACAGTACTTTTGAAAGTAACTTCAATGGTATTTTGAGAAAAGATTAGGGACACTATTTACATAGATTTAAAAAAAAATTAATGAAAGTCAGGAATAGTCTTATAAAACAATAACTAAAAGTAACATGAAGGGTGGGATTGTTCAGTTTCTGCTTCCATTGTAGCCTTTGATGATGGAAACAATTATGGCAAGAAACAAGCAGGGCCGGGCCTTGAGGCAGGAGCCTATGTAGAAGCCATGGAGTTATGTATGGGCCTGAGCCTTATGGCTGGCTCAGCCCGCTTTTTAATAGCACCCAGGACCACTAGCCCATTCACAGTGTGCTGGGCCTTTCCACTTCAATCACTAATTGATAAAATTCTCCGCACTCTTACTTATAGCCTGGTCTTACAAGGGAATTTTCTCTTAAAGGTTCCTTCCTCTCCAATGTCACTAGCAAGTTTCAAGTTCATATACAACCGGCCGGTGCAATGGACCCATCACCAATGGGGCACACAGAATCATCACTTTTCAACGTTACATTTCATTTGTTTTTAAGATTTCACATTGCTGAAAATATCACAGAGTAAAACGTCTTACAAATGTAAAAGTCCTACAGTCCTTACAAATCTGAGCACTTTACATGTTCAGTGCCTTAAAAAAAATAAAAAGTTTTTTTTGAGGACAGTTAGGGTGGTCATCAAGTAGATTACAGGGGAAGGCCAGTTCAGGCACCTTCTCCACTATTGCTCGGAGACTTGGTATTTCTCTAACACCACGTTTCTCCCTGACACCCAAATGGCTCTCCTATCAAGACACCTCCTTTGTTGCTCTCCCTCTGTTCCTCCCACAACTCAACCATTTGATTTTTTTCATATACTGGTCTCATGGCTCCTCATCCTCATCCTCCCACTTAGCTCAGGAAATCTTATCTATTTCTCTCTTCAAAGGGGATTCATGGATGTCTCTCTTATGGTACTCCCTGTTTCTCTCATATAGTTGTAGATTGTAGCCTGGTTATCAAATTTCAGGATGAATTTTTTTAACTGATAAATAATACTTCATTCTATAAGTGTATCATATTTTTTAAAGTCCTTCCTTAATTGGGGGCATTAGGTTGTTTCCAGGTTTGGGATATTACTAATAATACTGCCACAGACATAGTAAAGCAAACATCCTTGTGGTAAGAATATGCATTCTTTGAGTAGACCCAGGAGTGGTATTTCTGGATTCAGAGGTGGATTGATTCCTTCTGAGAAACCACCATACTGATTTTCAAAATGGCTGTACATGTTTACACTCCCACCAGCAATAGAGGAGTGTTCCCCTTGCTCCACATCCTCTCCACCATAGATTGTCATCTATGTTTTTGATCTTAGCTATTTTGACAAGTGTAAGAAGATATCTTAGAGTTGTTCTGATTTGCATTTCCCTGATGGCTAATCATGTTGAGCAGTTCTTTAAGTGTCTTTAGGCCATTTAAAATTCTTCAAATGTTAAGAATTCTCTGTTTAGATCTGTACCTCATCCTTTAATTGGATTATTTGATTTTTGATCTCTAGTTTCTTGAGTTCTTAGAATGATGTTTCGCCCTGGCCTAGTCCCAAGGCCCGGACCTGCCCAATGCTGCTTAGGCTCCCAAAAATGACTCAGATGTTTATATTAATTACATTATGCTTGGCCTATGGCTGAGGCATATTGCTAGCAGGCTCCTAAATCTCATTTCAACCTATTTCCATTAATCTGTCTTGCCACATGGCCTGTGGCCCACCTGTGTTACTTTAATATGTTGATTCTTAGGCGGGTAGATGGCATCTCTTTTGACTCCACCCTCCTTCCTCTATCTATGCTCCAATTTCCTTGCCTACTTCTAAGATACCTACCATAGATCAGTACAGTTCCTTTGTTAACAGCATACAAAAGACATCCCACATCAGAATTCTTCAAATATTTTAGAGATCAGGCCCCAGTCAGATATAGGGCTGGTAAAGGTTTTTTCATTATATGAGCTGCTGTTTGGTCTTATTTACTGTGTCCTTTGCCTTACAGAAGCTTCTCAGTTTTCAGGAGGTCCATTTATTAATTTTGCTCTCAGTTTCTGTACACCAGTGATATATTTAGGAAGTGATCTCCTGTGCCTATGCATTCAAAAATATTATTGACTTTTTTCTTCTATTAGGTTCAATGTAACTGGGTTTATGTTGAGGTTTTTAATCTACTTGGACTTGGAGTTTTGTTCAGGTGATAGATATGGATGTACTTGCATTGTTCAGCATGCTAACATCCAGTTATGCCAGTACCATTTGTTTGAAATGCTTTCTTTTTTCCATTGCATATTTTTGGCTTCTTTGTCAAAATTCAATTGTTTGTCAGTGTGTAGATTTGTGTCAGGGTCCTCAATATTATTCCGTTGATCCATGTATCTCGTTTTATGCCAGTGCCAGGCAGGTTTTTTTATTACTGTAGCTCTATAGTGGAGTTTAAAGTTAGAGATGGTGATGACCCCAGATGTTCTTTTATTGAACAGGTTTGTTTTGGTCATCCTGGGTTTTTGTTTTTCCATATGAAGTTGAGTATTGTTCTTTTGAGGTCTGTAAAGAATTGTGCTGATTTTTTATGGGGATTGCATTGAATCTGTAGATTGCGTTTGGTAATATTGACATTTTTACTGTTGATTCAACCTATTCAAGAACATATGAGACTTTTCCATTTTCTCATATCTTCTTCTGTTTCTTTTTTCAACTTCGTTACATTTTAAAAATTGTTTTAAAAATGCTATGGTTTTCATCCCAATTATTAAATGCATAAACTTAACGTTTAATATTTTTGAAATCAGAATTGCATTATTAGTGTAAGTTCTGAGTAAGAGAATCAGTGTTCTCTTTATAGCAACATTATACTTGTTGACTTTTTGTTAATAGCTAGTGCTTATAAAGTATGCAAGTCTTGCCTCTGTCCTACTTTTTACACATCTCTATAGAACTATTGATCTTTAAGTAAAAAAATAGCTTTTATTCTACTTCAGTGGGGATAGAGTTACAGCTTTCTCTGTTGGAATCTCATTTGTAGCCTCTCTATTATGTGCTCCTGTGATAATTATATGGATGCGTCATGAGAAGCACTTCCCTCTCATGGTTCTTGTTAGTGAACTTCAAGCCTGAAGACAGATCAATAAGTACTATCAAATGCCAAAAGTCATGTCTATTTCCTGAACATTTTGAAACAGAATATAGTAATTATTATTATGACCTGACATGATTGCCATATGGCCTAGCAAGGCTTAGGTGTGGAAGTCCATCCAGTACAGCGTATATGAGAAAGAGAAAGGAAAAATGGCATAAACCATGTCAAATTTTGAGAAATTAGTAATGTTCTGCTTAAGAACACAATGCAGAGATCAGTGTCACATGGGGAATGCAGCCCCAGTAAATATATACTTCTACAGTATAGCTGTGTCCCAGGAAACATCCCAGCAGAGGGAGGAAGAAAGGTTGTTAGAACCAGAATACCAGAAAGTCTGCTGTAAACTGTACCTCCTAAAAATGGCTGCATAAACAAGACTGGAAGAATTGCATTATAAATAGATATTCCTAGGATGGAGGTATTAGAGAAAGGAAACCTGGAGGCTAGAGAAAAAAAGAGGAGAAAGTGGTATGAATAAATTTTCATTAAAATCGCTAAATATAAAATTGGAAAATATGAAATTCTGTACATATAACTAATAACCCACATTTAAAGAAAATAATAAGGGAAATATTTTTAATAATGAAGTAAACAATTTTGCATAAATGAGCTTTTCAAGATTTACACTGATAAGTTATTGGAGTCAATGAACTTAGAGCCTACCGGTGCTGGATCTCTTAGGGTTCTAGACATTGGAAGAAAATATTCTGAAAAATTGTTCAACCAGTTATTGGTAAAAGTTTCTATCTCTGCGATTTATCTTTAATGGTAACAAATAAGATTTTATTTTAAAATATTTTTGAGAACTAATAACATATATTTCTCTCACTAATTATATTAGAAAACAATTTGATACCTCACAAACTTGTCGTTGGCTTTTAACCCATCACCCCTGTAATGTTATATCTTTGTAGTTATCTTCTTTGGAATAACTGCTACCTTTTCGTTTGCATTTTGATTAGCTCTCTCTGCTATGTGGCTTCAATAAGAAGAGAATCATGGGTCTTCGAAATATATGTCTTCCTAATGGCCATGTTTCAGACAACGCTCATAGTTAACCTGTCACAGAGCATCTAAATAACATCCAATGAATGAAACTTCCTGTAATATGACAAGGCTGAAAAGCAGTTTATTCAAGAGGTATATGAGTTTTTATAACAACCGGAGTACAGTGTGAACACTTTCTGTGCTTTATACACAAGGCTTGTGTATAAAAGTATAGTTTTATCGTATAAAACAAGTATAGTTAGCATACTTTTATACTAACAAACCTAGGGCTGTTCTTTCATTGAATGTAACTCCTTTGCTTCATGTACATTTATCTGAACACATACAGCCTTGCAACCACCATGACTGATAGAGCACTTAGAATAAATTATATATATCTTATACACAGTGTTGGGAAGGTCTCCCCAACTTCTGATGTGAGATTTATAGACATTGTGAATGATTTCCTGTTAAATACACTACTGCCATCTCACTGGTCAGCAATATTGTAGGTCATTAAGCATAATCAATGACCAGTCTCTAAGAATCCTAAATTCTGTGAGGTCTGACATTAGTGATGGTGATGCTACAAAACCCATGTGTGTTTAGATGGAGCTTCAAGGTTGCTGTCTTCTAAAATGCAGCTTACACAAATAGCTTCTTTTGAGGACTGACAACACAAACACAAAAGAAACATCTGAATAATAACTCACCATACTGTTCACAGGGAATTTTTATTTTGTTTTGAAATAGAATAAGTAATCATAATGGAAAAAATAGAATCATCACCTTTTCCCCCAAATATTTTGACTTAAATTCAATTTGTCTATCTTCCTGAGAGCAGGTAATATCGTTTTGCCAATGGCTATATTCCCAGAATTCTTCTTTTTCTCCAGTATTTCCCATCTCACAGGAAACATACTGCACTGTCATACATGCCATTGACATCCCTAAAGTAACATTTACTGTAGTGATATATTTTCTATTTAATAAAGACTGGAAAATCAGAGAAACAAACCACAGCCAGTTCTCCCCTAGCCGATTCCTCAGGCTGAAATGGTAGATCCAATATATAGGAATCCTCAGGCTGAATACTTCTACATCCTCACCAGAAATGGAGCTCAGGTGAAGGGCTGAACTTCTGCCTCCTCTTCCTCTGACCAACTATCTCACTTCCTTGTTCAACTTTCCAAGTGCTGGTATTAAAGATGTATGCCATTACTGCCTGGCTCTGATTGGCACTGAACTCACAGTGCTGGAATTAAAGGCATGGGGCACCATTCTCTGACCTTCATGGCTGAATATGGTTTAGCTCTGTCTCCTGATTTCCAGGCAAGTTTTGTTAAGTACACAATATATCAACACATTTTATAAGAATATGTCATAATATTTAAAAACTGAATTTCTATAATAAACACACACACACACACACACTCACTACTAAACTTTGGACCCCAATGATACTACTTTCATTGAAGCAAAAACATGTCCCCTCACAATAAAAGAATATTCTCTGGAAAGACATCAGAATGCATCCTTAAACTTTCGTTGTAAACAACAAAATGCTTATCTATATACATTAAACGCTTAAACCAGAATTTAAAATATTTCATCTTAAGAAGAGTTTATAATCACACAATAAGGAGTTACTCCATTTGAAAAAAATCAAAAAGTATTTAAAACAGATGCCTAATTTCAAAATAGTTCTTGAACAAGAACATGTGGCTACAAGTTTTGCAATGCTACGTTTTAAAACTATCGTGAACTAGAATAGGAATTAGGTTTTCCTAGATATGTTCACCTGAGACCAATATACTGCAGCCACATTTTTTATGGGTCTCTCTTATTTATGACCTTTATGTATTTGAGGTGTAGTCATCTTCTTGGAAGTGATGGCATGTTTCTTCAGAGTTCGTATCATAAAGGGCATCAGTCTTTCACCCTCTCTGTTCTTCCATTCCTATATTTATCTTTCCTTTTAGAAAATTTCTTTACTAATATTCTTACATTTTGAACTTAAATTTTTATTCCAAAGACTAGATTTGAACTATTAAAATGGATTCTATGGAAAGTCTCCTACGTTCAGATTTGTGTAGCTCAAACAATATTGGATGCAGCTTCCAAGGCCTGGCCTTTCAGTAACAAGAGATCCATATTTCAAATATACTACTTGGTTTCTTTTTTGTGTCCATTCAATATGATGGATAGTGAACCTGTGTGGAAGTATTGTGATTTAGTTGTGATTTGCCAAGGCTTTTCATGATAGGAAGGATTGCTGAAGTGTCGCATGTTAATGTAGAAGTCAGTGAATGAGAAACTTTGCTAAATAAAGGTTTCGACTTTGCTTTGCCTCTGGGATTTTTCTGCACAGCATATAATATGCTGATACATTATCTGATGAAACTGCTGTTTGCAATGATACAAATTAATAGAAGGGATTTATCATTTTTATCAAGTAATAGAAACAAGTACCCTCCTGGGAATTAGAACTTATCTTTGAATTAAAGCAATTAAATTCATGCCACTGAACCACACAACCTTAGTCTTGTGAGGTTATTTAAAATTGCTTCTGGTCATATGAAATACATTTTTAATGAGTAGCATAGAGCGATGTAAGTACTTAAGGATATAAAGACTCCACAGTACACATCGTTTCGATTCCTTATTAAAGTATACAGCACATCAGAAGTAATCTTATTATTCAGCTCTGTCAGGAAAGTTTTCCTCCCATTATTATCTAGGGCCCTCTGGAGTGTAGGCTCATGGCATTCTGTGACAAAGTTAAAGGAACACATTGCTTTTCTTGCTTTACTGTTAAGACATATTAATAATCTTGGATATATTTTAATTTATGGATTATATGTACAGGTAATCTTTACTTTATTAAAATATGAATTTATGCATATTTTTATATTAGAATTGTGTCTGTTGACATGCCATAGGAAGAAACTAGTTTACAACTTAATCACTGATTAGGAATAGTACACCCTTATTCCAATTATATTGTTCAAAATTTAGATTAAAAGATCAATGTGGTCTCACATACCATGAAAATGATTGGGTTTATTTATAGTTTCCAAAAGATAATGAGATTATATGTGCAGAGTATTACACAGTAATAGTAACTTTAAATAATTCCATAAAATATGAGCCAAAGATTTTGATTGTTTTGATAGTGTAACATTTTATGTTATGGGATAAATATGAAAATATATTGTCACTATATTCTCGTAGTCCAAGGCCCATCATAAAGCAAAAAATGAACAAATGTTCTCTTTACTGGATTAGTTAAAATAATTTAAAACGAAATCATGCACAACTCTAAAGAATGCAGATAAAATTTATTAGGAAACAGTTTTATATTTTAAAAATATACTTGAATATTATGACTTATGAAATTGCTCAGCCTGGTTTCCCATGAGGTCTGAGGACCTGCGTTGATCACTGGATGCCTTGTGGTGACAAACGAAATGTGCAAAACATGACTCCCTCAACTTGCCTTCTAACCTTCACACATGTTCCATGGCATGTGTACATGCCACGTATGCCAAGGCACACATGTTAGTGTATGCATATACAAATAAATAATTGCCAAAACAAACTTTTAAACTATTTTTGATTGCAAAACTTATACAAGTTAATAAAACAGAATTGATTAATCAGCACATGACCTGGTCCTAAACATCAATAGCAAAAGCATTGAGTCCATTTGATGATTCCATGAGAACATGAATGGAATATTTTCAAATAAGGTTTGCATTCAGACTATTTTTATGTATTTTAAGTTTTATTTAATTTATGTGCTCTCTAGAAATAAAAATCTTTTAACTCATAAATGCTGATAATATTATATATTGAAGAAAATCTTAGAGGAAATTCCATCTTCTAAATGTCACATTCTCAGTCACTAGATAAAATTGTCTTTGAATTTGAATTAGCTAATAAGGTTAAATTGAGAATTTAGTGTTAGGGCCAAAGAAGATTCTAATTGATTTTTACTGTTTACCAATTTTAAGTTCTTTACAATATGTCTTTATCACTCTTCCTACAAAGCGAGACACTTTGGCATCTGTTGATGACCTTTTTTATTGCTTCTGAAGCATGGCTGTGCACTGCAAAACTCTGCATTAACTCACTTCTCACGATACCCAGCGTGCTCACCAGTCTACCAAAGGACTGTGTCCTTTCTTAGGCCTCCTCTGAGAACAGTGAACTGCAACACAAAATCCCAAAGCCACATGATCGTGAGCTAGTAGTTCCCAGTTAGGGCTTGCTACATAGCCAACACTGAGTTATAGGAAGAGATATGATCAAAGTCCCTACCCCAAGCTTTTATAAACCATTTATATAAATTTAGGAAGTATCAGAGCCTAGCAAAGCAATCAGAAAGTTACTAAGTATTTTCATTTGTCTTCAGAAATCCCTTCACTCACAGCCAACCTTGGGCCAGTCTGAATTATATTTCTCAAAAAATCCTAGGGGAAATACCACCATGAGCTAGAAATAATTTTGAGAAAACTAGGTTTTCAGATTTATTTAAAAAGTAATGTGCATTGGATTTTAAAAGTTGCTTTCCATTTCAAAATAGAAATACTGGGGAGATAATCGGCACTAAAAATCTGCAAAAGTACTAACCTAAGAAACAGGAAAGCAGTGTAAAGTACAGTGAAATTATAGACCTGGACAGTGATAATCATCACCTTCCAAGGAAGTCCAGGCAGAGAGGAAGTGAAAATATTTGATAAGCTAAAAAAAAAAAAAAAAAGTCTGAAGTAACCATAGTAGACAGCGTATTGAAGGTTTAAAGTCTTCGAAAAACTCCAGTCCATCAAATGGAAAAATTGTCCTGCGCGACATAGGAAATGTTTCTATTTGATTTCAGTGTTTGATTTCAAATACAGATTCAGGGACAGGAAAATAGTTGGGAGTTATGAAAAGATTCTCAAACATGATTGGGGAACAGAGTTCCCGATTTATGAGGAAGGATTAAGAGGCCTCAGGCGACAGTGAGGTCTCCCAGTTCATGGAAGGCAAAGAACACATTTGATTTTGGCTTGCACATTCATATGGCAGTAAGAACCTGTAATTCAAATTCATATTTCACCATATTTAAAGCAAACTATTTACCTCAGTATATTGATAGTATGCAGAAATTAAGCATACGAAGGAATATAGTAATTGTTGCTTTAAAAATAGATGGAAAAGCTTATGTTTGGGATTCTGACCTTGAAGAATTTGGCTGTGGTGACTTACTGTTCCTGATTAAGGTAACACACAAGCTATGTGAATACTGCCATTCAGCTCATTAATTTTTAGTTTTACCCTATTTTATAGCACATGGATAAATTGAGTTAATTCAGCTTAGAAATGATTTGCCAAAAATACAGCTTAAAATAATTATTATTATGATTAAGCATTATATTTAACTCTGAGATTTCTGTATTCCAAATTTCATAAGGATGGGGCATATGATTTTATTAATGATGAGTTAAGGCTATTCACCAGAAGAAATGTATAACATAATTATGACTTCAGCAAATGTGGAAAACCACTTCTATACCATCTAGGATTTTCCTGAAGCGTCTCATCAGGATGCCCAAGAAAGTCCCTAATGTCTAATGTCTTCTGCCTCAAATTTTCATGTATTTGTTTGAGCTCTCAAGTAGGGGTTTTGAGAAAGCTTTTTAATCCCATAATTCAAATTTCAGTGAGAAATGTTTGTGCCAGGTTAATCAGATACACGTTTGTCCTGTAATAGCTTCATTACCCGTTCCTCCGATGCTGTGGAAGGAGGAATTTCTAAGTGTAAACTCCACGGGGGTAAGCAGTATAGTCCTCTAAGTCTAACAGAAAGAAGGTTAATATGGAGTGGAGGAGTGAAAATTTTGCTATTACTGAGTGAAAATGACAGGCTGGACATCTGAATATGTACAGTAGCATGTTTTAAGCTGTTAAAATACTTCTCTGAATGAACAGAATTTATTTATTTTAAAAAAGCAAATCATGGGAAAATAAAATGTTACCTGTCTTCCTCAGTTTCCACTACAGACCACTTGATTTATGATACACTTATGCTCTGACTCAACACTTTGAAATATCAGTTATTTCAATGACAAGTGCTTCCACAGTTCCTGAGCTACCAGTCAAGGAGATGGTGCCATGCTTGCACATCCGACGTCCTTGTGTTTGCCTTACTGCTTCTTTGCAATCTCTTCATTGTCATGATCACCATTATGAATTATAAGCTTCTTGCCAATAATTTGAATGACCTCAATTTCCTCCACATTCTTCTTTAGTGCATGACATGTTCATTTTCCTTTTTAACATCTTTCACATTTTAGCAAAGTAGTCATTTACAATGCATGCAGAGCTTGGAAGTAAATTAAGTAAATTACTAGGGTAAAAGGCATTTCAAGATGATTGAAAAATGTGCTCATGAACTGCTGCCTGTCTTCTCTCTCACAGTTGGTCTGACAGGAAAGACTTTATAAATGAGATTTTCCAGGTAAATATTAATGTACTATGTGTATTTTCTATTTCAATGAGCCTTTTGTTAATGTTTTTATACTGTTATCTGCATTACAGATAAATCTGAGAAGATTTCCTGACAGATTCACAACACCCAGGAGCTTTTTTTTTTTTTTTTTTTTTTTTTTTTTTTTTTTTTTTTTTTTTTTTTTTTTCCAGTTTTAAGTTAGGATTCCATGGGGGAATGTATGCATGCATCTTTTTTAAGCCTTACTGAGAACATTTTTATTGGTTGTTTACCAAATTTGTCTAGATTTACTTAACTGGTATCTAGATTTGTGCACGTCTCAGAGAGGTTTCAAGGAGCCAATATTATTGTTGGCATGAAAATGAGGATAATGGTTTTGAAGATCATAGCATTGTCATTTAGAGTGTGGTTGCTGGCTATGGCTATATTGGTGTAAACGTTTAATGCCATCTGCAATAGTGTTCTCTAGAGTCACAGAACCGATGGGACAAGTCTCTGTCTTTCTCTGTGTCTCTCTGTCTCTGTCTCTCTGTCTCTGTGTCTCTCTGTCTCTGTCTCTGTCTCTCTCTGTGGGGTGTGTGTGTGAATTTATTAGAATGACTGAAAAGCTGCAGTCCTACAATGGCCAGTTGTGAATGGAAAATCCAAGAATTTAGTAGTTGCTTAGTCCGAAGAGCCTAGGTGTCTCATCTGGTCTGGGAGTCCGGAAGAAACTGATGTGTTGACAAGGTGAGGGCAGGTAGGCAAGGATGAGCAAGCCCTTCCTTCTTCCATTGTCCTTCTATAGTTTTCCAGCAGAAAGTGTGGCCCAGAATAAAGGTGTGTCAACCTTCCTCAAGATCTGGATCACAAGTATGCCCTCCGTTTCTGGTTTATAGTTCATTCCAGATACTGTCAAGTTGACAAGTGAAAATAGCTGGCACAGCATCTTAGAGCATCTACTTTCCTCTTCCTCCTCCTCTTCCTCTTCCTCCTCCTCTTCCTCCTCCCCCTCTTTCTTCTTCTTCAAGTTTGCTTGGTAAAACTAATTAAATGTTGAATTTTTTCATTCAGTATTTTGGGGGTGTCATTCTGGGTAACTTTAATTTGAATAACTATCTATAATGCAGAGTTGGACACAGTAAGAAAGAAAAATGATTCTTGAAGAATTGCAATGGAACAATATGGAGAACTTAGCATTAAATATTTAAATTTGTACAGGTGACCAAGCGGACCCACCGTTTTTTTGTTGTTAATTTATATTAAGATTTCTGAAAACTTTGATTGCTTGCATTTCAATATACATATGTGTATATACAATATTAGTAACAATTATATAAAATGTGCTGGTCTACAGAGCTGTTTCTAAAAATTAATATACTTGTATAAATATTTTATTCACTATTTGCTAGTCAGTGTTTTAGAATAGCTCTCTGAAAGCATATGCAGAACAAGAAATAATGTGAGTAACGGAAGGGGAGTCTCCCCGAATGGCATCTGAGTGGCATAATGTATAGTCAACTATCCCTGGGTCTTAGACGTTAGTTTAAATAACACATGGAATTTCTGGCTTATACATTTTATTTGGTACCTCTAAATTTCCTCCAAAAAGAGCTTTATTGTAGACCTGAAATGTGCATCTGATTCTCACTATGCATTGTCTCACTTTTTCTACAGCATGACATTATTTTACCCAATACTGCAATACTTATGACTGATTCACATAGAATCTAGGTAACCTCTCCAAGTTTGTCAGCTGCTGGGGACAACTTGTAGTTACAGATATGGAAAAGCAAGAGGGGTCCAAGAATAAACTGAAAATTATACCATTCAGCTCTGGTCCAATGCTATAGGTGTCAAAGGCCTAATCACAGTGATTTTGTTAGGATTATACTTTGAGCATAGGGTGTATATGAAAGGAGTAGTTTTATGTGGCTGTGATCCAGAGTCTGGAGGATAAAATTCCTAGGATGTATTTTAAAAAATGATCAATCTCGTTCTAAAGCTGCAACAGTTATGATGATTCACTAAATAAAACTTCATGTGATTATAAAATACCTATGTAAATGTTTCATTAACTATTCACACATTTCAATATGCAGGAAAAGGCATCCCATAGTTCACAGTAAAAATTATAAAGTTCCTGGAAGTGAAACTAAGGCTAACTAACAACTTTAACTTGATGTGTTAAAAATTGGCTACAGGGATTTTCTTTGTCTAGATTCTTTAGCAATTAAATGAAATTGTAGGCTGTTAACAAAAGTTTTTATCATCTAAATATGCTTAGCCACAGAAATGTCTTAGAAAGTTGACCTCTTAACCATTCATCATACATGAAGCAAAATGTTAAATATAAAGTTTGTAATGCACTCATATTGTGGTGGTATGGAGGTGATGGAAACTCACCATGGAAACAGCCCTCTGGTAATATCTGTGAGAGTGGTTCTAGATTGAGTGACAGGATATGAAGATCCACCCTAAACCTGGATGGTGGCCTTTCCTTTGTTAGGTTTCTTAACTGGAGGAAAAAGAGAAAGGATATTGAGCAGAAAGTGTCTCTCTGCTTCCTTTACAGATACAATGTCACACCAGCTGTCTGAAGCCATGGCTGTCCTTACTTCCCCATCCTTATGGACAAGACTTTTAAGCTGTGAGTTGAAACAAAAACTCACTTCTGAAGCTGTTGGTATTTTTTTCAAATACATTCTCACTGTATCAAGAAAAGTAATAGATATGAGCTTTACACATTTCCTACTTTGTCTCCTTGTTATTGGGCTATGGCATCATCCTGATGAAAGTACAAACAAATTTCTACCACATGTGTACCATCTATATCAGACAAAGAGTGGATTTATTTATACAAAAGTCTTATTGAGACAAAGCAAGTGTCTCTTAGCACAGGATCAAGGCTTTGTGACTTTACAATGAGAAAAAACTTTATATAAGTTTATACAGATGAAAACACATATTTTATATACTTACTATATTTATATTTATGTCAATTAGAACTTGAATAGAATATCCTGTAGATAATTATTAGGTTCATTTGATAGGAAGTGTCATTTAATTCTCAGACTTCAGTCTATTTTGTGTTCTTTATTTCTGTTACTTAAGTTTGCCGCATCAAAGTTTGGCACATGTGTACTTAGTGTTGTGATCTATTCCTTATTAGTTGATTCCTTGATTAGAATGAAATACTCCTCACTGTTGTTTAGTTTTAGTTTGAAGTGTGTCACATCAGAAACTAAAATAGAAAGGTCTATTTGCTTCTGGCATCCATGGGTTTTTTCTACCCTTTCTTTTTCAAGTGGTGTCTATGTTTGAGTTTCTTGTGAACAGCAGATAGATGGATTTTGTTTCTTAATCAATTCAGCTGGCCTTGGTTATTTAACTGGACAGTTGAAACCATTAATGTTTAGAGTTTTGTTAGAACGTGAGGAAAGACTGAACCATCTCTTCTATCTTCAGGTCTTGTATCTTCTGCGTGGTTCACTCTGCTATAAGGATTCCCGAGGCTTTCCAAGCTGTTTCGGTGGTTTTCAATTGTATGTTCATTTTAGCTGTGTTCTCAATGTTTCCGTACCTTTTATAATTATAAACTGTATTTTTCCTTCTTTGAGTAGTTGGTATCACATATTAAACTTTAAGATTTCTTCCTGTTTTAAATACTTAGATTTCTTCCTATTGGGTGATGCACATATCTGTATTTTCATAAATGTTTTAAGTTCTATCATAAGTAACTAATTCAAAAGTAATTTGATAAATGAAGGTATTGGTTTTTATCTATTTTTAGACAAGAGAAGTCATTAGGCTAGAGCTAATTTGTCCCACTAATTATATAGTACTCTTTCGGTAATTTTCCAGTGACATTAATTATGTGATATTTCATTATGGTTGGAACAAAACCTATGGATATGACCTTATCTCTGTAGACATTTCTATTGTATTTTTTCTTAGTTTATATACTCACAGGACTATGCTTTGCTCCTGATATGGGCTTGAAAGGGACCCAGAAGATCACCAAGGATGCCATTCTCTTTGAACTCTATCTGTCATGGCCTCCACACTCTCAGATGCTCATATTAAACTCAGGAATTCAGCAGAATTATGGAATTCTTCCAAGACTTTATGCTAATTACTACAAGGAGTAGCTAGCCTTTCCTTCAGAATGTTTGTTTTATATCTAAAAAATCTGGACACATATTTTTAGTTTTGTCTTGAAAAGTAAATCACTGTATCACATTGTTTTAGCTAGAGAAATAACTATTATGGTTAAAGAGTGTCATTTCATAGTTTTTCTATTTTTACTTATAAAAATATACAATGTAAATGTTTTGACATTGGTGAATTTGAAATATGAGATAGACAAAGGCTTTCATGTGATTCTTAATTATTTTTGTCTTTAATTCTATATTTCCAAAACTCATGAACATATCATATGTAACTTTTTCATGGTTACTATCTTTTGTATATTGTTTAACTTTTATTTCATGTTTCACTGTTATTTATTATTTTATTTTTTAGGTAATTTGATTATTAACTGTTGATCATAATTTTAATGCTGAAATAGATGCATTTATGTATGTGAGTATGAGATTTGTGGAAGTAACATGGCATTTAAATGCTGTGATCAAAAATCATTAAAAGCTATATATTTGTTATATAGCTCTATATCATGCAATTTTTTTATTTAGTTAACTAAATTTTTCATATTAATATCGTTTCTTTCATGCCCTTGTTAAATATTTGGGGCTTAAAGAACATAAATTTATGACATAAAATCCTAATTTCTAATATTGATTAGTCATTAATACAAACTGACAATTTTTGATGTCACATATCTCAAAGTTAAATAGATAATATTTCAAAGACTATCTTTTGTGTGAAATTGAAAAGAATAGGTATAATATGCCAGCTAGTTGTTAGAGCCTTACATGCATTTGGAGTTATTTATTGATGTCACACACATAAATACATGTACATGTTGCCTCACCTGGTAATTATAGTTTGTGAAACAATGTAGAGTAGTATTTCTCTCTTCCAGAAATATGCATTAGGGCTGTGTCCATATCTCAGCTGACACTGCATCAACTAAACTTAGTTATGCATCAGATATCTAATTTTCATTTATCATTTAAGATAGCTAGTTAAAAGTTATAGAAATATCTCAAGTTGCTTAGTCAAATTGTAATTTTAATGCACATTTGATGATAAAATACTGTGAGCCCATGATGGGGTGAGCTCTGGGGAGCTCACTGAATCAAGAATAGCCACTGGAGATCCATCCAGAAGGGAGCTATGCCCTCTCGAGGTAGGCGGCTTTTGACTATCATATGTGTGTGGAGCCAATAGATGTGAGATCAGACTGTGTTCCTGGTCATGGGCTGGTATTGGAATCCATTACCTGTAGAACATTGACTTTGGGATGAGTGAATCTGATTGCCTGGAGTGGATATGCTGTGCTGGGCTGGACCACCTTGGGACTCCTTGCCCTTTTGGGGAAGAGGATGGGTGGATGGGGAAGAGCAAAGCTGGGGGCAGACTGGGAGGCATTGGGAGGGAGGAGTCTGAGGGCTGGCTGGGATGAATAGGGAGGGGGAGGGGAGGGGGAGCAGGGGGATACATTGATGGAGACGACGTTTTTAATGAAAATAAAATTAAAAATTGCTGTGAGCTGACTATAAAACTCAGCTCTGGTTTTGTAAGTAGAGCTGAGAAAGTGCAGCTCTCTTAAAGTTGAGCTTTGGATAAGGTACAGTAGGCCTTACATTCATTTATTTCAGCATTAAAATTACAATCAACAGTTAATAACCAGTTAACTGAAGAGCAGCCTGAAAACTGCTCTCTAACAGCAATTTCTCCTTATTTAACCGGAAACCTTCAACTTTTTCCAGCTCTCGTAGGGGACAGAGTTACACTTGTGAAATACGCTGAGTATGGTCTTTGTCTAATAGTTCTAAATTCTTTCATGAAGTTGGCAAACAAGACATGAAAATCATGCTGAACAACTTTATTAGACTATAACAGCACCTGGTGAGAAGCTAAACAATGATAAGTCATTGTGAAATGAAATTCCCCTGCTCGGTCCACCATGGACAGCGTATGTATTAGATTGTAAATTCTAATGCTGTTTAATAGAGGCCTAAAGCTCATTTCACTCAGCACCTTCCGTAAGAAAACACAGTTGATTTAGACTACTGTTTCTTCTAAAAGGAAGTTTCCCAGGAAGAATGAATTTCTATTTGAATCAGAACATCTATCATAGTTTAAAAAGAATTCCAGAAATGACAGTAACCTTATTTAGATAAGGTGACATATTACAGCTTCCCTGCCCATTCCCTTTTCTCCTGCAGTGAGATCTATAAGGAGACAAAATTACTCTATCAGATCAAGTAAGTGTCAAAGTCATAGCTCATCTTACAAGTTTTACATTTTGTATCTCCTTGAATTCATCTCTCAGCTGTGTGGAGGACATTTCAAGTGGATTTCTGGTTTCTCATGGTTACATTGAGTGATAATGCTGACTGAAATTATTTTTTGGAGAGAGGTTATTGTCAAGACTTGTAGAGCCTTGGAAATGCAGTTACAGACTGTTAAGAATTGGATTTGAAATGAATGAAATATCTCAGAATGTCAGTGTTCACTATTTAAACTACATTTTAAGTCTTCCTGGAGTTCTAATACACAATGAATTTCATACGCAGCCTGGGACCCCCAATCCAGCTTCTGATTCCTTCTACTTGGCCTACACTTGTGAGAAAACCTTCACGTTCAATGAAAGGAACGGAAACCCAGTGATCTTTTCTCTCCTTATTCTTTGTGTAATTATTCAAGCAGATGTGAACATAGACATTGAGAGTGATTCTTAGTCAAATAACCTTTTGACTATCTTCAGTTAGAATGTAAAGGAAGTCAATGCTATGGAAATTACAGAAGGAACAACTACATAAATATACCAGTCTGTTTTAGTATGACTTTCGGTTTATGTGATAAAACAGTGTAAGTGAACAGGTTTGCTGTTATATATCCTAGGTCTCACGAAGAGTCTAGAGGTGGGTGCCTAGAGTGGGGAACTGGAGCCTAGACTGTAAAGGAAACTGCCAGCTGACTTGCTGCCCATGGCTTGTTCTGAATGCTTTCTTATACAACAGAGGGAAGCCTGCTGGGGGGAAGCAGCACTCATTATGAGCAGGGCTTTCTTACATCAGCCATCAGTTAAGAAAGTCCCCCCCCCCACTTGTCTACAGGCTGGTCTGACAGAGGCAATTCAACAGGCAATGTGTCTAGGTTTAGTCTTGTTGACAGAATCCACAAACTCACCATCTTTCCATCTTGATCCAGTGGTTGTGTATATAATCTATAACAGTTTGGCAAAGCAACATGCTGCTTCCCAGAGGGCTGTGTCATGGGACCGCCTCTTCCTAATATAAACTCATCTAATGACCTCTGTTGGAAGCTATTGGTGGACTTTAAATATGTGTAGGCATTACACACAGCACACTACCAAATGAAGAAAGATAAGACCTCTACACAATATTTAGTGGATAATATCTTATACCACTGGTAATGAATATATATTTGTAAACAAAAGGAAATAAGCCCCAAATGAAAAGAACTATCAATCGCTAATTTCCAGATTTATATCTTAATCTATTTCAAATATCATTCCTATTCACTCATTTTTTTTTGTTTTAACAGCTAAAAATTTATTTCTTTGATCTTGAAGACTAATCAGTTAGCGAAGTAAAATAAAATAAGTGCTTTGAAAAGATTTAAAATAAAATCTTCCTGTGAGGTCTGCACTTCATGGGAGATAAAATACTCTTCCAGATAGAGAGAACTTGAATTTGGCAATGAGTTAATTTGTTTCCAATAATCTGGATTAATTGGTTATTTTTTTTCAAGTTTGGAAGCAGACATGCTGTGCAGCTCAGGGTACACACATCCTTCCATCCTTTACTAAGGTTTGAGCCACTTCACCTGTGATTTGATTAAGATACTTTAATTTTTTTCCCTTTGATGTAATCTGACTTACTGCTGTTTATGAAGCTCATTCTTGGCTAATTCATTTACTACTAACTGAGGGGCAGATCTCATTTAAAAACTAGTTATATTTATGAGACCTCTGCTTTTCCCATTCACTTTATTCTTTACTGGGTATACTAAGTATAAATGAAAGAAATCATGCTGATTTCACTTTATTAGATGAGATACATTATTTCTATGCTTGGAATTTTATCTTTAATAATTATGTGTTTAGTCCTAGGGGGATTCATGGTCATGTTACAGCTCTAATGATTTTAAGCATATTCAGGTTTTTCTGTTTAGAACAATGCCTTTATTCTCATATTCTATACCGATCACATGGTTTACTATCACTACATACTAAACAAATTTTGATCTTTATATCTGACATGAAAAACAGACATTATAAACACATTTATTTAATATTAGTTATGTGTCTCTGAGCTGAGAAGGGGAAAGATGACGTGGGTATGGAAAGGGATCAATTGAATAAAAAATGACATGAAATAGGTATTCTATTCTGAGATGTTTAATATTCTTCACCTGGGTTAGGAATGCTTACTGTGTGTACAGCCTTTGCGAAATGAGAGCTCCGTGGATTTTAACCAAGTCTCTGCAATGTACAGACACACATTCTTCGTTATTTTCTTACCGGGATGAATGCGCATTATTGTCAGTCTCCTTGTTTGAAGTAGTTTCTATCCATTGCAATACTTATTCATACTAGGTATTTACTAAATTAACAATAAATAAATACTAATCGTGCTATCATAGGTTAGATGATGAAAGAAGTATTAAATCTGCAAATTTTCTTTCCAAAACACCATTTTGTG
Source organism: Phyllotis vaccarum (assembly GCA_033318265.1). Lineage (NCBI taxonomy): Eukaryota > Metazoa > Chordata > Mammalia > Rodentia > Cricetidae > Phyllotis > Phyllotis vaccarum. The sequence goes on from JARWLC010000007.1 coordinate 3,711,299, forward strand.
TTAACTCACATATATTTTGTAATAATGAAATGAAAAGTACCCCTCATTGGCTCACAGGTCAATGGTTTCAGACACTTTAATTTCTAATTCACAGACAAGGGGACAGATTTTAAAGAAACCTGGTTTTTGTTCTATCTTGACCTTTCTTCCTGCCCTGATGAAATATAAAAAAGCCTCTACCACATGCTCTACTATCCTCATGACTGAAATTATGAGCTCAGATTAAATTTTCTTCAAAATGCTTCAGTGACAGCGATAAAGTGACCAACCCACGAAACCATGAGTGAATAATTTCTATGCACTAGCACTGTTTCTGAAACTCTTTCACTATGAGAACTTAGCACAATGGGACGACTTTGGGGATTTTTGTTTATTGATAGATGATAGATTAATGAACAGCTAGTCACAGAAATGGTAATTTAAAAATAAATGCAAATTAAAAGGGGTTCGTGCAAATATGCCATGTGTATGTATAAGTAAACGTTTGGAAAGGGATCCCTTGAAATATTCCTTAGGAGTTAGAAGGTAGTGAATTAGCTTAAGCTGAGCTTCATCATACCTTAGCTAGGAAATAAAGTAGAGTAAGGTTCTGGCACATTATTTATTGGTTTTCTTCCAGTTCTGACTATCAAACACTGGATCTCTCATATGCCAGACAAATGTTTATAATTGGGCTCTTTGCCTAATGCAAACATTTTTTAGTGTGAAATGACTTGATTATATGGCTATTTGAAATTTAGCCATTATATAGATATAATTCTAAGAACTTCTAACATTTAACTATTCACAAGATAATAAAACTGTTATATCTTGATTTGTTATTAAAAATAAATTACTTATAAAGCAATTATCTTTAAGACAGGATTAAAACCAATGAGTTCAATAACAGTGATGCTATTTACCTTTCAAAATGTAAGAATAGTAGGGGATGGACAGAGCTAGGCTACTGTCTACAAGAAGGACTCAGAAGATGAACACCACTGTGAAGCATCTCGAGAGCTGTGATCAGACTTTTACATTACGATTTCCATGGTGCATGCATTATTTCTCTCTTTCTTGCTAACACTGGTGAAGTTTTAGTTTCATTACTCCGGCTTATCCACTGTAGGCAGCAATGCAGAGTAGAATTAAGTGTTGCCACCAGGCAAGGGTAGTGAGGAATAGAGACTCTTGATTCAAATGCTTGAGGGGTTGAATATGCATTTAGAAAATTCAGTGAACTTGGAAGTGAATCTTTAAGAGTCTGAAAGTTATTCAGCACAGGTTGAGACTTATTGAGTGTTCTTTATCTACGAGACTCTTCTAAAATGATTTCAGAAAACTTATCCTTAAAAAAAATTACATGATAGAAATTATTGTTTTAGTTTGCTTAGTTTGATGAAATTGTTTTGTTTCCCTGGAACAGAAATAGGTAGAAAGGATTATGTCAAAGTAAAAAACCCAGTACAACAGAGGAAATATAAACATAGTATAAACAAAATCTACATAATTGGGGAAAATGTTTATAAACTATATACCTAAAAGATATCATTATCTGATATTCACAAAGCCTGAGCTGGAATAAAACCTCACTAACAAAAATTTCAGACTTACTTAGGAAAACAATACAAATATTCTAACTTAAATGACATTTTTCAAAAATATATGTAAGTGAATAAGAGGTCTGTAGATTTTATCAGCCTGACTAATCTACAAGGAGGTGGCTCATAATCACACTCTGACATTGCATCACTCCAGTAACAGTTCTATAAAAAAAATGCAAATGATAGCAGTTTTCGATAATGTAGATGTGGGGGAGTTTTCTTATGTTTTTGTTGAGAACTTCAATTATTACTGTTGTTTCAGAACACAATATTGAAGTTCCTCAAAACTTGGAAGGAAAGAGATGACACGAGGCAGCAATTCCATGCATATGTATTCATGGAAATGAAATCAGTATAAAGAGACATCTGTCTTCTCACTTGTAGGAAATTGAAGCAGTAGCAGCTAATAATGAAGAAAGGAACCAGGCACATATGCACAGTGCACTTGTTTTCAGATCTAAAGTCGCACGCTCATCATCACAAAGGGATGAAGATGAAATAATGGAGATCCAGAAATTTCCAAGTTAGTGTTATAGAGATTGCAACCACACGGTGGGTACAGGAAGCTGGGGTTGTAAGAAGGAAACAAGAGTGTGGAAAGATGGATTAAAGGGTACTGGTGTATACTTAGATATGGGTGGTATGTCCTGATATGCTAATGCACATGAGGATGGTGTATTAATAACATAGGATTCATTTTAAAGAGTTAAAATAATGATTTTAATATAAAGTAATGAAAAATATAAGGTCAGTGCTAAAAGTGGTAAGACTGCATGTACTGTATTGAAGCCTCATTAGCCTATCACAGGTATGCACAGTTCTTTGCTATTGCCACTAAAATATACTGAAATTTTAAATGGTAAAAGTTACAGATGAAGATGTCATTTTCTTTATAAAATTTATTTTTAAAGTCTATAGCTAATCATATTTTATAATTATGAAATCTTAAATCATTGAAATCACCTAGGATGTGTTTTATGATGTATGAAATGTGATAGTGATTTCTAGCAATGAACTGTCTTAATACGTATTAGTCTGGCTAGTGCTAAGCTCGGTATCCCTCCATTTGCAGAAAGGTGGGCGGCATCTGCATTCTCTTCTGTTGGTTCTCTGTCTTCTTGTCAACATCTCAACCAATGCAATGCAGAAGACATGAGCTCCATTGTCTTTTGAAGCCAAGGTGAAAATGTCATGTCGCTTTCACTAGGGCCTCCGCTATCTGGAAGCACTGCCAATGGTGTAAGAACTCTTAGTCATGAGATCCTTATACAGATGACTATCGGGGAAGTTTGTTTCAATTCACAGAATCCCAGTGTATTTGATCTATTCTGTTATGCTCTATACACCATTCAGTGCACCCAATAGTCACTTTATTAGCAAAAGAAAAAAAATGAAAATAATTTCAAATAGTTAGACATGTTCTCTTTCAAAAAGTGAGAAAGTTGGCTTTTGTAAAACATTCTCAAATATCATACTGAATATATGATTATGCTGGGTGGATCAAAGCATCCTTTTAGTTAGTAACACATGCTTTTAAAGATATTTCATCTTATGACAAATCTCTTTATTCTTATGACAATTTTCACTTTATGTTTCTCATACACACCTCTCACAATGAATTACAGTTTAACTGCATTATAATTTTGCAGTTTACTCTTTTGAGCGTTTTCTGATGTATCCCACATTAAACTATGAAAGATCCACATTTCTATTTCATGTTATACTATGTATGATAATAAATTTTTTATTAGAAAATACAATGAAAGAGGGAGGGAAATGAAAATTTACACAAGAAAAATATCACTTAGGTCAGTGGATATAATTAAATTTAAATGTAAAGAATCTAAGATGAACAAAACTAACATACATACCCTTCCTTACATTTCAGGGTTGTTTTACTGACCTTGCATAGTACTATTTGGGAAACCAACTTAATATCACCCTGTAATTTGCACTAATAACTTTGTAAACATTGTTTTTACCAAAACTGCTGACAGTTTATAAAATAATTTTTCTATGTGATTTAAATATTTGTGTAAGCATTTAGTATTCTTGAATGTATTCTATCACATTTTTTGATTTTTTAAAACATTGACACATTTATACATTTATAATAATAACTTTCTTGAAATATAGAACATTCACAAGGATTATCCCACAAAGATAAATATGCTCTTTATACAAAAAGAATAATTAGACAGCATAGACGGTGTCACTAACTATCTGTACCAGAACATTTCATCCACCCCATGCCAAGATCTGGTTAGTAGCTTTTCAGAGTTTCATGCAGCAATACAGATAAGTTATCCCACCACTAAAACATCACAGGCAAACTTTACATTACTATGACTAGTTACAAAAACTTAAAAATCTCCATATTGAATAATACAAACTACATACAGTTTAAAAAAAAAGATAACTATAGAAAATTTTAAGAACATTTGAATGATATCCAGAAACTTGAGTAAAGGTGGTTGCAAGATTGAGTCTGTGCATTTGGAATAGTGAGACTCCTCTGGATGATGTTACAGTGAGTGTCTGTATAAACCTATATTGTGTGAGCATTCATAATCATGTCATATACAAGATGGTGATGATGGAGAAGCTTGGGAGGGCATATTGAAGCATGTAGACTATATGAGCTTCCACCAGAACTTTCTGCTAATATTTCTAAACACATGCGACTTGGAAAAATATAAACATATTAAATTGCTCATGATTTTACAACTTCCTTACTGGGAATCTGGCCATACCTTTGATGTCCTTTACCACACGTGTCTGTTATTATTCTGATTTGGATACCTGTTAAAGAAGAACGTATTCAAACATTCATTCCTGCTCAAGGTAGAGCGTGTTTCTCCAGGAGAGTGTGAGCACCAGTCCAGTTAGCTCTCTGATTGCTGTTTGCTGGAGAACCCTAGGCACTCGGAGTTCGAGTTATCAACTTGTTAGGAACTTGTTTGACCGCTCACTTGTAATAATGAGAATGAACAAGAGTTACCTAATTAAAGGGACAGTGACACTCCATGGCCATTGTCATCTTTTACAGCTACAAGGGAGGCTTATATAAGAGAAACACATTCCCAAAGACGAAGCTCGGAAGCCTAGGAGGAAAGAAGTCTCACTGTTGATCTGTGAGCCTTGGTGACCCTGTGCAGATGCCTTTTCATTAGTTTCAATATAACTAAGTTATTTCTAAATATGTAGAAAAATAGACTAGAGTATGTTTTTATGTCTTGAGAAGAAATTGTACAAAATATTCAGGTCATATGAATAGTCTTCTTTCTCTGCGGCATTATGCTCTCAATTCTGTCTTCCTAACGCAGAAATTTGATTCGTCTGCTAATCCACTCTAGTGTGAAAAGCCAAAGGCTGCTCTAATCCCCAGTTTTGATTTAGTGACTGTGACTCATCTCTCAAGCTTGCTCACTTGATCACTCCCTGCTGCAAAGTTTCAAATTTACCAACAGAAAGAAAGAAGCCGTGAAGCTTTCAGCCTTTCGTTAACATTATTTTTCCTTCTCTCACAAAACAACAGCTTCTTAAAAATGTCCACTTCTTATTCTGAATATATTATGCTATATAATTGAGGATTTGGACACACAGTATAAATGGACAAGTTCTTGCTGTTATTCAATGCTATATTGGGTCACATATCTGGATGGCCTCTGGGGCTTCATGTTCTAGGAAGGAAGATGGGAAGACAGAGTATGGGTTGCCATCATGTGATTCCTGCAGGGGGCTCTGAACACCTGCTGTGCTGAAGAGGAGGTCCTTGTCTTTTGGTCATCTCAGAGAGCATGGAGTTCTGCCAACACCTTGTAGTTGTCCTTGTAAGACATATTTCAGATTCAAGAATTTACTGTACTGTGATATTTAAATTTTTAAAACTGTGGTAATTGTTACAGGAACAGCAGAAAGTTTGTAGTCTCTCTGAGAGCTTGTCAGTTCACCCTTTGGTTTTCTGACACTAACTTCTTTCTTCTCTTGCAAATAATTTATCCCTTCAATACTTGATCCCTGGAATTTATTTTCTCATTTTATTTACCTATGATATATAAATAGATACTTCACTAAGTGACCCCACAGACAGCAGGTTACATCCAGAAACTCTAAGAATCAGGCAGCTCTGTGATAGGCATGACCAGCCATTAATAGTAATCTTATACTTCCCAGAAAATTGGCATATCACTCAGAAAGTTTTCAAAACCAGTCACCTCCCCAACCCAAGTAAAAAAATCACTGACCAAAAAATACAGTTTTACAGAGCTGGATCGAGAAAGCTACAAAACAAGAATTATGTAAAGTAGTGTATATGGTTCAGGGCCTTAAAAACTGGCAACAGAATTTAATTCAAAAATAATGTAAATAATGAGCCAGAACATCTTCATGTTTAGTTTTTAATGTGTATAAAGTTTTTTTTAATCATTTTATTCTGTTTTTAGTTACATAACACTGCTAAATTATAAACCTCGTGTGAAAAAAGTAATCTAAAACACTAAATGATTGCTATGTATATTTCAATTTTTAAAAATAATGTAATCAGCGGAAATGTGCGGTAAGTATAAAAAAAGATAACTTTATCTTTAAACTAATTATATAAAAAAATCTAACTAGGAAATTAGTGATCATTGTTTGATATATATACATATATATATATATAATATCAAAGTAGTAAATTTGAATAATAACAACATATATTCTTGTAGAACTTGTTAATAGAAAATTGAGTATAATTGAGCATAAGTGAGTATAGTACATTATTAGTAGCCATGGGGTGAAGATGGCTGTATCCAAAGTTAAACACAAATAAATTACAGAAGGTTCAATATGAAAAAGTTAGGATCTGAAGCACACTCTATTTATAAAGTGCTGAAACGTGCCGGGAATTTCAGAAGTAAGTATCCAGTAGTCATGGAAATTTTTAAAATATTATTCTCCACTTAGAGTCACATTCACCACATTTGTTGTCAATTGTTTGAGTCACACTCAAGAATGTCTCAAAAATGTTTTTCTCAACTGAGAAAAAACATCTTCCGTTATTTATCCTGCAAGAACATGTAAAGATTTTACATACCTAGAAACAAAAACAAAGAATAAGTTTCATAATTTTATTAGCAATGTTCAACTAAAAGTATGATAAAAGGCTGTAATCTAGCTATTAATAGAAGCCTCTGTTAGATATTACTTTTTCACACCTCACCTTAAAATTAATACATAAAACATATGTCATGTGTCTGCATAGCTACACAAAACATGTGAAGGAGTGCATCCCTTTCATGTACATTTATATTTATCTAAAATCACACGTTAACATGATTGAATGGCCAAATCAGAATTCTGTCGGGGCATACATTTTTTACACTGTAGTTCTTTAATAATTTTTCACATGAACCACCTCATTTGTGTCTCAGTGAATTCTGTCGCCCAGAAAGTACATTATTTACATTAATGTGAAATTCCTTCCTGAGCCTGCTCATTTTATTCTAAGAGGCATTTACTATTGATACAGTTAACATCAGCTGTCATTCACATTGACAGTCTTCCTGCTAACATCATTGTTATCAGTTTTAGAAAAATTATAGAGATTTTTTTTCCCCTACAAGATTATGGGTAAAGCTACTTTACTTCTAATTCCACCTGAACATGTGGTAATGATCTCAAGTGCCATTGTATTAGCATTGAGGTTCAGTTTAGAAATAAGAATTGCTCTATATGAGCTGTTGTTGCTTGGCAACATCTGAAGAAAACTGTTAGAAGTAGTAAAAACACAAAGTGGAGCATTGTGTGGTAAGAAGCCCTTCATTTTCTATTGTTTTCATCAGCATGCAATACAGTTGGCATTTATGAAATAATTTGAAAATCTGGGAACTAAAGTTCTGATCATTAGATAACAACAGGGTTTGTTTTTACATAATGAGACACAAAGAGAATGTGCTTCTCATTTTTATTTAGACAATTTTCATATGTTAAAATAATATAAACCTTAATCTCACAAATCAAACTCTAAGGAAATGTTATTTGTCCTGATATTTGAAAAATTTAATAGCCATAATCGTCTGTATGCTGTTACACAAGAAAATAAAATGATACTAGAAGTATCCTTTCAACAATGATTAAATCATTAGAAGTGGAAGGCTGTAAGGAATCTTGAAAGCTGAAGTAACTCATCTGTTTGCTCCAGTAAGATATTGATTGTCTTCAGATAAACTTTGAGCTCTGTCCATGACAAAAAAAAAAAAAAAAAAAAAAAAAAACAAACAAAAAAAAACCACATAATCATGTGTAAAGATTTCTCTAATAATGTGCCACAGTGTTGTTTGGACTGGTTTCTCAACTTCTGGTGTTAAACGATCATCTGGTCTTGGATTACAGGACTAAGCCATTTTACCCAATCTTCACTAGCCCAGTTTTAAACCGTAGATACAACTAATTAAATCTCATAATACCTTACTGCTGATGTGAGATTTCATCTTATGTACTCATTAATGTTTAGTATATGATGTTTTGTATTTACCTTGGAAGCAAAGAAAGGGTTTCATTGAAAAGAAGATATTTGAAATATCGTGTGGCAATGAAAATTTACACTCTCATTTCTTCTTCTCCTTCTTACTCTACCAGACAACATCACTAGATTCCACTGAAGTCAGCTGTAGTCAAATGATTAGTAATTTAAAACACAGCAGAGCCAGCCTGTTTATATGACTCCAGAAATAGCCCATAGACGTAGGCATTGTCTTTTGGATTTATTTTTGAGACTAAACTCCCTGTGTTCCTGTGATCATTGCACTTTGTCTGGTAAAAGTTTTCTATGATGGTCTTCTTTTGTTGTAGAAAAAAAGCTTTTTTTTTAAATTTTTTTTGAGGAGGAGGAGGAGGAGGAGGAAGACCTAATGTAGTTAGTATTGCTGGTCTAGTAAAATAAGAGTTTTAGGCTTCTCTTATAAGGTCTTTCTATGCCTAAGTTGTTGGCTAGCATTCTGATGCCAGGAACACTTCCCTCCTGTTGAGTGTTTCTTGAGTCATATGATGCTTAATACCAACATCTATGTTGCTGTGACAGTCATTTTATGGTTCATAGGAGTCAAGGGTGGATAGCCCTATTGACTATTTTTTCCTTTGGCAGCTTACATGGGGCTTTCTCATATTACAGAAGCTAGACTGGAAGAAGGGGATTTGGGGGTCAGGTAGAGCAAGACTAGTCACAGTATTACGTTTTAAGTGTGCAGTGTCTTCAGCAATAGGAACTTAGTTTCAGCCTCTGTGAAGCAATTAAGGATAACACCAATAGCTTGTTTAGTTTTGAGAGTCACTTGGACAAACCTGTTCAACAACTGGAATGGGGAATTCTCATTTTTAGTGTTGGGGAACTTATAATATTTTATATCTTTTGTGTGGAACATTGTCAGCCCAAGTGACTTAAATATATCACACACACCCCCACCTGCCCTCACCCCCCCCACAAAGAGAGATACACATATGCATTCCATATAATTTTATATAAACATAATATAATATTCCTGGAGGAATATTGTTTCCTCCTTTCCCTTTGGCATTGACCTCCCTCCTACCTCTGAACTAGAGTGCACTCTCCATTTTTTCCTATCATGCCAATCTTTGTCTTGGTATCCACCTCTCAAGTCACTTCACTCCACCACTGTCCCATTTTACTTATTTTGTTTTTTTTTCAATTACTCCAGGTTATGTACTTTAATTTAAAGACTTTGAGCTAGACACTATGGATTAGGCAGGAGCATTTGTTTCAGAGTTCTCGTAAGCAATAACTAAAATGCTGATTTATCAGTAACAATTCAAGTGTTCATTGCATGAAAAGTTGCCTTAAATTGGCTTTATTTTATACCCATGGAAATGAGTTTAGAGAGGGGAGGTATGTAGGAAAGGATGCTCCTATAAAAGAGGAACATGACACAGTACAAGGAAGGTGCATATACTGCTACAGAAGTCCGAGACTCATGTTTAGAGGCTGGAGAGAGTGGTGATGCACCAGGCATCTGTGGAGAGCAATAGAAGGCAATGTTTGTTTACTTAGGCTGTACTTAGGGAAACATCAGCTACCTATAACTGCTCTTGATATGATTTGAGATGTACTAAGAAAACAATTAATTCTAGCAATATAAGTAAATGTAAATTTTAAGTTGCAATATAAGCCCATTGATCATACAAATGCAGATGATATGATTTGGAGGCATGAAAAGGGTCTATTTGGGAATAATATATAAAATAAAACAATGTAAATATATCAAGGAAAACACTTGTATTACAGATGTAGCCATAAGCTTGGCAACTGATTAAAAGTAGTAGTAGAGAGAAAAATAATACTGATTTATTATAAACTAGCCCCCAGCCAACCATTATATATTTGAAGTAACTTTATAAAATAAATGCTACCATTGGCCTTATTTTATATACTTTCAGACTGAGTTTGTGAGATGTTTATAAATTATTTGTGTAAATGAGAGAAAAGAGTAATTTCATTTCATTCATTTTTTTAATGAAAACTTTCCTAAAGACATCTTCAAACTCATAAAGAACTCCCAGATACCTTTCCCTCAAACCACAGGCAAGGGCACACGGCAGAGTTTCTCTTTCTCTTGGTAAAAAAAAGGACATGACTCTTCTACATTTACATATTGACACTAGAAGGCAATTAGAATTTACAGTTCTTATCTGGCCTTTCAGAAGGAGTTGAACTCTAGATATAATTGAAAAGAATGAATCAGTGTAGATGGAGACCACTCAAGAAAACCAACAAAATCTACCAGATTTCAAGACCAAAAGGACCGAGAAGAGAATTCACTACAAACAGGAGAGACCGTGGGCCATCATCAAAATTAGAATTGACAAGTTCTGTAAGCTTAGATCTCGGTACTGCAGTGCAGAGTCGTTCTTACATCACAATGTAGGGCTGTCAACATCTTAACACCTACAAATTCAAGTAGAGAGTAATTCTCATGTGAAGAACTTTGAAGAAATCTGGAAAAGATGAATGAATTCACTTCATATGCATGGTGTATATACTCACAACTATATAGAGTTTTCTCCTTTTGAACAAAATACATTTTTAAGAATAGTTTTCTATATCTTAAGATCATCACTGCATACCAGGTGAATAAGTTCAATTTCCTTTGAAAAGGTTTATATTATCAAAAAAGGACTTCTGTCTTTCTTCTATATTACCTAAACTTGCTTGCCATACAGTGGGAATTTAGAGCATAAAAAGAGAAATATAGATAAAAGTTAAGAAAGGCAAGACACGTTCATGTTTCTCTGCAAAATGCTAGTTCAATATCAGGGATTCAAGATAAAAATAAGTGTATATAATTAACCTTCATCTCTGTTCCTTCATCTGCTTATGATCACCAAAGTATTATTTTATTAATTGGTACTCGCAATCAGCATAAAATACATTCTATTCCTCAGTGTCCTTAACTTGTGAGTGGAGATAGAGTGTACTGATAACGTATACTCATATGTGAATATGGCACCACATTTTAGGGTAGTACTGTGAGCTATGGACATGGCCTTTCTCAAGCATCTAAGTGGAAATATATTTTAACAGAGAGCTAGGAAAGGCTGCCTGAGAATAAATCACCTTCTACCCATGTTGATGTGATAAATGTTGCCCACTTTGCCAGAATTTTCTTTGAACGATAGCTTTCTTTGTGCATAAAAATTGATCAATCTCTGATTTCTGCTCGTTTGAACCAGTATGTGAACTATGGTCTCATTGTGAATTTTAATCTTGTTGACTTTTTGGCAACATGGAATCCATAAGTTTTAAAAACATCAGTGTTTCTTATCTTTTGAGGTCAGGTGTTGCAAGAATGACATGTTGTTAATGATCAAAAGAAGTGAAATTAGGAATGGTATGTGTCTAGGTGGGTAAAGTATGCTTTAAAATACATGGGTATATGAGTTTGGATCCTCAGCACCCACATCACAATCAGCTACGCAGGTGTACAATCACAAGCTCAGGCAGTGTACTCAAACAAAGATCATAGGACTTTCAGTCTAAACTATCTCTAAAACAGTGAGGTCTAGGTTCAGTGAAGAGTCTGTCTCAAAACATAGTGTGGGAAATTGACAAAGGAAAAGCCTCCCCTGTAAATTTTTGGCTTAAATACACAAGTATGGGTTAGCTTATTTCACAAATGTATACACATGCATAAACACACACACATACCCACAGATTAAAATCAGCACATGGCTGCCTGGCTGTAGATGAAAAACCAGTAACAGAATCGGCTCATCCTCAGAAGTCACACAGATGGAATAAGCATTTCGCTCATTCTCAGTTACTTATTCTCTCCCACCATGGATGGCACCCTGACCAACACTGGCAAACCCACTGAAAGTGAAGCCCCCATATGAATGCTTTCCTTTAAATCCCCACAGCAACAGAACAGTACCTCAGAGAGCTTTTTATACACTGAAACTCAGACCATTGATGTATCCATAGTAAGAGCCCCCAAAAAGAAAACGTGAAAAAATTATAAACAACAATCACAAAGTTTCCACAAGAAAACATAAAAATAGAAAAAGAAGCACACAGACACACACAGACACACATACACACACATGCACGTAGACACACACATGCATGCACGCACACATGCAGACACACACACATGCAGACACACACACACACACACACACACACACACACACACACACACACACACACACACACACACACACTACCCTCTGTAGTAGTAGGAGAAGAGAGAGTCATTTGCATGTGTTTCCAGGCTGAATTGTGGAGCAGAAACATTTCTATCCCTTTGAAGAATTCTACACTGATTTCCTGCTGGCTCCACCACTTTACCCTCCTACCAACTAATTAGGAAGGGTTTCGGCCTTCCCTACATTCACATCAATTTCTTATCTTCTTTTAAAAAATATTTATTTTTCTTATCTTAGGTTTTCCTTTGAAGTAAAACGAAATCTTAAATAGATTTAATTTCTATCTCCCTCATGATTGGGATGTTAAGATTTTGAAAAAAAAATATTTAACTACTTTAGTTCAGATTTTGAGAAATCTCCAGTTTCATGCTCCATATTTAGTTGAATTGTTTGTGCTTTAGATGTTAATTTATTTTTTGAGTTCCATGTATATTCTAGACACTAACCTGTGAAATGTATAACTGAGAAATACATTTCTTCCTATTATGTGGGCTGTTCCTTAACTCATATGATGCTACCATTTGTTGTATAGAGACTTTTTGGTTTTATGTGGTCCCATTTGTCAATTGTTTTTAATGTGTTGCCACTAAAGTTCATTTCAGGAAGTCATTTCTTGTGCATATCAGATGAATTGTAATGAGCAGTGTTTTTGGAGAAGCAGAACTGATAGATTGAATGTGTACTAGCGTGGTGCTGAAAGTCTGGATAATTGCTGGACAGCTGAAGGTCTTTAGCTCAATTAGAAGACCATGATGTTGGTTCTAATACTAAAAAAAGAAAAGAAAAAAGAAAAGAAATGTCTCAGCAACAGGATGTTGAGAGTGCTAGAAGGGTAGAAAAAAAAAAAAAGTTTTTCCCAATTCTTTTTATCTTTGCTGCTAACAGAAGGCGCCACATGCATTTCCTCTGTATCTTCTTGCTTCAAATAATTTTGTCAAGAAAATCCTTCATAGGGGTGCCCAGCAATTTGCTTCAGTTAATGTCAGATACAGTTAAGGTGATAATACAATTACCAATTACTAAATGTATCCACCATTGTTGTAATGAGGTTTCTTGGTCCTGAGCGGCCAGAGGTCCAGAACCCAGACCTGCAGCCCCAGACACCTTGGCTGCCCACAGCTGCTCAGGCCCCCAGAAAAGACTCAGACGCTTATATTAAGTTCATGCTGTTTGGCCTATGGCTCAGGCACATTGCTAGCTTGCTCTTACCTCTCAACTCAACCCATTTACTTCTTAAGTCAAGCCATTTCTATTAATCTGTCTAACACATGGCCCGTGGCTCACCTGTGTTCCTTACATGCTGCTTCTTGGGCGGTTGGCTCAGTCTGTCTCTCTGCCCTGCTTCTTTTACCTATGTGGTGATTTCCCCTCCTATTTTTTCTATGGTGCCTGTCGTGGGCCAACACAGATTTTTTTTTTTTTTATTTAAAGATTGATATTCACAGCACACAGAAAGATATTCCCACGTCACACTATTTTCTCTTAAAACAAGTTCTGGATATCAGGTTTTATTTCTTTTCAAATTGCTTTCTTTGAAGCCTGAAAAATAAGATCTATAGTTTTACTTTTTTGTGTGAAGCTTTTAATTCCAACTGGTATGATATGTTGGAGATGCTGTCTTTTCTCCAATGCAATTTTTTATACCTTTATCAAAAGTTAAATTGATGTAGATGTATGGAATTCTTTCCAGGTCCTCAGTTCTATTCCACTTGCTATCATACTTGCTTTTCTTTATTGCAGTAATATTTTATTACTATATCACTGAAACAAAACTTAAAGTCAGATATGGTGATACTTTAAGCAGTATTTAGATTATTCTGTATTTAGTTATTTCCATATTAATTTTAAGCTCAACACGCAAAGAATATGAAATTTAAGAATTCTTTGCCAAAATGAGATATCTATGTATAATCTTTTTCAGGGGTGACTGGAAAGTTGTAGGAGCTAGAGATAGGGGTTATATAGTGAGACAGTTTTCTGGACACCGTAGAGGTATTGAATATATGAGCTGACTGCAATTGTAGGTACAATACATATTCAACGTCAAACCAGACAAAGTGAAATCATGTAGTGGAAATTTGGTCAGAAACTTCCATCCCAGGCTGAGGAGATATTGGTAACTGATGGCTACTGAAATAGAGACTGTTTTTTTTTTTTTTTTTCCCCAAAGAAATAGCCCTTGAAAGGCTAAAAATGAGTCAGTTACACGCAAGTACATATCAGTAGCATTAACCAGACTCTCTAGAAAGCTGGGTTTATAGTGTTCTCCATCTCACTGCTACTGAAATCACTTGAGGATCATCTAGAATTAATTTACTAAACCAGCATGATCCTTAATGCCAATCTATAAAACATGCAACTTTATTCCCAGATAAGTAAAATCTTCATACCTCATCAAGGAAACTTTTCTTTCTTTGCAAAAGACAGAGGTCAGTAAAGAAAAAAGAAGACCAAGCTGGGTGGTGATACACACACCTTTAATCTCAGCAATTGAGGGACAAAAGCAGGCAGATCTCTGAGTTCCAGGCCAGCCTGGACTATAGAGTGGGTTTCGGGGCAGCCAGGGCTACAAAGAGAAACACTGTCTTGAGTCCCACCCTCCAAAGAAGTTATTAATAAAATCACAACTGATCAAAGTGCAGAGCGTTGGAGCCCCATCTAAACTGATGCATCGATAAAGCATTCCTGAACATACGGCTCAGGGAACGGGGAGAGATGGTAGAAGATTAGAAGAGCTACAGTATCCGTGATTTTATGTGAGGTCATGTCCTATAATAATCCACAGCCACACCTGTAAACTCCCCAAGGTGCTGCCCAGAGGTGAACCGATGGTGACACCAATGGACACGTCAGATTGGACAGAGAATGTCCAGGAGGTCTTGGCTCTGCCCCAGTGACAGAAGTGGGTAAAGAACACATCGATTGGTTGTCTGCACATACAGATACATGTATGAATACAATAGCAGGTTAAGGAGGAACGGAAGCCATGAATTTGAAAGGGAGAGAGAGAGGAAAGGAAGACAGGAGAGTTTGGACAGGGAAGGGAGACCTGCTGTAATTAGACTAAATTTAAAAAAAATAAATAAAGCCTATAAAAAAATTACAGACACACACACACACACACACAGAGAGAGAGAGAAGAGAGAGAGAGAGAGAGAGAGAGAGAGAGAGAGAGAGAGAGAGAGAGAGAGAGAGTATAAGAGGGAAAAATTGAATGGGGTGGAATAGCTGTGGACTTGATCAAACATATTTACATGTATAAAGTTCTCAATCAATTAAAAAATTAAAAAAAAAGAAAAAATATACCTCAAGAAAAGAATAGTCTTAAACTGAAGATTTTTTAATCCTTTGTTTACCTTCCAGTTTTAATGTGACTCCATTTCTTCTTCCCTGCTACTTCCTCCTTTTTACCCCGTTTTTATATAAAAGACAAAATGCAACAAAAATCAGTGTGGTGGAGCTAAGTGGCTCCACCTAGGGGTCGAGTTTGGAATAGATTTTCCATTTCTTAATGATCCTTGTTTTATGTCTTAAATATACTTATTACAATTAAGATGTGAATCCCTAAAAATGAACATGACTGAAAAAAATATGTGCATATTTATATTCATTTTATAACATATTATAACAGTTATTAAAGTAATTCCAATACCAACATAGGCTTAGGAACCTTTAATCTACTGTATGTGATTTGAAACTTAAATTTATAGTATGTTTTTAATATTGCTCAATTATAAAGAAATGCTATTTGAAATAAAATTGTTGGTAAATAAAATTATTTCAATATAAATGATATATTAATAACGTTATGTCTAATATCACATTGTATTTGAACAAACATTATAAAGATGTGTTATATTATTTTTAAAAAACCATTGTCACACATGAATAGAATATGGTTTAATTCTTAAATATATGTGCTAAACCTCAACTTCTCAGGGTATTTATGGCATGTTCACCGCAGTGTGGCAATTGCCCTCATGATGCCATGCTAGAGAACCTGCTAACATTTCTCCCATGCAGAGACTCTTAGGGAAAAACATATGTCACAATTCAAAAACCTTAATAGAATCCTATTTAAACCTCCTGTTTCTGAAGGAGAGTGCTCAGGTGTTTATTTGTCACATTTCTGGGAGAAATGCCAGGCTCCTTGAACATTAGTATTCCTAAAACTTTATGTGCTCTTCTAAAAGTGTTCCACTGGAAAAAAACAGTACAGCGGCATTAACTAATAGCTAACTAGACTAGACATATTTGTATTTGTACTGAATGAGAAAGATAAATTGCAAACACAACCAAAGTAAGTGATCATGGCTTGATGTATTTTCTCATGAATGACACTTTTCCAGTGATTGCAGTATATACATTCATATAAATAATGGAGACAAAATTAAACCAGCCTAAATTCCCAACATTTTTAGTTCATTCCTTTGAGTCTTTAAAGAAGCTAATAAATTCAAATTCTATTACTCCATTTAAATTTTGAATCAGGCACACTAAAATCAGTTAATGCTAGGCCTGAGCTAATGAGTGCTACCTCCTTGTTGCTTGTGTGTCTATAACAACATATATTGCGAATTTCACATGATTACTTTTGAAATGGCTACATGATGCTTCAGATGTAAGGGATGTTCCCTAAAATATATCACCAGTACTTCAGTGTTGAAGTCTAGGATATCATGAGGAAGAATAAGTACAGCCTCTCAATTTTTGTCTTAGTTGGGGTCACTATCTCTGTGATAAAATATCATGACCAAAAGCAACTTGGAGAGGAAAGGGTTTACGTGGCTCACAGTTCCAGAACGCTGCAGGAACATAAACAGGGCAAAAACCAACAGGCAGGAGCTGATGCAGAGGCCATGAAGAAGCTGCTTGCTGGCTTGCTCCTCATGGCTTGCTCGGCTGCTTTTGTATAGAACACAGGGGCACCAGCCCAGGATGGTTCCACCCACAATGGTCTAGGCTCTACCCCATAGGTCACTAATTAAGAAAATCTCCACAGATCTGCTCGTGAACAGATCTTCTGAAGGCATTTTTCTGAGCCACAGATTCTTTATTCATTCTTCAGTTAAGGGTTATCAAACTTGTTTCTAGTTTCTGGCTAAGATGAATAGATAAAGCTGCTATGAACAGAGTTAAGATAGGGTCCTTATGATAGGATGAAGCATCCTTTGCATATATGATCAAGAATAGCTGAGTCCTGTGTTAGATATATTCCAAATTTTCTGAGAAATGACTTGATTCCTAAGTAGCTGTACAAGTCTGCACTCCCACCAGCAGCTGAGGAGTGCCCCCTTGCTCCACATTCTAGAAATCATGAGCTATTAACTGTGTAATCCATCTTGCCATTCTGACAGGTATAAGATGGAGTCTCAGAGTTATTTGACTAGTATTTCCTTGGTGGCTAAGGATGATGAGCATTTCTTTAAGTGTTTCTTGGTCATTTAAGATTCTTCTGTTGAGAGGTCTCTGTTTAGATATGTATTTCATTATAAAATTAAAACAACAGGCCTGTGTTGTCAGTTTTCTGTTCAGGAATTGGTCTTCTGTGTCAATGCCTTCAAGGCTCTTCCCTACTTTCTCTTCTATCAGGTTCAGTGTGTCTGGATAGATGTTGAAGGCTTTGATGCCCTTGGACTTGAATTTTATGAATCTATTTGCATCCTTCTACATGCAGACATGCAATTATATTGGCACAATTTGTTAAATATGCTTTCTTTTTTCCATTGTATAATTTCGACGTTTTGTTCATTCTTAAGTGAATTGTGAGTGTGTGTGCACGTGCGTGCGTATCTTTTATATAATCTAAGCCTTTTCTTTTATAATTGTTTTCTCTGTTTCTGTCTCCTCTCTTTGTCTTTTTTGTCTCTGTCTCTGTCTATCTCTTTATCATGAGATATATGCTCCATATTCTCTGTTTGAAACCAGGTTCTATTTTGCAAAGTTAGATTTCAAAAATAAAATATTAGAGAAGCAAAGGACAAAAAAATCTAATGATGAATAAAAAGAAAACAGTTGGACTGAATCCTTACAGGAAGAGGATACTCTCAGACTTAAAGGCTCACAGGCATAGACACTAGACACATTTTGATTTATGGTGGACAAGGACCCTATTATTCCCAAGAACTTGAAGCAGAATGTATTTGGTTATTGATTTTTTAAGTTTTTAAAGAGTAAAGCTGTTGGTTAGATTTATTTAGGACAGTTCCACCATTTTGTATATAACTCATATATTTATTTTGTCATCTATACAAACAAATCATTGATAATTCCTTTTTGCACATGTGGATAAAAGGACAAAAGTGTTAAACACATTTTCAAATTCAACTAAGCTTGAGTTGGGAGAAGACACAATTTGAGACATAATGATTGTATTTTTGCCTAAGCACAGTGATAAGCAAATATGGATCTTTGCCTCTGTCTTGTCTGCTCATCTATCAATCCATCCATATCTATTGTCTATCTATCTATCTATCTATCTATCTATCTATCTATCTATCTATCTATCTATCTATCTATCTATCTATCCATCCATATCTTTCTATCATCTATCTATCTATCTATCTATCTATCTATCTATCTATCTATCTATCTATCTATCTATCTATCTATCTATCATCTGTCTGTCTGTCTGTCTATCTATCTATCATCTATCTATCTATCGTCTATCTATCTATCATCTATCTATCTATCATCTATCTATCATCTATCTATCTATCTATCTATCTATCATCTATCTATCTATCTATCTATCATCTGTCTGTCTGTCTGTCTATCTATCTATCATCTATCTATCTATCGTCTATCTATCTATCATCTATCTATCATCTATCTATCTATCTATCTATCTATCTATCTATCTATCTATCTATCTATCTATCTCAATATACATTTTATGCTATGAGTATGAATACATTTATGTTATTCACCTCAAATTTTGAGCTTTAAATTTTGTTATATTCATATGAAATCATAAGTGTCTCACGCATATTATTAAAATGAGCATTCGTAAATTAGTCTTATAATTCCTCTAGATGAGGAAATCCTTTAAAACCCAAGTTATAGTCATATTGACCTGCCACTATATCTTCTTTCTTTGCTCTTGAGTAAAACCCTGTAGAATGCATCTTATACAGTGATTTCCTTCAAGAGCTATCCTTGCTAATTTTTCACACAGATAAAAAAGCAGAAAATATTCAACAGAAACATCTGTTTCATGCCAAATATAAATTTGGTCAAACACGTTTTTGCTAATTTTTTTCTTCCATGAATATTTGAACATTTCCCTGAATTAACTCAGGAGATTTAAAGATATTTTCTTGATAGATAACATACTTTATATTTCACTCTTCATATTCTGAATGAACACACGTTTGCAATGATAACATGCTAGTGCTTGTTTGTGCATAAATGTGCATGCTCATAAATCTTTTGCAAGTAGATAATAGAATCTTTGTTATTCATGATGTTTGATATGATGGTGCGTCTTTGGTTCAGCTGGAGATCATTAAAGTCCCTTAAAACATCACACTGTGGCTAATACTTATTTTCTGACTCACTCATATGCTTTTAATCCTCTTTGTCAGCAGCAGCTCCAGCTTCTTTCCTACCAAGCTGCTGCTGTCCTCTAAGAAGTTCAACTCATTTTAGTCTCTTGCTTGTATTTATTCTTCAATTGCAAATTAAATGCAATCCCTGAGTTTTTCAAGCCTGTTATAAAAGCAGTCTAAATATTGAGAATGTTAGTAGGATCAATCTAGTTATTTCAATGAAGTTTTTACAGATAAACCTTTAAGACACCAAAAGGTTATGGTCTATTTTGAAGGAACTAAAGGCTTTTTCACACTGTCTACAAAGCATGTTCACATTCCCACCATGTTTGCCAAAGTCAAGACCAGTAATATATATGTTCTAGTAGAAAAATATCCTCAGGAATATTATAAAAATGAATTTGGTTTCCCGAAATTTTTCTTTTCTATGTGTAAAATGGCCTGTATGAATACTATATTGCTGTGTAAAATTATTAAAGCAATTATTTTCCCATATGGCTACTGCCTTTGTTTGCCTTTTATAGCACTTGCTCTTAATATGTTCATTTTAATCATAGATTTCATAAAATCGCAAGGCAGCTGACTGTGTAAGAGGAAGATAATAATAGAAAGCAGAGACCTGCTTCTAATGCTTGTATCAAAGTACTTTAGGAAACTAAATGAATCCACATAACACTTAGGAGAATGTGTAAATTGAAAAATGGACTCCATGTCATCTTGACTACATTAAAATAGACATTGAGTAAACACAACCCAGCAAAAATAGGACTTAACCAGCTACAAACAGCACAACACTGAACAGAAACAGGGTTGAAGAACACAGGACACACAGGAACATGGGTCGTGTCTCCATTAAAAATCCTTCACATGAACTTTCATAAAGAACAGTGTGGCCCCTGTCAAATTCTTTCTTGGCATAACACTTCTCTTGTTTGAGGAAGATCATGCAATGATCATACTAAACGTATGTTTCCTTTGCCATCCAGTTTTATCTCTGACTCGAGCTAGATCATAAGAAATCAATAAAGCAAGACCATATGTTTATGTATATACCATTTTACCATAGGTCTTACAATAAAAGTTTCTTCTTTTTGAATTACAAATATATAATATGAAAATCATGGTAAAAGTGTCACTTTATTGCAAAAACTAAAATATGGTGTATTTTCAGAAAATATAGAAACAATGAACACTTTTGAAAATATAGAGATTTAAGAAACATGATTTTTTAAACAAAAATTAATTTAAGGTAGAATGCTTGCTATTAGGTATAAGAAATAAGCTACACAATAGAGATTATGTCTGCTGTGCTCTGTGAACATTAAATGTAGTATAGTTGGATTCTAATATGGTTCATTAAAGTATAAAATACAGATTTTAAATTTGAGATCAGAGTGAGACAGAACAGGACAAAACCACAGTAAAAGGATTTTTAAAAAGTTCTGTGATATTATTTAAATTCAGGGAAAGTTATTAGTAAAAGTTTGAAATACTGTAATGAACACAGATACACAATATTAAAATTTCTAAGTAAATGATATGTATGTCATAATAGAAATATTTATACAAAATACAGAAATATTAAATTTTGTTGTATTTACCCAATGAACCTTTGAAACTCTTGGCTTTTTCAAATTGTTTTTGTTCTATCATAGCTAAAAAATATCTTATTTCTGCACACTGAATTCATAAAATATTAACAAAACCACCTAGAGCTACAGAAATGACTCAGGCAGTTATATATACATATAGCAATTTAGAAAATACAAATCCTCATGCAGATAAAATACACTTGAAAAGAAAAATGAATAACTACTGCTCCTAGCAAACAACCTCATAGAATTTTTTGTTAGTAGACTTATCATTCAAGCGCTCTCATATGTTTTCAGAGGAAGAAATATGAGCCTATATAAAACACAAATTTCTTGAGCTAAGGATTAATTGGCATCAGGTTAAATAAAATAATTCTTTTCTTATTCTTAATGCTTTGAAATAATGTGTGTTTGCAATCATAGTGGCTATGTGTATATGGTGGCTGTAGCATTTGTAAATATAAAATAATATTTTGTGTGTCATCTGAAATGGTAGATGGGAAACCATAATGCTACTCACCTTACATTGGGGATGTTCATTGAGATGATCACGTTCAGTTGACCAGATGCACACACATGCATGCATGTTAACTCATATTGTTTGACAGAAGGAATGGAGGGCACCAGGTGCTTTGCTTCTCAGGGTTGTATAATGGGATGCTTTTCCATAAGGTGTGGTTACTAGGTGTTTTGTGAATTAAGGAGGTGTTTATAATTGTCTGTATTTGAACCATGGTGTCCTTGAGATGGAAAAGTTTTTCCCTCCCCTCTTTTGGATATAAAAAGAACCCATGGAATAAACTGAGCATTGATGAACAACCCTCCCGGAACTAAGTTTTCTGTTTCTGGTCTTATTATTTCTCTATGATAGAACCTTCCCATTGTTAGTGGGACCCAGATGATTAGTATACATTAAGTACATATTTTTAAATAATATTAGGTATGATGTTAAAACACCAATTTTAGGTCTTTGTTTCTAATAGACCTACTACCACCATAAGGAAGAGCCTTTGTTATCCTCACCAAAATGAATGCCTTTTTATTCATGTATCCCCTGGCGCATCCACTCCAGGCAAAAGCGATTAGGTGTTCCTCTGCATGGAATGAGCTCCAAGGTGCCAGCCCATGCACAAGAACACAGTCTGGTCCCACCCCTCAAGGCTCCACATACTGCTCATGCCAATGGACAGTTGCCAACCCTTGGAGGGCCTGGTTCCTTTTCCTGATGATTTCCCAGTGGCTGTTCTTGATTCAGTGAGCTCTGGTTTTAAGAGACAAGGTACAGCAGAGTTTGTGAGAAAGAAAAAGAACTGACTGAGAACAATTTTCCAAATTTAATCTGAACATGTATGAACTCACCTATTTTTTTTAGATATATTTGTATAACCAACAGCCTGCGAAATAAATCTTTCCTGGTAGAGGAAAGTAGATGTTCTCATGTTGAGTACAATAAAGATATTACCTCTCTAGGACAATGTTTCCTTCTGAGACAATCTTAGCTTGGGTTATGTCTTCTTTCAAAAGTTGAGATTTTTCTAAATTTGGGTTTCTAAACTGTGTGCACACAATTCACCGAGACTGCTCAGTGTTGTCTATGGGACTTGTGGAGAAAGCAGTATCAATGTTAGGGTGTTCCTCGTGATATCTGGGATATTGTAAGCATCAATGCAATTACTCTATATCCCAGAACTTTCTGGTAATCTGCGAATCAATCCATCTGTCAGTGAGAAGAAAGGACCACATCTCAGACCACTTGACGTTTTCCACAGTGTTTATGGTTTAGATTATTAATATTTAAAGATTTGCTGATTTTTTTCCAGCATGGACTAACTTGTGCTGAATAATCCCAGGGGTTTTAGCTTCAGTATTTATAGTATTAAATAAGCAGAATGTACTTGTGTTTCTGTAAACTATTTTTCTCTGAGTGATTGTATTGTAGCAGCTTTTGTTTTGGATTACTCAGAGAAGAGATGTTACAGTTACTGATGTACACTCCTCGTCAACCTAAGCCTTGTTCCTCACCAGATCCATATTTATCTACACCACTCTTCATGTCTGCTACTCCTGGGGACTTCATAGCAGTGTACTAATTATGTCACTTCTGAATTTAGTGAATTTTAAGGGAACCTATGCAAAATCCAAGCACTCGACCTTGGCTTCCAATGTTTCTACATCCCACTTTTATACCCAGCCTCATTTCTTGTTTCTCTCCCACAAAGATTCCATATTGCAACAATTAAAACGCTTGTGTCTGTGTTGTTTTTAGTGTATGTGTGTGTGGGGGGGGGGTGGTTATAGTGTAGTGCATGTGAGTATGTGAAAGTTGATTGCCTATCTAGGCACACAGACACCATATGTCTTCTTCAAAAACTTCTCTTCATTTCTTGAAACACTTCTTTTGTGTGAACTTGGAGCTGGCCATTTAAGCTAATCAATTTTGACTTGCAAACCTTTAGAATTTGCCTGTTTCTACCTCTGTGTGTTAGGATTAAAGGCTGGCCCAGTTATTTCTAGCATTTTACATTGGTGCTGGAAATGTACTCAGGATTTCACATTGGTGAGCATGTGATTTACCTGCTCAGCTCTCTCTCTCTCTCTCTCTGACCCAGAAATATTTTAAAATAATTTTTAATGATCCAATGTTTTATTTTATCTAGAATCACCTAATGTGCTATCTTTTAAAGCTAAGAACTGAATGTGATTGCAACAGCATTGCAAAACAGGAAGACCACATCTCCTCACCAAGATGGGGAAGCTAATTCAATAAAATCTAGCTAACAGATTCTAAAATTTTAATATATATATATATATATAGACATCAATATCTTCTAAACGTATAGCACATAAAAACTTAAACATAGCAGTAAAAGACTAGAAAGGTAGCTAGGCAGATAGGCAGAGTGGAGCATGAGCTACTAGGGCAGAGCACCTGAGTTCAGGTCCCAAGGAGAAAGTCACCACTGTTGTAACTCCATCTTCAAAGGAATCCTTGCCTCTGGTCTCTATGGATGCTTGCACACACATTCTCTCTCTCTCTCTCTCTCTCTCTCTCTCTCTCTCTCTCTCTCTCTCTCTCTCTCTCTCTCACACACACACACACACACACACACAAACACACACACACACACACACACACATACACATGCACACATACAGAGACTTAAATGAATTTAAGATGGTAAGGTAAGATTAGTGTGTATGTATGAGTGAGTATATTATGAATTTCCAGTAGAAAAGATATGCTTAATCTTAAAGACTAAAAAGAATTACAAAGTATCAGTTTATATGTAGTCATAGTCAATGTTATACCAAAACCAAATAATTCTGTATTTAGAAGACCCTGTTTGCTAGGAAGCCATTTCCCATCTCTTACTCTCACACTCTGCCACCGAGTTCTCTGAACTCTCAGAGGAGGAAAATTACGAAGTCATCTGACTTAGGGCTGTGTCCATGGTCTGTCCCTATCTTCACATGTTTGCCTGTGAGTCTCTTTATTTGTTCTCATTGCTGCAAGAGGAGCAAGGTGTTGATTAGGAAGTGTAGCAGACTGGGGTTAGGAGTCATTTCATTGCTACATTTCTTTGGCAGAGCAGTGTTATTTGTTTGTCTATCTTGACCCAGGTCCTTGACTACCCAAGAGACACACAATGAGCTCAGTGAAGGTTTCTGTCCCACAGTGCTGTGTCAGGTCGCCCTTTTCACACCTTACCTGTTATGTTATGGCTTAGCTTGTGATTTAGTGGGTTTTCTGTGTGTCTCTGCATCTGTATGTATTTTACATGTTTTTTTTTTTTGTCCTTTTTCCTTCTGGTTGTTTTCTTTCTCCAATTCTGATTTGTTTTTGTATTATTTTATTAATAGTCTATAGATGCCTGTTTTCTAAAGAGAAACAGAAAGGACAGGGATTGTGGAGGAAACCCCCAGGAGTTAGGGAGGAGTTGGGGGAGGAGTTGGGGGAGGAGTTGAGGAGGAGTTGGGGAAGGAGTTGGGGAGGAGTTGAGGAGGAGATGGGGGAGGAGTTGAGGAGGAGTTGGGGAAGGAGTTGGGGAGGAGTTGAGGAGGAGATGGGGAGGAGTTGAGGAGGAGTTGAGGAGGAGATGGGGAGGAGTTGAGGAGGAGTTGAGGAGGAGTTGAGGAAGAGATGGGGAGGAGTTGGGGGAGGAGTTGAGGAGGAGATGGGGAGGAGTTGGGGGAGGAGTTGGGGAGGACTTGGGGGAGGAGTTGGGAAGGAGTTGAGAGAGGGGCTGGGGGAGGAGTTGGGAGAGGGGTTGGGGAGGGGTTGGGTAGGAATTGGGGAGGAGTTGGGGGAGGGGGCCATAATCAGATTCATTCTATAAAATCATCTGTTTTCAATAAAAGAAGAAAACAGATTCTTACCCATAAGAAGAATAAAAGCCCAATAATCCCATTAGCAACATTAAACATGCTTTACTATAAAATAATTATAATGATGCTTCATTTAATATTATAAGTCGGAGACATGACCCAAGTTTTTACATATATTATTTCATATGACCTTCAAAACAATACATAAGTTCCTATTATTAGAATACATTTTATAGATGATGGTGGAACTGATATTTACACATTTTTAATTGCTTAAAGTCTCAGAGAAAAAATAAATTTAATTGTCTAATTCTATAGCAAAGCTCTTAACGGCACAGTCCTAACTGAATAGTCCTATTAGTTTTGTGGGTATAAAGCAAGTGTTTATTGCTGGCTTGAAGTTTTAATATCATTCTTGGACCTGTGATATTATGCAGAAGTCAGCTACCTACATAAAGGAAGAAACTTGAGGAGCTTCTTACTTTCCCTTTATTGAAAATAGCGCATACAATAACTCCCGACCTGAGTTTCCCCTGTCTGCTCCTCCGAGTTACATCCCTCTTCACTTTCCATTTGGTTCAGATGCCTTTCTGTTTCTCTTTGCTCCCCCCCCCCCAACTGAGGATCAAACCCAGATCCTTGCACCTGCTAGGCAATCACTTTCCACTGAGCTAAATCCCCTACACCCTGTCTCTCCTTTGAAAAGAAGATGCTTCTATGAGATAACAACAAAACATAACAAAATAAAACATAAGATGTAACAAAACTAACACTTCGGTGTTGGACAAGACAATTCAGCAGAAGCAAAAGAGCCCAAGGAAAGGCACAAGGATTAGAGATCTTCTCATTCACACAGTAGGGAGTCCCCCAAAAATACTAAATTGAAAGCTATAATGTGTTCACAGAGGACCTGGTACAGATCTGTGCATGGCCTTTACTTGCTGCTTCAGACCAGAGGTATGTCCAGGAAATTGCCAAGCAATTATGGTCAAGGCAATAGGTTGCTTTCCACAAACTGACAGCAAGACCCCGCTGCTGTCAACACCTACACAACTCATTGGAAAATGAGAAGCTGATGCCTACATAGAACTGTCACAATTGTAGTGTGTGTCCTTGGTATGGGATAGTACTTAGGACGCCACCAAAAGAGCTTCAACCCCACCACAAAACCTTTATCTACATTGTTGCCCTGCCTGCAAAATACGCTAGGGCAGTGGTAGGGCAAAGCTGTGGGAGTAACCAGCCAACGCCTGATCCATGAGAGGGAACTCCTACACAACACTGCTTGAGTGACAAGAAACAGAGGCTAGATATCCCGCAGATCAATTATAAAACTCAACACTTCTGGTCTTAAACAATAAAAAGTACTGATAAAATTACGCCCACCAATATTCTGCTGTATTCATAGAGCCTAATAGAGTCAATCTTATTCAGTCATTATTAGAGAGGCTTCCTACTACAGCAGATGAAAACAGATCCTGAGACTCCAAGTTTATGGAGAGAGAGGGGAAAGGGAGAGAAGGAGAGGAGAGCTTGGAACACTCAGTGGAGCTCACAGCTTATAATAGGATGTCTCAGGGAAACTCACAGAAAAAAAAGACAAAAAGCGTGTAAGAGACAGAGGGGAAGATGACACCCAGAGAACAGGACCCTTTTAATCAACTAAGCAAAGCTCTTATGAACTCGCAAAGTTGGAAGTGCTTACATTTAATCCTTAATGCCAAAGGATATGAAGCAGAAACGCTGAATTATTATCTGTCAGAATGTGTATCATCAAAACTTTCCCGAAATTCTAAAGCCTAACTCCTCTCCAATGTATGCGCCTAGTCCCTGTCACATTGCCTTGTCTTTGGGACATGCTGTCCCATTGGAACTGTGATGACGGTTCTAATCGGAACCTATAGATTAAAGCATCTCTATAATGATAGTTTCCTATTATGGAGCTGAGAACAAGTTTTTAAAATATATTAACTGGCAATAATACCGTTAGATATTAGTCAATTTAACAATCTGAATTTGTGATAGTGAAATTAATCCTGGAAGCTAAAGATAACTGCTGCTTAGTATATGACTACTGGAAAAATTGAGATTGATTCTATATTTTGTGAAACTCAGGAGACTTCTCCCACCCACCAAAGCCTAACAACATTTTCTTATAAGACTTGTCAGATGGGAATTATATCAGATTAAATTACATATTAACTTTACAGAATTATGGCCTCATAAATTACTAGAACACTAGCACATAGGGTTAAACTTGTTATAGAATGTATTGTTTCTGAAATATTCAATTTATGACATACATATTTATTGTGGTGACAGGAAGCTCTGTTGAGAAACATGGCTGTGGAAACAGGAAGAAGGCCTGGGATCAGATACTATGATTGGTCAGATCGTCTGTCCATCCATAGCCATAAACTTTCTGTGTGGCAACATGTATTTTTCAAATCTCTGTATTTAGGCTCTATTCTCTATGAAAATATAAATTGAAATATTTTTTTCATATTATATTTGCAAGAACCTTTGTGTTAATAAAAGTAGATATACATATGTTTAAGATGTATTGTTTCTGGATGATACTTGCTAATATATATGTATGTATATTATCATATACTGTATTATGTGATGCACTACAATCTTCACTGATTAAGAAAATAAAAAGCTTTAGAGGAAGTAAGGATATCGTGGTGGCATCTGCAAAATACTTTATTATAGTCAGTCTTGAGCTCAGATTAAACAAAACAAATCACACTTGCCATAAAGATATTTAAATAGCTTAGTATTGATTTTCAATGTTTGATGTCTCTGCGCTTTTAGATATTAGAAATAATTCTGTGTTTGTAAATGACTTGATAATATTGTACACACACTTTATCTTATTGAACTCATTTTGAAAAAAATATAAGATCGTTGAACAACATACTGCTTATATTAATGAAAGAAAAAATAGCTTAATTAGTTAAAAAAATGTAAACCAAACAGTCATCTTAAGGTTCACCATATGCTAAATAATGTGAATCTAAAGATTTACCTTGTAAAGAAGTAGATAAAAAGGTGTGTAGAGTACTGCCATTATGTAGTTTGCGAAACCACATAACCAATAATTATGCTCTTCAGCCCCTAGGATTGAAATAAAAATCTTCTATTTAGAAGTTTAAGTTTTAGGGTCAGTGAGATGGCTCAATATATAGAAATAATTGCCTAGCAAATCTGGTGGTTTGACTCTGAACACCTGAATGGGAAAGTGGGAAGAGAGAATTGACATGAAATAATGTTTACTATTTTCCTTGCCTTTGCCTTTGCCTACCACACACACACACACACACACACACACACACACACACACACACACACAGAGGGGGGGGAGGAAGAAAACAATGAAATATCAAATATTACATTTCTGTGAAATTCTTCAATAGATTTTTAACCAGATCTGCTTTTATACGCAGTAGATGAAGTTGACTTATCTTCTACATGATCCCGTTTGTCCGGTTTTCTCAATATTGTCCCTAGACTTTTAGCTGGAGTATAAGTTAAATGTTTATATTTGTTTTCCACGTACTTAATATAGCAACATAATCAGGCTAGATTTTTCATGTTGCTATCCTTATATCTGTATCTTAATCAAGTGTAAAAGGATTTGTCCAATAGGCCTATTGTTGACTGTTAGATCATCATAGACTCGATTTGACATCGCCTTTTCTCATATGCTTTCCATCTTATCTCTCTTTCTCATTGCCTCTCGGAATCTCTTCATATCTTAGAGCTATTGACAGGACATTTCTGTTCCTAACCTTGATGGGATTAACCCTTCGCCTCCTTTTGTCCTTGGAAATGCTACTTTGGAAATTTATACAAAACACTTTAAATCTTGTTAAATTTTAAGTCTTTTAATAAGTGTTTAAAAATAATCATGCTAATGTTTCTGCAAATCTTTTTTTTTCATTGCAAAATATTCTGTTTGGTGTTGATGTTGAATATTTACCACTCAGTCTAATGAATGTCACACAGGAAGAAATATTGAGTTCACGAGTGCTACCAGATATTACATGTTCCTGCATCTTTGAAACTGTGTCCCACTGGAAACCCCAGAGCCCTCTGCTCTACACTTCTCTGAGTCCTATGTTAGCACCAGGAAAAGGAATTTCAACATTATCTTCACACTTTCGTCAAAATTACTTTTGTTAATTTTTTTAATGAATTAATTCAATTATTTCTAAAGTAATAGTGTACATTTTTTCTTTTGAAAACCAGACACTGTAAAAACCAGACACCAATATTTATGGCTATGTTTTTTTTTTGGATGTATTCCTGAATTTAGTTTAAGAAAATGTGTGGTTGAGACATACATACAGTATAAAAGTCAGTAAATTCCTATTCATAAGTAAAACCATCTTTGTCCAGAGCTCACTCTTTCTTGTCACAAGTCACCCACTGCGATAATATCTACCTTCCATCAACCACATAAATATGTTTTATTCCCCTGCTGTGCTTGACTATTCTAGTTTCATATGTACATTTTAAAAAATAAGGACGAAAGTCTCTTGTTCTCACAATAAATAGATCTATTTTCTAACTGGGGCTCTGAATTAAGTGAGACTATGTACATTGAATATGCACAACCTCTGGAATCAAATATATATTCTTCTAATTCATAAACCTATAAATATCCCTTTCCTGGATAAGAGAAAATGCTATGTGCTGTGTGGGTGTAGATCATCTATTGTTACATTGATATCTGCTCTATTAGTATGAAAAGAGAATAATTTTAAAATTTGGTTATGGTTGCAAGGCACTCAACTTTCCAGACCATCTATATGTTGCAGTTTACTGAATCTTGTTTCTTATTACTTATTATCAATGTTCACTTTGTTAAATGCTTTACAATATTTTCAAACAAATGTATTCATACACTATTGAGAAATAACACTCAAAAGCCAAAATAACTTTGCCATGCAAATCTAACCGAAACCAGTTCTGATATCCAGAACACAAAAGCCAGGTACATAGCACAGAGACAAGAATTCCTCAATTTCTTTTGAGCCAGCTAGCCTGATACATACAGTAATAAAGTGCAAGAGAAACTCCGTCTCAAACTAGGTGGAGGAAGGGCAGACACGGAGTTTTGTTTCCTGACCTCTACACCTAGGCTGCTGCTAGTAGTTTCTACACTCACATACACAACACACGTAATCATATACAAATTTATACATATATCATGCACATAAAAATTTGAATAGCACAAATGTATATTTTAACTTTTTATAAATAATACAAATTTGTATATATATAATTATAGTTAATTATATATGCTAATTTTACCATATTTTCTATAATTAATAGGTGAAAACAAATAGTAGTGTCCATATAATTACAATGAATCCTATGCTTTAAATGTTAAGTTTTAGATTAGAAATACTGAAGGAACAGATATTTGAAATATTGATTCCATTGAGCTATACTTTAGAGACCTACAATTGATTCCACAACAACTATCTATTTGTATTCTCATATTATGAATATAAATACAGTTGCTTGATTTGCAGTGAAATATGGTGAGATTAAGGAATCACATAACCATATTTAATATGCTTCACTTAGTTAGATTAGGGAAAGAAAAATAAGTGAAGAGAAAAAACAGTATTTTTCTCTGTTAGTGTTGTGATGACATCATCAACCGAGTTTCCTAACAACTGAATTTTAATTAGTTAATAAGTTAGAATGGCAGTCAGAGGTTAAAATTTCTGGGTAACATAAATAGAAAACTGCCCTGCACCTTCAGTATATTAATACAGTTCTCACAACAACGTGTGCACTGTGCTACTGTCTGTCTGACTGTCTGTCTGTCTGTTTCCCTTCTCTTTTCCATCTGGGATATTTGTTTTTCTTAATGGTTGCCTGATTGTATGTCATTCTGTTATACATTATAGCTTTTTATGGCAGGGGCATCAATAAGACAATAAAACATTAAAAATATCAAATTCAGAAAAGCAATCTATATGTGTTCAATATATTTTACCAGAAGAAAAACAATCTTGTAATTAGCTACTCTGCATGTGAGTTACAACCCTTTAACAGAAACATGCATGTAAATCTATTCCTTTTTGATGAGGACAATGAGTTAGTAGTGATTGCTGATTTTATGGATAAACAATATGTTTAAACATATTCGCCTAATGAAGCCAGAGCTAGCAGCTAGGAGGAAGTGCTGTTATTGTGTCCCAACCCCATATATCTCCACAGCAGTAGCTTGTCTGCTTCTCACATTCTCTACTAAGGAGGAACTTGAGAGTTAAAGGAATCTACAGAGTCCAGAAAAAAAAAAATCATCATTGCTGCTTGTCCTCTGAAATCAGCAGGGTCTCCCTTTATCCGTCACATAGTTTTTATATGTATATCCTTATAGAAGGATCAGTGGTGATAACTTTATTTAGTGGGGGGAGGAAGGCTGGTATCTCTTGGGGACAGAGGTGGGACAATCATAGAACACGGTATAGAAAATTCCAGGTGAGAACTTGTGTCAAGAACCATTTGCTTATATTGTGTGTGTCTGAATTTGTGTGTCTAACTGTGTGTAATAGGTGTGATATAATTGAAGGTAATTAGCTGTTTGTGAACTGTTATGCATGAACCTAAAATATATTCATTCCCCTTACAAGTATCAATTCCACATTTAATCTGTAACAGGCTCTAGCTTAGTATTTTTTCCTTTTGTTTCTTTGTTGATCTGGAACTTGCATTGACAAAGAGAAAGTCATTAAAGAGTCTCTGATGGTCCTGGGGGGAGTCACAACCTCTCTTTTTTAAGTATATCTACATGTGATTCTATACAAAGAATGTGTTTACATATATGTATATATGTGTAGTTAGGCATATGTACACACAAGTTTATATATTTACATACATATTTATAGGCAGATAAAAAATACTGTTTCAAAATGACTGGTGACTTACTGGTATAAAAACTAATATCTGTATAATACAGGTTGAAAAAACAGTATGTGTCCTATGTTCATATTAATTTTTGTTCACTTATTAATATTGAACTAATTTACTTGGCATACAAAATAATGAGTTTCATTTTGAGTTACACACATGAATCTATCATTATTAACTAATCATCTATTTACCTATCATCCTAACATCTATTAATTTTCTAACTGAAGTATATCTACTCCATCATATATCTTTTTATCTATTGTCTATGAATTATCTAACTGTATCTATCTCATCTATCATATCAATTTTCTTTCATCTATCTATGTATTTCTATCTAACCATCTACCATTTATCTACACATTTATCTATCTAATCTAAATATCTAATTATTTACCTAATTATCTATCTATCTATCTATCTATCTATCTATCTATCTATCTATCTATCTATCACTTTCTGTCTTCATCATCATCTATCATCTATTTGTCTCTCTTTTCAGTCTATCTCATTATTTCTTCTCATTTACCTCTAACTAGCCCACCATTCTCTGATAATACTGCATACTGGTTCAATTATGTGTATAAGATAAAAATGCTATTTCTCTTTGTGGTATTGGCTTATATTCCTTAAAATAATGGCCTCCAGTACATGCATACCATTAAATGTGTATGTATATATGTGCATACATGTATTCATGTGCAATAGGTATGCGTACCTAATTATCTGTGCTTGTTCATATATCCATAAATGTACATAGAAATATTCATTTTTCTCATAAATATTTCTTCATTATTATAATTTAATCTTCATTACATTTATATGAAATTATTTTGTGTATAAATGGTACATTTTATGATTCATTCAGATGTTAATGGACATGTAGGTAGTGTGCATAGCTTATATATATAAAAAGCAGCACATAAATATGATAATGCACTTTGTTACATGTTATCTTAGGGTCCTTTAGATGTACAATCAAGACTTGGCTAGCTATCTTAGTGTTAATGGTTTTGTTACTATAGCTGTGTGGTATAACAAAACGTTGGGTATGGTGATGCTTCCAGCATCATTCTCTTTTGCTGTGGATTGTTTGGGCAATTCTGTGTTTTGTCCATCAATTCGCATGCATTTGCTTATGTGCCACACTGTTTCTGTTACTATGGCTTTTTCGTATAGGTTGTGATTAGTATTGTGATTGCTCTTTAAGCTTTTGTGTACTTTGGCTATATAGGGTCTTCTGGGTATTTATGTGGATGCTAGGATTATTTTTCTAAACTTGTGACTAATTCTCTTCATAAGAATTTTTAGAAGAAAACTGTACTGAATATGTAAATTTCTTTCTTGCTGTAGTATATTTACTTATCAATGTTAATTCTTCTAATCAATGAGATTGAGTATTGGTAGTGTCTTCATTTAGGTTTTATTTGTGTGTTGTTCTGTAATATTCAAAAGCTTTCCATTCTTTAGTTAGGTTTACTCCTTGGTATTGTGTTATTTCTGAAGCCACTCGGGTTGTGATTTTCCATTTCCAGGGCATTCTTTATCAGTAAAGTCTTCACTGGTACTAAGAAAAATTACTGATTTTGTAGACCGATTTGCTTCATTCAGTGGCCTTGATGAAAATGTTTATCTGATCTAAGGACTTTCCGATGGAGTTGGAGCCTTTTCCTCTCTCTGTCTTTCCCATCAGTCTTTTCCCCTCTGTTTCACTTTGTGTCATTCCTAAAGCTGTTATTACGTTCACTAAAACATTCTCTTAAAATACCTAATATAATGGTAACTGCATCCAGTGAATTTGTTATCTCAGGCGGCATGTTCCACATTTCTAGAAAACCTATTAGGCTTTTAAAAAGTTATAAACATCTTCATAATATATTTATTTATTCTAAGCTTTAAATGTATAAGATACAAGAATAATTATTACTTCAGTGATTTTTATCTTAGACATCATGGATTCTTAAAATTAATCACAAAGTATTATATAGCAAGTTACCAAATTCTGCAAACAGTTGGAATTTCAGACAGATAGAATGTAAATAAATCAAAAGTAGCAAAGTTATATAGACACAAGGTGGTGAGGGAAATGTCACTTGCAGGTATTGTAGATTTTAAAGCAGCATTAAAGGTCTTTTATCTTCAAAAATCTCCAAGCACAGATGCTTCATGTGTAGGAAACATTAAGGTTGGAAGAGGGTTTATTTTTGCCAAACTCCTTCAGGGGTTGAAATCAACGAGAAACTGTCTCAATTGTTTAATGAGATAAAAGGAAATTTGAATAGAAGGACTTGAGAAGAAATCTTATGAGTCAAACACGACCAAATAGCCATGGATGGAAAGCATAGAGGAGCTTGATTGAACAAAGGATAAAGGATTGAACAAAGCTTGATAAACAAAGGATAATGCATTTTAATCTACTTAAACATGTTTCAGAAACTCAGATTTGACTTGTTAGCAAAATAACAGTCAAAGCACCTGATTGTTCAATGGAGGGAAAGAATTAGCTTAACTGGTCATTTCTGCAGATGCTGAAAATATGTTTGAGAAGATTCAATACTGAAATGGAGCTTTATTCATGGATATTGTGAATTGACAAACACTTACTTATAAAACTGATGAAAACTAGACAAACTATTTACGTGTGTGTGTGTGTGTGTGTGTGTGTGTGTGTGTGTGTGTGTGTGTGTGTGTGTGTGTGTGTGTGTGTAATTAGAGTACAGGCAAGTTTAAAAAGCTAGTCATTGAGTCCACATGTGTCTTCTCTTCAAAAGCAACTGTAGAGCTGAATTCCTGGCAAAGAAAGTTGTTACAGGACATAACAGATATTTTTGGCTTATTTTTAATTTTATTCTGATCAGAGAAAATTAAAATTGGAATGTAAGGATGCATAGGCAATTAGAAGTAAACAAAAGACAGACATTTTAGAGGTGACACAAAGCATATTTCATAATTAACATGAAAACTTAAGTAGACAAGAACAGAAACATCAGGACTACTAATTATTGTTATTCTTGCCTTTTGATAATGGTTAGGATTCTTTATGGCAAGATAAAATAAAATATATTTGTCACATTTACAGTATGGGAAGTATAAGTTGATGGCGGTGGCACACACCTTTAATCTCAGCACTCAGAAGTCATAGACAGGCAGATGTCTGTGAGTTTGAGGCAAGCCTGGTCTACGGAGCAAGTTCCAAAATAGCAAGGGCTACAAAGAGAAACCCTGTCTCAAAAAACAAAACCAAAATCATGCAATATTTAAAGTATATAAATTATACATCATAAAGCTTGCAAAGATGTAGGCAATGGTGACTGAGAATTAGGAAAATAATAGTCAATTTACATAAGTCTGCCTATATGTTCTGGTATTAGAAAAATAATTTCTGTGAACTCTTAATTATACTACAAAAGAAGGGCATTCAGAACATGTCACTTTCTAGTCTTACCAATTTAACAGATTCTTGTAACAATTACGCATATAAATTTCAGTCTTTTGACAAATGAATTAAAATCAAAATTTTCTACAGTTCAAAATATCCAATTTATTTATCTAATCAAATTAAATAAATTTTTTAGCAATTAGATTATATATGAGCAAGTTATAAATCAAATGACAATAAGTTATCACAATAATATTAAAAATTAATCATATTCAAAATTAAGCAACTGTAGTCTTTTCAAATTCAGGATTGTAAGTTTAAAAATTAGAATGTTTGGCAATGCACTGTGACCACTTACACATTTTTTGTGTGTAAGTCAACAGTTCTAAAAAAGAAAAAACACTTGTTAATGAATTTTGAAGCCAATGCTTGTGATTAAGAAGTGCAAGTTAAGATTTCTATTATCAGTAACAGAAGTAAGCACCTACAAATCAGTCAAAATGTTTTCTTAAGTTTTTTACTTTGAAGCTTATATGAGAAATAAATTAACCACAAATTGGGGCACAGAAAACTCTATGTAGAAATAATTTTAAAAAATCTTAAGGGTACTTGGAAATATTTAGTTAATAAGGTAGTCTCTCTCCCTCCTCCCCCTCCCCCTCCCTCTCCTCTCTCTCCCTCTCTCTTTTTATATGTGTGTGTGTGTGTGTGTGTGTGTGTGTGTGTGTGTGTGTGTGTGCGCGCATGCGTGCGTGTGTCCTCAGCACCACATGTCATATAAATGGACATATATGGACACAAACCAAGTTTTAATGGATATAAGAAAATTGAAACAAATGCCTCTATCCTACCAGACCACAGATTAAAGCTGGATATCAATAACAACATAAACAACAGAAAACCTATAAACTAACAGAAGTAAAAACACTCTCTAGTGAATCACCACTGGGTCAAGGATAAAATAAGAAAGAAATTAAAGACTTCCTAGAAGAAATGAAAATGAATCCACCCCATAACCAACTTATAGGACACAGTGTAAGTGATCTTAAGAGAAAAATCCATAGCACTAAATGCCTGCAAAAGAAATTGGAGAATACTCATATCTGAGGTTAACAGTTCACCTAAAAGTTTTAGAACAAAAAGAAATGGACACACCAAAGAGAAGTAAACAGCCGGAAATAATCAAACTGAAGTCTCAAATCAATAAAGTAGAAACACAGAGAACAATAGAAAGAATCGATGAAACAAAGAGTTGTTTTTTTTTTGTTTTTTGAGAAAAATCAACAAACAAGAGACCCTTATCCAAACTAACTATAAGACAGAGAAAAAATATCCAAATTATCAAAATCAGAAATGAGAGGGAGCCATAACAACAGACCTCAAGGAAATCCGAAGTATTATTAGGCCGTAGTTAAAAAAAACCTTTACTCTACAATATAGGAAAAATCTAAAAGAAATGGACAAATTTCTCTACAGATATCATTTACCAAAATTAAATCAAGATAAGGCAAACAACTTAAATAACCCCAAAAGAAATAGAAGCAGTCATTAAACCCCCCCCCCCAACAAATTAAAGTCCTAGTCCAGATGGTTTTAATGCAGAATTATACCATTCTTTCAAAGAAGAGCTATTACCAACAGTCTTCACAATATTCCACAAAATATAAAGAGAAGAAATATTCCCAAATTCATTTTGTGAGGCCAAAACACCATGATATCCAAAACACACAAAGTTTCAACAAAGAAATAGTATTATAGCACATTTTTCCAAATAAGTATTGTTGGTAAAATACACAACAAAATACCCAGAAACTAAATCCAAGAACACATCGACCATGATCAAGTGTGCTTCATTCTAGAGATGCAGGGATGGTTAGACATACAAAAATTAGCCCATGTAATCCACCATATTAGCAAACTGAAAGGAAAAAAAAAACCACATAAGCATCTCACTACATGCTGAAGAACCTTTGGCAACTTCCCTTCATAATAGAGTCTTGGAGAGATCAGAGATACAAGGAACATACCTAAATATAATAAAGGTAACGTACAGCAAGCTGATAGCCATTATCAAACTAAATAATAATAAACCTCAAAGCTATTCCACTAAAATTAGGGACAAGACAAAGCTGTTTACCCTCTTCACATTTATTCAACCTAGTGTTTGAATTCTAGCCAGAGCCATAGGCAAGCATGAGGGAAAAGAGGGGATACAAATTGCAAAGAAAGAAATCAAAGTATCACTATTTGCAGATACAATAGTAAACCTAGATTCCATCAAGGAACTCCTACAGCTGATAAGCACCATCGCTGAAGCAACTAGATCAAAATCAGCTCAAAAATAATCAGTAGCCTTCTTATATAAAAATGATAAATGGGGTAAGAAAGAAATCAGGGAAACATCACCCTTCATAATAGCAACAAAATATAAAATATATTGTGGTAATTCCAATCATGCCAATGAAAGACCCTAATGACAAGAATTTAAATAAAAAAGTATTTAAAGAAAAAAAATTGCAGAAGGTATCCTAAGATAGAAAGATCTTCTATGCTCATCAATCGGCAGAATTAACATAGTAAAAACGGCCAATTTACCAAAAACAATCTACATATTCAACACAATATCCACCAAAACTACACACAATTATTTACACACCTTGAAAAAACAATACTCAACTTCATGTGGAAATATTAAAATGAAGAATAGCTAACACAATCCTGTATAATAAAAGAACTTCTATAATTATTATCACCTCAGATTTCAACTATATTACAAAACTGTATTAGTAAAATCCTTGTGGTATTGGCATAAACAAAGACAGATTGATCAGCACAGTGAAATTGAAGACATAGAAGTAAATCTATATGCCTATGGATATTTGAGTTTTGACAAATATGTCAAATTTATACAATGAAAAAGGGCATCGTCATCAACAAATGGTAATAGTCTAACTGGATGTTGGCGTGTCAAAGAATACAAATCCATATATCTCCCTGCACAAACTCAAGTCCAAGTAGTAGACCTTGACGTAAAAATAGATACACTGAACCTGAAAGAAAAGAAATAGAGGATGACCTTAAACATATTGGCACAGGAGACAACTCTTAACAAAACACCAATTAGACACTAAGATAAAATCAAATGAGACCCCATGAAACTGAAAACTTCTCTAAGGCAAAGGACATTGTCAGGAGGGCAAAAGCAGATTAAACACAGAAATTGCTGTCTCTGGTAACTCTCTCTGACTATTTACCCAATTACAAAAAAAGGGTAATATATTCTGAGGGAGTCAAGGGCTTAACTGCATTAGATCTTATGTTACTCGTGATACAGATAATAGAAAATGGCATATGCAGTAAAGAGAAAAGTTTCTTTTTAAGAAAATATAACTATTGCTTCCAAATTCCTCAGTTGGATTGAGTGTGTGTTGTGAAATTTCTTAATGTGAATCTATATTTATCATTGTGAATATTCACTGGAAAATTTAGACAAATTTAATAAAAACTAAAATTCATTCAGATACTTTCTACCAAATTGAATAGTTCTAGAGTATTCCTGAATTTGTGAATGTGAAAAGTTTGAGGTAGAGGAGTTCAGTACAGCAATCAATGAGTTCATAGGTTTTCTAATAGTAAGCTTAAAAAATTTTCATTTGATATTCTTATGTGAAGAGGGAAGGGCAAAATGATACTGTAGACTATAAAATAATATTGTACAAAATATTTTGTTTATTATCTGGTGGTTACACATATACACACTTTGAAATGTCTACCTTGTCCTGAGATTAAGGAAATTACAAATTCTAAACTTTATGTCCTGGAATGCAGTGACCTCGCTCCAGATACCTGACACCTACACAGTGTGACCCAACTCCTTGAAAAACAACAGGCTCTCATCAGCCAGAACTACCCTCACCTGTATAAAGTTTATTTGCAAGGATATGTATATGCATGGCAGATGGTGAATAACTGAGAAATTATGATTCCTACATTATGTGAATGTAGCCTTCCAGAACTGCATCTGGATTGTTTGTCTTTATGGTGAAAAATGCATGCCAGGAATCTACACACAGACATTCCTTATACCCAAAGGATAACTGCATGAAACTACAGATATCTGATCAATTGCCCTTCTCTCATATACAGTACTCAAGACATGCTTCTCTCTTCTGTGCTAAGTGGCAAGTTCTAACCGTATTTCCAACCTTTACTATAATGGCCAGCCTCTTCATCTGTTATCAAAGGTAAAATGTAAATGTTTTATAAACATTGCTCTATTGGAAAATGTAAACACTTATGGAGCACAGAACTGTTCCGATAAGTCATAACAGTTCTGCATCTTAGAACAGTTTATAATTGTGGATCCTCTGGTAAGATTCCTTAATAATAAATTGAAAAATATGCAATGTTTTTATTATAATTTTGTCTGTACTGTTTTTCATATGTACAGAAAAATCAATATGATGACATGTATTTTACAAAGAAGTGTTTAAATCATTGAACAAATGTAATGGATGTACATTGATAAATGGATCAATAAAACAATTGTCATATTGATTGAAAACATTTAAGCTTCAAATATTGATAAATATGATTTATTAATAGCATGTTTTTATGTTATATTGTATAAGAATTCTGTTTCCTCTTTAAGTATTAATAGAAAAACAGATTTTGTAAGCTTTGATTGCATTTCAGTGTTTTGAACTAGTTAAGCTATATTTTATCATTTCTTAATACTTTTTGTTATTCTGAATTATCTCTTGTAAGACAATTACACTAGTGGAACATTCTTTAAAGACAATATAATTTAAGATACTTATTTCATGGTATTCAATTATTTTAATTTAGTTCTTAATTCTGCCATTGCCTTAAGATAACCTCAAGCTACTTTGTATATGAATGCTATTTTTAAAACAGAATTTTGTAAATGTTTTACTTGAAAAATGGTGACATGATTGGTTTCCTATCTGCTCTATTTGCCCAATTCAGGTTAAACAGAACCTGCCTTCCACATATTTTTCCAAAGTGTTGATAGATTTTTATGAAAGCAGTTGTCACAGAGATTACAATGGGGATACTGCTATTATTTGAATTTACAACTTAAAAACTCTGGGGGCTGCAAGAATTGAGCTGTTGAACAGTATTCACATTTCATTTCAACAAAAACATTCCATTTTGATGAGTGAAATAATGAGCTGTATTATGTGTATGAAAATGTTCAGAGTGGGTTCTCATAGATTCCCCAAGCATAACACATATTGCTTAGAGTCTTGACTGTCTTCTCCAACTTGACAGTAATAAACAACGGCAGAAAACTTAAGTGTTCTAAGAACAAAAGTGTTCTAAAATGTATAACAAAATAAATGTTTGCAGCAATTTATATAAATTAAGTGACTTGAGATACTTATTATACAATGTTTGTGCATATATGATAAATATATATTTATAATAATCTTACTAATAATGAGTCATATAGATATGGTTATGTAATAAATATTCACAGTATTTTTAATTAAAAGATCAACAAATATTGGCAAAATTTATTTATGATACATTACATTAATATTTCTTGTAATATAATATATATATAAAGATAGAAATTTAAAAGCAACTGTAAAGGTGACTCTCTGCAGTATTTAGACTTATATTAATGAGCAACCATGACAAATATCCATTTCAACAGCATTTTCAGTTTTTCAACTGAAAATTATTTATGAAACAGTGAGTTTTCTTTCTTCTCTCCTCCAAACACTTCACAATCCCTTTGCCTCCATAAAATTCTTTTAAGTATCTTACGTGAGTATAGTCACATCCTACTTTTTATTTTGTGATTGGCTATTTCACTTAACATTTTTGTAATTAAAGCATGTCTATATGGTATAATTACTTGTCTTCTTGAGTCCTACTAATATGTTATAAATGTTATACATTTTGCTTATTAATTCATCTTTCTAAAGAGTGATGTTTTGCTTATACCTTTGTCTCATGTAAATAATGCTACTGGAAAAGTGTAGCTGACATATCCATTCATACCTTCAACTTGCTAACAAGAGAAACTCATAGGAAATATGAAAACTTTACCTTAACTTTTTATAAGAAACTGGCAAACTTGGACCTATGTAGGGTTACATCAGTGTACATCCTCACTAGCAGTCTGTATGTTTCACTTTCTTCAAAATTGTTTTAAAGAATTTTCTATCCATATTTAAGAATATTATCATATCTGGTGTTTTGTTGGGTCCCTTGTTTTATTCCTGAGAATAAAATTCCAGAGAATTCCTCTGTTTTTTACTTTTCTGGTCCCTATGCAGATGCTACAGTTGCTATATTTTCTAAATTTTGTGAATTTTATGATTTGTAGCGTGTGGTTCTTTTATTTTTTACTTATTTGCAGCCTCTGTTTCTCGGTAGTTTTGTTTCCCATCATTGTCATGATCCTGGCTCCAGTGATTGGAATGAAAGGTTCAAAGATCTTCTTGTGTCCATCACTTAAGTGTGATCACTTATGTTAGCCTTGCTATGTTCAGGCTTTTGAGCTTTGGCTTTTGACAGTGGGACTACAGTGTGCTTACGTGTGACTGATTTGAATATTTTCTTTAGTTTCATTGAATTCGACATGTTTTTATTAATTCCTTATCAAATTTGAGAAAAACAGGGTCATTATTTACCCAACAAAATTCACTTAGTTTTTAATGGTGAATGTTTGGAATAGCTTCCTATTTTTCCTGGGGTTATTTGCAAAGTGTATGGTTGATGTGTTATGGTTGTATGGTTGTTTTAAAATAGCTGGCCCCAAGACTATAATAGTTAATGGTTCAGACTTGTTTCTTTAAGTT
Source organism: Phyllotis vaccarum (assembly GCA_033318265.1). Lineage (NCBI taxonomy): Eukaryota > Metazoa > Chordata > Mammalia > Rodentia > Cricetidae > Phyllotis > Phyllotis vaccarum. The sequence goes on from JARWLC010000007.1 coordinate 3,754,205, forward strand.
TCCAGAGAATGAATGCAACTAAAAATTGGAATGGGTAATGGTGGATCATTTTATTTGCAATGCCTGGTAATAAGAAGCATCAGCCAATCGTCATGGCTCAAGGCCCTCAGATATTCAGGAGAGAGTTGTTATAACCAAAATTAGCCTTCATGTGCTGTTTTCACACCTTCTTATTCAAGATTTTCGATAGAGGATGTGCAGATGCTACTGCCATATGAGTAGGAAAAGATTGCAATTAATGATTTTACCACCAGTAATTGTCCTCAAATTTTTAACTTTTAAATGGATCTATGAGTCCTGAATGACTTATATTAAGTATTTCTGCATCAGTAGGTTCCCAGGTAGGAAGTCAGATGTCAGAGGATTCCTACTTACTTCCATCATTGCAAACAGTACATTTATAGAAATAACTACTGTATTTTCTAAACAGTCACATTTAAGGATGTCTTTAGGAATAAACGGTGTATAATCTAGAACCGAGAATTATTTGGTGGGAATGAATATTGAGAGCCTTCCATTGGAAAATATCAGTGTGAGCAATTAGGGAACTGAAAGATAAGATAATGTAGCAGATATTAAATTATTCCATCTCTGAATAGAGTTCAGGAGTATTTGCTCATTGTATAGTCTCTCTCTCTCTCTCTCTCTCTCTCTCTCTCTCTCTCTCTCTCTCTCTCTCTCTCTCTCACACACACACACACACACACACACATGCCTTAGGATATTTGATATGTGATTTTTGTAGTCTTTGCTCATCAATACTTATTAACAAAACTGTCCTTTATTCAATGTGTGTTTTAACATCATTACCACAATCTGTAAATGTATTGATTTCACTTCAGCTTTGTTACTTTGAACTCTTACAGTAGATTTTTAAATGTGTCTGGTGATGCTCTATTTAGTTTTGTAGACCCCATCCACATTATTTTAACTATTAGTCACATTTATTAATTTGCTTATTTTGTACTTTGGTTTGAATTTAGTCATTTTTTAATTTTTATGAACAATTCAAAGGGTTTTTGATAAGGGTTGCATTATTGAACCTTGCTTGGTGTTATACAAACATATTAAATACAAATACTTCCATTCCATGAGAAAAATATGTATTTCTATTTATATGTATGTGTCTCTTTCAAATTTTATCAGTTTTATAATTTTCAGTCCACAGGAATTTCCTAGTTTTACCCAGAGATGTTGAGAAATTTTCAGTATGATAAACAACTTTTTAGCATATTGCCTTAACTTTTAGATTCATCATCTAGGGCCAAAAACATAGCCTTAAGCTTTCTTAATAAAACAAAAATAGTATGTGGTTATTTGCACATGTGGTTCACAGTAGTGTCTGGGACAGACAATAAGTAGAAACAATGTAAACATCCACCAAAATGTTAAGATAAATATTTTAATAATATGTGATTATAATGAGATATCATAATAGAGAAATGATATGATGTTATTTATAGTACAATGCAAAATCTTAAAATATATATATAGTGAAAGATATTAAAAAGCAAGATATATATATATATATATATATATATATATAAATTAAGAATACATAATGTCTTATGTATCCCTTGGTGTGTTCACCTTTGTGTCTTGGGCTTTCATGAATGACTCCAAAAATGGTCATTTTTTAGTGTCTAAATTCCAGAGCCTAGAAGGCATTTCAGAACCTTTATCTATACACTTCTTTTTTAAAATGTTTACGTTTATAGAATTTGTTAATAAAAACAACTAGACTTAAGCTAGTTTAGTTTATATGTGTTTAAATTTATATGGCTATTTGAAAACAAGAATATAGACAATAAATTGCATAAGAATGTTATCTCTTAGTACTTTCCCATACATATAATTTGAGTGTAAGAAACATTTTCCTTGAAAAAAAAGTAATGTATCTTTCTTCAATAGCATATAGTTTATATGATACCAAACAAGGACAGCAATTATGTATTTCATGCTCCATGTAAATAATGACAAATTGTAAAGCAACCTGTGAAATGTATAACTTGAGATCCTTGTATATGGTGTTGGAGACTTATGTCATTACCATGTGAGGCTGATTCTACACTCAGGCAAATTCTAGCACAGAACATATTGAAAATTACTAGCATAAATAGATATTTGTTAAGTAATTTTAAATCCACTGAAAATGGAGCTTAGAACTAATTTATTTTATAAAATGACTTCTGTTCATTGATTATAAATATGATCATTCATGAAATTTCAAGGTCCAAAATATATGAGAAATAATAAAAATACCTACGAGTTTAAAAATTATATTCTCTAATTATTTTATGATTATTTTCCTGCTTATGTTATTTGGATATAAATATGCAAAACATATGACATATACTTATATATCCAGGGTTTTGTTTAAAATGGCACTGAAAAAATAACTTTTGACATGGATATCTTGGGTTTTTTTTTTTTTTTTGGTTTGGTTGTTTTTTTTTATCAAGAGTATCTGTTTGGAGAAAATAATGTATTTGTTAAAAAATAAATAAACTCACCACTTTTCTCTATCCATAAATTTAAATTCACATATTCTCATTGTAAATATTAGATATTTAAGAGTACCCTACTACACAGAAATAACATTGGCATTTTAGGGTTTTTTTTTTTGAGACTTAGAGCAGCATAAATACTATAACTTCAACTTATCTAAAGAACTTATGCTGCTTTAAATTGGGGTGTGCTTCTTCATGTTGCCACATTTTGTTTTCTTTTTCTAGCAGTTAGATTGCTAATTACAAAACACATTTTAGGGCAGAAACTAATTGCTATATTACTTTTCAGGGAACAAATCAAGGTAATGAATGTTATTTGTCTCTGTATTCTCTTTTTAAGTAGATGGGATTAGGTTGACTTTGGAGGTGATCAGTTGAGAAAGAAATAAACAAACAAGCAAGCAAGGAAGAAAGAATGGGAGATAGAAAGAAAAAAGAGAGAAAGAAAGAACAAATGAGCAAAAGAAAGAAAAGAAGGAAGGTAGGAATGACGGAAGGAAGGTAGGAAGAAAGTAAACAGGGAAGGAGTATACTAAGAAGTGAGTGACAGCTCACCCAGCCCAGGCAGCAATCCAGATCTCCTGGACCCTGGCCATGAACCACAGCCCTTGGAACACTACCCCTATTCAACTCTGCGAGGAAATACCTTGCAGGCCAGAAACCCCAGTAAAACCCAGTTCACTGGACACCCTCAACTATAAAACTCCACCCCATTCACCCACTCGTGCCATCACTGGGTGGCTTCAGTGGGGAACTGAAACCCACAGACCCCTGGCCCACATCAGATTAAGATATTAAGAGACCAAGAGACTAAGAGGTAGCCTCAGTTCCTATTGGACCAAGAACAGCTATCTGAAACCCACAGTGTCACTAAGAAGGGTCATTGTAACACAGAATACACTACCTCCAAGTAGACAAAGAACCCAGGTTGGACCAAGAAAGACTTCCTGAGACACAGACACACCCAGAAAAGATTGTACCAAAATCATTTCCTTGAGATTCAGACAAATCTGCATCTGCCACTGCAAGAATATATACATAAACAACATAAGTAACAACATAACACCACCAGAATATGGTGTTCTACAACAACAAGACATGAGCATGGCAATGCAGAAGAAGCAGAAGGAAACGACCTTAAAAACGACGTTATGAAGATAATAGGAGTCTTAAGAGAAAATATAAAAATGTTCTTTAAAGAAATAGAAAGCAAGACAAACAAACAATTGGAAGTGATTAACAAATCCCAGAAAGAAAATAAAGAAATCCAAGAAAATCAAACAAGTAAAGGAAACATTTCAATATTTAAAAATTAAAACAGAAGAAATAAAGACACAAACCGAGGCAATGCAATACTGGAAATAGAAAACCTGAAGAAACAAACCAGAATTACAGATGCAGCATAACCAACAGAATGTAAGAGATGGAAGAGAGAATCTCTGAAGTGGAAGATTCATTAGTGGAAATAGATATGTCAGTTAAAGAAAACTCTAAAACCAAAAAAGTCACAACATAAAACATCTAGGAAATCTGGAACACCACAAAAAGAGCAAACCTGAGAATAATTGGAATCGAAGGAGAATACCAGCTCAAAGGCATAGAAAATATATTCAACAAATTTATAGAAGAAAAACTTTCCCAAGAAAAAGAAGGAAATGTCTATAAACATACAAAAAGCTTACAGAACACCAAATATATTAGACCCTACCCGCAAAGAAAAAGTCTACTGGAACATAATAGTCAAGCCACTAAATCTACAGAATAAAGAAAGACTAGTAAGAGCTGCAAAGAAAAAAGGCAAGTTACCTATAAAGGCAGACCCATCAGACTAACACCCGACTATTCACTGGAAACAATGAAAGCAAGAAGGTCCTGGTCAGATATACAGACAATGAAAGATCATGGCTGTCAACCCAGACTACTATACCCAGCAAAATTGGCAATCACCTTGGATGAAGTAAACAAGATATTTCAGGACTAAACCAGATTTAAACAACACCTATCCACAAATCTGGCCCACCGAAAGCACTAGAAGGAAACCTATAACCTAAGGAAACCAGATACACCCATGAAACCACAAACAATCCAAGCTAAAATCAATCAAAAGAGACCGGGACAGACATTACTTATTCATCTCAGGAAAAACAACCAAGATGAAGTCTCAATCCTGAACATTTATGCTCCAGCACAAGGGCATCTACATATTTAAAGAAACACTACTAAAGCTTAAATCTATTATCAAACCAGAAGCATTAATAGTGGGAGTCTTTGATACCCCCCTCTCACTAATGGATAGGTCTACCAGACAGGAACTCAACAGCGAAATAACAAAGCAACAGATGTTCTGACTCACGCACTTAATAGACACATGCAGAACCTCCAAACACAAAGGAATATAACTTTTTCTCAGCATCCCATGGAATTTTCTCTAAAACTGACCACATACTCAGTAACAAAGCAAATATCAATATTACAAAAATGGAAATAACTCTTGTATCATATCAGAGCACCATGATCTAAAGTTAGAGCTCAACAATAATAAAAATCATAGAAAGCCTAAAAATTCATGGAAACTGAGCATATTTCAATTGGACCACCTCTGGGTCAAGGAAAATATAAAGAAAAAAATCAAAGTTTTCCTAGAATTCGATGAAAATGAATTTACAATATACCCAAACTTATGGGACACAATGAAAGTAGTGCTAAGAGAAAAATCATAGTACTAGATGCCTATATGAAAAACCTAGAGAAATCTCACACAGGATACCTAATAGGACAGCTGAAGACTTTAGAACAATTAGAAGCAAACTCACCTAAAAGGAGTAGAAAGCTGGAAATAATCAAATTCAGGCCTAAATCAATACAATTGAAACAAAGATAATAATACAAAGAATCAATGAATCAACAAGTTGGTACTTTGAGAAATTTAACAAGATAGATTAGATAAACCTTTATCCAAACTATTTAAAAGACAGACAGACAGGCAGAGAGAGAGAGAGAGAGAGAGAGAGAGAGAGAGAGAGAGAGAGAGAGAGAGAGAGAGAGAATCCAAATTAACAGAATCAGAAATGAAAGGGGGTGCATAAAAACAGACACCCAGGAAATCCAGAGAATCATTAGGTCATACTTCGAAAACCTATATTCCACTAAATTGGAAATCCTAAAATAAATTGACAGCTTTGTAGACAGGTACCACTTACCAAAATTAAACTAAGACCAAATAAATAGACCTATAACCACCAGGGATATTGAAGATATTATTAAAAGTCTCCCAAGCAAAAAAATCCCAGGGTCAAATAGTTTCAGTGCAGAATTCTGCCAGGCATTTAAAGAAGAACTAATACCATTACTCTTCAAACTGTTCCATAAAGAAGAAACTGAAGGAACATTGCCAACTTCTTTTTATGAGGCTACAGTCACCCTGATATCCAAGCCTCTCAAAGATGCAATAAAAAAGAGAATTACATAATAATCTCCCTCATGAACATCGATGCAAAAATAATAAAATACTGGCAAACCAAATTCAAGAACATATCAAAAAAAAAATCATCCACCATGATAAAGTAGGCTTCAGCCAAAGATGCATAGATGGTTCAATATATGAAAAACTGTCAATGTTATCCATCATATAAACAACCTGGAAGACAAAAAAAAATACATAATCATCTCCCTAGATGCTAAAAAATCCTTTGACAAAATCCAACACTGTATGACTATAGATACCGTTATTCTGCAAAACAGCATGTTAAAATGGAAAAAAAAAATATTTTTTTACCAACTGCACATCTGGTATATGGTTCTTCACTTATAAACTATATTAAGAACTTATAAAATTAAACATCAAGAAAAAACCTAATTAAAAATGGAGCATAGAAATTCAGAGAATTTCAAAAGAGCAAACAAAAATGACTGAGAAGCACAGAAAGACGTACACAACATTCTTAGTCATCATGGAAATTCAAATAAAAATTACTTTTATATTTTATCTTCTAATAGCAGAATGGCAAAGATCAATAAAAACAAATGACAGCTGGTAATGATATGGAATAAAAAAACACTCATCCATTGATGGCTGGAATGCAAACTTGTACAACTACTATGGAATTCAGTTTGGCAGTTTCACAAAAATATTATCTACCTCAATATACAGTTATACCACTACTGGGGATATAGTCAAAGGATTCTCCATTGTATTACAGAGACACTTGCTCAACAATGTTATATGTGAGCTATTCATAATAGCCAGAAATTGAAAACAGTCTAGATGTCTGTAAAAAGATGAACCGATGAAGAAAACTATGGTACATTTACACAATGGAATATTTCAACTATTAGAACTACAACAATGAAATTTACAGGTAATGTATGAAACTAGAAAAAAAATCTCGAGTAGGGGAACCTAGAAAAAGAAAGACAAATATTATAGGTATTTACTCTTTGTGGATGTTAGCTGTTAATATCTTTGATAAGCAAGCTGCTATTTATATAACTATACACATAGGTATAGAGTGAGGGACTGGGACGGGGTGAATCTCTCTAGGAAGACAAGAGATAGTAATGGCAAGGGGAGGAGTGTAGACTGGAATTGGAGTTATAAATGGAAAAGGGCCTGGAGGAGAGGTTATCAAGGCCAGAAGCTTGGAAGGGACAGTTAAAACAACAGGCCATTTGAGGGACTGTATGGGAAGAAAAACAGTGTAAGATTCCTATGAAGGTTATTTAAAACAAGTCAACAAATAACAGGGTAGAAGGAACTCCAATTTGACATCTCATCACCAACTGAAGCTTCCAATATTGGGAATGGATTACATATAGTACAGTTGTTACCCAGTGGGTCCTACAGCAACCCTCAAACATCCTTGGGCATCGCCAAAGCTATTGGTTGGACACTAAGGTATGATTGCTGAAGGTAACACCTTCATAGCCCATCAAACATGGAAACATTGAACTAGGTCTGAAAGAGAAGCCTTCGGTCTTGTGAACTAATAGAGTTCATGGTATTTGAAGGGACTCTGCATGTTACCAAGGAGAAAGGTAAATCAACACAGCTATAGACTCTTCAATACACAGTTAGGACCTGTCTTCAAGATGAGCTGGTGCAGTAGTCACAGTGAGTTTGTGCAAATAACCAACCAATATTTTGTTGAATTTAAAGACCCTTGCATTAGATGGAAATATGCCTGATGATGCTCATTTGGCCAAGAACTTGAGGCCAAGGACCTAGTGGAAAATAAAATACTACTGTTTTTCTAAAAGAATGGAGCAAAAATTACTCTTTACAACACTCTGAAATAGATAATTGTCTTACTCTGCCATCATCAATAAAACATTGTATTTGGGAGAATACCACCATTCCTTTCTTTGACCAAATGGATGGAGAATTTTGGCTTTATGGGCATGATTTTTTGGGTTTTTTGTTTTGGTTTTCTTTTGTTGTTGTTGTTGTTTATGAAGCTATGTGAACCCTTAAAAACAGTGGAGAAGGAGGTCTTGTGCAGGTTACTCTGGGTGGCCTGAACAGGCAGCAAGTGGCAGAGAAGCATGGCTGGTAGTTTGATGCCATCTCCCATGGGCCAAATGCAATAGAAATCAGTAGAGACTTCTTATCTCCATTCCATATCCTGAGTGTACTTTTTAAATCTCACTTGTCAATCAGCTTGATTTTTCCCAAGAACTCTATCCCATGTTAATTGTAACTCAGAAGATAGGAATTAGTTAAAAAAAAAAAAAAAAGCCCCACAGGAATACAATGACGAGGGAATGAGAGAGCATGAGAGAGCATAGAACACTCCACCCTAAATGAGATGTCTCCATGAGATTCTTTCCTTCAAGCTCAGGGAACCTTGTGGAAGATGAGGTAGAAAGGTTGAAAGATCCGTACCAGGCTTTTTCTTTTGAGCCACCAACCAGTTTTCACATTGTAACACAGAGACTTATTAGTTTTCAATGTTCAAACTAGCTTAAGCATGTTTATGGCTAGCTATCTTAACTTAAATTAACCTGTTTCTCTTTATCTTACATTCACTGCTTCTGTATGTCTGTCTGTCTGGCAGATGCCTGGTTTCAGGTCCCAGGTATCTTCCACATTCTCTCCTTCCTTCTTCTCTCATCCTCTAGATTTCTCATCCTATTTATTACCTTTGCTGTCAGCCCTGCCTATCCCTTCTCTGCCTACCTATTAGCCACTTATCTCTGTATTAGAGCAATCTGTGCCTTAGGCAGCCAAAATGAAGCAAATGCAGCACATCTTTACATAATTAAACACACATCTTTAAATCATTTAAAAAATGCAGCATAAACAAATGTGATACACCTTTACACAATTAAAGCAATATTTTACAGCATAAAGAAATGTAATTCATCTTTGCATAGTTAAATATTTCACAATAAAGAAGCAGTAGTGTGCAGGCACCAAAGGAAACAAGGTTTTCTAAATATAGCAGGATCAAAGAGCACATGGGCTCAAAGAGAATTCATGGGGCCTGTGCTAATATTGGCCTAATGAGTTTCTAGGACTGAGAGAAGCAGACACAGGTCCATACCACTCACCCAAAGCCTAGCTCCAATTATAACTGCTCATGAATGACAAAATCCATTTCCCTCAGTGGAGACTTGCTAGGTGTACAAACAATTCTGAAGGTTAGACCCATATCCAGCAGTAAATGGCCAACATAAGAAGCTCAGTGGCATCACTAGTGATTCATTATCTCATAATGCTTAATCGTGAATTATTATTTATTTATTTAGGTTTTTTTATTTCATTTTTAATATGTTTAGGTTTTTCTTTCTTACAAATTATTTACATATCTATTTTGACTTTCTGTCCATTTATAGGGTTACTGTGTGCTTGTCTCTGCATCTATATACATATATTTCTTGTGCTTTTTACTTTAGGCTCCCTTTTTTCTATTTTTTTGTCCAATTCTCACATGTTTTTCATTATCTTACTTTATTATATTACATTTTAAAAAATATTCTTCATTAATATTCCTTAGATGCCATTTAGTTTCTAAGTAGAGATAAAAAGGGGTAGCTTTGGATGGGAGTGGAGATTGAGAGAATTTATTGGAGTTGGGAAGAGAAAGCATAATCAGAAGATATTGTATGAAAATTATTTTTAATAAAATAAAAAGTTTTAAATTATGAACACACTGAAGAACAAAATAATAAGATATAAATCATTCATTTGAGACCAAACCAGGACTGACATAAATTTTGGAAACTGTAGAAGAGTTTATTAAATATATTACAATAATTGAATTCTTTTTTCCCCAAACATAAGGAGATAAATGCAAAACTATAAACCAAAACAAGTCAAAGTACATAAAAACATCTAGAAACTAATAGACAAATATGACAATAAGTAACAAGAAATGTTCTAATGTCATAACAGCTTAGACTGAGCACATGAAACACTAGAGAATTAGTAAGACAACCATGCAGTAACAGATTTATAACTTCCAAAATATAAAATACAATCATCAAAAGACAGAAATATGTCTATAGAATATAAATTGTTAATCATTACCCAAGTGCATAAAACTCTTTTGTTCATTCATGTTAGAGTGAATTAGTAAATAGTAGTACATTTACATGATAGATTAACATACAGAAGTGAACATGAACAAAATACACATATCTAACTGTGGTGGATTGTAAGAAAATGGACCCCATAGGGAGTGGTACTATTAGCAGGTGTGGGCTCATTGAAGTTAAGTGTGTCACTGCACCATGGAAGTTGATGGGCTTTGAACCTCTTTTGCTCAAGCTTCCCTCAGTGTGATTTTCAGTCATCTTCCTGTGCTTGAAAGATGGAGCACTCTTAGCTCCAGAACCATGCCTGCCCACATGCTGCCATATTTTCCATCACAATCATAATGGGTGGAAATTCTGTAAGCAGTCACCCTCAATGAAATGTTTTATTTATAGGAATTTCTGGGGTCATGGTGGCTTCTTACAATAACAAAACCCAAACTGAGGCACTAAGAGCTGGAATTAATTTCACAGTGGATTCAGAAGCATGCTGTTCCACAGCACTGGGCATTGCATGACTACTTACATGGGCTTGCACCAGCAATGAGGACCATAGATATTTTAGAGATATCTTGCTCCAAAAGGCCACATCAGATAATTAATGTTCTAAAAAAATCATTAATCTTTGATTGAATGTTGCCTGTGTACGTGGAATGGAGTTACATGCTGATGGAGTTATATGCACATATAACTCTATGTCTCTGTGTTACAAATGAACTTTACAAATAAAATGAGAAATCCAAAGCAGAGAACATGCACACACACACACACACACACACACACACACACACACACACACACACAAACGCACGTGCGCACGCGCTCAAAACACATCCATGTTCAAACACAAAAGGGGCAAAATCAATTAAGTCAAAAGTCACATTCTATGACGACAATGTTCTAAACATTTGTGGGCAGCCATGAAGAAGTCTGTTGACCTGGAATTCTAGAGTATTTTAGGGAAAGAAGGTGAGAAAATTCACCTATTGGCTCTAATTGAGAAATGGAAGAACAAACTAGCCTCAGCAACTGAACTGGGAGATTTCCATATTTCATAGACTTTTTCTTTGAATAGCGCATATGACAGTCAATAGATATTTGCTTTTGACTTCATTGATAAGCTGTATCAATCTGTAACCATATAAAATTTATTCCTGTATTGACGTAATCTGTGGCAATAAACATAGTGACATTTTTGTAAGGATTTTATATCATCAACTATATTTTAATCTTCTTGTCATCTTTCCACAATATGCATCATTCATGTATTTCGTTGCCTTCACATTTTACATGAAAATTAAATGCCATGCTTCTTATCATTTCTATTGAACAGCCAGGTTTATTTAAAGTAGTACAGTGTCATATTTAGTTTTCAGGATTGTAAAAGATAATTGTTAACTTTTGACAGGCCAAAATTTTAGGAGAGAAATTGTCTGGCTTGAAATAACTAATTAAATTAACATATGCATCATTCAACATACATTTTAAGAATATGTCCATCAGCAAGTCTGTTTCTTTCCACGTGTTCAACTCTCTCTGGCAATGTCAATTGTGATTTTGGAACTGATTGATGACTCAATCCTGTTTCTAAGGTCTTGTGCCAATGCTTGACTGTCAAGTTTTAACCATCTCTGTCTTTTGTCTATGCATATAGGATCTGGTTAGTGTCTTTTCTGATAACCTTTTCTATATGAAAAACAAAGTTTTGAGTCATTTTTTAACTTCAGCATATCTTATTGTTAGCCACATAAAGACATCAGTTGTGTAAATTGTTTCCTCAAAAATGTCTGACACATTTTTAATTCATTGTTACTGAAAATCCACTAGTAAAAAACTCGATAGAGTATATAAGCATATTCTTCTCAACTACCACCATGACACAGCCACATATACAATTTATGCGGCAACAGTATACATCCGTTGAGATATATTCAAATAATCCTCACCAGTAGAAAATATCCCTTTATGTTCTTTAATGAGATATTTGGAGGGAGCATAAATTCGTGTCTCCAATTTCTATTTTATTATAATCGTCTAAAATTCCAATTGCCTAAACAAATGATATTTTATATACGCAATAAATAACCAAGACACAAAATTGAATTTTACGTAGTATTCGCAATCAACTACAGTAAAGCGGTCCATGTTAGACTGGAGCTCTGATGCTATACTCTAACTTAGACTGGAGCGCTGAAGAATTAGAACACTGGGTGCCCCACACAAGAGAGCTGGATATATATTCTTTGTATTGTAATATCTCAGCCAGGATGAATTTTGACCAACTATAATCTTCCATTAAACGAAAAAACACATTCTGCAGGGATATTCTTTCATCTAAGTGAGAAGCTGAATGCCCAATGTTTACCAGCTAAAAGTGAGATGTTTATGGAGGACTAACTTCTACCTCATCCATGTGCTTTTCCTTCCTTGTAGACAGAGTATGATTGAAGTGTATTCGCTGAGAATTTATCCAGAAGCTGTCCATAAAATGAAACAGCTTTTCGCTTTGTTTCTCTCAATTGTGTACGACTTCTTTATTCTCTGTGGGATTGTCCTAAACTTGAAAGTGAGCCAAAGAGATCTTTTTTACAGTGGATTAAATAGAGATTACTTTCAAATAAAGTCGTTGGAAATATTCACATATAAAAACATATCCCTTATATTTGGGAGAAACTGGCATGGTATTATTAATTAGCAAACCATCTATCTGATCTGTCAGAGATCCTGTATGTTCATCTATCAGCTTCAGTCCAGAGGGAATCTCTGTGGGAAACATTCTCTTTTTTCCCAGAGGCTCATTGGACAGCTTTCCTGAATTTTTAATTCAATGCACCAAAAGCCAACATTCAAGACAGGGCCATTTGTTTTCATTGAATTAGAAGCAAAATAAAAAATTGAAATAAAATGACTTTGACAGACACTAGGTGCAGTACTTATTGTGGTGTGTGTGTGTGTGTGTGTGTGTGTGTGTGTGTGTGTGTGTGTGTCTGTGTGTGTGTATGTGTGTATGTGTGTGTATGTGTGTGTATGTGTGTGTCTGAGAGTGTGTGTGTATGTGTGTGTGAGTGTGTGTGTGTGTGAGTGTGTGAGTGTGTGTGTATGAGTGTGTGAGTGTGTGTGTATGTGTGTGTGTGTGTATGTGTGTGTGTGTCTGTGTGTGTGTGTATGTGTGTGTATGTGTGTGTATGTGTGTGTATGTGTGTGTCTGAGAGTGTGTGTGAGTGTGTGTGTGTGTGTGAGTGTGTGTGTGTGTGAGTGTGTGAGTGTGTGTGTATGAGTGTGTGAGTGTGTGTGTATGTGTGTGTGTGTATGTGTGTGTATGTGTGTGTGTCTGAGAGTGTGTGTGTATGTGTGTGTTTGTGTGTGTGTGTATGTGTGTTTGTGTGTGTGTGTGTTTGTGTGTGAGTGTACTCATGCATGTATGGATGTGGTGCTAATCTAGGAAGTACCTTTCAAAGTTCATGTTTGTCTTTAAAACCTTCACTTGGCCTTCTGAATTAGACTATGGAGAAAAAGTGTGTTGTAGTCAACAAAGCTGAATGGAGTTGGGAACCTGAAGATCATTTTGACAACAGAAATGAAAATTTTAAAGTTTTCCTGGCTGATATTAGGTCCTACATTTGTCTAGTATTTCTCCACTATGATCCTTTCCCTATGTTTTGGAACGGTAAAACATATCCTTTGCCACTATTTGTTGGAAATGAGTGATTTAATTTTTTTGTTTTTGTTTAGAAAGAGGAATTAGAGTTAAGAGATCACCATGCATCTCAGAAATGACTTTGAATTTTGTACTTTGAATCAAGTAGAGACTGTTAGGGACTACAGGACCTTTTGAAGTTGCATTGGATGCATTTTGTATTATGATATAGCGATAATAATTTGGGGTCTAAGGAGTAGAATGTGATAGTTTGAAAGTAAATGTTCTCCAAAGGAAAGAAGTACTATTAGAAGGTGTGGCCATTTGGAGTATGTGTGGACTTGGAGGAAGTGTGTCATGGTGGGCGTGTGCTTTGAGGTCTCTTTTCTCAGGCTTCACTCAGTGTGACAGTCTACTTCCTGTTAGCTGCACGATGTAGCCAGCAACATGTCTTCCTGAATGCTGCCATCCTTCCCATCATTATACTAATGAACTGAACCCCTGAAATTGTAAGCCACCATCTCAAATAAGTATTTTCTTTGTAAGTGTTGCCAAGGTTATGGTATCTTTTTCACAGCAATGAAAAAACAAATTAAGACAACATCTTAAATGTACATTATATTTCCTACTGTTTCTAAACTTCAAATATTTCTCAGCAAGCTAAATTTTCCAAGTTAAAAATTTACTTTCCATAGCTGTCTAATGTAGTTTTAATTGGATGTTAATAAACAACTGCTTTGTGTTGAATATTTTGGAAAAATAATATTTTTCTGGATAATATTCTTCCTGAAGCTTTTAAGAACACCTGCTGACACAGACAGAAGGGAGGGTCATGGAGAAAGCAAAAACAGTTGAAACTTTGCTCTAAACATTTAAAGACTGACTTTAATCTCCGGGGACCAGTTTACTTCTAGGTTTTAGCTGTAGGAATGGTGTCAAATTATTTCTTTTGTCTTTGCATCTGCTTCCATCAAGCTTTAAGTTTATAAAAATCTGTAGAGAATGAAGAAAACTTATTTGCTCATTCTTGTTTGTAAACTTCATAGTAAAATATATGAAAAGGTTACATATCTATATGTACACAAACCTATTGTCAAACCTTCTATTTTAAGCCTTATTATTCTACATATAAAATTTCTGGGTTATTGTCTCATATAAAAGTGCAATGCTAAAGGGTTATTTAGATTTGTCTGATGTCCAGGTCATGCCTTCCAAGAAGAGACAGGCAGTTAATGGCTGCTGGAGACAGGAACATCTGTTTTGTTGAGGCAATTATCAGTGGCTGTTTTTTTTTTTTTTTTTTTGTCCAGTGGTGAAGCTGAATGAACCCTTTTACATTATATGGAGCAAAATCCAAAATTTAAATTTAGTTAAATTGAATTAAAAATGCATAACAGATTTTTTATCATTAAAAGTTAAAAATTAAGTAATAGGGCTGGGGAGGAAATATAGCTGGTGAAATGTTTATTTGTAAAGCTGAGGTCCTGAGATCAGATACCCAGCACCCTTGTTAGGAATGTTGGCACACACTTGTAATCCCTGCCTTGAGATTACAACTAAGGTTGAAATAATAAAGAAATCCAGATGTCACCCTTGTGTTTCTATAAACCATGCACATGTGCACAATAACACACACAGAAACACACACACACATACACACACCCCACAGACACTCCCACCCACACAACTTTTCAAAATAGTATCAATAAATCGGAGGAAGGCTAGGTATACTCCGAAATCCTACAATCTATTTTTAAATACCACTGGTGAAAATTAACAGTATCCATCATTGCCAGGCCTTCATCTTGTTTGTATTCATATAAAGAAGAGTTGGGAACAAATCATTAATGAAGGAGATGGTTGATTGAGAGGAGCAACAAAGAGGGAGAAAAAAAGAGATGGATATTTCGGTAGAGGAAGCTAAGGTGGGATTGGAAAAAGACTGGGTCCTCCGAGAACTCACAGGACGTCCCTGGCTAGGTCTCCAATCAGTAGTGGAGGGGGTACCTAAACAGGACTTCCCCTATAATCAAATGAATAACTACCCTAAGTGTCATCACAGAACCTACATCCAACAAAGAATAGAGGTGGAGGCAGAGATCCATAGCTGAGCACTGGGCAGAGCTCCTGGTCCAGCTGAGAGCAGAGGAGTAGAGTCTGTATGAGCAGGGGATTAGGGATTATGAGGAAAATTCCCACAGAGATGGCTGCCTGGAGCTCTGGGGAGCACATTGAGTCAAGAACAGCCACTGGGGATCCATCAGGAAAAGGGGCTAGACAAGGGTAGGCAACTGTTGATTGGCATCATTCACCTGTTTAATTGTTTTGTATCATTTTTTTTTCTTGACTTTCTGACTTTAATGAATTTATGGATTTCTTCCCATTTTTTTTTTGTTTGTCATTTCCTTAAGAGAACTTTTTGTTTTTTTCTTTAAGGACATCTATTATCTTCATAAAGTTTATCTTTTAATTGTGGGAGATTGTGTTGTTACATTGTAAATAATTGTCCTACCCACTGGTTTAATAAAAAGTTCTGATTGGCCAAAGGAAATAAATCACTTATAACATTTTCTTATATCTAGGCTCCTGGAGACTTCAGGAATCAGCCATTTCATACCTTAAGCTGCACTATAAAAGCCTGTCATTTTAGCTCAAGCCTATGTGCTTCACCAGGACGTCTCTGTACCATGGCTCACGTGAAAGACACAACTCAGAGGCTGCTTTGGGCTCTAGACCATTTTTAAGCTTTCTGTGGCTTTATGTGGGCATCATTGCCCCACGTTGAGCTGCCATTTGTAGTATGAGGTTTCTGTTCCTGACTTTCAAGCCTAACCTCAAGGTTTAGGCCTGCAGACCCACAGACCCGCAGAGACACACAGACCTGCAGAGACACACAGATGCTTTCAATAGTTTTCGGCTGATCAGCCTCAGACCCAGGCATATAACTTGCTAGCTCTCTACCCTTAATCTAACCCATGACTCTTGTTCAGCCGTGCGGCTCGGTACCTTTCCTTAGAGCAGCATAGTTGTTCTCTGTTTCTTCAGGCTTCTCTTGGTGTTCTGCTCTGTGCTTCCTGTCCTCAGAGTTTTCTTAGTCTGGTAGCCCCGCCCATACTTCCTGCCTGCCTTTGGCCAATCAGCGCTTTTTATTAAACCAGTGGGTGGGACAATTATTTACAATGAAGGAACACAATCTTTAATTCATCTGCATTGGGATGTTCAAGTCTTGTTGCTGTAGGACATCTAGTTTCTGGAGGTACTATATTGCTCTTTATGTTGTTGAATGTATTGTTACACTTCTTTCTGCTCATTTCTTCCTTAGATTTGTAGATGGAACTGGTATCTCCAAGGGTCCAGCGTCTTTCAATTTGTGCTCCTGGATCACTGTACTTCCTAAATGCTGTGGTTCTTGACTGTCCTTGCAGATTTCTACAAGTGGGGTGTGTGGCCTTGGGGATGTTAAGTGCAGAGGCATGGTGGGTGCTTTTTGGGTCTCAGACTGGGATGGGTGTGGAGGGGGCAATATGTGCTTCTCTCTGCCTAGGGCTGCAGTAAGGTTGTGTATATCAGGTGGGTTAGGATTAGGAATAGGGGTGGGGAGGCTGTTGTTTTTTGTTTGTGTTTTTCATCCTTGTTCAGTACTTTTCATCAAGTCGTTCATTAGAAATTTGTTGAAATTTTAATGTCAGGACATTTTGATTTTACAAATGAAGTAAAATTAAAACCATTGCTTCCACAAGAAAATAAATAAAATAAAAATTACCAGTCCCACCAAAGAAATATATAAATGTACAATTTTTTAAATTGTATAAAATAAAAATTATTACAGAATATTTTAGCTTATTATTATGATGACACATTTTTCTTGTCCCCTTTTTACTCTATTTTTGCTTAATATAATTTCATTGGAATGATAACAGTTTCAGAAAACTATTAATTGTACAGTCTAATTTGAAACAATTACATCTTTCAGCTATTTATCATTAACTGTATTTCTGATGTTATCTCAATTATAGAGCTCTTTGTGTTGCTGAAAAAAACCATGGTTCTCTGTGGGACAATTGAAAAGTTTGGTCATGTACTTTTATAGTCAATGTAAGTGCAATACATCTTTCTATTCCCACATAGCTCTATTTTTTGATGCAAAATTAACTATATTCTTATAAACTGCACACACAAACAAATATACACATTAATTCCCACAAACATCACAATGAAATTGATAGAATTATGTGTTTATATATACATCTATCTATACATACCTATGCATACGCGCGCGCACACACACACACACACACACACACATATATATATATATATATAAAACACATAGATATAGTAGATGACCCTTAAAGTAACTTAATATTCTCTATCATCTGTAAACACAGACAGACAGACACACATACACACACACACACATGCTATGTTCATATCAAGTGAGTGTAGTCAGTGAACTTCTTGAGGCATTTGATTCTCTCAGCTTGAGCCTCATAGTTAAATTGATGTCACCATAAACCCTGATTGTAAGCACATTTATCCACAGAGCCTTGTTTCTCACCTATCTTATTTATCAAAAAAAGTTAAAGGTCTCTACTATATGTGAAAAGTAATTATTAGTGAGAATTTGCAGGCAATGTATTTCTTGAGTTATAAACTCTTTAACCTCTAGCTCTCTTATCAATAACAGGAGTTAACAATTTATTGTGTCTTTAAAGGAAATCTCAGTGCTTCACTGAAATTTACTGGGTACCTTGTAAAGTGTGTTTTATGTAAAATAAACACTTAGATTTTTGATTAAGATATAAAAGCACCTAAGTCTCCACTTACCTATATTCTTAATAGTCAATAGGCAGAAACACAGAGGTGGGACTAATAAGGACACATATTAGACACCAGTGATTTTAAATGTTGATGTAGCCTATAAAAATTGCATGCAAGTTGCAAATTATGTTATTCTATACAATTGTTATTCTCCTTCCTGGAACAAATGCCATTGCCCTTGTTTTAACACAGCTTGTGTCGATAACACAGACACATAGCCTATTTCAGCATCAATATTCAGGCCAATAAAATATACGAAGCATAATTTACAATCATGAAAAATGAAAGAATATTTTTGGGAACCTAAATACTTGCTATCAACTATAAAATTTATTGCTTTGATGATTAAATATAAAATCTGGTGGATTGATTTCTTAGAGTTATAAGAGTATCTATCTATCTATCTATCTATCTATCTACCTATATATACAACTTTTATTGTTCTTTTTGTAATTCAAATATATTTCGATGGCATAATGCCCTTTGAATTCCAGGTTTTATACTTTTGCAATCACATTGTGATCATTTCATTTTTTATAGGCTCAAACATGTATATTTACACATTAAATGTCTCTTAAAGTTTTGATTTGCTTCTTAATCACTATTTTGAATATTATAACTTTTCATCCCTCACATTTTATTGGATTTGAAATGTGTTTCACTAGTGTATTACTTGATTTTGTGATTAACTGTTATGGAAAGTCAATATTGAATAAGTGACACTAGTGAGTTTCCACCAAATTAAAATATTTTGAGTATTTCAGAGTTTTAAATATACAACTATTTAATTTAGAATACAAAATGAGACTTTTAAAAACAGAATTAATTGTAGTGGGATTCAGGTGTCAGCTGATAAGATCCGAAGACACTTATCCAGGGTCTCAGGCTCCTGGAGGGGGTGTGGCCAACCTGGAGGGGTGTGGCCAACCTGGAGGGGGTGTGGACAACCCCATTGATAAGGGGCTGCTGTGATACAGGGAGCTCTCTTCCTGGCTCCGGGTTGTTGGAGAGACCGGTTTGGAATCCATCCTCCGTCCATCGCTCGGATACTCCAGTCCCTGTTCAGGGGCCACAATAAGCTATTACCTGTATCATGAGTGTTGATTTATATTCTAATAAATATTAATCTTGGACTGGTGCCTTGTAAGTAAAACTCCGCCTACAATTAATGGTGTTACTGATTTAGGCCACCAATTGTAATACAATTGAAGCATAAGAAGAGAAAAAATATAACTAGAAGATATTATAACCATTTAAATATTTTTCAAGGGCAAAGATCTTCCTCGAGAGCTGTATAAACATTAATACATTATGAAATACTGACTCAGCATCCTCCTTAAGGAATCTAGAGAACATGGTTTTTATAATAATACTGAACATGAAATTGAATACAAATCTACAATGCAGAATTAAGTAAGACAGTAATTTTGAAGAAGAAAGTCCAGTACATATCTCATTGGATGCATTCAGCTGTCTCAGATACAGAAGTATCCCAGATCATGAGCTTAAAAGGGTAATGAACGATAAATTACAAAATGTCAATAAAATTCAGAGGCAATAAAGAAAATGTAATCATTTTGCTCAAGATCTTATGTGAATTATTTCACAAAAATATACCAGTTTCAAATTAGAGACAAATTTAGGGCCAAAAGCCAACAGGTAATACTATGAAATAACTCTAAAGATTGAATAGAAAATGAAGTTGAAATGAATGTGATAGAACAAATGTGGATCCTGAACAAAAGCACAAACCCTCATAAGCATTAATAATATGACTGCAGAAAGTACAGTTACCTTTGATATGTAGTAAGATCCACATATATCTACAGAGCTTCATACTCGTTTAAAATATAGAAAAAGAGCTATTGTTACATCCCAGCTGATAGAGTGCTTGCTGGTGTGAATAAAGCTGTGGGTTCATTCTATAGTGCTGCATAAACCTGATGTGGTACAGAATTCCTGTAACCTTTGCATGGGGAGTATAAAGCCATAAGGATTAGAAGATCAGAATCATTCTGGTGCGCTATATTGAGTATAAGAATAGCCTATATTAACATAGAACCAACTTTAACATAAAGTATAATATAACTTTTCAAATAAAACAAAGAAAATATAAGCTAATAAAATTGTTACCTACTATATAATTAAAATATTAGGCCAGAAATAAATTTCATAGAATTAATGCCCAAACTGAGAAATCATTCCATAATGATTAAATTCCATAATATTAAATTAGTAATAATTGGTAAGACAAGTAAAAGAAGAATTTATTCATACATATGGTGTCATTAGTTAGAGTTGGCTAGATCATGATAATGATCTTGAAACCTTTCATTATGTTTCACTTTTGGAAAGCCACAACTCAACCCCAGTGATGACGGAAATTTTCAGCAGTCATGATTTAGAATGCTGAAAAGGTTGTAGTCATTTAAAATGATGTAAGTCTGTATCACTGAAACAACTGGAATAGACAAGGGCTCTACTTGCCTGATCAAAAAATTATCACTTACTTCTAATTGAAATGATAGATAATAGCAAATTTAACAGAATTTATAATCTAATATGTTTTTTAATATCTGTGCTATTAAGTTCTTATAAATTAACCCAATAGTTTTTTTTAAAGAAAAGGTTAATTCTAGATAATATAACTGAGTATTGTTCCGTAGAAGAGCAAGACGTTAACAATTTGCATTACTTATGGATACGAGTATTACTGAGCGCGTCCAAACATAAAAGGCACTCAGTTATTCTAGCTTCTTATATAAGAGGAAACAAAGCTTAGTTCATACCTAAACGAAGTGGAATGAATAAATAATTAAAAATTAAAGAAGAAATAAATATCACTAACAAAAATTGAAAAACAATGTGTTAAGCAAAGTTCCTTTCAAAAAACAAATGAGTGTTCTTTACATGCCTTATGACTTGGAGTAAAAGCAAACACAAAATGTCTTTATTTGACATAAAAGGGGGTTGTGGTTGAAGATGAAATGATAAAAGCTATGTGGACACACGAATATGAACTCATAAATTCTCAAGACAAAAACTGTAACATAAAAAAATCGTTTGTAAATTTAATTCTTACAAATTTAATTTTAAAAATTCTTAAAAATCTAGCCTTTTAAAATTGCTTTTTATTGAAAATAATTTTTAATCATCCTTAGTAGGGTAACTAGACACAGAAGGACATGCTATGTACTCACTTATAATTGGATATTAGCTGCTACGTGAAAGGATGACCTTACTACAATCCACAGACCTAGAGAGGCAGAGTCACAAGAAAAGATCAAGAAAGAGGCTCTACCTAAGAAGAGGAAATAAAGTAGATTTTGAGGGTGGACTGTGGGCAGGTGGGGATGAAGAAGAATTGAGGGAGAAAGTATGGGGAGAGATGACTGGAATTAGGAGACATTTAGGGCAATGTGGAAATGTATTGCAGTGGAGACTCCCTGGAATCTATAAAGGTGCCCTCTTAGTGAGGACTGCTAGTAGTGAGGGACATGCAGCCTGAACTGGTCATTTTCTGTAACCAGGTAAGGCTTCCAGTGGTGGGACAGGAAATCCAACCCAACCCCAAAACCTTTGAGCTACAACTTGATATGCCTGCGAGATGTGCTACAATAAAGATAGCATAAAAGTTGTGAGAGTGACCAGCCTGTGTTATGAGAGGGAACCCATGCCTAAAACTGCTTGAATGATCAGGTACTGGGGATTATGTTCTGGTATATTGTAAATATTTGTCCCTCCTACTGACTTAATAAAACGCTGATTGGTCAGAAGGCAGCCAGGAAGTGTGAGCGGGGCTACCAGACTAAGAAAACTGTGGGAAGAAGAGAAAGAGCAAAGCAGAAATGCTAGCATCTCTGTAAAATGACAAGGATGCTGCTCTGAGAAATGTACTTAGCCATGTGGATAATCATGGGTTAATGTTGTAGTAGGGTTCTCAGGTCCCAGGCAGCTGGAGACCTGGACCCACAGACCTGCCGCCCGAGACCCCTTAGCCGCCTAGCCACCCAGGTCCCCAAAAATGACTCAGACGCTTATATTAACTTCATGCTGTTTGGCCTATGGCTCAGGCACATTGCTAGCTAGCTCTTATATCTTAAATCAACCGATTTCTATTAATCTGTTGGCCACGTGGCCCATAGCTCACCCGTGCTCCTTACATGTTTCTTCTTGGGCACTGGCTCGATCTGCCTCTGACTCCGCCCTGCTTCTCCTACCTATGCTCTGATTTCTCCTCCTACTTCTTCTATGGTGCCTGCCATGGCCCAAAACAGCTCCTTTATTTAAAGATTAAGATTCACAGCATACAGAAACGCATTCCCACATCAGGTTAATTTAAGAGTTAAGAGCTAGCAAGTTCTATGTCTGAACCATTGGCCAACTAGTATGTAATTAATGTAAACTTCTGTGTGATTGTTTGGTGGCTATTGATGACAGGGCTTCAAGTAGGCATGATCTTTGGGGCTAGACCAGAAAGTCCAAGCCAGAAACATATTACTGCGATAAGGAATCAGAGGCTGGATATCCCAGAGATCCAGGGTGCAGCCAAATACTACTGCCCCCATCAATGAAATAATTCCTAATAATATTCTCTTAAATTTATAGCACTCATAGATTAGTGTTTAGCTCAATTGCTATCAGAGAGGACTCATCCAAGAAATCATAGGAGCAGATATAAATACCCACTGCCAAGCTTTAGGTGGAACTCAGGGAATTCCAAGAAGAGGGAATAGGGAAGGAAAGATTTTAGGAGGAGAGTGGTCAAGAACACCAGAAGAATACAGTCCAAATAATAAATTAAGGAGAGCTCATAGTGGTTCACAGAGACTATAGCAGCAATCAGGGAACCTGCATTGGTCTGTGTTAGGTCCTCTGCATATATGTTATGTTTATGTAGTTGGTGTCCTTGTGAGAAGTTTAACAGTGGGAGTGGACATGTCTCTGGCTATTTTGCTTACTCTTGGGACACTTTTCCTCCAACTGAGTGTCCTCACCCAACCTTGATATGAGGATTTGTGCATAGTGTTATTGTAACTTCTTAGGCCATGTTGAGCTGATACCTCCCGTTGGGGCTGGTAACATGGAGGAAGTGAGGATTCAGGTAGAAGAGAAGGTAGAAGAGAAACTGTCAGGAGAAGAGAAATGGTAAGGCAGGAAAAAAAAGCCCAGTCTTAACCTCATGAGCCTGGATCGCCCTTTGCATCTCAAATGTAGATAATTAATAGTTTATTTTTGAATTTGCCTGGAATATCTGATGCCAGTTCTTTAATTACTACAATTTTTTATCTGTTTCTCCAACTTTGTTGTCATCCACAAACCTTCAGCAAGTACCTCTCTACAATTACACTCTTTTTAGTTAATTACCTGATTCTAGATTCCCTAAACATGGCCTATTCTAGTGTAACAGATTATAAATTCAACTTCCAGTTGTTCTGGTTGGTCTTATGGCCCTTGTGATCTTCCAACTCATCTTTTTTTGATTTTCGAATAAATATCTGTGAAACTTTATAATGGTTTTATATATATATATATATATATATATATATATATGTGTGTGTGTGTGTGTGTGTGTGTGTCATACATATATATATATGACAGTTGTAAGTTTTTTTTTAAATTATGGTTTTCTATATAATTACCATGATATGTAAAAAAATGCCAGAATAGCATGATTGGCTTATATTGAGTTACACTTATGTACAGCAGTCAGTTTTATCAGCATATCATACATGTATGTCTTCATGTGTACCGGCAGAGCATGCTGCAAGAAACCATAATGAAGGGGGATGAAGAGAACTATGACACAGAATTTTAGAATTCAAAAGGAGTGAACAACTACTTTTGAGATCGTCAAACTATATATAAGATAATTTGGAGTCTATATGAAATAGGAGATTGCAAGAAAAATTAATCTTCATATAGTCTAGTCTTAAAATTCTTAGAAATTTACCTGTATTTACAGTGCACTATCAGAGGAGTGGACAGTAACCATAGTGAGAAATTTAAAGTAATTGTACTTATAAATTTTATGTATAAAATCCCCCTCATAATTAAAATAAATGAATAAAAACTGTAAAGCAATTTATTCAAAAACATGAGGAGCAGTAAAGTTATGCATTCGATGCTAAAGATAAAAGCTGTGTTCAGGGGCCCCAGTAAGACTGAATGGAACAGAGATTTTCAACACTGTTAGCTGTGGAGTGGACAGAGACCTAACCTAATTCTCTAGAAATGCGAATTGACACTGAATAATCTCTCCTGTGATATATTAGAATCCATTCATTGTCCTCCATATTTTTCCCGTTCAAGGAGAATATACCTTACCAATTTCTTTTATTAATTGTTTAGATATTTGGTTACATGAGTTGTTTCAAAAACAGGAGTGAAACTAATAACTTTTATTTCCCATGGAAGCATTGGTTCATTCTCCTGAAGACTTTCCCCATTTTAGAAGGGAAGTGAAAGTAAACCTAACACTTAAGGAATAAATGTCTTCAGGTGATGAGCCACACTCCATGGAGGTAACAGTAACTGATCGCCTGATGTATTATGAGCCCTAGGATCCATAGAAGAGAGAGATGGAGATGTCTGTTCTCTGCATATAAAACTATATGCTCATAGAAAAGACTATGAGCGAAGTACACAGACGCCACAGTGTCCAAATGCTTCCCTTCCCATCCCAGTAAACCTAGTTAATGGAACTGAAGCTTCATTTGCATGTCCTGACAGTAAATAGTGTTAACTACTTAGTAAAACCAGTGACATTGGAAAGCTTAGCAGATGTTTTAGGACACAGACAAAATCTAATTATGAGTGATTCTAAGAGTGAATTTTAACACCAATTTGTCATTTTTTAAATTCTTGATCTGTGTAGTAATTAAAGGGGCAGAGTGCAATGATTTGAATATGGAGAGGTTTAAAATATGACATTTTGGTAAGGGCATTTTTGTAGACTGTCTGATTCACAGTCACCCTTTCGTGTACTTCAGCTTTTGAAAATTTGTAATGCAAAAAACATCAGGAAAGATCTTCTGGTCTGATATATTCTGGAGCAGATTATCCTCAGTAAAAAAGTCTGCATGTTAGAGCTTGGAGTATGCAGGCAATTGTTCAAGCCTGCCACCTTCCTTTGAGTGGCCCTCGACAGCTTCTCTGCTCATCCTTTAGAGCAGAAGGACTCACATTGGTTCTTTGCCTGAAATAATGGGAAGTCACACTGCAGAAGCCTTTACCATTACATCTTTAATCATATTTCTCTGACCACATAGATTCTTAGAGCAGATCATCTCTACTCTGTCTAGAAGAAGAAACAATAGAACTATAGTAAGGCTTCCATACACGAAGTGCCCAGTAAGAAGAATGTGGGATTCTAAATTAGAAACCAGATTTTAATTCATATCACGTCATTTACAGATGAAGCTATCTAAACAGGTAGCTTTACATTCCTAAAGGTTACTCTCCTCTTGGATTAAATTTTACGGAAAGCTGTTGAAATTTAAATTATATTTTATAGCATACAGCTGTTCTACTCTTTCAAAATACAGTTTGTAAAGCAGTCAGTACTTATCAAGGCATTTATCATATTCACCTAAAATTTTATATTACTTGACAATCTTAAAGAAATTAACTTCTTGTATATAGAAGTTCTTAGTTTATTAAGAATTTAGTGTGTCTATTGTGCCATTCAATTTTTGTGTCTTTTGGGTACTTAGCGACCAAAATCAGTTTCTGTCAAAATCAGCTTAATTTGATATTTCATATGCTCTATGGTTAAAAAGATGAAGCGTGACATAAACTGGAGGAAAGGCATATGAATTAATAAAGACAAGTCAGTATACATGTGTTGAGTATAGTGTAGGAAAGTTAGTCATTGTCAATAACAAAGTGTGTTTATTAGCAAAGACAATGAAGGTAAAGGACCTGAGATTGAACAAGCCTTGCTACGTTTGTTCTTTAAAGTTCTTTGAAAGCTACCCAATCCTCCCCAGTGGCCCATAGAACATTAAATACATCAAAGAAGTGTTTTAAAACCAGAAACCAGTTGTACCGGTTTGAATAGGAATGGTCTCCATAGAGTCCTGAGTTTGAACGCTTGGCCACTAGGGAGTGTGGTCTTGGTGAAGTAGGTGTGGCTTTGTAAGTGTCCCTGGGAGTAGGCTCTGAGGTACTGTATGCTAAAGCTAAGTCCTTGTGGCATCTTCTTCTTGATACCTGCAGATGCTGATAAAGAACCCTCAACTCTTTCCCCAAGTCCGCATCTGCCTGCATGTCACCATGTTTCCTGCCATGATGATAATGGACTAACCTTCTGAAACTATAAGTCATCTCCAGTTAAATGTTTTCCTTCTTTATGAGAGTTGTTGTCATAGAGAAACCCTAAATAAGACTCCAATATTAGCAAAATAATTGTGTATCAGTTTCCTAGGAGACAGGATGAAGAACGTCTTTCTGCGTGACACATGTTATATACTTCAGTCCAGAGGTAAATTAAGTGAAAGCTAATTAAGGCTACACTAAAAAATTTCAATGATGAAGCAATAAAATAATCTTAGAAATTAGACTGAAAGACCCATTAACCTAGAAGATGCAATAAATTGAAACACAGTTCATATATAAATAATCTTTGTTTAATGTCTTCAATTGTTCCATAATCTATGCACTTCACACCTAATATACTAATATTTTGCTTTTATTGCAGATTTATTTTTTGTTATTTTTTATTTCAAATAATTTTGCTATAATGACCTAAATATGAAATCTGAAAAAAAATTATGAAATTTATTTTACAAATGATAGCTGTTTGGAATTGTAATATGTTCTGAATATCACAACTCAGTTGTCCTTAATGTGAAAAATATTACTTTATAAGAGTTATTTCAAATAATAGCATTTTGCCATAATTCAATGCGTTTCAATGAATTCCGTATTACACACTATAGTTAGGCCTTTAGGCCATAAACCTTAATGGATAGGTGAGTATATGATACTATGCTCTTCTGTTTTTCAACATATTTAATTTCAGATATAATATTTCTATTGATTTTCAAAAAATAAATAATATTCAATTTATGAGCATGTAGATTATAGAAGTATGGCTTTTAGTTTTATTTTTCCAAACTTTATATTCAGCATTTTGTGCTTTTAAAATACTGTGGTGTAGATATCATAATATATACCAATGAGCTGCAATTAATTGTGTAAAATGAAGTTTAGGACTGAGGTTTGTAGTAGATTTTGTTGTTGTTAATTAATTTAATTATTTTGAACAAGTTCTGAGATTTATGGTTCCATTGGATAAATTAATAGAACTTAATTGGTCTCTCAAGTATTTCTCTAGCCTAAACCTCCATAATTATATAATATTAAAAATAGGCAGATACTAAATATTTTATGGATCTATGGTGTTTAACCCGCTGTATTTTCCAGATTCTTTCTAAAACTCCAATAGAATTTCTGATATTTTTATACTTTGACATTTTCTGTTTAAAAACCATATTATATTATTAAAAAATGTGAAATTTTTAATTTATCCAACTTAACCACTATTAAAGAGGTAAACTAACCCTAAACTCTTGTTGTGACTCATTTCATTTTAATAAACTTTTTCGTCTTTATTTGATTTTTATTTTATGTTTAATAATTTTATCGTATGACTGTAAACTTTAGGAAGATAAGGAATATGCCTTTTCAATGTCTCCTGAAAGAGAAATAAATACACTGACAGGTGTTATGTAACTCAGAAACCCAACTATAAAATCTAATGGTATAGTTTCTTACATTTATTACATTCAAAATCGATTTGTGTTTATTAAAGCAGTAAGTTAATTCATGCCATGTCTGTATGGTTTCCTTATTTTTTCCACAGCAACTGGGCTTAATGTAAAAATCGTGAAAACTCCATTCATTAAATAAAATAAACCAAAAGGATTGGCTAGGACTGTATTTAAAATTGCTACTCTGTGCCTTTCTTTTTGTATTCTTCTCTATGTTAAAAATACTGTTTTTGGCTATATGGCATAAGAAACCACATATTTTAACTATCACAAGAAATTTGTTTATTATTTAATTTGCTATTGATCACATTCCATTTAGACTACAACGTTGGCATGAACAAAACGGCTTGTTTTGTAATGAACAAGTTTTCTCTTACTAACAGCAGGCTAAATTTCCATTCGTCTTTACACATTCACAGTTTAAATTTTAATAAAAAACTTCTAAGGGCGATTACAACTAAGAAACAAATACTTTAACCATTTTGAAATAGTTTGCAATAGCTTGGCAGTTGAAATCCATTTGTTCCAGTTTGCCCTCACAGTTATGTATCTGTGTAGAGTAGCAGTTGTACAAACTCACTCTGTATTTTGAGCTTATGTTTTATGAAAATTGCTCAATTAGCAAGTGATAACCATCTTACTTACCGATATGACTCTAAGTTAATAACTTATAGTGGGAAGCCTCACCGCCAGTATGGCAGCATAGTGGTATGCAGAGTGCCACTACCCCAGCTAATGACATTGTGTCACAGTGGGAGCATATGTTTCCTGCTGTGTGCAGATCAGTGAAAGTGGGAAGCTTCTGTTGATCCCCACTGAACTTAACTGGATAAATAACACCACTCTTCAGTAGCAGCTCATGAGAAAGGTGAACAATGCATCCTGGGTGTGCAGTGAGTGGAGACATAATGGGGCTCAGCCACTGTGTTAGTTTTGACTTATTCCTCTGTCTTTGAGACTAATTTTTTTGTATACCTACATAAAGAAATTTAAAATTTCATTTGCGTTGCATTTTTCTATGATGTAGACATAAATATATTAGCCACCCACAAGAGTAATTACTTCCTAAAGGAAGAGTTTGCTGATCATAAAATATGTCATGCAGGTAGTTTGAATGTTCCTGTTTTCACTGTATTAATAAGCCCTGCAGAACTCCAGTGTGTTGATTATTATGTTACTCTCCTTGTAGGTTATACAATTATTTTTATTTTTCTGTTTAAGCTTTGTCTAGTGTCAAATTTTATTTCAGTGCTATTAAAAATAAAAAATATGAAAATTCATTTTAAAATACGAGTATATATCTATATATCTATATATTATCTACCTATAATATAATAATCATGATACACAGCCACAACAGCCAGCCATGGAGTTAGAAAGAAAAGATAAACAGACATAGAAAAAGGTAAAATTTCAGAATCAAAAGATACCAGCATAATTTGAGTTAGTAAGAACAGGCAAGAAACAAGCCAAGCTAAGGCCTGGGCATTTATAGTTAAAGATAAGCTTTTTTGAGAGATTTATTTTGGAGCTGAGGGACGGGTCATTCAAAGGAGTAAAACAAATAGGAACACATCATACTTAAAATTAATTGACTAGGTGATTGTTTCCATGTCTCTCCACTGTTAAGGTGTGGTTCACCACTCCAGTCCACCCGTTTTGCAAATGGTTTGTGACTTGTGATATTTAATAACATGTCATATCTAGATACTTGCAAACCTGTTTACTATGGCTCCATGCAGGAAGTTCCTAATGCACTAAAAGTATAAGAGCACTCCTTACCTTGACTTACTTTCCCACATACCAAAATACAGGGATCTGACAGCTTTCTTTTCCTTCAGTAGAAGTCAGTTATACTACCTTATTTTGAAAGGCACACATACATATAACATTTAGCTATATCTTCCACTTATCATATTGAGTATTTCTTTTTACCAGGGGATATATGCATATGTTTGTATTATACTTACATGTGTATGTTATATAATGTCCATGTTTTGTATAATGTAAGGTATAAACACGTACATGTTCTTTCCTTGCTTGTTTCGTCATGAGGAATGTAGAGTAAAACTTATTCGTGTCTGTGAAGCTTTCATTTCAAGGAAAACCTTATCTGTGCATTTTCCTCCACCTGTTGGCCACTCTGTGTGAGTTATTGACTGGACACTTGTACACAAGCTGTAGTAAGCAGCAAGTGTTTCCGTAAGTAACTTGCTGACTCCTCATAGCTGTTTAACAGAGTCGTTGCTTCTAGAGAACATCCATAGAGTAAATACACAGCCCAACAGTAATTTAATAGATGAGAATAAAAACCAGCAAGGTATAGATTCCTAGCTTGCCTTACTTCTTGTGACTGCTGTTACCTGTTTCCAGAACACTCTGCACTGAGAAGGGAAGTGAAGCAGGGCTCACACCACAACACTGAGAGCAGGGTGTGGTTGTGAAGGTTGTTGTTAGACTCAAAGCAAGCCCTGCTGCTGGAAATCTCTCCGACTCAGTTTCAATCTCAGTATGACTAATCGTGCATACATGTAATGCCTTCCTCTGAGGGTGAATCAGTATTGATTCAAATAGTAAATCTGGATATCACAAAATGATAGTTTCTTGATTAGAAGCAGCTGCTTTTAAGCAAACATTTTCTAATTTTCTCACTGGATGTGGGAGCCTGATTTTATCCATAAATGTGTGACTTGGAGATGTTTGTCTGCTGTTTATCTTCAATATGTGGGTTGTCATAAGTGACACAATGGAGCCTTTTGATTTTGCTTCTGTCCCTTTGGCATACTCCATTATTCTATTTTTACTTATATTTTCTTATTTTTTTAAATTAATTTTATATGTATTGGTGTTTTGCTTATGTTTATACATCAATATTATTTTGTTGCACTTTGACACATATTGTTTTTTGGGTATAAAACTTTTTATTGTTTATTTATTTAATAGTTTGCTTATTTATTCATTGAGATTGATGTTCCAGTTATGTCATTTCTTGTTCTTCCTTCCAAACCTTGATTATATCTCTCCATGCAATCTTTTAAATTCATGATGTCTTTTTTATTAATTTGTTCATCCATATGTATGTTTGTGTGGATTCCTAAATACAGAGGCACAACCTCTCAGACTGAAGAATATTACCTGTTTGTATGTTTTCACAGTTGTCTGGCTGGTGGTAGGTAACCACTCCTGGGCTCTTCCCAGTGAAAGACTATTTCTCTAACAACGTATTTGTTTATTATTTATCTTCCTTTTTAATGTGTGTTTGTTTATCCAGATTGCGGTTTCTCGACCACCCTTTAGTCCCTTCCCCGACAACCCACTCATTCTTCTCATCTTCCAGCCTCCCATCTGCAAATAACAATACATTGACTTCTTCCTTTCCAATTTCTATTTTCTTTCTCTCTTTAAGTCTTCTGATTACACTAGATAAAATTCAAGTACCATACTGAATAGATATGGAGAAAGTGGACAGCCTTGTCTTGTTCATGAGTTTAGTGGAATTGCTTTGAATTTCTCTCCCTTTGATTTGATGTTGGTTATAGGCTTGCTGTAAATTGCCTTTAATGTTTTTAGATATGTCCCTTGTATTCCTGATCTTTCCAAGATTTTTATTATGAAGGGATATTAGATTTTTCACTATCTTTCAGTATCTAATGAGATGATTACGTTTTTTTTTTTTTTGTTTGTTTGTTTGTTTTTTTTTCAGATTGCTTATATGGTAGATTACGTTGATAGGGTTTTGTATGTTGAGCCATCCTGGGATCAGGCCCACTTGATGGTGGTGGATGATGTTTTTGATATGTTTCTAGATTTGATTTGTGTGTCTCTTTTTATTAATACTTTTTCTAACTTTTATTCGTTCTTTGTGGATTTCCTATTATACATTCAGATTCCACAATCTTCCTGGCATTCACCATCTGCTTTTACAACTTCCCACCCCACCCCCCCAAAAAAATTAAGAAACCCCCAAAACTCAAATAAAACAAACAAAAACAAAACCACCCAAACTGAAACAAAACAAACAAGCAAAAAAATTTAAACAAAGCAAAAACCAGAGAATAATTTTATTTTCCAAGCTGTAGTGAGGCCCATTTAGTCTGAAGGCTTACTTCTCCATTTATCTTCACCTGTAAGGGTTTACTGCTATGAGTCATTGGTTTGACTCAAGATATTTGCTGCATTTTCAGCCACGGCCTTCACTTGGGTATCCTGTCGTCCTGCGTCATGGAGATCCTGCTGTTTTGTATCTGTAACTTCAGCCCCTTCACATGCTCCAGCAGATCATAGATAAGGGCCAACTCTCAGCCCTGATTTGGTCATGGTATTTTTGCATGTACGCTCATGAGGGAAATTGGCCTGTAATTCTTATTTTTCTTTTCAATTTAAGTGAATGGCATGTTAATATAATCTCTCCAAGTTTTATTAAGTATACTTCTTTTACTAAGAATGTTTGTGAAGATTAATTATAAATGTATTAATTACTGAATTTTATATATATATATTGGACTTCTTATATACAATGGTTTTGAAAACCATGTTGAATGTGAAATCCCATCAGTCAGTGTTTTGTCATAAACCCTAATTATTTTAGTACTTGGCTTTGATGATTGGCTTATATTTAACGTATTGAAGTAACTACTGTAAATAGTAGATAAAATGTTGCTTTGTAGTTTGATTTCTATGTAACCCTTCTATGGTAACTTCATGGGATCTATGTAAAAGCATTCTAATTTTCAGTTGTATGCGCTTATTTGGGGTGTTTGTTTTTGGTTTTGTTGCAATAACTTAAAATCAACATCTATTTACATGTAGAACTTCTCTGTGGAACATTATCTTTTTCAGTATTTTTATTTTGCTTGATGAGCTGATTTATTGTAATATAATAACAAATTGAATGTTAAAATTGAATAATTTTGGGGAGAAATTGTACATGTTAGCTTATCTTTACATTTTATATATTTTATATTCACCTTATCCTATCACAAATTTTCTATACTTACCCTTTCGTTGCAGCCCCTTTAATTTTCAAGTGGCCTTGAAATATTCACCACAGCATCTTTTTATACTGCATATCACCTAAAGAGCTAAGTTGTTATTGCTTTTTAGCAACATATTAAGGTTTTCAGTCTCCTGAGCATAGTTCTCTGTTCGGCTATTTTTTCTTTACACATTATACTTAAACTATGTCATTTGTAGTGACCTAAACTCAATGGGTGTTCACTCACTGAAGTGTATTGACTATATATCCATTATTGATAACTTTTTGATAACTACAGATTTAATAACTTTCCTGTTGAAACCAGTATTACAGAGAGTATTTGCTATGAAATAAGATGATTTTTCTACACATATTTATTCATAATGAAAGCATAAGACATATAGCTGTCACATTTGTTATCTTTCTATATATAAGTATCCACAGGACCTTCAAGTTAGATCTTTGCAGGAGCTATGACATAGATACCACTGATACTGACACAGGTTTTGTTCCATTGTAAGCACTGGTAGACTTCAGGGTTATTGGATTCTCCTTTGGTCTTCTTCCCTTACTATCCCCTATGACTTTATAACTCATCGATGTTTTTTGTGAGATTATAACCTTTGAGTCAATATGTTGAGAATTCCCATCTTTGCCCACCATCATGTGTGCTTGGAGTGTTTGAAATTTTAGATTGAAGCATTAAAGGATTTAAAGGATTTGTGTTAGCACTAAGTTTTGTGCCTATTCTGGGTCCTACATATTAAATAGAATTTTCTCCAAATAAGAGTGTGACAAAAAAATAGATTGATACATTCTGCTGATGGGATATGTACAGAAATCTCTAATTTTACTTGTGTTTTCCTTCACTTTAATATATATAGAGAAGATATACATAAACGCCATAACAATAGCATTTAAATATGCTCCATGTTTTATCATAAAAGAGAAGTCATACACAAAAGATGCAAGATTAATACTAAAACAGTGATTATAGATTTCTTCCTTTAAAAATCTGTGTTCATGATAATTCATGTATTAATGTTAAATTTGTACAATGAAATAAAGTTAGATTTAGAAAATGTATTATTAAAGTAGTTTTCATAAAGCCTTTAACACATATCTTCTTTTAATATGAGTGCATAACTATAGGACATTTATCAATTTATGAAATGAATATTGCTATACTATTCATTACTAAGGATCTAATATAAATTTCATTCTTTTCTATGAATATCATCTTTGTCTTCTAGGATCTTATCCAAGTTTCTATTAATCTATCACTTCTTTTTAACCTCTCTTTTTGGTGTAGGTTCTCCGACTTCCTTTCCTGTAACACAGACATCTAAAGTAGTACTGATGATCCTTCTCCAATTCAACTTCTCTTTCTGTCTCCTAACAACTAGATTGAAGAGACACAGTGACCTCTTGGCACCCGTCTTCCAGTAGTATGTATTCTGCATTTGTGATATCACTGGTGATGGTAATAGGTGATGATCCTGACTACATTAATCCACTTCTCATTTTTCCTCCATTTTTCCTTTGAAAGTTAACTGCTAAAGCTGTCAAAAATGTACAGAGAATTAAGTTCCACTTTTTGTAGTATGAGAATACTTAAAGATGCTATGTAAAATTATTCTATAAGCAGCATTTTTCTTATGTCTAATTTATGAATTTATTCAACCATTTGCATAGATCAGAATGGACTCATGCATATTTATTTTTAACTTTGGATTACATTTTTTATTATATTTGGGTTACGGTTGATACAGATTCATTTTTTTGTCCCCACCACATTCTTTGGCTTTGATGCCAATATCTCCTGCAGTTGGCTTCTTTGTCCTTCTAAAATTTTTATACACTTTTGCCTTTGGAGACCATAGATAAGTACTTTGAACTCAGATGACCCAGTGGTCCTTTGTGTTTCCTGATTGTATATGTATCAGAAAGTCTCTATTGTGTGTCTTTCTTTCTTTTCTTGAATGATGGCATTCAAAATCAAGATTCGGGATGCAGGCATGTTCATTGTTAACAGGATATTATTGGTAACAAAGTGCAGTATAGTTTCATACTACATTCTGGGTAGTGGAAGTAATAGAAACATTGTTTTCATGTCTTTGAAGGAAAAACCAGCAAGCATGAATGTTCAAATCCCATTCCTTGATTGCCTGTCTCACATGTTACATCTCTGTTATCGCTCCCTATGTAGCCAAGTTTTCTCTATTAAGAATGTCTATCAATATAAATCAGATCTACTTTGAAAGTTCTTTGAAATAAGCAAGATCTGGTTGTTAACATATATGTATACAAATCAGGAGATACAGTTTATTGGGTTCTCTGAACACATCTGACTGTAAGTCATCCTATTTACTTAGGATTTTTAGTAAATGAATGTACAATCTAACTATGTAGACATCCGATTATTCCCCTTATGTTTTTAGACAAACTTACATGAGTGAACTATAATTTGGGCTATTAAGTATCTTAACTGGAATCAATGGCAGAAAGTGCCCTACATAAAGTTGATGACTATTACCACTGTTATATTGTAAGGCAGGGGGTGTTTTTATTCTGATTTCTAATAGTTGATACTTTATACAAAAATTTATTTAATATACATCTATTAATATATGAAAAACCCAAGTCTGTGGTGTAGGTTTGGCTTAGTAATTACCTAGCATGTTTAAAACCCTGTGTTGAACAATAAACACTTAAAAACATCTTCACTGGTATATACTGAAATATAGATTAGTAAACAGATTAATTTATAAATTTATTATAAATAATTTTAATCACTATTATTTCCATTTAAAGAAATGAAAAATGATTGTAAATATATTTTAATAAGTGAGTATGATAATCTCCAGGAAACAACATTAATGCTAGATTACATAAGTATTATCAATATCTTTTTTTGCTAGTTCAAAATAAAGTATTGTAAATGAATTATACTTTATTAAGACTAAGATTTCAGTGAAAAGGGTGGCCTATGGTATAGGCGGAGTTTTACTTACAAGGCACCAGTCCAAGATTAATATTTATTAGAATATAAATCAACACTCACATTACAGGTAATAGCTTATAGTGGCCCCTGAACAGGGACTGGAGTATCCGAGCGATGGATGAGCCTAGTCTCTCCAGCATCCAGGAACCAGGAAGCCCCTTATCAATGGGGTTGGCCACACCCCCTCCAGGTTGGTTACACCCCCTCCAGGAGCCCAGGACCCTGGATAAGCGTCTTCGTACCTTATCAGCTGACACCTGAATCCCACCACATCTCCCCCTTTTGTCTAACTAAGAGGGTTCTGAACTAACACTATCTACAATAGGAATTATTACGAGGTAGTAACCTTAAATACCTATTCTTCAACTCCTTCAAGACCTGAGAAGGAAGATGTATCACTTGAAAGTCAGAAGTACATGGAAGTAGTGGCTTCCAAAATTTGGGAGAGGACAGCAACACAGCTACCATAATCTTTAAATAAAGAAGCTGTTTTGGGCCATGGCAGCCACCACAGAAGAAGTAGGAGGAGAAATCAGAGCATAAGTAGGAGAAGCAGGGCAGAGTCAGGCAGACCAAGCTGAGGCCGCCAAAGGAGCAACATGTAAGGAACACAGGTGAGCCACGGGACACGTGGCAGATAGATTAATAGAAATGGGTTGATTTAAGATGTGAGAGCTAGCTAGCAATCTGCCTGAGCCATAGGCCAAACAGCATGAAGTTAATATAAGCATCTGAGTCATTTCTGGGGGCCTGAGCTGCGGCGGGCTGCTAAGGGGTCTCGGGTGGCAGGTCTGTGTGTCTGGGCCTCTGGCTGCCTGGGATCAAAGAAACTACTACACTGTAACAGATGGCATCCAATGTGGCTCAATTATCCACTTAAAGCTTGAGAAAGATTAGAAAGGGTTCTAGATCACAGAAACTGAGCCAAGGCAGCTTCCAAATTGTATATACAAAACGGGTCATTGTACAAAGAAAGCATGGTGGCCAGGTCGCATTCAAAATGGTGCCAGTGGACCTGTGGCAGGCAGTGTGAGCTGCAATCAGGCGGGTTACTGAGATCTCACAGAAGACTCAGTAGCATGTGATTGATTTTACATTTCTGTTTATTTTGAACAAAAAGGAAACAAAGATGATTTCTTAGTAGCAGCATTTTCTTAGGTGTGCTCTGTTTGCTGGCCATGAACAGAGACACGGTCCCTTTAAGAGAACTTACTGATTCAGCTTCCTCTGCAAAAACTATGCAGCTTTTTAGACAGTGTATTTTAAAAGCTCTTAAGGTTAGAAGATGATTAAGGATTCACACTAAAACAGATTCAGATGAAAAGAAAAACCTGTAAACAGGTTACAATGTGTGTAAAAGGTACATAGGATTCAGAGAGAAAAGAGAAAAGATAAAGTCTTTACAAAGAGAAATAGAGTAATAAAAATAGAATAAGCCACGTAAAGATGGAAAATAGACACAAAATCTGGATTTTGGTTGTTATTGTGTTTTCTTTTAATATTTTAACTGTTAATGAACTAACTGCAGAAAGGCAATGGATTGCAAATGCAAAGGCTACTAAGTTAAACAAGAATATATATTTTAAAGGTATTTTGATTTTGAAATTTGTGTCTAAGGATTTATTGCTTTGGAAGAGTTCTGCTTTTGTTTCCACAGAAGATGAGAACCTATGGATTGCTTCCAGGCAAATATGGTTTCATCAGCCAAGACCCCCTGAAAAAAAAATCTCTGATAGGAAGAGATGGCCATTCTCAACTTCAAGACTACAGAGTATGATCCCATCTAACTCATGAGATTTTCAACACCCCTTAATCAGCAGGAAGTAGTAATGGAAAACTATGCTCCAATTCCCAAAATATTGTTTATAAATGTTTTTTTCATTATAACTGGTTATTGGTCATAGTTAATCTCTTTCTAAGAAGAAAAAGGGGATATGGTATATCAATGATTTTTTAAAAAGTTAGATTATTGAATTTACTTAGAGCAGGAAATCAGCTGTTAATCTCAAAATGCTTTACATTGGTATGGATTTTGGTTTATTGATACACATTTAAGGTCAATTCTCTTATGCTATATGTATTTTTTACTCTTGTTTAAGATATGATGTTTATGTAACTGATTCAAAATTGTAATGTATAATTAAGAAATGCATGTTAATTAGATTTTTAGGTATACAAAATATAATTCAATTAGATAGGTAATCTTCAAACACTTCTAAGGCTTACAGAATATGGCATTTAAGATATGTTAAAAACTTAGACTTTTCTGGACAGTAAGACAGATTTGCTCCCAGCAGCACCAATCTTCTTCAAGAGAAAAATGAGCATCGAAGAAACTCCATATGGAGTCTACTCTCTTTGTGGCAATGGTTAGCCACTGGACAAGAACCTGTTCTTATATTGACTGCTTGACAGTATGCTGTTTAAACTGGACATACAGGTACCATAGAAAGGTGACATCTGAACTTTGGCAGAACAAGCTGAGATGGCCATTCAGGTTCCTGCTTTACAGAGAAAACTGTCAGACATTCTTCAGGACTCTAGGAGAAGCAACTAATGAACTGTGCCAGAATGGGCAGAGCAGATTTCCTGCTTCACTGAAATGAAAAGAGACTCTGGGCCTGTAGGCTGAAGATGGATGCCCAACTTTATAAAGGAACTTTGGGTGACTGTCCAGGCAGATAGGTGTCATCTCTGTCCTTTCTAGATTTTAGAAGTCGTTTGCACTTCTGGTTTACTTCGGTAAATATATCCTTCTGTGGTCTTTGATGTAGTTGAAGATTAGATAGTTATATGTACAGTTTTTCTTAGTCATTTAAAAGGTATATTGGATATGAAACTTTCGATTCATAAAGATAAGATAGATGAAAAGAGTATTTTCTTTAATTTTGCTAAATACAAATAGACTAGATATTGTAACTGTAATTCTCGCTTGATGGCTATTTTGTTACATGTAATTTTGCTATGTTAAAATTGAAACCTTCCTTTTTGATTAGACAGAAAGGGGGAAATGATGTGGGAATGCCTTTCTGTATGCTGTGAATCTCAGTCTTTAAATAAAGGAGCTGTTTTGGGCCATGACAGGCACCATAGAAGAAGTAGGAGGAGAAATCAGAGCATAAGTAGGAGGAGCAGGGCAGAGTCAGGAAAACCGAGCTGAAGCTGCCAAAGGAGCAACATGTAAGGAACACAGGAGAGCCACAGGCCACGTGGCAGACAGATTAATGAAAATGGGTTGATTTAAGATGTAAGAGCTAGCTAGCAATCTGCCTGAGCCATAGGCCAAACAGCATGAAGTTAATATAAGCATCTGAGTCATTTCTGGGAGCCTGAGCTGCGGCGGGCTGCTAAGGGGTCTCGGGTGGCAGGTCTGTGGCTCTAGGCCTCTGGCTGCCTGGGACCAAAGAAACCGCAGGACAACACTATGGTGTTTCCATCCTACTTTTCAAGCCACCTTGATAGCTGACAGAGTCATTCTACTCTTCCATGTGAAAGAGCTTCCAAAAGGAACCCAACCAAACCTGATACTTGAAAAAAAAAAAAAAAAGAGAGAAATGCCAGGGACATATACTATATTA
The DNA here is from genome assembly GCA_033318265.1 of Phyllotis vaccarum. Lineage (NCBI taxonomy): Eukaryota > Metazoa > Chordata > Mammalia > Rodentia > Cricetidae > Phyllotis > Phyllotis vaccarum. The sequence continues at coordinate 3,794,039 of JARWLC010000007.1, forward strand.
AACAGATTATGCTTTAAGCCAACGGAATATTTTGTGAAATAGTTTCTTTTGCTATGAAACAGTAATGAGGCAAATAAATAAAGGGTTAATTTACTATATGCTTAGGTGAATTACTATACTCAATATTTTAGGCAATTTTTATATTATACAGGCTTGAATCAACATGACAAGCTCATGAAGGTTACTTTATTTAGAAACAAGGTTTAGCTGATATTATGAGGTTAAAATAAATTTACAATAGATTAATTCTGAGTCTTTAAGTCACAGAAAATGAACTTTCTTTCTAACAGGAAATGTGGCCAGAGAGGTGAGTACACAGAACTTGTGTAGACATGTTACCAAGTTTGGCAGAGAGTTTATTCCCCATCACTGTTATGTCCAAGGAGACAGTTTTGTTATAGCAGCTATAGACAGTGATACAACAGTTATCTTGGTGTACAGAAGAATCAGATATGAAAGAGAGAGTTTTGAGAGACAATAAAGCATAATTTAAACTAGATAGTCTTTTGAGTAGTGAGAATGTATTTAAAGCATTTTCTGAGCCAATCTCATGCTGTTAGTAATGTACTTGCTCTCTGATCATTTTATAACATCTAAACTTGTTTTATAATGGGAGCTAAATTATCTACATAATTTCTTGCAATATTGGGTCTTTTCATACTTTCAAGTGTTTGACTTGGGATCTAATAAACAGGAAGAGTTTAAATAGCATCATTGAAAGTTCAGAATATATCAAAGCAAGTAAACAAGAGAAGGAATTTAAGGTGGTAATGTTAAAATATATAGCATTTATTTAGAGGGTTTTTTTTTTCCCTAGAGTGAGCAATTAGAATTTAAAAAGGCAATGTTATGTCTACCTAGAAAGAAAGTCATAAACTTATGGTAGCATATTTAACAAAATAGATTCATGGCCAATGTATAACTAATTTTACTGAATTATTAATCAGAGGATGTATTTTACATCTCCAAGTAACAAACTTTTTGGAATGGGAAGAAGAAAATATATAGAAAAAATATTTCAGCCATAGTTAAAGGGACAGGCATTCTGGGTAATTTGGCTTCTCTATTTCATGATTGGATAAACAGTATTCAACACCAGCCTTCTGGCAACTTTAAGCTGCATCTGTGACGCTGACAAGTTTTCTCACTGTTGTCCTACTAGAGCAGGTTATTACTATTCTGTCTGAAGCCTGGGGTTCCTTTTCGATGACACTATTAATTGCTGGGATGGAACACACTGACCAAAGATGTTAGGAGGAAAGGATTAAGTGGCTTATGCTTCCATGTCACAGTTTGTCAACAATGGAAGCCAGCACAGGAACACAAGCAGGGCAGGAACCTGGAGTCAGGAGCTTTTGCAGAGGCCACGGAGGGGTGCTGCTTACTGGTTTGTTTTATATGGTTTTCTCAGCTTGCTTTCTTATAGAACTCAGGACCATTATCCCAGGTAGGCACCACCCATAATGCCACCAACACCCCATCTATAACTAATTAGGAAATGCCCTACAGGCTTGATTACATGATCTTTGGATCTTAAGAAGTAATTTTCCCAGTTGGGGATCCATCCAGTACACCACATGATCATAACTTTCCCTTGGAACTGTAGAAATTTAATAAAGCCTAGAGAAGAACTTTTGGTTTTGTACTTGATAAGATGGAATTGATATAAGATGTAGTAACCAGTGTATTTTTTAACTTTATGTAAATAAAATTTATTTTAGATGATGTATAAGACATGAGAAGTATAAACTTGCACCATGTGTATATTGGGTAATATTTAAAGCAGGTTTGTATTTCCATTTTAATATCTGAGAAATAAACATGCTGGTGTTTACAGTGGCTGGAGCGATTTAAATCTTGCCAGCAGTGCATACGTTTTCACTTTACTCTGAATTACTTTCAAATTTTGCTGTTATTTATTGGTTTAATGACAATCATTCTGATGTGATGAGATAGAGTTGGTTAACTTTTAATTAAGATTTCCTTGATAGCTAATGATGTTGAACATTATGCTTGTACTTATGGTCACTTAATATTTCATCATTTGAGAAATATGTGTTCATTTCATTAGCCCAATTTATTGATTGAGTTATTTGAATATGTAGCATATTTTAGTCACTAATTGTCTACTAAATATGCAACTGAAAATGATTTTTTTCTGTTCTTTAGACTGCCTCTTCTCTCAGTTATTTGTTCCCTTAGCTGCATAAAAGATATTTAATTTCATTTGGTTCCAGCCTATATTTCCCAAACAGCGGAAATCTCTCAGAGAGATTCACATTCATCTTATGGAATATTTTCTCTCCTTTTTTTCCCCGAGATGAGATACTGGTTTTTATTACACTTGGAATTGATTCCTTTACAGACTCAGAAATGGATCCAGTTTCTTTCTTCTACATGTCTAGTTTTCCTAAGACGGCTTACTGGGAAAGCTCTTCGCTAATGTAGATTTTTTTCCCCTGTCCTTTCCTGCTCTTTTATTTATTTTTCCATCTTTTTCAAAAGACAGGTAGCTGTAGAGGCTCACGTCTGGTCAGCCCACCCTATTATTTCTACCTAATCTGTTGTATGTGTTCACTGTCATCTTGTCACTGTGGTTCATATTGTGATTTGTGCTTAGATAACATGACGCCTCAAATTTTATTCTATTGCTTTGATTGATGTGTTTTGCTTTGGTAACATTATGTTTGGTATTTATGCATTTTAATTCATTTGAAATCAAGTAGAACAATGTCTGTTTAGGATTGCTTTGATGCTCAAAATCTTTTGTGCTTGCTTTCATATGAACTTTATTAACATTTAAATTCCCGAGGAGATGGAATTTTGATGAAAAAGTCCATTGTTTTGGGAAGCATCTTTGCTTACTTCAAATGTTCTGAACATTTTGAGTTATTCCCATGCTTAGTACTAGTAGTTACGTTTTACTTCTTCTAATTTTCCTATAATTGCTTTTATGATACACTGGTGGATTTTACCAAATATTTACTACATATCTGCCAAGAAGTTTATATGTATTTTTGTACTTCATTATACAAATAAGATGTATTGTTTATCTGCATATGTTGACCCATTCATGCATCCCTGCCATCTGATCATAACAAATGTTATCAATTGGATGACATACTTGGCTTAGTAACAGTTTTGAGAATTTGTCCATCTATATCCATGAAGAAAATTGGCGAAAATATTTTCTTTATATTGTTTTATTTGTCTTTGATAGCATTTGTAGATTATTATTAACTCTAGATATTTTTAACATTTATTCACTTTCCTGTACTTTGGAATAATTTAGAAAGAAAATGTATTAGATATTTCATTAAAATTTGATAAAGCCCAGTGGGCCCACTTCTTCAGCATTTGCCTGGTAAGAGGATTTTGGTTATTCATTCAGTTTTTTGATGATTATTAAAGGCCTGATGAGGTTTACTATTTTCTCATGATTCTATCTTGGCGAGCTGTTCAGTTATTTGATAATTCCATTTAGGTTATACTTTTTGGTGCATAGTTTTCATAACACTCTCTAACAATCAAATGCATGTGGTATCAATTATAAAATCCATTTTTTTTCTGGTTTCATTAGAGACAGCTATTTTCTTAGTGTAAGAATTTGTGAGTGTTTGCTGTGTCTGTGTGAGATCTTTGTAGTGTTGTTTGTTGGTGTGACATCTCATTCATTTCACTTACTTACGCTTTGCTCTTTCTATGTGGTTGCCATCCGATGACCAGGGGCTTAGTTTTACTGTTTATTGTTTCTCCTTGAACTGAAATCTTTCTTTGTGTATGGATACAGACATTAATGACTATATACCTTATTTGCAGGAGTACCTTTCTGTAGTAGGGTGGTTTCTTGGTTCCAGGAGGCCAGAGGTCCAGACCCACAGCCCCACAGCCCCAGACTCCTTAGCCACCCGCCACTGCTCAGACCCCCAGAAGTGACTCCAATGCTTATATTAACTGCATGCTCTTTGGCCTATGGCTCAGGCACATTGCTAGTTAGCTCTTACCTCTTAAATCAGCCCATTCTCATTAATCTGTCTGCCACGTGGCCTGTGGCTCACCTGTGTTCCTTACATGTTGCTCCTTTGGGCTTCGGGCTCAGTCTGTCCCTGACTCCGCCCTACTTCTCCTACCTATGTTTTGATTTCACCTCCTACTTTATTTAAAGATTGATATTCACAGTATACAGAAAGCCATTCCCACATCACCTTTCTGTTTTCCTTAGATCTTTTATATACTGGGCATCTAATTTTATTCATCAGAATGTTGCCTTTTTCTTGATTTTTAATGATATATATGTTCTTAATCAAATGCCAGAATATAAAATATTCAGAAACAACTAATAACTCCACATATATATAACATTACTCCTCACATTTCAGTTTTTTACATCTCACTGATCCATTGCCTATTTTATGTTCTTGCATTTAGTGTCTGCCTTTCAATATATCAGTATTCCTATCATTACTCTTAAATATTCATCATTTTATTAACGACCTGAATCATTTATGTACCTTATTTAGAATAGCATATCATTTTGAATTTATTTGTATTGTTTAACCAATGAATTTTATACCAAACAATGTTATTCCCAATTGTCAGTATTTCTTTTGGTTAGAAAAGTTGTCCTTAGCAATTTATTGTCAGGAGCCTGCAGTATATATGCATTCTTCTGATTTATTTTTTGTATACAAATATCTGAATCTCATAATAGTATCTATGGCTGGCAGTAGTAATCTATTATTATTGTGTAAAATAATGCCACTGTCCATTGGCAAATGGATGGAACTTAAAAAGAAAAAAAAAATTCCAATCACCCTGAGTGCGGTAAGCAGAGCCAGAAGGATGATCACAGAACGTGGACTATTTGTTTCCTTTCCATGTTTTCGGTCTGACTAGCTTTGTGTTTGTTTTAACTTTTATTTTGTTTTTGTCTCTTTTAGTTTTCTTCATGAGGGAAATAACACAAGTGTGGGTGAGCAGGAGACTGAAGATTAAAATCAAAACATTGTGCAAAATTTATTTTTGTTTTATTTATTAAAATTTACTTTAAAAAAATCATACAATATATTTTGATCATGTTTCTCTCTCATATAATTCCTCCAATATTTCCACATTTTCCCACCCATTTATATTAATAGTCTTTTTCCCTCTCTGCTTAAAAAAATGAAGAGACCACTGTAGTGAGAGGTTTCTGCCCTGGACTTTAGGGCCTAGCCTCAAGGTTTAGACCCTCAGACCCGCAGAGACACACTGATGCTTACAATAGTTTTAGGCTGATTGGCCTAAGGCCCAGGCATATAACTTGCTAACTCTTGACCCTTAATCTAGCCCATGATTCGTATCCTGTTCAGCCATATGGCTCAGTACCTTTTTCTTAGAGCAGCATAGTTGTCCTCTGCACCTTCTGGCTTCTCTCAGGCATTCTGCTCTGTTCTTCCTGTTCCTAGAGTCTTCTTAGTCTGGTAGCCCCGCCAATACTTCCTGTCTGCCTTTGGCCAATCAGTGCTTTTTATTAAACTCATAGGCAGAACAATTATTTACAATGGAACAACACAATCCCACTACAGACCAAGAAACATGCACTGTTTTTTAAATGGCACTCACAAAAGTAGAAATTAAAATATAAAAACAAAATGCCAACAGGACAAAAATGCTTAAATAAGCAAACAGGACTAAAGTCTACAAAGTACCATGGAGTTTGGAGTTTGTTTTGTGTCATCTAGTTATTGTGGGTCTGGGCCTGACCTGAATTGGTTAATTTATTTAGTAGGACTCCACTGAGGGAAACAGATTTTTTTTTTTTTAAACTGGAAGGAATCAATTTAGATAGTTTCTAAAAATGTATCTGTCTTTTAAAGAGCACTTAAATTTTAAAATATTTTATATGCTATTTTCATCATTTTTTTCTTTCTCACTGTGTTTATTTCTTTTTAAAATATTTGTGTGAGAGAGAGTGAGGTGGGGGGGACTCAAAAGTACACAAAAGAGTGGAGAGAGAGAGAGAGACAGAGGAGTTGCCACGTGAGTGTTGTGGGTGTGAAGATACTAGCTTTAGCATCATAATCCTTGGATTGATGACACAGAAGGATGTGAACTACGTGATGTGGGCCATGGGAAGTAAAGGCCAGTAGAGGGAAGAGCAGGAAGTACTTGAAGCCTTTGAGAATTTGAGGATTAATTGAGACATGGACTTGACAAATGACAAACCTGCAGCCTTGTCTTCCTTGACACTGTGGTCTGTGCTATCAAACCAAGAAGAAACTAGACCTCTCCCCGCTTAAATTATTTTTGTCAACTATTTCATCATAGCACTAAAAAATTAACTAATTGGAGAAACACAAGTTCTTTCGTTTCAAAAAATTGTGCAGCGATATAAAAATTAAGTTACTTGGATCTTAAGTTATATTTTACATTATTTATTCCTTATGGGTCTTTCAGTATACCAACAGAGGTCTCCTTGGTTAGAGATTGTATTTGTTTCTACCATAAGCATTTAGGCATTATAATAAATATAAAATAGGCTTGTTAAAAATGTTCCATCACTTGCTGTACTGCCCCTCTAACTTAGATCAACTTCTAATACTAACACTATTGAGGAGTACATATGAATATGGTTTTGGAGAACGGACAATGAATCTGTTTCAACCTATCAGATAAATAAAGCCACTGATGCTCAGAGGTTTCTATAATTTTTGTGAAACAAATTTTTACTTTTTCTCTAGAACTAAATTGCCACTTGTGTTGTGTAACCAAAGACATGTTATCTGGGGAGATACTTGCAAGACATCTGGATAGAAAGAGAAATAATTTTTGTGAAATTGTTAGCTATATTGAAACTGATTGTTCATAAATATATCCTACTTTTAGAATTTTTACTTCTGTTATTATTTTGTGCTTAGTAAGTCTGGGTTGTATATTTAGTCATTAATATTCTTAACTGACAGATTTACACAATTTATTTGTGTCATATGTTGGACAAATAAAAAAAAATGTCTTGAAACTAAGAAGCTAACATTAAATTATTTGGCTTTAGAAGAAATTTTCAACTGTTAAATGTACCATTTACCTGGAATTCTGAAATTAGGTATAAGAAGGAATTACATGGATATGTTATATGTACTGATTCTATTTGTAGAAGAAAATATTATTAGAGGAGGAACATTTTCATTAGAGTTTCAAAGATGGCTCTGACTTATAACTTTTAAAAGACAATAAAATGCAAAAAATTATACAATTGCATTACAATTTGAATAATGTGTTATCAATTTTCATTCATGGGATTATTGAAAAAAATCAGAATATTATTGAAGTAAAACGGTAAAATTTCATTTTCTTACATTCATAAAAATGTGAAGTAAAACCATTTAAAATACATTGAATTCTATATTGAGATATAAAGTATTTGGTTTTATTTGACTTCAGACTGCAGATCAATTATTCCTGAGTTTAAGGGAATACTGACATATCCAGTGGTGAGACATATTTACCATCAGTTTTTGACAGAGAAATATACAGCTTTTAAAATAGTAACAGATTAAAAATCAAATTGAGGAGTTTGATATATGATAATCTTTTCAGGAATGCATTTAAGTCTGCTCTAAAAATACTTTGCAGAGGTATCAAATATATCGTCACTGTCTCACTTTCTACCTGATATACATTCCCATAATTTTTATGGACTCAATATGACAAATGTTCGGTCTCATATCTTTTCCGTGGACTCCTTTGGTACAGACTGTTGTCAATAACCTGCCTTTGGTTAATGAAGGCTGCTGTGAGAATGTTTAATGTAGCCTTGTGATGTACTGTTATTGCAAATGTCTCTATTCAGGCACAAGACAAAGGATTATTGGAGTCTACTTATCTTGAAAAACAGCAGATAAATAAAAGTTGGAGGAAGAAAAGAGAAATGCTCAGTAATCAGTCTGTCTTTAATCCTGAGCAGGTATCTGTATTAATTTGGGGCCAAATTGAATAATTCTTTACATGATTAATATTTTTAAACCATTTTGAGGGTTACTTTTCTGGAAAATGGAATTAAACTTATGGTTATTTTCAGTACATCAGAACAAGCATCCATATAGTGATGTTTATATCATGTTGAAAGTGTACCTGGTAGGTTCCCTTTCCTTTGACCTAATTTCAGTACGTCATAAATGCTTCAGTTTTGTTGATATATAATAAATGAAATGGCAGCAAGACATATAGTGTATACAACTTAATTCTTAACTCACACAATGGATACCTCATGGGGGTAGGGATATATTTTGAGGGTTATTTACAAATAGAGGTTTTTTTTTCTTATTCTTTATAGAAAATGAGCATTTATCAGTTTAATAGGTTTTAAAGGATATTTATTTATTCTTATTTTTGATGTTAAAATGTTTTGCCCTTATCTTTGTAAGAACACTGTCCTGGTGCCATGGATATTAGAAAAGGATGCTTGATCTTCTGGAACTCAAGTCATGAACACTTCAACGTCTCCGTGTGTGTGCTAGGAACTGAATTCAGTCCTCTGGAAGACAATAAAGTTCTCTTATCTGCTGAGCCATGTCTCCAACCTCATAGTTCAATAGATTTACATAATTAAAATTGACTCTTGAAAAACATGTGTTTCAGAATGACTCTGATATACTGAAATCTTTCCCCGTAGGAGTGTGTAATGCTTAAATAATGAAATCTTTACATCTCATTATGTTCTACAGAATTTCCTGTAAATGTCCCGAGCTTAAAAGGCCAGGACAGACTGCATAATGTAACTTAAAAGAGTCATGAACGTATGCATCTGCAGAAGTGCTAGTAATCGACTGGACAGATCATATTATTTGCTCAGGAGCTTAGAGTAGAGTAAAACACAGACCTGCCCAAGTAAACAAAATAAAAACTAAGATAATAAGATGAGAAAAAGATTATGTACAATATATTCTGCTAAAATCAGACTACTAGAGTAGAGATCAGATGATGTTAATTATTAAACTGGCTGGTGAAAAACCTCAGATGTTAGAGCTCAAAGAAGATTTTTCTAAATTGTATCCAGCTTCCATATACAGTGCCATGGGTTCATGATGCCTAAAATTCTACTATGGACTAGATGACATCTCCCTAACTTATATACATATGAACAGGCACAATAAATTTAGATTAAACAAACACAACTCCCATATTTTTTTTTATCACTGATAATAGTTGTAGGAACTAAACATAAGTATTTGAGAAAACTGTGATCACCTAAAAAGAATGGATAGATTACCATATAGTCTAGTTCAGTCCTTGGCAAATGACAACTGCTTGAAACATATTTTACAATAAATACAGCAAGAGCTGTGTGAAAGATAGTAAAGAGAATTTGTGAATAACCACAGCAGACAAAGGAAACTGTGATGAAAATACCATGTCAAGTCAGCTTTCCACAACTAAAATGCAATATGAATAATTTGAAGTAACCATTTGTAAACTTTATTTTACTTAGATAACGAAAGGAAACAGCATGCAGTTAAAAATGGAATTCTTTCAAGCTATATTTTAAATACGATAGAACAAAAGAACAAGAAAGTAAAGTTAATGTGCTCCCTTATTTTTCACTTGATGGTATTTTCAGTTGATTTCTTGGTTACTATGAAATGATATGCACTTAAAAAATCACCTTTACTTATGAGTTACTTTTATACACAGTGCGAATTTTGAAACTAATCCTCAATATCACAGTATTTGGAAAACTCTCTTTTCCTTTCTTTTCTTCTTCTTAAATATTTTTTTGTGTTTATTATTTTTGTTGTTTTTAGCACCAATCACAGCTTTTGTCCTCTCCCCTCCTCCTGGTTTCAAGTCCCACCTTTTCTCCCCACCCTAAACCCAGTACCATGCAACCCTTCTCCGTGCTTTCTCTGCAGATAGAGACACACTTCTCAAGGATAGCAGACAAATATGAAATATAAAGTCGGAAAAGGCCCTTTTCAAGGCAGTTAGAGCACCAGGGTCCACCCCAACTAAGGTAAGGGCTTCTTTCCTCCCAGAACCCCAGCTGTCCCTCATTGGCTGGGCACAAATAGGTGACATTGAGGAGTCATCTTTCATTGGCTGGGCAGGATCAGTTCTGACAGCATCTGTTGCTAGGCCCTCAGGCAGACTCCAGGTTGAGAGTTGGGTCTTAAGAAAGTGCATTATGCATTATACTGTGGCAACTGGTTTGAGTCAACTGCCTAGTCTCTATAGGCCTGTTTTACTGCACATTTGAACAGCAATTATTATTATTATTATTATTTATTATTATTATTACTATTATTATTATTATTGATCATCTTCAAACTCCCCTGGCAATGCAATTTCAAACCACTGTATTAGTATTAGTTATTCCTGAAAGTGACTTAGAATTTAGCTTTAGCTGAAAGATGATACTCTAAGAAACTTAATTATAATTATTATTCTTTTGCTTTCAGACTTAAGGCATTAATATTTTTATTCAAATTAATTCCTCTCAATGTATTTGCTTTATATGGTTATATGTATGCAAATGGCTTACTGCTAACATGTATTATTATACTTCCTTTAATTTGTAAAGCAGCATTTAATGCCTTTTTATTGAACTCAGCGATCATAGCATCAGACAGTGGAAATAACCTCTAAAGTTTATGAGTAGATTACATGCTTTCAAGAAACTACTAAGTCATTCCATTGCTTGGTCTCTTTAATGTTTGATTATAAACGCTATATATGTGTATGTGAAACATATACATATAAATGAAATACAATGATAAAAATATCTCTCTCTCACTCTTATTCTTTTTACACCAATATTAAACAGATGTTAAAAAACATAAGACTGCCAATTTTTCCATGGCATGTCAGGTTTTAGATAGCTTCTGGGTATGGTTACCCTGATATTAATGTGAACCAATACAAATCTGGTTGTTTCAACTACCTATAAAAGTTCATAAAATGTAGACAATTTTAGGTGGCACACATGCATAGAGAACTGTCCAAATATTTTATGTTGATTTATATTAGATATGTCATGAAATTCTGATTTAAGGCAAGAATTTGAGAATCTGTCCTGTCTATCTCCCCCCCATTGCAAACCACCATCCAAGATTTTATTTATATCATTTCAAACTACACTTAAATTAGGTTAAAAATACTGGAGCAGAAATAATAAAGATGTGATTATCTGATGAAATATTAGGACAATTGCCTATGGGTTAGAGATTAAACCAAGTTATAGTAACAGTCCAGTGCAGGAGGCCGATCTTAAACACACCGAACCTTCCTCAAGACACTCTAAGTAGAGGAGCTTGCAGCCTATGAACACACAGGACAGGAGTGAGCTTTGAGGCAGCAGAACTCCATTAACCATTTCAGGCAGGGGAACTGGTTTACTTTATACTTTAATAGCATTTACTCCTTGTTAGCAGCCACTTCCTTCTCTTTTTAAAATGCTGAGCTTCTCTGTTAAGATAAGAATATCACTGATATGAGTGTTTATCTTTACGAGAGAATCTGATAAACAGCCTGAGTAATTTGAAGTGTCCCTGGGTTTATTACAGATGATGAAGATGAAGAGGAAAGATAACTTTCCTTAATGCAGAAGCAAATCAAATCTTCATTACGGAACTCTCTAGTTAGAACATTTCTTAAGCCAAGGTTGTTACCACTCCCTGCTTGAATCCCACCACAGAAGTATGATATGGACCTATTATATTCCAACAAACGAGATTGTCAGAAAATAGGATTGCTGAAATTAAAAAAAAACAAAAAACAAAAAACAAAGTTTCCCCATTTTAATGAAGGTAGTCTGTCATTATAAAAACGTGTGGGTCCAGAAAGGAACTTCCAGTGAAAGGCTGATCCACTACTGTGGTCACAGAACCCATAATTAGAAGGAAAGAGTTGACTCCTGCAGAATGTCCTAAGATCTCCAAACTTCCGTGGCCTGTCCTAAGCACACAAATAAATATGCGTCTATTTAAAAACAACAACAACAAATTAAACACCTGATGATTGTGCCAACATATGAAAACAATTATGGATTATAATTGTAGGGTAAGGAAGGAATGCTGGGAGAAAGAACCAAGCTGGAAAAATTAAGAGTCCAATGAATAAAAGAAATCATAAAACTTAAATGTTTTGTGAAAAGATATTTAAGTCCTAAGTAAGAAGAAGCAAAGCAAAAAGAACCATCAATTAGATTGTCATTAAAAACTAAAAAATATTTTCTATGTATGTTTAAATAAATTATAAATAGTAGTGAATGACTGAAGCCACAATATTAAAAAGATTTATCACTAACTTGCCAGTTCATTATAGAATAAGTAAAACTGTAGACAGTCTCATAATCAGTCAGTTCAGCAATTACCCCATTACCCCAAACATGAGAACAAATTACTCCAGGGTCTTTGGTGAAGATCAGGGAAAATAAAGTAAGAAATTTGAAACCAAGTCTTTTGACGTTTCATTGACTACAAACTAATAAAAGATCTTTGAGACTGTAATTTTCACACACACACACACACACACACACACACACACACACACACACACACACACACACACACACGAGAGAGAGAGAGAGAGAGAGAGAGAGAGAGAGAGAGAGAGAGAGAGAGAGAGATTGATTGATTGATTGATTTTGGTTGTTGTTCAGACGTTTAGTATAGTCCCCGAAAGGGAAGTGTGGTTTGGAAATTTCAGGGACAGAAAGAATGAGACGGAGACAGAAAACTTAGTCAGGAGGGTCCTAAATGGAACTCTGCCTCAGCTGCCCGATTTAATTTCCCCTGAGTTTTATATACAAAGCAAAGGGGAGGGGCAAGTACAGACAGGAGTGAACACTTCTCCAATTCTCAATCTGGTAACACCTCTTAAGATTGCATGCTATTTTCATGTTACTTAGATAGACCATTGTTCATATTTTTAATCATTCCTGAATAATTTACAACCCCCTACTATATTGTGAGTACTAGGGTAAGTAATTGCCATACTAAATTGGTTAGGGATAAAAGATTCAAGAAATATACTTGATTTTTTATTTATGATAATTTTATAATTTGGGATTTTAAAATCTATGTTTTTGTATAGGATGAGACATTGGCATTGTGTGAACAAGTGTCTACTCATGCCTAATCAGAAAAAAAAAAATGATTCCACCATATTCCTTGTGGTGCCAAAGAGTTTATTGGGTTTACTTCAGGAGTACAGGTAAGAGTTTTGGTTTTTTTTTTTTCATAGTGTAGATGATTCAATAGCATCTGCATCATCCTAGAATATATAGTTGTCGTTCATAAAGGCTGATACTTTGGTGCCGTGCCTTCTACACTAATTCCAGGCATATCAATATTCCAATTCCAGAGAGTATCCTCTTAATTGCAAATTATTACTGTGAAATTGGACGGACCTTCTTAACTTTTAAGGATTCCTCAAGATCTCTGAATTTTTTATGGCATGAGGCTGAAAAAGTCTCTCAAGCGCGTCTTAAAGAACCTCCTTTCAGAAGGGAATCTTTCAATTTGGAGGGAATTGAGACACATTCGTTGGTTGAATACATTCATGTATTATATTTTCGTGATTAGGACTTATATACATAACCCTGATATGTTGGGGAACTGGTAGGTTGTGTCCATGTACTTCTCTGCACTTGTATTCTAGAATGGCGGTAAAGAAACCTCCTTTATACATGTTCATTTCTTATTTAATATCTAGTCATTGTATGACCTTATAGTTGGATAATCTTTCCTTCTGAGTTTCTTCTTCTTGGAAAGATCAACAATGGTATGTATTTGTATTTTGTGTGTATGTATACATGCATTCATTTCTTTTCAGAAAAAAATATGTTGCATAGCAACTGCTATAAAAATTCAAATACTTTATTTCTATCATTAAAATCTAATGGAAGAATATATAATTCCAAGAATCTGTACAATAATGTAAGACAAGTCTATTACTTTGATACATGATTTTTTAATGGGAGCATATGCTTTTATTTTTAAAATCTTGATTCATAATAGTTGCCTCTAAAAAGCAGTTCAAGACTTGAAAGACAACTGTAGAGCTACACTTAAAGCAAAGTCTCAGAACCTAGACTTCAGGCACCAAGCAACATATCCTAAGCAGTCATTTTCATGAGCCATCTGGACTAAGCATCTGCATTCCAGATTTATTATGTCGAGCCTTGGGATCTTTTTAAAGAGCTATAAGCCTTCCCCGTATCACTGAAATTAATTTATTTAGAGTTTTCTCCCTTGCAATTTAATTGTATATTCTTTTTCAGCAACTTATGTAAAAGTATGCTATTTTCATTTTTAATGCAGCATTTTTTTTATAAAGGTTGAATTTTATTCTTAAGTTTTATATGTTAAGCATTATTTAATTTTATAATTTGTACTTAAAACTCAATAAAAAGGGTTTTTTTTATGAAAATTTGTATATTAACTTGAAATACAATCTCCTTTCAAGACCCTCTATTTGGCTGTTTCCACTTGACCAGTATTAGCTTAAATCATGTAAGTTTTAAGTCTGAAAGAGCAAAGTTTGAGTAGCAGGACCTCATTTCAGGCAAAGTAGACAGTAAGGAATCACTGGGAAGAAGCTGTCATGTCAAGAATATCTGCAATTGTAGTTCTCAGTAAAAAATGAAACCCATGAAGATATTACAGAGATCCTGAACAATAGGTTATTGAATGGTAATGACAGAATAAGGAGAAATGTGTACATATACATATACTTTAAATAAAAAAATTCTTATTATGAAACAGTACTTTCCAAGTCAACCCTAAAGCAAGTGTTGAGTAGATTTTGGGTCTCCACAAGTAATTAGAGATTCCTTTTATCTAAATACTTCTTTACCATTTTTTTTTAGCTTCTTCAATTAAACCTGTTTTGTGTACTCTTCAATATTATCATATCAATAATGATAAAATTAATAAAATTGTATCATTTTTATTGACAAAGAAAACAAATAATGCATGCTAGTAATAAACATGCTATATGGAAAATATGTTTACTCCCCAGAAAAATGTTTGTTCAGTACAGGTTTAAATTTTTAAATATAATGACAATCAATGAACATTTACATATACAGAAAATGTACCACATTCACACTAGGTTCTTGTGCATAGCAGTGTCTGGATTCCCCTGGACATGGTACAGGGATGAGAAGCAGGAAGCCTCAAAGCAACTGAAATACTTCCTGAAAAACAAACAAACAAACAAACAAACAATGTTGCCTCTATCGTATTTTAGTTTAACATAAAATCTCTTAGAATGGAAGTAGCCACCACTCCTGCTACTTAGGTATGAATTATGTTTATTTGGATTTTTACATTCTCTTTGACAAGTTTTTTATGATCGATGACACTACTTCCTTTTGAGCAAAGACTTTTTTTAATTCCCCTTTTTCTTGTCCCCTTTGTCTTTTTTTTTAAAGTTTTTTTCTTTCTTTTAACAATATTTAAAGACTCTTGTGCATACAATATATTTAAACCAAGTCCTCCACATTCACTTCATTAGAATTGCTGTCCAAACCCACCACCATTATTTTTTCAAATGTTTGGTTTTGTTTTTTGTTTGCTTTGCTTTTGCCAACTAAGTTTGTGCAGCCAATATAGGTAGAAATGTCATCAATTGTTGATGACTCTTCAACAAGTGGTTGGTTTTCAACGTGACCTCCTGCTTGTGCTGGGATTTTATCTAGCTTCAGCTTGCCAAGGCCTTAAATTGGTCACATCTGAGTTCCTATTTGAACTGTCTTGTGATTTGAACACAATTTCTCAGTCACCTACAACCTCTAGTACTTAGAATTTTCTTTCCTCTCTTTGTCAATGAAGCCCCTAGACTTAAGAGACCAGAGCGTGATGTGAATGTACCATTTATGGATCTGCACGCATACCCCTTTCAGTTTCTGCATTGTTCACTGGGTGTGGGAAGCGTGCTTATCACCTTGAAGAACCATGAATCCCGGCCACCAGGGGTGACACTCGTAGATTGTTGATGTTTTGGCTTCTCTATGTCCCATGACTTAATGTGTTGTTTTTTCAGCAGTTTCCTCATTGAGTTTAATCAGATAAGGAAGGGTGATAGTGTTTGCAGGCAGTGATTGGGAGGACACTAAACCTATATAACCAAAACTCAAAATTGGTGTACCATTTTTGACATACTATTTTTTTTTTTTATTATTGTTGTTCTCTTTGGTTTTAGAATTTTTTTTCTCAAAAAGACTAGACTAGAAAGGATATAGTTTTGCATTATACAGTAACTGCATTTAAACTCTTTACATATGTATATGCTTATGTTTAAGGGAGTTTCTACAAGAGTTGACTTCAATATGATATTTTCAAAGGTCTTTGGTCACCATCCGCTTCCTCTGTCCTCTACACTGCCTTCCATCTCTCTCAGTCAGTGATGCTAATGTCTGCCTCCTCAGATTCTACTAAACTCATTCCGTGTACACTTCTTTGAAATGTGCCCGTAGACTCCTATAATTTTTTCACCTCCATATATGCTTAAATTTAAATTAAAGATGTTAAAACTTCAAAGATAATGTGGATATTATATATGGCTGTAAGATATAATATGTGGCATTTGCCTTTCAGGGTCTGAGCTATCTCCAACAGAATTATGGCTTCCAGTTTCCTCAATTTTTTTCCTGAAAAGTTTGTGATGCTCGTGATGCTCTTCCAAATTCAGTAGCAGTGAACGCAGACGAGCAATTACCTCTGTGCCAGGATATAGAGTCTTTTGGATTTGTATAATCCCTAGAGTTATACAATTGGATCACATGACAGAAGTATTTATAGATTTTTGAAAATATCCAAACTATTTTTCCAAGTTTCTGCACCAGTTTGCACTCCTATGGTGCTTCTAAGGAATTGCCATTTTGTTGGTGTTGTGTGTTATAGCTGTTCTAATTACTGTAAGATGATCTGACTCTCAACGTGTTTTTGAATCCTCTTGATGGCTGAAGATGGGTCTTTAAAGCTATTCCCTTCTCTTTGGGACTTTTGTTTGTTTGTTTTTGTTTCTTTTGGAAACAAAACTCTGTTTAGTGTCATACTTCAACTTTTATTAGTTGTTTACTTTCCTAATATTGAGTTTTTTTTTAAATATTCTTGATAATAAACATCTATAGAATATATACCTGGTAAAGATTTTTTTCATTCTGCTGACTCACATTTCATGCAGTATATGGTATTGTTTTCCATAAAGAAGTTTTATTTTCTTTCATTATTTTGTTCCGTAAGAGTCCTTTTGTCAGTTACTGATCTTAATGCCAGGGCTTCTTCTACCTTCTTCAAAAAACCTTTTGTGTGTTATATGTTGGTGTGTATTCCCTGTGTTATCCTGTGTACCAGATCTCGACTTGCTATCCTTGATTGGTTTAGTTTGAATTTTGAGTACACCAATCAAAGTATAAAGAATAAGCAATTACGCTATGCCTCAACAGATATGAGACATCTATATTACATTCTCCCTCAACCCAAAGCTTAAGGATCATAGCAGAAGCTGGACAGAAAGACTGTAAGAGCCAGAGATGCTGGATGAATACGCTGAAAATGTCTATGACCTACATGGGGACAGTTTCACTTACGAACTCATGGCAATGGTTGCAGATGCAAGAAATAGTCAAAATCTCACCATGAAGCAGGGTAGGTAGCTGAGGAGCTGTTGGTATTTGGTGTATGCTAGAAGAGAGGGAGTCAGTTACCAAAAGGTCATGCACAGTCCAGAACAGGCCTTCAAGTCAAGAGCATTTGAGTAAATAAAGCTCAAATTCTGTATGAAAACAAAACAACATACAAATAGATGAGTGTGGGGTGTGGATCTTGGGTGAGTTTGGGGAGGGAAGTGAATATAATTCAAATACATTGTAAAAATCCTATTGTAAAAAAACTATTAATTAAATATTAAAGATTTTTACTTTTGTATATTATAAAATGTGTTTAAAGCATTTCAAGAGTTCTTTTTTTCTTCTCATTTTGCATTGTCCTACTTAAAATCAAAATACTTCCTTCCTCCCTAATTTAGATACAGATGACCTCTACTGGGTTCTGATTTTTGCCCTACATTCTGCCTCAAGTGCAAATTATTCATTCTTTGTTAAGCTGTTATGCAGAGGGCACATCTGAAAAATGAATATTTTATTATTTAGCATTTCATATATTCCTTTTTAAATGTCTGTCCAAATGAGAGTGGGGTAAGACTAGATTATTCTCTCTACAAAGAACATTTGAAAGTGATACATGTTCCTCATTCAATTTTTAACTATCCCATTTCTAAGATCTTTGAGAATAATTGATCTCATAAAATATCCTTATCGACTGAGTAACATTCATATTCTATGTGATTTTTTTCCAATATGAGACAAGTGTCATATATATTTAAATCATTAAGTTAATGATTATTAATTTGTAAACTCTTTAATTTTCTGCTATTGTAGTAACAACTCTCATCTTACTATGGAGCAAGACATAAATGCCAAGAAACTCTGAGAATGAGTCATAAATTATGTTTGGAAAGCCTTGTTGTAGTAGCTTTTTCTAGTCAGGATGGCCAGCCTGCAAATAACAACATAGAGAATTATTATTAATTATATGACTTTGGTCTTTATCTTAGGCAGTCCCCAACTATCTCTTATAACTCAAATTAACCCATTTATATTAGTCTGTCTTCTGCAACCTGGTGTTGCCCTCTTTCCATCTTGTGTCTCTTGCTTCTTCTCTGTCTCTGGTTAGCAACTCTGCTTTTCTTCTTCTCTGAGTCTATCTCTGCCTAGAAGTCCCCGCCCCCCTCCATACATCATGCCTACTTATTGACATTTCAGATTTTAATTGCATCTATCATAGCAATACATCTTCACACAGTGTACAAATATTCCACAATACCTCTCTCATATAGACTTTACACATGATTATATTGGAAAAAAAACCCATGAGAACAACTTTATTGAAATAATTTATGAGTGTATATTAAAATGAGAAAAAAATTAGTATTAAAATACAAGTTTGTATAAGGCTTTCTGATGTGGGAATGCCTTTCTGTATGCTGTGAATATCAATCTTTAAATAAAGGAGCTGTTTTGGGCCATGGCAGTCACCATAGAAAAAAGTAGGAGGAGAAATCAGAGCATAGGTAGGAGAAGCAGGGTGGAGTCAGAGAGACGGAGCCAGATGCCCAAAGGAGCAACATGTAAGGAACATAGGTGAGCCATGGGCCACGTGGCAGACAGATTAATGAGAATGGGTTTACTTAAGATGTAATAGCTAGCTAGCAATGTGCCTGAGCCATAGGCCAAACAGCATGAAGTTAATATAAGTGTCTGAGTCATTTCTGGGGCCTGAGCATCATCAGCTAAGGGGTCTGGCACAGTAGGTCTGTGTGGGTCTGGACCTCTGGCTGCCCGGGACCAAGAAACCTCATTGTAACAGCTTTGATAATTAATGTCAATGTCAGTTTCTGTGCCTTGTGTTAGCATATACAATTTCATTATACTGTGTGAGTGTGTGTACGTGGTGTGTGTGTGTGTGTGTGTGTGTGTGTGTGTGTGTGTGTGTGTGCATGTGTGTTTATTTATGTGTATGCTATGGCTTGAAAATCAAGTTAAGAAGACAACTTAGGAGTCATTTCTCTACCTCTGCCCTAGCGGTCATTGGGTTTGTAACCATTCTCCCAGTCCAAGGACTCTTTATACTTAATTCCTTTAGTGTCCAATATGAGATTCTTAAACATATTTGTTTTATTTTATATGAGGATCAAAAATCCCATAGATCTCAAGTAAATTGCAAAAACATCTCCCAATTAGTAAGAGATTTAGTGTAGTATAGGAAAAAAAAATCAATCTCCTGCTCTAGAATTCAGTCAAGGATCATTGCCTATGAGATATATTGTTTTCTTGGCTGCTGTGCCATCCTTAAGAAGTGAGTTATAGAACTTCTCGTTTATACTTAAGAGGGACTAAGTCAAACAAGCAGAAGTTTGCAACTGTTTAGCCCACTATTGTTGTAATGTGTTCCGGTCCCGGGCGGCCGGAGACCTGGACCCACAGACCCGCCGCCCCAGACCGCTTATCCGCACACCGCCGCCCAGGCCTCCAGAAATGACTCAGAGGCTTTTATTAAGTTCATGCTGTTTGGCCTATGGCTCAGGCACATCGCTAGCTAGCTCTCATATCTTAAATCAACCCATTTCTATTAATCCGCGGGCCACGTGGGGGCCCGCAGCTCACCCGTGCTTACATGTTGCTCTTTCGGTGGCTTCCGCGCGGTCTGCCTCTGACTCCGCCCTGCTTCTCCTACCTAAACTGATTTCTCCTCCCACTTATTCTACGTACCTGCCATGGTCCAAACCAGCTCCTTTATTTAAAGATACAGTACGCACAAATATATTCCCACATTTCCCCCTTTTTCTCTAATCAAAAAGGAAGGTTTCAATTTTAACATAGCAAAATTACATATAACAAAATAGCCATCAAGCAAGAATTACAGTTACAATATCTAGTCCACTTGCACTTAGCAAAATTAAAGAAAACATTCTATCTACCTTATCTTTATGAATCTAAAGTTTCATATCTAATATACTTTTCAAATGACTAAGAAAAACTGTACATATAACTATCTAATCTTCAACTACATCAAAGACCACAGAAGGATATAATATTTACCCAAGTAAACCAGAAGTGCAAACGACTTCTAAAATCTAGAAAGGACAGAGATGACACCTATCTGCCTGGACAGTCACCCAAAGTTCCTTTATAAAGTTGGGGCATTCATCTTCAGCCTACAGGCCCAAAGTCTCTTTTCATTTCAGTGAAGTAGGAAATCCGCTCTGCCCATTTTGGCACAGTTCATCCGTTGTTTTTCCTTGAGTCTTGAAGAATGTCTGACAGTTTTCTCTGTAAAGCAGGAACCCGAATGATGATCTTGGCTTGCTCTGCCAAAGTCCAGAGGTCATCTTCTTATGGAACCTGCATGTCCAGTTTAAACAGCATACTGTCAAGCAGTCAATATAAAAACAGTTTTTTCTCCAGTGGCTTACCATTACCACAAATAGATGAGACTCTATATGGAGTTTCTTCAATGCCCATTTTTCTGTTGAAGTAAATTAGTGCTGCCAGGTATAGACCTGTCTCACTGTCCAGAAAAGTCTAAGCTCTTAAAACATTTTAAATGCCATATTCTGTAGGTCTTAGAAGTATTTGAAGACTATCTATTTAATTGAAATATATCTTTGTATACCTAAAAATCTTAACTAACCTAACTATAAGTTTGATTATCAAAAGTGACTATTAACCTTTATTTCTTAATTATATACTACAATTTTAAAACAGTTACATGAACATCATATCTTAAACAAGAATAGAAAAACACATACAGCATAATAAAATTGACTTTAAATTTGTATCAATAAACCAAAATCTATACCAATGTAAAGCATTTTGAGATTAACAGCTGATTACCTGTAAATTCAATAATCTAATTTTTTAAAAAAGCATTCACACACCATATCTCTCGTTTTTTCTTAGAAAGAAATTGACTATGACCATTAACCATTTATAATGAAAACAAACATCCAGAAATAATATTTGGGGAATTTGGGCGTTGTTTTTCTATTACTACTTCCTGCTGATTAAGGGGCGTTGAAAGTCTCACGGTTGTTGAGGCTGAATCAGTCTGCAGCTCTGAAGCTGTTCTGGCCATCTCTTCTCATCAGAGGTTTTTTCAGGGGGTCTTGGTTGATGAAACCACATTTGCCTGGAAGCAATCCACAGGTTCTCATCTGTGGAAACAGAAACAGAACTCTTCCAAAGCAATAAATCCTTAGACACAAATTTCAAAATCAAAATACCTTTAAAATATACATTCTTGTTTAACTTAGTAGCCTTTGCAATCCATTGTCTTTTTGCAGTTAGCTCATTAACAGTTAAAAAATTAAAAGAAAACACAATAACAACCAAAATCCAGATTTTGTGTCTATTTTCCATCTTTACGTGGCTTATTATAATTTTATTACTTTATTTCTCACTTTAAAAACTTTTTCTAACTTCTTTCTTTTTTCTCTGAAGCCTATGTATCTTTTACAAACATTGTAACCCGTTTACAGGTTTTCTTTTTATCTGAATCTGTTTTATTGTGAATCCTTATTCATCTTCTAACCTTAAGAGCTTTTAAAATACATTTTCCAAAAAGAAGCACAGTTTTTGCAAATTAGGCTGAATCACTAAGTTTTCTTCGCCACCTGTTGTAATGTGTTCCGGTCCCGGGCGGCCGGAGACCTGGACCCACAGACCCGCCGCCCCAGACCGCTTATCCGCACACCGCCGCCCAGGCCTCCAGAAATGACTCAGAGGCTTTTATTAAGTTCATGCTGTTTGGCCTATGGCTCAGGCACATCGCTAGCTAGCTCTCATATCTTAAATCAACCCATTTCTATTAATCCGCGGGCCACGTGGGGGCCCGCAGCTCACCCGTGCTTACATGTTGCTCTTTCGGTGGCTTCCGCGCGGTCTGCCTCTGACTCCGCCCTGCTTCTCCTACCTAAACTGATTTCTCCTCCCACTTATTCTACGTACCTGCCATGGTCCAAACCAGCTCCTTTATTTAAAGATACAGTACGCACAAATATATTCCCACACACTATTGAATTAAAGTCAGTGATCTCCTTATTTTAGAGAAGAGTCCAAAATACCCTAGCTATTTAATGATGATTTAATACAAGGTAGATAAAAATGTGTGTACATGTTTTATATCGTGTTTGACTCAGTGTCTTGTATCTACCTTCTGATATTCATACAGATATTTTTAAAAATTAGAAGGGCTTGCTTGTGAATTTTAAACAGAAGTTTTCCTGTTTAAAGGGTAGACAAATGTCCCAAGGGGCTGGAGAGTTGGCTCCACAGCTGAGAGCTCTGCTTCCAAAAGACCAAATTCAGACTCTATCCCTCTATCTGATGCCTCAGAGTGGACTCTGTCTCCAGGTCCAGGGAAGATAGTTCTCTCCTCTTGGTTCTGTGGCACCTACATGAGCATGTTCACATATGCATGAACATATACAGTCACAAACACATCCACAGACATAAAAATAATTTTAATAAGAATACTTTTAAAGTCACAAGTAGTTCCAAAAATATGTTTACAACCACACCATCCCCTTAAACATTCTTACTATGGCTTTTGTTATGAATGTTTTCTTTGAAAATTACAAAGATGTATTGACATTTTTTAAAAAATTCACTATTAATAGCAGAAAACTATTATGTATATTATCCCTCATGATATAGAAATTAAACCAGATTAAGGAAATGTCAAACAACATATTCTGTTAGAACTCATAAACATCAATGTTTACTATATGAACAGAGAGATGGTGGGAAATAGTCCTTGGGAATTCTTCAGGGAATTTAACGTGCCTTTCTCCAAAACTGCTCAGTGAAACTCCAAAGGCATTTCACAAGCATTCAAAAATATTTTGAGTGTCAGACATTAATTTACACAAAGTAATGTCATTTTGATCAATTCAATGTAAATTAAGAATAAATTTTATACCTAGGAAATTCATTACATTATCAAAGACAAACAAGTATGGGTATGGAAGTAAACAATTGAAATCCATCTACAAGTAAAAAATAACAATAAATATTGCACAGCTAAGTGCTGAAAATACAATTAAATTGTATTAGATAATAAAATTTGGTAGAGACACATCTCAAATCTTACTAGTTTTTTTTAAACTGTCAAACAAAATATAAAGTGATTTTGGTGACTTTTACTTTAATACAGGAAATCTGTATGTTTAATGTATCATCTACCTGTCATCTATCTATTTATTTATATATCATCTATAAGTTAATTATAGCTATGAATTATCTTCCTACATACTTATTATCTGTCCATTTATTTGTCTAACTCCTTATCCTTATCTGCATGTCTTAAAGTAAACAGAATATGAAAGAAGAAAGACAAAGAAATATATCTCTTTATTCCTCTGTCCAGAACTTGAAAGTGATATTCTATTGCTGAAGGCACAGCACCTTGAGCTACAGAACACAGAGAAATTAAGCTGGTTCTTATGTGGAAGCTTCTTCCCTAGGGCTAGCCTTCAGAGTGTTGGAAGTCACTGTGTTACTGGAGTCAACAATGGAGGATGCTGGGTCGGTTCACAACACTCCCAGAGAGTGTCAGCTTTTAACTATGGGAGGTTAGCTGCCTTTTTCCAATAAGATGTTTCTGGCCTGCACTTTCAAGCCTAGCACAGAGGTCTGGACCCACTTGCAGCCCCACTGCCACTATATCCCAAATAATCACCCAGAGGCTTATATTAGTTTCATGTTGATTGGCCTGTAGCTCAGATATATTGCTAGCTAGCTCTTTCTTTTTAAGCCATTTCTATTAATCTGTCTTGCCACTTGGCCAGTGGCTTACCTGTGTTCTATTAGTTCTTACTTTCCAGTCAAGCTCACAGCATCTCTGCCCTGCTCATCCTCTTCCCAAAGTTTTGTTAGCCTGGTAGCCCCACCTATACTTCCTTTCTGTCCAATCAGCATTTTATGAACCAGTAAGAGGGACATATATTTACAATGTGCCAGAATGCAATTCCACAGCATCCTTTTATTTTTATATAATGAATGGCATTAACTCTCGATATAAAAGGTCTATAGCTATGATACACTAATCTATAGGTATTATACTTCGTGGAACACTGTAGCAATTCAGGGTATGAAAGTTAACACTGACAATATAATGAATCTGTCTTGTTTGAAATAACTGTCTGTGGTAAATTGTCATGGAAACAAGATAACATAATGGAATTTGAAGTCCAATATGGAGTTTGTTCACATCTTCATGTGATATGAGAGGTATGTGCTTTATGTGGAGCAGTATTGTCTGGCATCCTGCTCTTCTGTCACCACTAGGAAATGTCCACACTTTTCTGATCTGTGCTATATAAACATGTTTTAAAAAGAAGGAAAAACGAGTAATAAAATTAACTACAAATGTGAAGTTAGATGACTACATGGTTTAAAGTAGCTTATGGAATTGTCAAGAATAAAAGGCACATAGTACATAAAACCCAGTTGTAAAGACAACTTATGGAACTAAGTTTATACTGAGAGACTTTTCAAAAGACTACTTTCCTTTAAATCAATGTGATTTTTTTTTTAAAAAAAAGTGTATTTATACCACATACACATAATAATATTTGTTTGAAATGTGCCTACTTTGATTTCCTGTCTGAATCATAGTAATGAATCATTTATGCATCATGTCCCAATTCTGGTGACATTTATGGATTGTTTTAGGAACATAATGATATTGAAGGATATATACTGACTAAGTTTTCAAAATCAATTTACTTTCCTTGCAAACAAAGAGTATCTTTTATCCATGAGCGTCTACCGTGGGAAAAATGCAATGACAATTCAGATTCAACACTGACTACTTAGTTCAGTAAAAGAATAATCTACTGTCACCGCTTTGAAATCAATTAAGTTGAGAAGAAAATCAAAGTCGGCTGAAAATAAAGACGGACTGTGGTCAAACTTTTAAAAAACATTTCAAAGAAAACTGGAAGAACAAGTGATAAAAGGATTTTTTTTTGGTTGCAATATTCCAGATGGTCTGAGTCTTTAAAATATATATTCACATCAAGACACGTATTCTTCTATTTTGATTTCATCTGAAAGTATAAAGGGTTATTTATTGCTAACGATGATGGGTAGCAACTACTGCTTCACTCACAATACATGTTGCTTGTAGAACACACATTCAGCTAGAGAAATTAAATTTGAAATAGTGTCTGTGATCTACGTGAAAAATATTGAATTATTTCTCCACAAACATTTTTAGTCCACAAATACACATATCCACACTCATTTTATTGTTCCTCTAAACTCAAGGAACCTAATAAATCATGATCCAGATTAATTTATATGATGAGCCTTCAAGTTGGTACAATTATCCTATTCTTCAAATCTGTGTAGTGGCAAAGCTGACATCTCCAAAGGTCATGAAGAACTGGCACTGAAGATGCCTTTATAACACATTTTTTTTCCCCAGTATTGAACATTGTGAAGGATAACCTGTTCATTGCTTTCTCAGAAAGAGCAGAGGTCAATTATTTCATATAATGTATCATTTTCATCAGTGATCAAATGAAAATGAGTGATGGCGATAGAATTCAATGTGATTTAAATGTAGGCAAGTAACACTATAGAGAAATACGTGACTGTACTTAAGTAGCATTCTTCTACACCAGGCAAGTATAATTGATGCGGGTTGATTTCTCATGATTTTGTTGGATACAGGCATGGGTAGGAGCATCTGAAACTGTAAACCATAGGCCTGAGCTTATGATTAGATGGGCCGTGGTGGTCAATACTGAGCTTCTAGTGAAGCTGTTTAGTAGAAATCCTTTCTTAGTGCTTTTTATCTGATTTTGTGTGGTTTATATTCTAACAGTTAAAAAGGTAACCATTCCATTTGCTAAAATACATTTTTCTCTCCCAAAGCAAGGCTTGAGTGAAAGGATTGTTTGAGAACAGAGCTGGGATGGAACCCAGTTCCTCCATGGCCAGAGGCAACACTAATCATTGTCTGGTAGCTTTTATGTAGTAACTGTAGAAACCACAAGTGATTACATTAGTAGATACAGTAAATGCACACAGTAAATGTCTTCTCTAGAATGTATTTTAAGTGAAAAAATGCCGCATCTATTGTTAATAGGTCCAAATAGATTTATTGGTTTATATTGAAGTGGTTTGGGAATCTTTGCTCAGTACTTGTATTGTGATGCAATGCTGGGCCTCAGTTTATTATAAAGCTTTGTAAAGAAAGCACATATGTCACCTGTCTGTCATTTTCAAGTTTTCTGTGTGTTTGTTATAAGCCAGTATATTACACAATAAAAAACACTGAAGTTGGAAGAGAGACCCACATATGTGAGAATTTTACATTGTGCAAATAGTTTTCTAATGTAATAAACACAATGCCTGTTCCCAATGACAGCCTGCCCAATGCTTGGGATGCTTCTAACCAGTGGGTACCTGCATCCCTCTCATTATCCTCATTATTCCCTGTTGATCATTCTTTCATGGATCCAACTTCAAAGTGAGCCACAACCTAACACCGATATTTGTAGTTGTTAATATCTACTAAAGATAAAATGAGTTCATTTCACTATTAAATACTAGAGTGTTGCCATTCTTATCTCTACCACTGACATTCACAGAACACAGGGTAAAAATCTGTGAGTTGAGGGATTTCATATGTTCACAATGTTCTATTTAGGTAACCATGATGAATTTTAGAACATTTTTATTATTTAAAAAGATAACAAAATAAACCACTTAGCTACCATTGCCCAAGTTTATTAGTCCCTGTTAGCTCCAGAAAATCAATAGTGAAAGTAGTGTTGATAATTTGCCTGCTTGAGATATTTCATATGAATGGAGTCATTCAACAATGAATATCTGTCTTAGTGTGTTGATTTTCAAGTTTCTGAAATCCCTCCGTATTGTTGCGTGTGTCAATATTTCCTATTGCTGAATAATTTTACTGTCTCTACCATATTTTTGTGTCATGTATTGGTTGCTTGATTTGGAATTATGCTTTTACCTCTTGGAAATTTGGAATCATTCTTGAGTAAATATGTGTGTACAAAATTGTTAATGTTCAATGGGGTGTACATATTTTCCTTTAAATGTGTATGCTTGATATTAAAATTAGTGGTAACTATATTTTATCATTTAAAGGAGTGTAAATACCTATTCCTCACTTTTTAAAGTTTATTATAGAATTCTTTTTCTCACCTACTTTCCCTCCAAACTGGCATATGAACCTCTCCTTACACTTGTTCCAATTCATGGAGTATCATGAAATTATTTATTTCACACCTATCTGTATATGTGTATGCATACACATTCCTAAAGGTATTGACTCTGTCTGTTTAATGGTACTCATATTCCTATTTTCAAGACACACCGTGATATTGGATCTGGGGAAGACTGTTTGCCTGCCCCGAACATTCTTTGGTATTCTATAGTTCTTTGGGCAGGTGTGAATCCTCCTGTTCTTTCTCCATTGATTTCAATGTGACTACTGTGTCATTCTTTTGAACAAATGTCAAGGCAGCCATATAAGTGAGAGCATATGGATTTAACTTCACATCTTCCACAGTCTCACAGAAACTCTCCTGACCCTCTGGCCTGTCTACACTCTCCGCCCCTCTTCCTCAGCTTCTGTTTCAAATTAGACCTAAGACCCACTCAGCAAAAGGAAAGCAAGGCTGCCAGCAGAAATCTAGGCTACCACCCAATGTTGGTGACGTCATGGCTCTTGGAGGAGAATCTGTAACCACTACTTTACTAGCCTGTCATAGTCCCACATAATTTAAATAAACAATTTTCCTACTTGCATATACATCCAAATTCCAGAAGAGGGCACCAGATCCCACCAGAGATGGTTGTGAGCCATGTAGCTGCTGGGAACTGAACTCGGGACCTCTGGAAGAGCCGTTAGGGCTCTTAACTCCTGAGCCATCTCTCTCCAGTCCTATTAAAAAGTTAAAAAAAAAAAAAGTGGAAAAAAACCTGCTCTTTTCCAGTTAGGCTTTGTTGAAAGGCTTGGTGAAGAATTCCTAAGAGGTGTGGCAATCTGAAAGTTGCAGTAGAAAAAAGCAGCTGTGACATTAGCATCCACTGCCCTGTTTCCAATGGCTTACACTAGAGGGAGAAATGTCTAAAAGAATATTTGAATTCAGAATAAAATTCTAGCAACCACAATTTAAATTCATACCAATGGTAAAATATTGCTTCCATTGTCTAAATAAAGGAAAGGTTATACTAATAATGCAGAACATTTGTCCTTATACCATACGTAAGTTCAGTCCTTACCTACATCAAAATCATTCTCTCTCTCATGTGTGTGTGTATGTGTATGTGTGTATGTGTGTGTCTATGTATGTGTGTGTGTGTCTATGTAGGTGTGTGTATGTGTGTGTGTCTATGTATGTGTGTGTATGTGTCTATGTATGTGTGTATGTGTGTGTTTCTATGTATGTGTGTGTATATGTGTGTGCTCATAAACTCAAATGCCTATAAAAGCCAAATTACTGGATTCCCTAGAAGTTACTGTCACAGGTAGTTGCAGCTGCCTGACATGGTTGCTATGAACATGTGTAAGAGCAGAACATGCTTATAATTCCCGAGCCCTCAGAATAGTACCTCTCCGTGTTGCCTTCTTACTTTTTTTCTTTGGGTTTTAATCATGCTTTTGCACTGACTAACTTTCCTCCTTATTGTTTCAAAAGTCTAAGAACATGAAAAGTCCACACTATTACTCAATCCAATTTAAGACATTAAGTTTTGTGTTTTATTTTGTGATTTGTTATTTCTTTTTAAACATTTTTATTTATTCTTCAAAAACATTATGTACCCAACTTTACCTTTACTGCAGCTCCATGCTTTCTTTTTATGCATTATATATATAGCCTTCTGGTAACATTAATGCTGACTGCAAGCAAGATTCTTCTTTATATACACCAGAAACAATAGCTTTTAAGATATGTGACTTATAAAAAAATTACTCCTAATTTATTTTCTTTTAGCACAAGTTAATTTTAATGACCGCATCCATCTCTTCTGCTTTTCATCTTCAATATACTATAGTATCATTATTTAACTATCATTAACTTCATGTTAGAAAAATTCTCATCTATATACCCTGTATATTGACAACTTTTATACTCTACCTTCCCTACCAACCATGTTTCTCCCCCATCTCTTCCACAATCCCTCCATTTCATTTCTGTTCTCTTTGATTTGTAATCCACTGAGGTTGACCAGGGCACCTGTGTGACTGATCATGTGTTTGAGGCAATCTATTGAGCCTGGTGGTCCCAGTAGAGGGTACACAACTAAAGGCTGTAGTTTTCTCTATAACAGAATCAATCAGAACCAGGTAGTTCAGAGGTAAATGGCAAGGTCCAATGGTGCCTTCTACAACCTAGACTGGAACATAAAACCTATGTTCAGTTTTGAGCAAAAATATATTTAGTGAAAAAGCTCTTACTTTTTCACTTAAAGACAGCCACTATTAATATTTTAGTATCCACCCATTTAATTATTCTATTCACTTTAATATGTTTTATATTATTAAAACTACAATTTTTAGAAATTGCTTTTGGAAATTGATGCATACTAGTTTCGTCTGTGCACCACTTCTCTGCATGTCTACTAATAGACTATATCTGTTAATTTCTTATTTGCTAGGGTTTTTCTTTTTCTTACATTGTGCAAGCAATAGTAACAGGAACTATCTTGAGTCTGCTGTAAAAGTTCAAATACCCTCATTAACGTTTTGTAGAAGAATTAATGACTTTGTGAAACAGATAAGATACACAATGGGGTGCATATAATCTCATTCTATAGAAGATATTGGATGAATGACCTGGAGTTCTTAAATATGAACACTGCATTATGAGACAAATGCTAAGGATGATAGGCAAGATGTCTTAGATAATACACTGCCAAATATCACTTCCTCAGCTTGCTTCATTTAATTTCTTTTTAAGCTGGTGACACAGGTGATGTGTTACTCATTATTTGTGAAGGTTCTTCAATAAACCAGAAAAGTAATAAATAGCTTTTTTGACCCCAGAACCAGGAATAGTTATGACTATCTGCACTATTGGATGTGAAAAGAATCTTACAATGCTTTGTTTATTACTTCAACTTTGGTATTTGAAATCTACACATACAAGTCAAGAAGGTCATTCAACCTTAGAATTATGTGAATAGATTTATTCTTAAGTTAAAGTTAACTACATGTACTACTTTTGTAATATTCGTATATGTTGAGCCTGTAGAGAAATGAATTGTTGAAAGATAAACATACTGATTTTGACTGCCATGAACAAAATTTGAAAGAACTTATTTATTATTTGTAATTACTCCAATGACTATACTAGTAGAAGAGGGGCCAAAGAGTTGTCTCAGTGCTTAAGAGACCTGACTCCTCTTCCAGAGGTTCAATTCCCAAGACCCACATGGCAACTTACAACTGTCTAACTCCAGTTCCAGAGGACC
Organism: Phyllotis vaccarum; assembly: GCA_033318265.1. Taxonomy (NCBI): domain Eukaryota; kingdom Metazoa; phylum Chordata; class Mammalia; order Rodentia; family Cricetidae; genus Phyllotis; species Phyllotis vaccarum. The sequence goes on from JARWLC010000007.1 coordinate 3,825,102, forward strand.
TGACACTCATGGAAAAACAGCAATGCACATAAAACATCCAATAAAGTGAAATAACAAAAAGAATACTATAAAAGAAGACAGCTTGACATTATATTTACCTACAACCAAAAGAATCCTATGTAATTAATTATTACCTGTTTTGTTACATGGTCTGGGGACTGAGATTTCTTTTGATACAGTAGAAAAATGTCCTGTTGGTTGTCACAGAATTAATAAACATACTTAGAAAACTGAAAAAACATATATATAAATATGTAAATCTGTATTGTATAATTTTAATAGACATATCCTAAAACAATTACTACTAGGTATTAAACCTGCCATTGTCTTTATTTCTGTAGTATCTGTTATCTATTATTTTGCATGATTCACCCAGTTCCTCACATTTAAACCTTTAGTAAATGAGGGTTCACCCTTGTATCTCTAATTAAATATTACCAATAAATCTTAACTCACATACTAGTAATTTACAACATTCTCTGAATGAAAAGAACAAAGAAAATACAAGAAAGCAGGAAACTCAATATCACAATTCTGATCATATCTGAGTTTGCCCTGCGGTCCACATTCATGCAAACACGTATGCACTCACTCATGAATAAAATCAAGTACACAAAATTCCAAAGTGACTTAATTGATCCTTCACATCCAGTTGAGATTAGAACCGAGTTCCTTCCCCAAGGATCAAGGTTGAGAAAGGTGTTCCCCGAGTAGGCTCGGGCTCTAAGGAGCCACTTAATGCACACAGGATAGACTGTGGTCCTACTGCAAAAGGCTCCAGAACCCGACCCTGCCTTTAGACTCTCATCCACATTCAGAGGGTCTAGATCTATTCCATGAAGGTTCCTCAGCTGTCATTTAGAGTCCCGACAGCACCAGAAGCCTGCTCCATGGCTCTCTCCATCACGATCCGGAACCCTCTGCTCATGCAATCTCTCCTTCCTCTCATCTGCTGTGCCAGTAGCTCAACCAGGTACAAACAACTTGTTTTCAATAAAAGCAAAATAGAAATTAAAAAGTGCAACCCAATTCAAACTGAAGTGGACTAAATGCTTTCTCATTCTCTGTTCTGTGCCCTTCTTTCTCTTTCCATTTGGTCACCTGAACCAAAACCATTAATTTTTTTTTGCATTATTGCATAAATAGGGAATTTAAGTTTGATAAGTGTTTCTAATTCAAGACTTCATTCCATTTTCTATAAAAAGTAGACAGATGTTGGAATTAATATTTAATTGAAATGTGCATGGACATTAGGGTTTTAATGGCACTCATGGTGTAGATTCAGAATAAAAATAATATAGATTATTGACCATTAAAAATTTCAAAAAAAATATATTTTTACCAGACAAGAGAACAATTCAAAAGCTTCACCAAGTAAAAGGCCAATCTTAAGCCATTCTTCTTATAACACCCAGACACTGCTAGAAAACTTTGATTCTGAGTGATGTATGGAGAAGATTGGGACTGGAGGTTCACAGGCCCTAGGGTCATCTAATGTGTTGGTCTACAGAAAAGGACAAAAGCACACTTTGTACCATCAGAAAAAGTCATCCAAATGAGGTAAAAATAAGGAGATTTCTATTTATAAGCCCCTTAACCTAGCCACTAAAAGCTACCTCTAATAGTCCAGAAACACATTTATGCATTTGGCAGTAACCCATGTCAGCATTTTTGAGGGTTGTGAATCCTATAAAATATGAATTTGAACAAAATAAATTAAGCTTAAGCTCCCCTCAGAGGCTAGACACTGTAACTGGAACATAATGCTGGGGAAAAATGGCTTTGAAATAATCCTGAGACTGGAAAAATGACTCAGTGGTAGAGAGTTCTGTAGCACTTTAACAGAAGGAATACCCAGGAATGGTTCCGCCTTCACCTAGCACCATATCTAGCTCTCATCACAGCTTAATTTCTTGCTCCAGGAGATTCAGTAGTCTCTTAAGGATTCTTGAGGAACTTGAGCTCATACGACATACCAAACAGAGACACATAATTACAAGTAAATCAAAATATTAAACAAAAGTAAAGGCAGATTTTGAATGATTGAATTTCAGTTACATTTCAGTATACCTGTTCTGATAGCAAAAGTAGTTTTACACAGAGGAGCAACCCTGGCAGCTTCATATCATGCTTATGTTATACCTGAATATGCTTTATTTTCTTTCTATTTACGTAAGTTGCTTTATTTTTCTTCCTGCTGTCACTTCTTATATTTTTAATTTTTTTATTCTTATTGTATTTAATTAAATGTCAACACACATGGTAAAATGTACTGATAAAGTCAATTACCACTACTTAATTCTATGTTACAGTGAGGTTTCTTGGTCCCGGGCAGCCAGAGGTCCAGACCCACAGACCTGCAGCCCCAGACCCCTTAGCCACCCACAGCTGCTTTGCCCCCCCCCCCCCAAATGACTCAGATGCTTACATTAAGTTCATGCTGTTTGGCCTATGGCTCAGGCACATTGCTAGCTAGCTCTTTCGTCTTAACTCAACCCATTTCCACTCAACTGTCTGCCCAGCACTCAGGAGACTGAAAAGAAAGCTGAGTAAGTTTCATGTAGTCCTGTCCTGTATAGTGAGTTCTAGGCTAGCCTAGTCAGAGTGAGATCCTGTATAGTGAGTTCTAGGCTAGCCTAGTCAGAGTGAGATCCTGTATAGTGAGTTCTAGGCTAGCCTAGTCAGAGTGAGATCCTCTCTTAAAAGTAAATGAGAATACAGATTATATATGGTATATATGATCAATTTATAACATATCAGATAATAATATGATAAATAGAAAGGCAATAAGTGGATAGATGAGACATAGATAGATCAGATTGTTCGGTATAGATTATGACTCCTAAATTCTAATTGCCTACATTACTTTCCTTTGTAATGGTAGACAACTCAAAAGATGCAAAGTTTGTACTATTTTCAGATCAAATTGGAATTTTAGAACACTATGCAGGTCAGGTATTATGATTATGGATGGAATATAGGGTGGGAGGAGAGGAGGAAATGGAAACAGGTAAGGATGTAAAATGAATAAATAATATTAATAAAATTAAAATGCTGAATTTTCTTGGTGAGGATCTGTGGTCAGTTACTAAGTACCTGCACAATAGACATCCTTAATTCTAGCCTGACATCTCCTTGAGACTTCCCCAGTGAATAAAGCACACATGTGGTACACAGACATACACGCAAAGAAAAACACTCTTAAACAAATGCTTTTTTTTGGTAAAAATTTCAGAAAAACATGTAACAAAATAGATTTATTTATTTCAATTATCTGTCCCACATCTAAATCACACGATTATTGATTGATATCTTTTCAAGTTTTCTCAACATATACTGTCAATACAATTAACTAACACAATGATTTTATAAAACAAAAATAGCAAGAGCAAAAGTTATTCCAGTAAAACCACTATGCCAAGTCTCCACATTGTTTTAGATCATAGAAACCTGAGCTGAAGATAGAGGGACCATTTTCTCTATGACCATTTGTGGCCGTGGGCCTTGAATCTAGGGCAGGGGGGATATGAACTTACTTTACATCTGTTACACACCTGCTCAAACTTTCATGATTTTATTAAATGTGATTCAAAACTTATATTCTTCTACAGTGTCTCATATTTTTATGATGGAAAACTCAGATTCTAATAATAGAATTAATGTCTGTGATTTCTCCCAGAAGTAGGTACATTTCATTTTATAATCTGTATAATGTGGTGATATATTTTACGTTTAATGAAATCAGTCTGGAATATCAAAGAACAGATCCACCCACAGTCAAGCCAGGAGGGTCAGAGAGACTCATGCCTTTAATCCCATCAGGGAAAGACCAAGTTAATTCCATAACAAGGGGTGGGGGGGGAGAGGGAGAGGGAGAGAGACAGAAAGACACAGAGAGAGACAGAGAGAGACACACACAGGGGGAGAGAGAGAGAGAGAGGGAGAGAGAGAGAGAGAGAGAGAGAGAGAGAGAGAGAGAGAGAGAGAGAGAGAGAGAGAGAGAGAGAGAGAGAGAGAGAGAGAGATATCTTTCTGTTTCTCTGAGTTCAAGTCCTAACTACCAAATAGTAGTAGCTGGCACTTTTAATCCTAAATCTAGGAATAAAATGCAGAGTTGAACTCGGAAGTGAAACAATTGGGTGAAGGCATTTAGGGCAGGCATAGGAAGACAGATGATTCTGTAGAAGTGATGGGGGCCAGGCTGAGGACTCTGGAAGATAGCTTTTACCCTGAGAATTTGGCTGGGTGAGATTTGACTGTGGTCAGTTTCCTTTGTTGGATATTCCAGCATTTCCCAAATATCTGGCTCTGACTTTTCATTAAATACAAACTAGAAATGCTTTAGTATAATAATTGTTATTTAGATAATTTTAAACTTATTTTCAAAGTTCTGTTTCTTAACTATGGAATGAAACAGAATTAAGAGCAGACAGTATTTTAAGAAATTGAGGGAAATTAATTAGCATTCTGTTTGTTTTTACAAAAAGACAATCACCTTCAACAAATGCTCTCTTTTTATATTTTCTTTTTAATTTTTAAATTCCCAAAGCCTATAATCCCATTGATCTAAGCCAGTTAATGTTTCCCAATTAGATCGATTAGCTGTGGTCAAGGGCATGAGGAACCACAATAAGGAATACCATGAAAGGACATTATGATTCTGGAAGCCAAATAAATTTAAATTTAAATTTGCAGATAACTACACAAAGGAAAAGTGAATCTATGCTTTGAGTTCTAAGCTGCATATTAACTGAGAAAGTTAGATTTCTGTCTGACAGGCACGGAGTAATGCTTTGTGTGCGAATGGCACAAGATCCATACAGATGACACAATTTCCTTTTCTATTATCTTCTCCCCTTTGTCTTTATTTTATTTTAGTCAACTAGTACAGGTCTAAGAAATTTAAATTGCAGGCCTGACAAATATTTATCAATCATGTCTCTTGCCAGTCCTGTGTCCTTGTGGTTCATCATTTAAAAGTCCTTGCTTTCTCATTTTCCATTATTGCAAACACAGTATCCATGACCAGCACCTTCCTAAAAGTGCTGTTTCCTTGGGAAATGGGTTAAGTACCTATTATGCCTGTTGAAGTAAGGAGACAGTCCTCTGCATTATATAAGTGAGTCACTGAAGCACAGAAATTAGAAACAACACTGCACAGAGAGACATTTTTATGGTTCTCTGAGAATTTAAGCAAAAAAAAAAAAAAAAAAAAAAAAAGGAGTTCAAACTTAGTGAGTGTAGAAAATTTAAAAAGAAAACTTGAACACAAATAGTTAAATAAATTACTGGTTTTCTAGAAGGACTTTGATAAAGTAGTAATACCTGGATTATTCAAATGATATGCAACATGATAAAAGAATTGACATTTTCAAAATATAGAGCATACCTTTGTTAAGCATTGTGAATGACTTCCTTGCTTCAAGTTAGTGGATAAATCTTAATTATACGTTGTTGAAAGACACCAAGGGATTAAAATGGAAATATAAAAAAATGTGTGATAATAATTGATGTTCACTTGTTGGCAAATATCTGTTGTTCATACATGTGAAGATATATTTCTGAATGCTCTGTCTATCTTTCCCCTAACACCACATTCTGTTGTTTTCATTTTTACAATGAATCATAAAATCAGGTTAAAATTTATCCCTTTACTTGCAAACACCATGCCTTCTCTATTTCATGGTTTATGTTTATTTCAGTTACTAGATCTTGTAATCTGTTATACCTGGGCAAAGAGTCTGGTTGTGTATTAAACCCTTCAAAATTATTTTTCTATATGGTCAAACTATGATTTTCAATATCTATTTGGTCACTTCTATGTCCTAATTGTCTCAGAAGTCCATCTTGGGAAGACTATATAATATTTATTCTGAATATATAAAAAATTATGTGTAAAAATATCTTTTCTAATTTAAAGGCCAAACAATAAGCAATGCTCTGTGCTGGTACAACCCACTCAATTCCACCTATTTTGATTCATTCACCCCTGATACCTTTGCAATGGATGCAATTGAGGTCCGTGACAGACCAGATAGTAGCACTGGTAACGGACAAGCGGAGCCTAAGACTGCATGGCTCTGGAAATGTCCATCATATGTACCAACAGTCTCTGGTGATAAACTTCCATTACACAGTCCTAGGTACATGATTTTCTTTTCTGAATGTGACATGAATATTTGGCCAGCATCTCATTCTTTGTTTAAAATGATTCCTTGTAAAGAAGCTGGGATTCTGTGCTAGCACAATTGTTCTAACCTGAGTGATGTAGGAGAAAACAGCATTTATATATTATCTGTATTTTGTATATTAGGCCTTAAAAATAGAAGATATGCAATTAGTAATTATTTGTGAAATTTCAATTAAAGTAGTTAATCACAGAGAACAAAAGAAATTTTAAAATCAGTGATAAATTTGACCTAATTATTTCCTCCCATAGATATTAATCTGAAAAAGCAATAAAGCTAGGTGAAGAAATCTCATAAATTCATTCTTAAACCAAATTTATTTCTATATATTTTAATGAATTTAGTCAGAGAAATTGCTTAATTACTCACAATAGGAACCCATAGCTAGAAGACAAGCATCTGTAACAGTCTAAATTGGGGAGATTGCATGTGGAATTTTAACAGGAAAATATTATTTCACATTCTTTGATGTAATATGCAGCCTTTTGATGATAGATAAGTTGATTTAGTGTCAAAGATTATGTAGCTGTGCTCATTGTCACCTTTGCTGTGTGTAAATAAGTACACTCACTGTGCCTCAGATGTGTTGGTTTTACCTATGTGTATACTATTAATTTTCTAACACCCTGAAATAATGCAGCAGAATATCAGAAATAGGTGTTTCAAAACTCAAATAAATTTTTCAAAAGTTATAAAAATGATCCCTTGTTTAATTCATAAATATGAAATATAATGTGATATTTTCAAGCCAATAATGAACTTCAAAACAAAAACTGCTAAATGACTTTGAATGTATTGGTAATACCTTAGTTTCAATATGAATTTGTTATTATTATGCTTAAAAGTATGTGATAAAAGTTATAAGGTTAATGAACACAGCAGAGCAAGAAAAGGCACAGGCACACACACTCACACAGACACACACATGTGCATACACAGAGACACACACACACAGAGATACATGCTCACACACACGACAGAGGGCAGAGGATAAGAGAGATAGAGCTTCTCTATTTCAGGAGATGCCTCTGGAACAGCATTGCAAACACGGTCTGATCTTTCATGGAATCGGTGCTGTTAGTGCTGTGACGAACACCAGCAAAAAGTTCTGCTTCTCATATTTCCTTAACTGATATATTGGAGTCCAACCTACATTATCCTTACTCTACTGTAAATGGTGAGTGAGACAGTAACATTCTGGAATCACTCCTATTTACTCTGTAGACCAGACCAGCATTGCTGCTGGAATATTTTTCTACAGGCACCTGCCAAAAGAATATGGACAGTGAATAATGTAGGGAAGCATCTAACTAAGTAATTGTTCTTTGGTTAGTTTATCAGTCAGGAGTACAATAAACTACATACTCATGGAAGTTCTATGGTGTGTAGACTTACACAAAATATGAATGCTTTAATTTACTGAAATACATTAGATGGCTGTCTTTGGTATTAGAAATAACTAAACAATGTTGGTGAAGCTAAAGCTCCCTGGGGCATTCACACCCCTCTACCCTAAACATGTTACTTAAGCTCTGGGGTGATGTAAAATATGGCAGTGCTACAATATTGTCTCACGCTAGTTGAACTTAACTCAAGAATAGAAAATACAACATCCCATGTCCCGAGTTCTGTGTAATCCACAGAAGAGTATCTGACTACCCATACATGCATAGGAAATGAAAATAATGTTGTCATGTGTTCTAATACTTGCTTATAATTGGTCCTGTTGTAATTCCTAGTGAAGCCTGTCTCTGAGAATGTAAGTTTCTTTCAGTTAAAGCTGTCAATTATAAGTCCTTCTCTCCAAAGTCTCTGCACACATAATGACGTTGGGGCCAAGATCAGTATCCCATGGAACTCAATCCTTTTACTTTACACACAGTTCTACTACCTTTCAGTCTCTCTGTCATCCATCTATCTAAATGCTTTATCACTCATCTTCTCGAATATATAATTTAAATTTTTTATTGTGTTGTATTTCTGTTAGACTCATTTACTCCTGAATGCCATAGTACAGGAAAATATATGGTGAGAAGGCTCTCTAAATATTTGTCATATTTATTAGCAAACGAATTGTGAACTCTCATCACTGGATAATTTCTATGGTTGAAGCATAAACAGTAAACAGCACTGAAGGAAAAAGGTTCTTAGATAGCATAATATGCAGTATCAAATAAAATGGATAAAGTAATATGTGGGCCTATGAGATAGTGACATAAATAATAAGAAGTACAGAGGTAGATTAAACAAAAGGGTTTCATTCAACTTCTTGCTATGAAAAGAAAAAGAAAAAGAAAATAACACATAAAAAATATTATATCACTGAAGCTACCAGATGATAGTGGATAGTGATATGGGAGCTTCTGTGTTTCATTTTTATCATATGAATGGTACAATGCCTTCTATCAGAAACTTTAACTCTGAAAGCATTAATGACTGTGATATTGAGCCATTTCTAAATAAGTCTGTTTTTTACTAATACTGCCTAGCCAAAGGGAGGTTTAATTTATGTATAAGAATTTATTCAGTGATATCCTGTTCAACTAAAGTAAGTACTTTGGTGTAGTCATTAATAATTGACACTAATTGTTAATTAGTTTTATTCACCTGTACACTAATCATTCCTATATAGTCACAGATTTCTGTGTCTTATATGAACTTAAAATCTAGTTTTGCGATTATACAATATTAGGAAATAAAATATATACTTATAATTTTTCATATTAATCTAAAAAGCTGTGAAATTGTGTCCTACTAGACAATAGGAATTGAAAGAAAGAGAAGCAGTAATTACTGACTTTGCACATTTCTACCTTATTCAGTTTTTCTGTATAATATATATGGAAAACATTCTATCTGGAAAACTGAGAACCTAGAATCTTCTAGATCACTTGTTGATGAATTTAGGGGAATACTAGGAGATTTCTTAATTTTTTGTTTATTTCAGAGATAGAGGAACTGTTTTAATATCTTCAAAGCACAAAAACATCTTCTATGTACACCTTCATTTCTAATAATACATGTCTCTTCATAACCAAAAACTATTACATATTGTTTTTATTTTTGTAAAATTAGAAATTAAAATAATCTTCAAAATGTCAGGCTTCCTACTACAATTTAACTTTGTGAAATAAACATTAGAGCTCCTGCTAACTTCCAGAGGTACCCCTGGCCTAATGAACCTTTGCCTAACACATGGTGCCAAGTGTTGCCTAATATCCTGCTGCAAAGGGTCTCCATCGTAAAAACTGTCATATCAATTGTATTTTAGGTGTTTGGGGACAATTGTATAAGTAGGCTTGAGTTTCTGTCTGACCAGTAGCTCTGAAACAAACACACTGAGACTTATATTAATTACATAATATTATTATATAACAGCTTGGCTAATACCTTAGGCTTGTGACTGATAACTCTTACATTTAAATTAGCTCATGTTTCTTATCTATGCTTTGCTACATGACTTGGTATGTTTTCTTAGTATTGCATGTCCATCTTGCTTCTCTCTATCTCTATTTGTGACTCCTGACTCTACCCTTCTTCCCAGAATTTGGAGTCTATCTTTTTTGCATAAACTTATCCTGTCCAGCTATTGGCCAATCAGCTTTTTTATATTAAACCAATTATAGCAATGAATATTTGCACAAAGTAAAGTAATATTCACAAAAATTCATATGCAACTCAAGAGTTAACATTCAGAGCCAAAAGTTAATAAACGCTTCTAACTCTGCTTGATCTATGAATGAAGATTTGGTATCATATTTTGCCTTTTGGTTATTGTGATCAACATTGTGATCAAAATTATGTTATATACTAAAGGATTTAATGAGGTTACAGGTTGTAGCCATAATACAGGGAAGGTAAGGAAGGAGCTCAAGGACAGATTTTGAAATTGAAACCACGAGAATGCTGCTTACTCATTTGCTCCCATGCTCACAGTATGTTACCTTCCTTACATCTGTGCAGATTCAGCAACAACCGCCATACACTGGGTCCTCCTGTGCAGTCAAGAGAATATAGCCACATACATGCATACTGGTCAATGTGATTTAGGCAGTCTTTTAGTCATGACTTCATCAAATGATTCTAAGATATGTCAAGTTGAAAGGTCAAGCTTACCAGAAGCTCTGGTTTGGAGGAATTGAGGCTCTCATCCATGAACTCTTTGGGATTATTGTCACCCAATAACGTGTTGAGGTAATCAGTGATACCTAAGAATTGAGGCCTGTTTTGTGTTTTCGCTAGTTGAAGTGATATGATCTTTAAGAAAGGGCAATGGGAAAAAAATGGCCCATATACTCCTAGTGAAATCAATCAATACCTAATTATTTAGAAGTTGTAAATGCTGTCTTTAGCTGACAAGCTGGCAATATGTGTTTTCTTCTGTAAATGAAGGACAGAAAATCAGAAATCTAACATAAGAGAGGTTATTAAAGAACACAAAAGAACCACCTTTTCTCTTCATTTGGGTATTTCATCAATATAATTGTTCTTATGTTCCCTTAATAAGAAAAAATGAGAGAGTTTGGGCTTTACAATTATAATTGGAAAATAGCCATGACAGAAACCATACAAAGCACAGAGTATTTTAGAATTCACGACATATTTCACCCTTTGGGTTCAGAAAAACCAAACAACAAATTCACTGCTTTCCTTGATGTTTTATTTTAATACCAGGCATTGCAATACTTAATAATTTCTTGTTTCCTTAGACTGAAGATGCGCTTTAATTGTTTATGGTAGACACTGATGAAGACGGTGCTGACTTTTAGTTGATCACTCATGGTTCAGAACTGAGTCTTCTAGTATTACACACATCTTTCCAGGAGTTGTTTGAGTGGGAACTTGTGGACTCCTCCTCCCTCCATCTTCCTTCTTTAAAAGGCCACACTGAAGGTCCATTCTGAATGCGGAATTCTCTTTTCCATAAGATACGCAGTATTTGGTTGTGATAACATAAAGTAATAATAACATGTTATACTTGACAAAAGTAAAAATGATTCACTGGTGAATTATACTCTCAGTTCGATCTTACTGTTTTCTTACAGTATTGATGTTACAACACCCACCAGTTCACATCTTGTGTGAGTTCTGTTTCTTGTTGCATCAAATATCAGCAAATACTGTGTACTTTGTTTTAAATTATATACCTCTTACAAATAAGTGATTATTGTGTTTCATGTGTTTTGTAGTGTACTTGAGACTTAGCTTAGACCACTTTATATCCATGCAAGCTGCCTACCATTAAGCTATGACTCTAATCTTTGTGCCTATGTTCATTTCATTTCTTCTAATGGTGTCTTAAACTACATACTCAGTTCTATAAATTAAAGTAAATTCCGTTCACATGATTAAGGTGGAAACTTTTGGTAATTGAGTGACACAGAAGGTAAATGCTTTCTGTTTCTAAGATCACTGTATATGATCTTCAGTTTACTGGAACTTACTATTTACATTTCTACTTGGGTCTGATTATATTTGGAGATATAAATACAAGTTTGTAGTTTACTTACTGATACATCAACTAATCATCTATGCATATCTCTACCCTATGTTTTGGAGCATGAAGCAAGTAGTAATATTGAGTTACTATTACATCATATGGTTCATTGAGTCTTTTTGTGTCTATTAAAGTGTATTTGGAAAGTCCTTTAATTTTTATTCTTCTATTAGGCAAAATCATATCTATGCTACTAAATTCAAATAAGTATATACCTATTAGATCATCTATTTCTTTCATATAATCTTTATCTATCTATCATATATCTATCCATCTATCATCTATCTATATGAGATAGGATTTAGTTAATATCTAAACTATATAATTGTTAGCTCATAAGTTGCCTAGAAAAATACAATTGTAAGTTTATCTCTAATTTTTGTGATGAAAAACAAAATGTATAAGCTAATATATGTAAGCAAGATATTCACTCTACCCAACAGATGTAAAGCAAATACTTATGTAAGTTAAAATGCTAATGAATAAGTAGAATATTTACAGGCTCTTGGTTTGTCTGATAGTATTTTCTATGCTATACATCTCCTTTGATCTTCATGGCATCAAGATCTTTGCTCTTTACCTCCCCTACAGAGAGACAATATGACCAATGATGTCTACTTATTAATGTTTTGTGCAAAAAAACCTCCTGTTCTACATAGTTAAAATATTTTTAAATGAAGAATAACATTATTTATTCAAAGAGATCTTGCAAGTGACAAGCTTTCTCAACTAAAACAGTCACTGAAGACCCAGGTTCAAATTATGTGATTAAACACATGAAAGGCTTTCAAACTTGCTTATTTATACAAACTTTAATTCCACATTTTCTGTTGCACTAAGGACATGAAGAAAATGGTCTTATAATCTCCTTTTTAAAGTATGCCTGTAGGATGCTACCTGGTAGTCTTATCCAGATAGTAGACACAGTTAGTGTATGAAAATGATTGTATTCATGAAGATAAGATGGTAGAGTAATTTTCCTTTATCTTTTGTTTGGTTTTTGTCTAATTTATATTCACAGGTAAGTCTCTGGTATAATCTATTTTAAATATACAATTGGAGACACTGCATATTTGTTTTTAAACTTGACACTTTTACAGTTTTAGTAAGAAGGAACAAACCTCTCATTTTGACATATGCTGAAGTGATCAAAGAAATAAGATAACCTTTTGGATTTTATGCTGTATTAACCATTTTTCTGTTGCTGTGATAATACTCCATGAACATGAACTGATATGTGAACTTACAAACAAGGAGTTTAATTGGTGCTTACAGTTTCAGAAAGTTACAATCCAGGACTATCATCCTGGCAACCTTGGTAGCATGCAGACAGATATAACTCTGAAACAGCAACTGAGAGCCCACATACAAAACCACAAGCAGGAGGAAGCAGAGTACAACAGGAATTTCTGTGGGCTTTTGAAAACTCAAGGTCTACCCCCATTGACTTACTTCCTTAAATAAGGATACACTTCTGCATCTGCACAAAAAATTTTCCTCAAATGGGGCCAAGTATTCGAATGAGTATATGAGCCTATGGAGGACATTCACATTCAAACCATGATGGTGAAGTTTCTCTAAAATGAATATTTCTTTTTGGATGATTATTTTTCTTTATTTTTTAACTGTTATGAATGTGTTGCTTTCTCTCTAATTTGTTTTCAAGAAATTTTATTGTGTACATTGTGGGAGATTATGTTGTGGTTTTAATAAAAAGCGCTGATTGGTCAAAGGCAGACAGGAAGTGTGGGTGGGGCTACCAGACTAAGAAGACTCTAGGAACAGGAAGAACAGAGCAGAATGCCAGAGAGAAGCCAGAAGATGCAGAGGACAACTATGCTGCTCAATGAAAAGTTACTGAGCCACATGGCTGAACCGGATAAGAATCATGGGCTAGATTAAGGGTAAAGAGTTAGCAAGTTATATGCCTGGGCCTTAGGCCAATCAGCCTAAAACTATTGTAAGCATCTGTGTGTCTCTGCGGGTCTGAGGGTCTAAACCTTGAGGTTAGGCCCTAAAGTCCAGGCCAGAAATCTCCTACTACAGTACATCCTTTTTGTTTTAGGTGTTATGATGAACTATTATAATTCCTAAATTGCATTGACTAGATTGTTGTAAGGATTAAAAATTTTAAACCCCAGAGGAAGAGAATAAAATAGACGTTGAAAGTTTTTTTTTTTTTTTTTTGTTTTTTTTTTTTTTTCCCTAACACCATCTTTTCTCGAAGAAGCATCATTGGGTGTGATAATTGCCATGATCTCATGTTATTTAATCCTTAAATGTAGGACACATCTGAGAGATGCATCACTATGCCTTTTTGTCTGAGGGGATTTGAAAGTGTTACAGTCAAGATATACTTGGAACTGCAAAGTGACAGCTCTGGAGGGAAAGGTATCCTGGATCAGGGAGTCAGGTTATAACTGAATCTGGAGTGTGGCGGCGAATGGTCTCCCCACAGGATGAAGCATCTCTGCTCCTCTTCCCTCCCAGCACTGAAGTCTGCTTCTCCTCTCTGGTCCAAGAGGTTTCTTCTTCTGCTTTACTCTGCTAAATGGTATAATACAGAAATGTAGCAATCCCTCCACCTTGTTTTTGTTCAGCCTTGCTTACTCTCACTGAAGGGAAGCTACTAGCAAGTGAGGAAGTTTTTTATTTTTGTTGATTTTTTGCTTTGTTTTGTGTTTGTTTATTTTTTTCTGCTCAACCCCCTAAAGGAATTTCTCACCAAGGGTCTTATGTTCTTTGCCTGCTAGTAAAGATCTTCACTCAAGACTCTTTCAAGAAAGAGATTTATAAAGCAAGTCCAGCAGCATCTGTCAGGGTGGGAAAGAACAGCCCAATTGAACAGGCAGGGGAGCTTATAATGTGCTTCTTGGGAGTGGAGTTTCTCCTGGGAGATTTTCTGCTCAGGGATTGGTTAGTTTTGCTTGTGAAGGGAAGAGTTGGCTCTGTTGCTCTCTTTTCAGGACCAAACTGTGTTTCTTTTACCTTTTTTTTTTTTTTTTTTTTTTTTTAAACCAAACCAAAACCAAACAAACAAACAAAAAAATGACTCTAGTTTCCAGGCCAGTGTGTATTTCTTTCATTGCCTCTGATTCTAGGGACTCAGTGTGCTTTTTTGGATGTAGTGTAAGAGGTAGGCTGTGTTTCTTTAGTTCTGGATTCAGGGCTAAAGTGGTATTTCACAGGCTTGACTTTCAGAGCTAATGTGGGTTTCTTTTGCTGGATCTGTTCTCAGGGCCAAGGTGGGTTTACCATACAGGGTTAAAAAAAGGAACATACATACCTTGATGGTTTTCTTTATCCTTCTTTTTGAATTCGCTATTCTTTATTTGCTTGGTAATTTTCCTCTCTCATTCTTGATGTTTTACTTCTAACTCATTTTAACTCTATCTTTATTCTTTTCCTTAAAGCTGATATAGCCCAACAAAATCTTCAGGCAATTTAGAAGTTGAAATATGGTTATTTTCATTTTTCAGTGAATTATCACAATGAATACCAGTAAATTACAGCATGTTTTCCATATCCTTTACATAATTAAATATTATAAGTAAAAACAAATCTTTTTCTGAAGAACCCACCTACTTTCATACAAGCAACTAGTTATGGAGTAACAAAATATAAGCAACCAAGGCATTCTTTTTTCTGGAAACCTGGGTCATGCGATTACAAAGAATGAACCAATTACTTTATTACTTATCTTGAAACATAGTCTTATAAGGAATCATAAAGAAATAACAAACCTAAGCTGACTGTACAGTAAGCTCTAATTTAAATCGTTTGGGTGCATTCACACCACACTCAATTATTCTTCATACCAGAAGATTGGGTACAAAATGGGTGTAAGAAATTAATCACCAACCGGTCACAGCAAGAATAATGCCAAATAACGATAATTGGTCTGCTTTGTTCTTGTTCCTTAGTAAACTATGTGCCTTTCTCAAACTTTAGATTATCGCCTTGGGTTATAGCTTCAAAGCTTTTTGACAAAAATATACTATTCTAACTTTAACATATTTGCAAAGAATTGTTTCAACTATGATACACTCTGTGAACACATCTCTCAATATTACGACGAAAGGAACTCAAGCTAGCAGGGCTTCTGGTACTCAATTGTTTTCCTTAGTCATTAATCTAAGCCACACTCTTATGTGGCTCAATAGAAACTCATGTGTTCCAGCTGTGAAACACTCCCTTGTTTATATTTTTATCATAGAAACTCTATTCAGACTAATACTATTATTATCAATTAGGCAGTACAACTTAGAAAAAAAATCATCTTCATAATAATCCAGAAGTAAAAATGCCAGGAGAATGGAATCTTTCCATGAGACAAATACACTATATTACAGGCAGGAAGATTTCCCAAGTCCATTCATACCACGCCAGATACCATAAAATGTTGGCAGTGGCAAAGATGTGAGACACAGCAGCAAAGATATTACAGAGTCTGTAGTCTTGGGACCTTGTCTATCCATTCTTCACCCACCAGCGATTTTCCTTCTGGGGCACTGACACCTGAGCTTCAATTGACACCTGTTGCTCTTCTGACATGGCCACCAGTTACAAATAGAATTATTTGTGTATTGTTCATGCTGACTTCTAAAATATTACATTTACAACTCTACCTAATTTTTAAAGTATGAATTAATTAGAAGATAATTTTATTTACATTTCTGATAATCAAATAAGCAAAACATTATATATTGAAATTAGTTCCTTATTCCTTAAGTATATGTTTTTAGTAATTGATTCATAATACCTTAGTTACTTTATGGTGCTGTCATACAATATTGATAAAATCAAGTTTGGGAAAGGAAAGAATTTATTTATTAGTTCTGATCCCATTCAGTCACCAAGCTAAGTCAGGTTACAACCCCAAGCTTGAGCTTAGAAAGGAGCAAAGAAGGAATGTGGCCTACTATATTGCTTTTGATGGTTTGTTTAGGTCTATTTCTAGTTCAACAATGACTACCTGAGAGGGCTGTTGCATCTCATAGTGACTCTTCTCTATCAAACATTAGTCAGGGAAATGTCCCTCAGATAGACCAATAGGCTAACTTGTTGGCTGTCATTTATAGGTTGAGAGTCTCTCTTTCTAGGTGACTATAGTTTGTGACAAATGGATAAAAGCTAAACAGCACATGTAGCAAAGCAGACTTAGTCTCTAGATACTGCAGAGTCCAGCTTATTACAGTACTGCTCAGAACCGTGTTTAAATATGTAGGTGTTACACATCCAACTACCTTTTCATCCATAGAACTTTGAAGCTCTTCGTAGATCAACCTAACAATCCACATGTAGCACAATTAACATTTGTAGATTTTCTAACTAATAAATTAAAAACCAAATATCTTTGTGTTAGACTTCCAAGTCAATAATGTTTTTTTGTTGTTGTTAGGGGTGGTGGTCAGTGTTTTCTTTTTTTAATAGTAGAAGAATTATAGTTTTCTCAGAAGCTATTTGTTATACTAACAGAGCCTGGGACCAGTGAAGTTATCTGTGAAGAATAAAATTAATAGTAAATCTAATAAGAAAGTTCGGGAACTCATAGGTGTCACTGTGGTTCCATTAATACCTATATTTTTTGGGGGGTGGGGAGGACACCAGAGACTCTGAATTAAAACAAGTCTAAAAAGACATTTTTCAATAATGTAAAAGAATATATCTCATATCAGCTAATTAATTGTTCTTTTCTTTCCAAACTATTGTAGGTAAATACCTAAAATAAAATAATACTTCACCCAATAGTGGTACTTAAAATACATGTTGAGGCATGGGTACATAGCTCTTGAAAATGACATTCAACCCACAAGAATTAGAACCTCATTTCAAATCCTTGGAACTCTCATAAAAACTATAATGCTCAAAACCACCGTAATCAATTGTTTGTGTAAATCTATGGTAATTAAAAAGCATTAATTTACCTTTCAAAATGAGTGGAAACATAATTACTATAAAGTAAAATTGCAGAGACAATCACCTGTAGGAAGATTTTCAAGAAGAACATAGTAAACAGTGTAATTACTATGAACACAGTGTACTTAAATATCACTGATAATGTGAAAACCGATAACATGACTGTAAGTTATGTTTGGAGTCTGCATTGTTCACTGAACCTTATAGAGTTGTGCTGTTTTACAGACTTAGAGCTAGTTATAAAAATTGGCTTTATCTTGTGAAAGGGGGATTAAATCTTGTGCTTTGCATACAATGCATAAAGGAAAATAAAGTAAGAAATTAAAGCCACTTAATTTTTTACTTATAAAAATTTACATGGCCCTAGGTTAGAAAGACTGTGATGTAGTAATAATATGCCTTTTAGAGACAGAGCATTATTTATGTTTGCCCAAGATGTGTGACACAATTATTTGAACATATTTTCCTGTCTAAAAAGTTATGACTTTAGATATGAAATAAGGCTAATTCCACTTTGCTTTGAGCATAGTATATAATGCAGTATCAAATATAAGAGGGTCTATACTTTATGACAAGTAGTGTATTTCAAAGATCAATAGCATATGTATTTCTTTCTCTGTTTAAAAAGATTTTAATAATAAAATAATGTTACTTACAAATTATACTTCTTTAAATTTGGAGTGAATGACCCATTAATATAAAGTAAGACCATATGAAAAAGCCATTATTATTATATTTGTATTTCTAAAAATGTAATTATTCTTTGCCAATAACTCAAGTAGAGAAAAAGTTAATTATCCAGAGAATTCAACTTATTGAACAAAATTATCTTTGTAGTTATCTGTAATAAACAATTATTTAGCTGGTTGAAATCATAAATCAAACACTTGAGAAAACTTCAGATAAGTGTACAAAGGTATATCTCAAATAATCTTACTTATTATTTTGTAGTATTTTCTGATTTTCTTATAGTGGTTAAGTAGATATCATTTGATAATTCTCGTACAGGAATAAATACCACAGATGCTATTTGTATTCACAGGAAATTGACATTAAAAGTAGGCACAAAGCCCCACAAAAATTTTAGAATTATCTGTGGGCTTAAAGTTTGAAAAATATTATGATGATTAAAAATGCTTGCTGAATATGAAAGAAGCCATCTCCAGTGAAATCCTATCCTACATAGGAGTATGTGTCCAGGGAGAATATTAAGCTACCATCCTAACTCCAGGGCCCATATCCCGGTGTTTCATTTCTGTTGATGACACTAACTAGGCCCTTTTAGATGAGCTTCACACCATGTCTTTGTACAGTATTTCCCACGTTAGCTGACCATTCTTTCCAGACCCACCAGTTAATGAGTGCTGAGAATCATCGTTCATCTTTCATGTGAGATGATACTTACGTATATCTTTATTTTAGACTTTGGGAATTTCATACTGTATACAATGAAATGGAATAGCTCTAATCCTCATATTCTTCTCAAATCTTCCTAACACAACTCCTAGATTCATATTTCTCTTTTTATTTCAACAATCCATAGTTACGAGGACATCGTCTATGGACAGGAAACTTACAGTGGACACAAATTCTATAAAGATGACTAACTTTCCTCTAATAAACTATCAGTTGCCAGTATTTCCTCATTAAAATGGAGGAGAGATGCCCAGACTATACTAGATCAGATACGTATTTTCACTAAACTGCCTTTTGCTCATTTAAATATTTACAGTCCTGATACGTGTCTAACATAGAGAATTGTCCTCATATTGTAGAAAAGGAGGGGAAAATACCATATCTGCCTGTTTACATATTGAACTTGATTGAGCCAATGCAACAACATTCCGTTACCAGCCATTATACCAGGACAGTAATAAATGCTTTTATTTCAGAGTCATGTTCAAAATTAATTAAAATTATGTTTTTATGAGTCCACAATGACATTAAACTAATTCCATAAATGAGTCTAGGGAGATTCCACATTATCAGATATCTTCACATGTTCAACCATTTTTCAAGAAGACGTTCAGTGCAACATAATATGAACTAATCTCAATTTGACTAATTAGATGTGCGACATGGGTAAGTGAGTCTGAGAAATTATTTCTTTTTTCCAATAATATGGAAATTAGTAATTCTCAGTATGTTAGTGAAAACTGGATAAGATATATATGAAGGCATCTTTTTTTATGTTTTAAAATCCAAAATTATTCTAATACATATGCAAATTATAAAGTATAACATCACCTATGACCTCATCTATTTTTGTAGCTACAAAATTAACACTTAAATTTTCCTACTGTGACAACCTTTCTGGTTTTTATCTTTTTTTATAAGGTTTTCTCTATGTAACTCTTGTTGGCCTGGAATGTACCACGTAGACCAAACTGGCCTGAGCCTGAGCTACACCATCCTCTGCCTGCTGGGTGCTCACACTGATATCCCATGCCACCGTGGTTGTCCCTTATGGCCATTTCACACTTTCTTAACTTTTAAAATTTTACGATATCTTCATAATAGCATATATGTTTATTGCTTTTATACTTTAAAAATTACATACTTTAAATATACTTATTTTTCAGTGTTTTATGGAGACAGGGTTTCTATGTGTAGCGTTGAAGCCTGTCTTTAGCTGTCCTGGAACTGGCTCTGTAGACCATGCTGGCCTGGAATGCTCTGTGACATCCGCTTGCCTCTGCCTCCGGAGAGCTGAGATGAAAAGTGTGCATTACCACACTGCGGTTTACCATTCTTGTGCCTTGTTTTATTCCTACAGTGTAATACTGGTAAAATTTACTGGGTTATCAAGATTTTATTGCTGTCTTTTTTCAATCCTGTAACATTCCATGTATTACTTCTCCATTCGTTTAACAATTCTCTCTCAGTAACCATTTTTGCTATCACAAAAGTAAAGCGCCTAAAACTTTTATTTTTTACATTTTGAGACATGTGTATAAGATACAAACTAAGGGAAGATTGTTAAGATCATCATGTGTACCTACAGACAGTAATTTAGAATATTCCCCCAATAGTGGTACAGATTCCCAATGACACTGCCAATGTACTTCTGTCCAGGGATGTCCTCATTCCAACGGCATTTTTCTAGACTCAGAGATAAGTTGTGTTTATACTGCAGCATTAAAATGCACTGTGCCAACTTGAATGCATATTTGAGATTTTTTATTTTAGCTACTCATATGTATATTTTTGTTAAATACTTTCTTATTTCTTTCTCATTTTCCTTACTGGATTATTTTGCCTTATTAACATTTTAAAAGATTCAGGTTATTAAATTGTTGAAAAATTCTTAGGTTTGTTGGATATCTTTGTACTTTATACATTATAAGGTGTCTATTTTTTTGACATCTTGAAATATTAAAAAGTCATCATGAATGAGGTAACCCCGACACAGAAAAATAGACACAGTATATACTCAGTCATCAGTGGATATTAGGCATAAAGCAAAGAACAACCAAGATACAGTCCACAACTATTGAGCATCTAGGTAACAAGGAGGAACTTGAGAGACAGCCATTGATCCCCCTGGGAAGGAGAGATAGAAAAGATCTCTCGAGTAAATTGGGAGCACTGGAGGAAAGTAAGAGGAGCTGGTAAGAGAACTTGAGGGAAAAGAACGGTAGAGATGGGGGAGGGACAGAGACGGAGAACAACTGAATACATTTTGATGGAGGGAGCTGTTTTGGGGCTAGGTGGGAACTAAAGTCCCTCTACTTTGAGGCCCTGAGTTATTTTGGGAGCTGAGAGGTTTCTAGTCCCCCATCCTGAGAAGTTCCTAAACTCCCAAGGCCAAGCACCCAAGGCCCTGGGTAATCTGAGGACAGCCTAAAGAATCTTCTCCCCCTCCTAAGACAATCAGTCTGCCAGCAGCTTCCCATCTGACAGAAATAGTAAAGATGGGCTCCTCACCTCCCAGACTGATAATGGCATTCCTATGGTCTTTGTTTGATCTTTGTTTTAAAACCCTGCAGCAGAGGAGGGGGGACACCCCACTCCTTCACTGGCAGTACAGTGTGACAGTCAAGAGCTTTCAGTTGTACAGCTGCAAAAAACCTTGCTTTGCATTTACATTTGGAGAGTCAGTGTGAGGTGTAATTCTGGGGATCTTTCTGGGGGTCCCTGAGACAGGGAAGAACACCCGCTGCTAGGGAAAAATCCCAGGAATTCACAAGAATGACCCCAACCAACTAAGATCTCAAGCAATGGTGGAGAGGGGGCCTGAACTGACCTTCCCCTGTAATCAAATTGATGACCACCCCAATTGTCATCATAGAACCTTCATCCAGCAACTGATGGAAACAGATGCAGAGATTCACAGCTAAGCACTGTGCTGAGCTCTCAGTTAGTCTAGAGAGGGAAGAGAGAAAAAAGGAGTCAAGACCATGACAAGGAAACTCACAGACGCAGCTGATTCAAGATACTGGGAGCTACTGGCTCTTGACTGACAGCTGGGGAAACCAGCATGGGACCAAACTACACCCTCTGATTATGGATGACAGTTTTGTTGCTTGGGCACTTTGTTGGGCCTTTGACAGCATAAACTGGCTTTTTGGAGTCCATTCCCTATAGAGGGACACCTAGCTCAGCCTATATACAGGGGGAAGAGGCTTGGTCCTGCCTCAATTTTATTTGCTAGACTTTGTTCACTCCCCACGGTAGACCTTATCATCTTTGAGGAGTGGATGGAGCGGGGAAGGTGGGGAATGCTGTGGTGTGAGTGGGAGGATGGGAGGGAGGAGAAACTTGTTGGTATGTATAAAGAAAAAAGCTTTTACATAAAAATGTTTATTTTTGTCTTAAATGTGTCATACTTTTATTTTCAAGTTTAGATAATATATAATAAAAGTTTCTTTATAAAGAAATCATAATTTTTTCCTTTTAATTTATGTATTTATTCATGTTATTGTTATTAGGACATTACTTTAGATATTTTTGGCAAATTTGCCTTCTTATGAAACAATTATTCTCTCCTACAATACATCCTGACCGTAGTTTCCCCTCCCTCCATGCTTTCCAGTCCATCTCTTCACCTTCACTCTTCCTCAGATCCATCTCCCTTCAGGAAAAAAACAGACTTTTCAGGGACATCAGCAGAACACAACATAACCAGATGCAGTAAGACTAGACACAAACCCTCATATCAAGGCTGTACTGAGGAAATGTAGGAAGGAAACTTTCCCAAGAATAGGGACATGCTCGCCTCCCATTGTTAGGAGTCACATAAAATTCTCACCCTGAACAACCAAGCTATGTATGTAGACCTATCCCAGACCCATGCAGGCTCCGTGACTGCAGCTTCTGTGAGCCTGCTCAGTTGATTCTGAGGGTTGTCTCCTGGTTAAAGAGGTGACCTTTGGATATACAATGTCTCTTTACAGAGATGGAGGTGGAAAGGAGCAGAAGGAAGGGGGAGAAAAGTAAGAGAGAGAGAGAGAGAGAGAGAGAGAGAGAGAGAGAGAGAGAGAGAGAGAGAGAGAGAGAGAGAGAGAGAGAGATTGTCATTTGTTGGAGACTAGCCTTCAAATTCTTTTTTCTCCTTCCTCAGCTGCTATAAATGGAATTGTTATAGACACAGACTGCCATACTTGGATGTGTACCCTCTTGTTCAAATGGATTCTGGTCTCCTGCTCATTAGCTTTGTACTTCACCACCTGTCTTGTTGAATGTTTGTAAAAAGCAGTGCTTAACGAAATCCCTTAGTCTGTGACACTTTTAGTGGCTCAGTGTAATTTTTCATAAACACCAAAGTGAAATTCAGGCTACAGGAGACACTATGCTGCTAATGTGATGGAGGAGTTTACGGAGTTTACATTAGGGTTTTCCTGATGCCCTGCACAAGGTCTTCTGTTTAGAATGTCCTCTGTGGCCTCCATTAGCCCACTCTGCTGCCCCAGAGCTCCCATGACTACACCTTTGGAGTTCCTGTGTAAAATGTCATTAGCTGAATGGAAATGAGAGAAGGCAGACAAGGTGGAAGAGAGTAGTTATCTAAAAAAACAAACCAAAAAACCAAGTATTTATTGGCCCCTGGAGAGCTATTTTTCCCCATTAGTCACCAACCTCTGTGGCCCATGTCATAACCTTTGCCTGTAATTACCTCTAATTGAGGTAATATATTTGTTAATACACTGAAGGACTGGGAGTATAGAAATGCTGACATTAACAATGGTGCCCTCTTAAAATTACTAATATATAAGGAAAAATTAAAAATGACTTGTCAAGTATAGCACTCTCCATGTGATTAGCAACAAATAATGAAATGACTTGATAGGTAGTCAGTTTTATGTGACTATTTATAGCCCTTTTAGTCTGTATATAAGCATGATTATTGCCATCTAGCCTTGTGTCACTTCCTTACCTAAGATTTAATTTATTTGGCCTTTAGAGGAATATATTTGCTTTGTAATATGTCTGCTTTCTGGTTTCCATTCCCAAGGAAAACTTAATGAAATCAAAGGTAAATTCATAGGTTAGCTTTACTATTCTTCCTTTAGGAGATCTTCTACTTATCCACTAATAATAGGGGTAATGAAACCATCTTATATAGATGTTCTGTAATGTAGCTATGAGGATCCATATCAGTGTTATCATATACATTTGTGTGTGTATATATATATATATAATAATTTTATGTACAAATATGTTAATAACTTACAATAAACATGTTATATTTAAGCTATTAATTAAAACACAATTTTATGTTAAAGAAAAACCCACATAGCCTATTCAAT
This sequence comes from Phyllotis vaccarum, assembly GCA_033318265.1. Taxonomy (NCBI): domain Eukaryota; kingdom Metazoa; phylum Chordata; class Mammalia; order Rodentia; family Cricetidae; genus Phyllotis; species Phyllotis vaccarum. Next base: position 3,849,455 of record JARWLC010000007.1, read on the forward strand.
GTCAAATATTTTCATGATGAAATTTATAAAATGCAAATATATGAATTTTGGGAATGTTCTATCATAGAAAATCAGAACTGTTTTGTCTTTTGAGAAAACACTCTTTTATTCTGCTTCTTTTAAAATACACTGAAATCACTGAACATATTCACAGAGCTGAACTGATAAAAGTATGTTAAGAGATGCATAGGACAAAGTTATCACCTTATGAAATGAACTGAGATTGTCATTAATTCAGATACGGGAATCTGTTATCATAGCACATTGCTTATGTTTCTGTGGAGTTTAGCTACTTGTTCACACTTGCATATACATATTGAGATAATATCATTTCATTTTTGGGTGCTAACCCTCCTAACTGTAATTATGTAAGATCTTGGTTATACATATTTTGATTATCTATTTTTATTATTTTTATACATACTTCATCAACTTCTGAGAAATACACATTCCCAATTACAGTATATTTCTAGTGTACACAAATATTTATTAACTTATCCAATCCAATATCATGCACTTCATAACTTAAACAATATAAATGTGAATCAGAATGTGGCTCACCTGTGTTCCTTACATGTTGCTTCTTTCGGCATCTGGCTTGATCTGTCTCTGAATCTGCCCTACTTCTTCTACCTATGTTATTGTCTCTGGCTACAGTGTTCACCAAGGGTCAAGACAGCTCCTTTATTTAAATATTGATATTGACAGCATACAGAAAGACATTCCCACATCATGGAATAAATATGGATAGAGTGGACAGCCTTATCTTGTACCTGACTTTAATGGAATTGCTTTGAATTTCTCTCATTTTATGTTAATATTGCCTATAATCTTATTTTTTTAACACCTTAATCATGTTGATGTATGTTAATTTTATTTCTAATGTTTCCAGGAAGTTTGCCACAAAGAGGTGATAGATTTAGTCATAGACCTTATCTTCAGCTAGTGAAATGATCATGTGATATTTGTAGTTCAGTTATTTATATGGTGGTGGATTCCAGTTATTGATTTATGTATGAAGAACCATCTCTGTATTACTGATGTGAAAACTTTTCAATGAAAGTTCTTTTTTATATGTTCTGGGCTCATATTGTAAGTGCATATTGATAAATTTTGCTTCTATACTTGAAAGAGAAATGGCCTGTAACTCTCTTATTGGGTCTTAGTGTGGTTTATGTATCAGGGTAACTGAGGCCTTAATACTGAGCTCAGCAATGTTTACTCCGTTTCTTTTTTGTGCAATAATTTGAGGAGTATTGGCTTTGAGAATTTGGTGAGTACAGCCTATTTTTACAAAGGATATGTTTAAATTGCTTATGTGATCTTGATTTAAATTTGATACATGGTTATAAATGGAGAAAGTTATCCATTTTTTTTAAATCTCAGATAATCACTATTTCATCGACTGTCTGTGCCATCTCTTCATTTTGTTCTAGTTGCTAAGATGTTCTTTTTCTCTTTCATTAGTATGGACACTTGATTTGTTGAAATGTTGTGTTTTCGTTTTCAGACAATTCTGTAAAATCTTTAATTCCTTTCTCAAATATTTTTTTTTTGAAACGTTTTTCATCCAGTAGAAAGTTTTTAAGTTTCCATGAGTTTCGCTCTATTTTCATTGTGGATAGATAGCTGTAGTCCGTGTTGGTCAGATAGGATGCAGGATATCCTTGTCAGTTTCTTGTATCTGTTGAGATTTGATTTGTGTCTGAATATCTAGTCACTTTTAGAGAACGTTTCATGCGGTGCAGAGAGGAAGGTCTGTTTTTGCTTGTTTGTTTGTTCTGTGGCTGCCTGTTAGTTCCATTTTGTTTATAATGTCAAATAACTCCAGCGAACTCTATTTAGTTTTGGTCTGGGTGACCTGTGCATTGCAAAGAGTAGGGTTTTGAAGACCCACAGTAACAGTATGTGAGGATCAATACATGAATTAGACTGCAGTATATTGTTCCTTTGAAACCGTGGGTGACCTTGAATTCTTTATGTAGATGTTAAGAGCTGCCAAGTCCTCTTGGTGGATTTTTATCCTGACGAGTATGTAATTCTGTACTTATCTCTTCTGACTAATTAGGGTTGAAACTTTTTTGTTATTGTTGTTGTTACACTTAACATGAATACACCAGCTTGCTTCTTAGGTCCACGTTCTTGGTATATCTTTTTTTTTTTTTTATCCTTTTTGCATGAGGTAGTGTTTGTATTTTATGTTAAGGTGTGTTTCATGGATGTAGCAGAAGGACAGATCCATTCATTAATCTTTGTCTTTTTTATTAAGGAATTGATAATACTGAGATTGACAAATATCAAAACGCAGTGTTTGTTGGTTGTAGTTGTTTTATTTATGTGAGTTGTGTGTGTGTGTGTGTGTGTTTCCATTCTTTTGATGATCTGCGATATTTATTCATTGTGCTTTCTTGGGCATGGTTTACTTCTTAATTTGGACTTTTCATTGTACCTCCTTCTGTAGGGCTGAATTTGTAAATAGATTTTTACGAAATTTGGTTTTGTTACAGACTGTCTTATTTTCTTTGTCTATTGTGATTGAAAACTTTCCTGGATATAGTGGTCTGAGCTATCATCTGTGGTCCCTGAGAATCTGTAGCATATTTCATCACCTTTTGGCTTTTAGAGTCTTTGTTGAGAAGTTTGGCACAATTCTAATAATTCTGCCTTTATATTTTACTTGGTATTTTTCCCTTGTAGCCTTTAATATCCTTTCTATGTCCTGTATGCTTAGAGTTTTGATTATTATGTGCTTAAGAGACTTTTTTATGGGTCTAGTCTTCCCCTCCCCATGTTCTTTCTGTGTACTTCTTGTACCTTTATAAATATCTCCCTTATTAATTTAGGAAAATTTTCTATTTTTATATTTAAAATATTTTCTGTGCTTTGACCTGGATTTCCTTTTCTGTTCCTGATATTCTTTTGTTGGATATTTTCATAGTGCCCCAGATTTCCTGGATGTTTTGTGCCAGGACTTTTTAGATTTAACATTTTCTTTGACTGAGTTATCCATTTCTAGTATTGTATCTAAAGTGTTTGAGATTCTTTCTTTCTTCTCTTACATTCTGAAACAACTCAGAGGCTCCTGATCCAGTTCTTAGTTGATATTTCCAGGTTTCCATCAGTTTGAGTTTTCTTTATTTATTCTATTTCCATTTTCAGGTTTTAGTTTGTTTTATTAATTTTGCTACTGACTGTTTATGTTTTTACAAATTTCTTTAAGGTATTTCTGCATTTCCTCTTTAAGGCCCTTTATCATATTAAGGCTATTTTAAGATTTTTTTTTTTTTTAATACTTCAGCTATGTTAGAATACTCAGGTCCTTCGGTGATAGGTTTCCAGTAGAGATGTATCAGCTTGTCTGATACTGGTTGTATTTCTATGTTAACATCTCGACCTGTCTTTGGAAAGACTGTAATTCTAGGTATTGATATCTGATCTTTTTTAAAAATTGATTGGTTGTTTATTTTTCCTTGAATTCTGATACCCTCTCTTGTTCTTAATAGAGTGTGCAGTTGTGAATTGTCGATTAGGAAACTCTTCCAGCATCTTAGTAAGTGTGGACACTGGGGGTTGTGGATAAAATGTGTTCCTAGGTTTTTAGGGCTGTCTGGGTTGTCAGAGGACAACCTTAGAAGGTCTACAGGTTGAAGAAAATGAGGGTATTCCAGAAGGATCTGCTTAGTTCTCTGAGAATGAGGGGTGGTGCATTTTTGGTTTTGACTGTCTACCTGCATCACCAAGTGTTGCTTCGTATAGTACATAAAATACAGAAAAAAGCTGAATGACAGCAATGTGAGCCAGAATAAATGTGCCATTCTAACCAGTATCTGGGACAGGAGAGCACTCCAGGGGTGGAAGCTGGACTCCACATGGGTCTTTCTGCAGACAGAATAGGACATAACTCAGAGGATGGAGTTAACTCCTTGACTTTATTTATGGGGAGGTTGCAAAGGCAACAGCTTTTTTTGTTCAGCCTGGAGACCTGACAAGCTAGTTCTTTCTTTTAAAGCTCTCCATCTTTGATCCAGCCAGTATAGGACTTTGGACTTCTCAATTTCTATCATTTTGTTTCTTTAGTGTAGAAAAAAATCTTATGAACTAATGTGGAAAGGCAAGTGTTCCTCAAAGGTGAAATAAGTTAAAAATAAAGGGCACAGGATGGGTGTTTAGGCCCATAACTTTAATTTCAGCATCCATAAAGCTGTGGTAGGTAGATCTCTGTGGTACTGAAACTAGAGTGGTCTCTACATTGTTTCCCAAAAGCCAAGGCTGCATAGTGAGTCCCTGTCTCTAAAAGATATCAGATGATCAATAGAGAGATAGATGCTAGACTACAGATAAATGATAGGTAGATAGATAGGTGATAGATACGTAAGTAGGTAGACAGATAGATAGATAGATAGATAGATAGATAGATAGATAGATAGACAGATAGATAGATGATAGATAGAGAGATAGATAGATAGATAGATAGATAGATAGATAGATAGATAGATAGATAGATGCTAGACTACAGATATATGATAGGTAGATAGATAGGTGATAGATACGTAAGTAGGTAGACAGATAGATAGATAGATAGATAGATAGATAGATAGATGCTAGACTACAGATATATGATAGGTAGATAGATAGGTGATAGATACGTAAGTAGGTAGACAGATAGATAGATAGATAGATAGATAGATAGATAGATAGATGCTAGACTACAGATATATGATAGGTAGATAGATAGGTGATAGATATGTAAGTAGGTAGACAGATAGATAGATAGATAGATAGAGAGAGAGAGAGAGAGATAGATAGATAGGTGATAGATACGTAAGTAGGTAGGTAGATAGATAGATAGATAGAGAGATAGATAGATAGATAGAGAGATAGATAGATAGATAGATAGATAGATAGATAGATAGATAGGTAGATAGATAGATAGCTGATATATAGGTAAGTAGATAGATAAGATAGATACTTTAAAATTTTGCAGTTACATGGTTACACCATATTGCATTTTTTTTAGAAGTACCATCTGGCCAGAGTACGCCTGCATATATTTTTCTTATTATTAAGTAGAATGGAATTAAGAAATGGCTCTCATTTTTGACATTTCATATGAGGTTTTTAATTTCTTTTCTGAAACTTGGCTTTGAAAGGTGTTTAATGTCACTGTACAATTTGAGATGAGCTCTATGAACATTTATGACAAATGAATCTTTTATTTAATTGAAAAATGATTCATTTTTATAAAATGAGAGAAAACTTAGAGATGATATTTAATCACTGCTGTCATGTAAGAGCTAAGCCATCCACAGGGTGCTGTGGAACCTAGATCAGTCACTGCAGATGAGACAGAATCCGCAGCGCTCCTAATAACCCAGATGCTGCCACAACACACTGAGGCTCATTTAATAGGTACATTCACTGTGTTTCTTGCTCTGGATGGAATCCTGTGTTTAAAATGGCTTCAACATTTTTTAGTATTTAGTGTTACTATGTTATATGTATTTCTAATTTTTGAAAATGAACACAGATATATTTTGGCCTTTAAAAACCCCTTTAGCTATTTAATGCCAACTTATTTTCTCCAGTTGTTTAATGAGATTCTCTTTCTATTACTCATCATGTGATTATTTGTGAGATAGTTATTTATCTGTGGTAAGCTACAAAATATGTCTTTGATAACTGTGAAATGAAAGCCAATAATTGAAGTAAAATTAAACATACAAAACTATTGTTATCTACCAGGATACCAGAGTGCTTATAACATACGCAGTTGTAAATATATGTGAGGTTTACAAGAAATCATAGCATTAAATTTTACTTATAGAGGTTAGAAAAATTATTTATCTTGTGCTTTTCACATTAGTGGAAAAAATTTAATAATTTACCTACTATTTTTTAGCTATATTTGAGAATTTCATACATGTGTACTATATTGCTATCCCGCTTCTCCACCATCCAGATTCTTCAGTGACCCACCAACTCCTTTTCACACATGATCTCTCCCTTAGTTATGACTCTTACTCATACTGATGCTTACATACACACAGAACAACCCTAAACCAAAGAACACGCCCTAGTCAGTCAATCTAATACTGCTCTTATTAACATTTATTTTGTGCTGATTTCGTTCTGTTGGGAAACCAGAACTTGTTCCTGGAGAAAATATTTTCTTCCTTTCTAAGAAACTAGTTATTACTAATATTTCTTTATGTTTGACTAAGCTATAACTGAATGTGATTTGTTTTGAAATTTTTTGCCCAATTTTTTTAAATGTGACAAAATTCAGTGAATATGAATACTAAATATGTATATACTACAAAATCAAGTTCTCTCACATTAAATAACAACATTCAAATGTAAAAAAATATTGAGGCAGCACACAGTGATACTTGTAATAAATTTATTTACAGGAGCCACTCCAGCTCAGACATCAGAGCTGCTTCCTCCTTGGAGCAGATGGGAACAATTACAGACACCCACATTCAGACAACATGCAGAGAGTGAGAGATCCTGGAACACTTAGACATAAATGAGTGTCTTTATCAAACCCCTCTGCAAGAGTCAGAAGGAATGGACAAAAAGAACAAGCCTTCTAAATCACTGTGATCATATCCATCTGAGCTCACAGAGTAAGGCAGCATGGTAGAGCACCAACACAGGTCTGTACCACGCGGGACCATAGAGATGAAAAGTGGGCATGTTCCCTTTCCATAACCCAGAAGCAACATCCAATTGCTAACCACTTGCAAATGAAATTTAATTCCACCCAACAGAATGTCACTAGGGAAACAAACTATGCCTAAGGACAGGGTGCACTCCTACAGTAGATTATCAACAGAAAGAAAATTCAAGGGCATCTTTGGAAGTTTTTTGTCTCTCAATGTTGTGAAAGGCTTTTCCTTTAAAAAAAAATGTTATTTGATTATTTTCATTTTATTTTATTCATATACATTTTCTTTTCTCTTTTTATCCTGCATATATTTTGCACATATATTAGGGCTTATAGTTTACTGTTTAGTGTTTTTTATGGGATTCCTGAGTATGACAATAAATATGTTTCTTTTGTTTTTTTTCTTAAAAAACAAAACAAAAAAATTACTTATTTCTTATGTACATTGTGGTACACCTGCATGCCAGAAGAGGGCACCAGATCCCATTAATGATGGTTCTGAGCCACCATGTGGCTCCTGGGAATTAAACTCAGTGCCTCTAGAAGAGCAACCAGTGCTTTTAACCTCTGAGCCATCTCTCCAATCCCCCTTTGCCTTTTCTTAGTCTCATTTTCTTCTGTTTTTAAATTATTTTTCAAATTCTGCTTGTGAGTTTTTGTTTTATTTTATTGTGTTTCTAATGAGAGACTGACAGTATCTATGTATGTAGGGAGGTATGGATGAACTGGGGGCAGAGGGAGGAAGACTGTAATGTAAAACACATTATGTGAACAAAATAAGAGTCTCTTTTGAATAAAAAGAAAAAGGTAAAAAAGTATATAAATAAATTTGTCGATACCCTGGTTTTTACTGGGTACCAGATGGCAACCACATGAAGCAATTTTTAGCAATAACATTGTGAAAAGCAATTTCATCTTACTACATGAAACTGCACCAGATTCAGTATTAAGATATGTTCAGGAAAAATGTGTTAATTATTCAATTGAAACCTGAAACATGAAATGATATGTAGTCAGGAAGCCATTGCTCTCACAGATAAGGTATGTTCTTTTACAGTACCTGTTTTTAATAAGAACATTCTCTTCTAAGGATACTCTATTTTCAATCATATAAAGTGTTGTGATCATTACTTGAATACATAGTAATGTAAAAATACAGTATATGTTTAAGACATGATAAGTATAACGCAGCATAAAATATTATAGAATATGAATCACTAAATTGCAATTATTCATCATTATAAAGAGAAACTAAGTTTCAAAAATGCCAAAATGACAACCAATAAATAAATAAATTGTATTAAATGTTCATAATTTTGATAATATGTCTATATTGTCTTAAAGTCAATGTGACTTTACGTATTTCTATTAAAATATGTAGAGTATCTCAAACCTAACTTTTTTTACTTATATTTTAATGAATATGTTTTACACATGTATTTTAATATCATTACTCAATAAACTATTTATTTTCATGAAAGTTACCTGTTCTAGTTAGTTAATGCTCCATGAACACGAGATAGTCAATTCACATTAATTAATATGTTAGAAGACTCGATCGAAGGATGAGTTAGTTATTATCAGACATAATCAGCTGATTCATTTGATTCTCATTGATCTGCAATCAACAGGTATAGCTCACAGAGATTCCATTCACCTGGATAGCTCTAGTTTCATACGTGGTCTACCTGAGCTTGTAGAGGTAGAGTTATAAATTGATCAGCCTGAATTTTGATCAGGGCGGTGTTCCATATGTTAATAAGATCTAGAGTAAAGCATATGCTTCTCAAGACTGAGTAAAGTATTCCTCACTGTCATTTCTATTAAAAATATCCAAAGAATCAAGGAGAGAAGAAGCAAGGCATAACAACAGAATGCATAATCTAGGTTTTTTAGGAAAACTGCAATATTAAATGTTGCAATGGGGGTTTCTTGGTCCTGGGCGGACAGAGGCCCAGACCCACAGACCTACCACGCCAGACCACTTAGCCGCTCGCTGCTGCTGCTCAGGCCCCCAGAAATGTCTCAGATGCTTATATTAACTTCATGCTGTTTGGTCTATGGCTCAGGCACATTGCTAGCTAGCTCTTACATCTTAAATCAACCCATTTCTATTAAACTGTCTGCCATGTGGCCCGTGGCTCACCTGTATTCCTTACATGTTGTTCCTTGGGCGGCTTCAGCTCGATCTGCCTGACTCCACCCTCCTTCTCCTACCTATGCTCTGATTTCTCCTCCTACTTCTTCTATGGTGCCTGCCATGGCCCAAAAAAACTCCTTTATTTAAAGATTGATATTCACAGCATACAGAAAGGCATTCCCACATCAATTAATGATGTGTATATGGCACTCAATAAAATGTAGAGGTTCTTTTGATAGATGTAAGGCAGACATTTATATAGATGAAATGCACAGCTATATTTCTTAGTGTTCTAAATGGTAGAATATTTCTAGACAAGGCCACATAGAGGCTTGAACCAACAAAACAATACAAAACATGAACACACATAAACCAAGCTGTTGTTGTCCAGGAAATTTTGTGCATAGCACATAGAGTGGGTTTTTTTCAGTTTCCTAAGCTCCCTATGAATTGCAAGTGTATAATTTCTCAGGTTCAGGCCAAAATACATTTCTACATTTAGCTTAAATGGGGCTCTAGGGCAATTAGTACAGGTCAATTGTGGCCCTGTGTTTGAGAATCCAGTAAAAAATAGGGTTGATGTATGAACTTCATCAGCTACAAAGGAGTTAAATCTTAAGCCTCAGTTAGTAAAGAAATTAATAAAAACTGGAGACAGTTACAACTTGCTCCTTCTAGTCTTGATAACCATTTCTGACCTTGCCTCCTTGCTCTATTTGCATGGCTATGGAGTAGAAGAAAATTTCAGAGAATAAAATATGTTGATGTTGCAATGCCAGACCTTGAAATAAAATACTCATTTAATGTTCAGTCTTCTTTAGAGAAACAGAACTCATAAATACATATTGACAAGGGATTCATTAGACTGTCTACAGTTCAACAATGGTTGTGTTCTCATTGGAGAATTCAAGAACGCAGTAGGTTCAAAGTCCGCAATCATGAATATCTCAGCAGTCAGTGTTTGGTGCTAATAGTCTTAAGAATTCCTGAAGAACCAACTGTTGCTCTTAGTCAATATTTGAAGCCACAAAAACCTGAGAACTCATATCAGTGAAGGAATTCATTAGCAGCAGGGGAAAAAAATACAAAAACAAAAACAAAAGCAGAAAAAAAGTAGGTGAACTTGCCATGAAAAGAGAAAGGCAAAGGCAAGTAGGTAAAGCTTTACATGTGCTGAGAAGGAGCAAACCACATTTAAGATGGGTGTTACTGTTTTAAATAAGCTGATCAAGGAAATGCCATACATGTGTGCCTAATAGTGTTTGTCTTAGGTAAATGGACCGCTTGTCACATCATGAACATAAAATATACCACATGGCTGAGTTTTGGTTTGATCTTCTGTGAGTCCTAAATTGTGGGATGATATTTATAGACTCCAATCATAATTTTCAGTTGGGTAGAAAGATGACAGTCTCAGATTCGGTGGAAATTCTCTCTCTCTCTCTCTCTCTCTCTCTCTCTCTCTCTCTCTCTCTCTCTCTCTCTCTCTCTCTCTATATATATATATATATATATATGTGTGTGTGTGTGTGTATACATGTATATACATAATATACATACATAATATATATAAATATATACATAATATATACATAATATATACATACATACATAATATGTATATATATTAATATTATATATATATCAATAAGTGACCAGAATGGTGTATATATAGACAAGTAAATAGAATTGACCATTTAGAATAATTTCCTAACTCAGCATCATTGACGCTCTAGGGTGATGTGCAGTGCACTTGGATGAGGGCAGGAAAAGAAGTGCTGTCAAGCTTTCTGTCAGGGCTGCAGACAATATTTAAAACAAATATATCACCTATTGATAAGAAAACAATGTAAATGTTTAAGTAAATGTGGGAGACACAAGCACTCTGTTTCTAATTCAGTATGGAATTCATTACGATGCAGACGTGTTTGCTTCTTTAAAGAAAGATTGGATAGTATATATTCATCAGTTACTTATTTGTGAATAGATAATTTATATGTAACAGAAAGTGAAACAGTGAGGTAAAACTTACTACTTCTATGCTATTTATATTTTGTTTCTGAAATGTTTTATTAGAAAATTGTGTATTCTATACCAAATTTGTGAATAGGTTTTAAGTGCACATTAGATTTGTAAATTCAATAAGGAAGTGGTGAATACTTCTGACCTTTCTAGACTGCATGATTTTAGAATACAGTTTTGTTTTGCATTTTGAAGTTTAAAAAAAATAGAATTTTTGTAATCATGTATCTCACTCCAAACAGTTTGCAAGTCAACTTCTATGTTCCTTTACCCTATAAAATTCTAAGTTTTGGGCAGTTCTTTGGAGAGCTATGACCTATTTATTTCAAGATCATCAACAGTATTTCATAGTGTATAAGTGCCATATCCTCATTATAGAATTTTTGGTTGAAAGACAATATGGTTATATTTATTTCCTAGCCATTGTGAATAGAGTAGCATTGAACAGGGCCAAACAATTATCTGTAGATTAATATATACAGTCCTTTTGGCATATGCCAAGGAGTGGTATAGTTCAGTTTTATGGTAGACTTACGTTTCAAGTTTTGAGTATTCTTCATACTGATTCCACTGAGGCTGCAACACTGAGTCGAACTGAGAGTGAGTGCAGGTTATCTCCTTCTGCTGGCATCCCCTCCAACATGTTTGCTATGTTTTGTTATCTTTGCCATTCTGACTTGAGTAAGACGAAAACCCAAAGTCATTCTGAGTTGCATTTATCTAATTATTAGGAGCAATGTGTAGCACACTTTTGGAAATATTTCTTAGACGCTTTTTGAGCATTTTCTGGTCAGGTCTCATCTTAGGTTTTCAAATAGGTTATTTTCAATTTTTGTTGGTTTCTGACTGTTTTTGAGTTAGTTCTTTTTATGTTTGGTATATAAATACTTTGTCAGATGTATATCTGAAAAAGATTCTTTCCTTCTCTATAGGCTTAAAAAACTGAATATCCACATGCAGAGTAAAAAATGAGACCCAAATATTTGTCCTTAAAATATAATTCCAATTAGATCAAAGAGCTAAATATGAAACATTTTCAGAATTTTAAAAATCTTAAGTGTCTTATAATTGATGACTTCTTTCAAATGTTACATTGTTTTTAAAATTTATTATTAAACCATTTTACCATTTAATATATATATATATATATAAACATTTAAAAATGTACTATCTTATAAACTTGTTTAAAATATACAGTGAATGTATTGGATATGTATATATCCACCCCTAAGGCCTGTGGGGTCCTCTTTCCATCTTGGCCTATTGACCAATAACTTGAGAGAGAAAAGAGGCAGAGGGGAAAATAGAAAAGCTTATATGTGCCCCATGAGCAGGAATTGAGACAGCCTTCAGGAGATGGATGTTGGTGAATCTGGTCAACTTTATTCCACAGTATAAAGAATTTATAAGATGGGGAGCCTGGGGGACAAACCTTAACTCCTATCACAGGCTCATCATGTGACAGTAAGGTCCTATTGCTGAAGTCTTTAGCACAGGATTGTTATAATCAAACTGACACATGGCAAAGATCAGAGTGAAAGAATCGTTGGAGTATTAGCCGAGACACTAAAATGGTCTACTTTGACACTCAGTTTGCTTTAGGAGGTTGAAAGGAGCTATAGCTTCAATGCGTTTTATTTTCCATAAAACTCATGCTGAAAATTTCCAGCAAATGTAATGAAGATCAGTGAGAGATGGGCACTTTGAATGGTTCTCAGATCGTCAGAGGTGACTGAGAATGTTATGTTCCTAGAGCAAGTGAATTCTCACCGTAGAAGGTCTAGGCTGGTTACTATCTCCTGAGTTTTCCCAATTTTAGATCTATGAAATTAACTCACTGTGCTTATAAACTGCCCAGGATCATCTACTACAAGGAAATGGGATAAAGCAAAGACTAAGGGAGCAAGAGCCTCTCTTACTCCTGACACTGGCAATTAGAAGGATCAGGAAACCTTATACTTAAAAAAATGAGGCAGGAAAGACCCAGAGTAGGGATTAGCATTCCATGACCCAGAATTCCAAGGTATGTTCACACTTTGCTTAATTTTTTTTTTTCTAGAAGAGTTTAAACACCATGAAAGAACACTTTACTTGCTCATTTCCCACTTCAGTACAAAATTATACAACTTATAAACAGTCTGATGTATAGGCAAAGTACTGGGGTGGGTAGGGAGCTTACCAATATCTCCCCCATCCCCACGAGGTGATCAGACAGCCTGACTCTCTGAGCTCCATCAGTTTGAAGCTTATGAAAGTTTCCTACGTGAGTTCTTTATTTTTTCAATTTATTTTTCATCATTTAAAACAATTTTAAAATTTAAATATATTTTTTCATATTCTTTTTCTCTCCCGTGTCTTTCCAGATCCTCTCCCCTCCATAACCACCTAATTATAAAATCTTTCTGAAAATATCAAAAAAAATTCTCACTATATAAACAAATCCCTCAAACTTAAATAAACAAAATAAACCCCCCGCCAAATCAAGATAACAAACAAAAATTGTAATCAAATAAAAGCACATACCTACAACACTGTGGAATCTGTTATATGTTGGCCAACTGCCTCTTGAATATGAGACCTGCCTTGGAGCAGTTGCTATCTCCAGGAGTTCTTAATGACAGCATGGTTAATGCTATTGGCTAAGGCTTGATATACTTTCCATCTCTCCTAACAGAAGTTCACAGCATGAAAAAGTAAGTTGCGTAGAGGATTGTGTTGTTTCATGATAAATAATTGTCCCACCCACTGGTTTAATAAAAAGCACTGATTGGCCAAAGGCAGGCAGGAAGTGTGGGCGGGGCTTCCAGACTAAGAAAAACTCTTGAGAACAGGACACACAGAGCAGAACGCCAGAGAGAAGCCAGAAGAAGCAGAGGACAACTATGCTGCTCTGAGAAAAGGTACCGAGCCGCATGGCTGAACAGGATGAGAGTCATGGGTTAGATTAAGGGTAGAGATCTAGCAAGCTATATGCGTGAGCCTTAGGCCGATCAGCCTAAAACTATTGGAAACATCTGTGTGTCTCTGTGGGTCTGTGGGCCTAGACCTTGAGGTTAGGCCCAAAAGTCTGGGCCAGAAACCTCCTACTACAAAGTTGTACCTCTTTAGTCATGCAGTTGCTTGCCTCAAACGACCTAGAATTTTCCTCCTTCCAGATAATCATGGCCTCCCAAAATTACTTATTTTCCTGTAAAGCAGGAGTGTCTAGCTTTGTGACAAACTAAATATATGGCTATTTGCTTTATCATAATTTCAAAATTCTAAGCAAGGATGAGGCCATGTGGATTTATAGATGGGCTGTGAAACCAGCCTTCTTTGTTATTTTGTAGGAATCACCCAGTTCTGTTTTATTAATGAGGAACTGCTTTCATTGTATTACTCACAGCCAATACAGTATGATCATACAAAACTTTTAATCAAGAGCTGGAAACACGGAGATGTTCTCAAGGCTGGTTTAGAACATGGATCTTTAAAAACTATATATAGGTGGTTTTACTGCGTTAGAGCAGCATTCTAGTCTGATTAACTCTTAATACTTCTGGGTATCTTAGTGCTGGTTGCTGAGTGATTTTTCTCTCTCCACTGAAATAAAGCTTGGTCTTATTTATCACCAGTTCATGAGTTACTTGCTTCATCCCAAATAGCCTGTGTCTTACCACCTCACCTACATAGAGTTGATTTTCCTTCATTTGTGTATATGCATGCTGGATAAAAGCACGAGACCTCCATATGTATATAATTTTCTATTCTGAAAGATTGTTTTAAATCAAAAAGATAATGGCAGAAAACATTTTTCACAAAGACAAATTACGAACTCACTAAAGGCAGTCTCTTTGGGCTGCATTGATATTTTGCACAGGTTGCCAGGTAGGACACAGAAGAAATATAATAATATACCTTCCCATATAGTTAAGATCTTTTCTTTCATAATCTCTATGTCTTATTTCAGCATTAAAAAGCACACTTTCCTTGTTGTTTAACATGTAAACAGAAAGCTTTGCTAGGATAAACCTTGAAGAATTCAGAGTATAAACTGTTAACTATAAAATCATTCAGATACAGTAAAAATTTAGTTTCGATTTTAGTACGTTCTGTTGAGATTTTGCTCCTGAATAAATCTTGAGTTTTACTACAAGAAGATGAGCATCACAAAATCAATCATTTTATTCTTTATATACGATGCACACATATCAGGAGAGGAACAGGAGTGCTGTGTAGATTGCTCCTGTAAAAGACCCATAGGTTTTGCTCGATCATTGAATAAAGTTTATTTAACACCAACTGTAGGATAACAAAAAGACAACATATATAGAATAGGAGTTGAAAATATATCAGCAGTACATCAACCATTTAAGTTGAGAAATGGGTTTCACTTCCATGGAGATTTAATGAACTTGAAGAATCATTCTGATGAGCAATACATCAAGCTATGGTTTCTTAATATGTCCCCATCTCTTTGTAAAATTATGCATATTTATTAGGTGAGAATAAACTATCAGATACTTGAAATTTGACCTGAAAAAAGTCACTAAGAAGTTAGCATATCATGCAGTCACAAAGCAAAGTGATCTCTGAAGGACTGTGTAGAGAAGGTAAGAGACTTGAGCCTAAATGCTGGTAGCACTCCAGGGAAGCATTTGGTCTGCTGCTGGGTGTCCTTGAATGCTCACTTTCTTTTGTTTTTGCCGAGAGCAATAAAAGGAGACTTATTTTTGTTCTATCAAAATAAGACTAGTTTTCTATTATGTAATTCCCATGGCTGCACAATTTCATTACTTGAGTTATAATAGATAAGCAATTCTTTTAATTATCACATAAAATCCGCTAGTTACAATAGTTTATTGGATAGATTAATTACTCACTGACGTTTACATATTAAATGTTTCATGCTGTGCACACAATGCTTAACAGGAAACAATACTTTTGACAGCATTTTAAATGAGTTAAATAAGAAGAGTTGTGTAACTGTGGCACTTGAGGTTAAGAATTAAAATCTACTGACAGGTAAAGAACGTAGGGAGTTTAAGTTCATTGCTGATTTTAATCTTTCCATGTAATAGATTTGATGAGAAAACTCATTTCATGAATAAAGCCATTAATTCTTCATGTTTACTAAAAAAATGCCTTGTTTTTTCCTATGTTGGTACAGATAATTAAATGCCCATTTTTTTGCAATACTGCTTTATCCTATCAAACTGTATCTTATATTTTAAAAAGTTGTTGATTCTGTGAAGATACACTTAAAGATTGATATAAAATATCAATTTTCTTTAGGCAATGAGGAGATTAAAAATGACTGAGTTCTCTATCTGTGTGAGTGCAGAGCAGCATATGTCTTCAACATTTTTCATCCTCTACACCCAGGAAAAGAAAAATTTCCATTTTCTGGTTCACTGATGTTATCAGATGCCCACTATCTGCTCTAATTTTTGTGTGTAAACAATTGAACTGCAAATCTGTAAAGGTTTTTATCTGACAATTTTATGACCTTTTCAGATTTTTTTTACTGTTTAATATTTTATTGTAGATTATTTTCTCTTAAAACATATTTTGATTATAATTTTCCTCCCTCTCTCTTCCCAGTTCCCTCCTGACTCCTCTCCCCTCCATATTTACTTCTTTTCTGTCTCATTAGAAAAGTTTCTAAAACTGGGTCACAGACATGGTTCAACTTTCTCATGACATTACTGCAGAATCAATGGGTCCTCAGGAAAACAAGTTGGCAGGTGAGTTAAGACACCATGTGGGAAGGGGACTCTTGTGATTCACACAAACTTAGTTGTAGAGGAAACCACAGGAAAAGCTTAAGCAATTTGATTTCTGTATCCATTATTACTAAGTAATTTTTGAATAAAAAATTATAGAAGTATATGTCCCTGACTTCCATTTTCAGTGCTTCCCAGCATCACTTGGTTGTTTCTGTTCCCATTGTGTCCTCCACAGAATTTACTGCTTTAGATGTCACAATTGCTAGGACGAGACATTTATTAGGGTTACATTGTGTGTCCATCATGATAATAAATCAATGAAGCACTTGTAATTACCTCACTTTCCTTATGGAACTTTAAATAATACATTAAGATTTTTGTCTTAATTTACAAATTTATTGATTTTCTGGATCCAATCAACTCCAACTTGAACCCAGGAACTCTGACTCAGATGATTTATTGTTTTTGTGAGCTTGCAATTTTGATGAAAAGCCATCGAAGTAATTTGTTTTTAATTGTATCACCCTAAACAAAGTGGGTGCTATCACGTTCAAGTGAGTGGCTGTTAGTGTGTAAACATGCTAGCTCACAGCAGAGGTCACACATGCAGTAGGTGCTCATAGGTCTTCTTCAGGCAGCCTCAAAACACTGTCTTACATCTTTATCAGGAACAGCATCAAATGCTAACGTGTCCAGTTCAAAAGGAAAGTGAAGTTTCATTTGAGAATCTGAAAAATCCCATAGAGGAGACGCAGAAGAGTGCCAAGTAAATAAGATTAAACATTTATATGTCTAATCCTATTCTGTGTGGACTAGGCCTGAATCATAGAACATATGTATATCAATCAGCAGACTGATGGCTTTAATGAAAGAAAATTCTCCCTACTCATATTTTCCAATATGAATAGAGACAACTGTTCATAGACCTTTAATAACCATTCACATCTGAAGTACTCTTAGCCTGAATTATGTCCACATCCACAGAATATACATCCAAGCACATTTGCTTTAGGGAAACTTGAATTTTCCCTCTATGTATATATTAAATATGAATCTTATTTGGTTAAATTCCTCCTAAAACAGGGAGTTATTTCTAGAAATGTAGTCCTCCATAAAACCCAAGAGGCATTTATTTCTATCTCCACAAACAGTGGACAGCAATCAACTGCTGAAATCAACTTTCTGAGCGTCATTACAGTGAGTTTTAATATTTCAGGGAAAAAAATTAACGTAGGCCTCCTAAAAGAGCCGTCGGTGCCCATAGTCCTCATTGGAGTCAAAAATGTATGTAGTTATTTTGTTTTGTTTTCCCCATACTTAAATTATTTTACCATACTGCTCTTGAGGTCTGGGCGTCTGCTCTGCAGGGCATCAAAAATCCCCAGTAAACACGTTTTACATTTCTACATTGCATAATCAGCCGGAGGCTACTCCAGGCCTCATTAATAAAAACATAATGGGAAGAAAATAAAGAAACAATGACAAGGAGGAAATGCCAAGGAAGCACAAATTGGTAGAGAGTAAAATATTTCTTACCCCAACAGGCTTGTTTCATTTGACATTTTATGAAATCAACCAAAGTACAAGAAAAAAAATAGCTCTGGGAGGTGCATTGATATCAGCAAGCTAGATGCTCTAAGAGCACTGTTTGGAAGCCAACAAAGGCAGCATCAGGACAGCGGGTTTGCTAGAGCATTTGTGATGAACTTCTCATATCACAAAGTGCAAGCTTCCCCCTGGGGTAGTTTTTAAAATGGTAACACACAGGCAAGAAAGAACTCCAATAGGCACGGCAGAGCCTATGGTCTGTCTGTAAATCCCTCTGCTGCATTTATTTGACTAAGAACAACAACCCACTTACAAAAAATCTGCAGAAAACAAAGGTGCCCTTGCCAATATTTTGTTTCCTTTTGACAAGCCCTGAGATTTCTGAGGGGAATCCACTGCAAATGGAATCTGGTCGTTCATTTATGCTGGGTTCAAATACAATTTAAAGATACAACTCCACTGAGAACATGCTTCCCCGAGGGCAGACATATGAAAGAGTGAGGGTAAAATATTCTTTAAGATCAACTTATCAAACTTGGTGTTCTTTGCATTTTGAAATGCCCTTGCTCCAAATATTAGGCATATTGATTAAACTTACTCTAATGGATAAATGGATATACTCTAAAAAGCACAACCTTCACCTTACCCAGGACAATTCCCTTTAGAGCACAATCCATTGCCTTGGCTCATTTAATGCTTGCTCTGGATTGAACTAAAGAAGAGCTTCATCTTTCTGCCATAGACAATTACAGAGCATTTCTATATCTTACTTAGTCTAGCTACAAATTGTATGCTGGGGCCCAGGCATATAACTAGCTAGTTACCTAGATACAATGAGAGTATGTTTGAATAGGATCTGATTGTTGGTTGTGGAAGAAAACGTATCCCATTGTTTAAAGAAGGCTATTCATGTGGTTCAGTACTGGATACAATGATCCCAGGCATGCAGTAAATGACCTAGGATCCCAAGTGCATTATTATTACTAGTAGAGGGAGGTGAAGAGAACCTAACGCATTGTTCCATATACCTGCCTATCTTATTACTATTAGTTACACCAGCATCATATCATGAAAAATCGCAGTTTTACCAAATGTGAAAAAATTGAATTTTTTTCAGTTTTAGTTACAGAACATATCCCGAGGACACATCTATGACCAAACTTTGATGCCTAGGGATGGAAAAAAATCAAATGAACCTGAAAAGATGGGAAGGTTGTGTTGGAGGAAGATCACACAGTCAACCCCATGGTCCTGTGTTACCATCACAGAACAGCAGATTCCAACCAGCATGGCGATATCTCATCTTTGAGCCTCAAACACAGAGACACAAACACTTCAGAGCAATACTGCCACAGGGTCCCCACATTCTAAACTTATGTAGAATACACAGCTCAAAGCCAACTGCTAGAAAATCCCTGAAGCTAGTCAGATTAGAAAAAGAAAAACCATATTTATTGGTGGGAAATACTCAAAATTTCCAATGTTATAATGTAAAAAAGTTACAATTTATTGTGGATATTTTCCAATGCCACAAATAGAGCAATATGTTATAGTCCTGTCAACTCTAATCGTTTAATTGTGGAGTAAATTATGTTGTTCTGTTTTCCGCATTTAATTTTTAAATTAGCTCTTGGCTGCAGAGTCCTTGATTATAGAACTTAATTAGCTGAGCCTGTTGACGGGAATCATGTTACATACTGGGTACAGCATCACATAGAAAAGCTTAATAAAATCACCCAGAACCACAGGGAAACCTGTGCTACAGTTTCTCAAATGTGGAGAAACAGCAGTAAAATTGGCAATATTTTTCAATGTAAAATTATAACCAGAAAGAACAGACTAAAATGAAACCTTTTAAAACTTTAGGTAAAGATGTCATTGATTGTCAGACATTGGTTTGCAAAAGCACAAATGATTAATTTCTTCACTTTTGATATCTCCCTCGCAGAAAGAGAAAATGGCAACATGACATTTGCAGAATCACTAATTGAAAAGAAATGACGAAAAATTTAATTTTTAGAACGTTTTTCTAATCTACTTGCTAATTGTCAAAAACATGTTTTTACCTACAATTGTGTAGATTTGATGTTTTTCTTTCCACTGGACAGTAATGGTATCTTAGGTTGTTGTGCATGAAAATTACATAAACATATATCATTTGCAGTGTAGTCAGGAATGGCTTTTAAACAGTGCCCTATAAACAGGTTAAGTTCACAGTGTTGATTATATAAACGAATATTTTTTTTTTTAAAACTTAACACAACCTTGATGCTAGTTAGCCAAACATATGTATTCAAAATAGAATTACAAAAGAACAAAAGAAATTTGAAGCACTCAGAAAATTATGTAATGGGAAGGTATTTCTTTTGAATGGCTTGGGTGGTATTAAAGGTCAGTTATTACTGGAAATTTTTATATTTTGAGCAAGGCCTGAAACATTAGCTGAGCTATTTATCCAAATTAGCTTTTAGGTTTTATATTTGTGTAATGTAAGAACATCATCATTTCTCAACAGACACACATCAAACACACAAATCCTAAGTACATAACCACAGTGTCAGTCTGTAGTATGTTACAGTTTCCATGGAAGACCACACCATTACCAATTGGTCAGTCCTGAAAATATACACAGAGTAACAGAAGTAAAACATTTCACTATTGTTATATAAATCCTCCACAAATGGTGGAGGAAAATGAATTTTTCCATCTCTTTAAATTTTAGCATCATCATGTGACAGGTGTCCAAGTGTCCAATTACCACAAATAATCTGTGGAAACTTCCTATTTGAAGCTTAGAACATATTTGCCTATTAGGTCTCTGTGCATTCTGCTCTTGCCTTTACCACTGTGAAAACCACTCTAGCTAGTGTTACACCACCACATGTACTTCCAGAAAGTGAGACTTAATGTGGACACAAATCCAGCCCAGCAGAACACACACACAAGCATGGTGGGACTTAGCGTACATTCAAATAATCAGTAACCCTCATGGAGGCAGCATTGCTTCTTAAAGAAAGGAATGGTTCTTTAATAAATAACATCAAATGGGGTGTGTGTGTGGGGGTGTGTGCTTGTGTGTGTATTATGTTTGTGTGTATTGTGTGTATGTGTGAGTATGTGTGTGTGATGTGTATGTGTGTGCATGTCTGTGTGCATGCTTGTGTGGGGGGGGCCTTGCATGTGTAGTATGTGTGTGCATGCATGTGTGCATGTTTGTGTGTGTGTGTGTTATGTTTGTGTGTATTGTGTGTGGTGTGTATGTGTGTGTGTGTCTGTGTGTGGGGGTGTGCTTATGTGTGTATTATGTTTGTGTGTATTGTGTGTTTGTGTGAGTATGTGTGTGTGATGTGTATGTGTGTGCACATGCATGTGTGCCTGTTTGTGTGTGTGTGTGTGTGTATTATGTTTGTGTGTATGTGTGTGCATGTGTGTGTGCATGCATGTGTGCCTGTTTGTGTGTGTGTGTGTATTATGTTTGTATGTATTGTGTGTGGTGTGTATGTGTGTGTGTGTGTGTGTGTAACTTTAATTTAATGAATAAAAGAGGTCAAAAATTTGAAGGATATGAAGGAGGTGGTAAGGAAGAGAAGACAGAAAGTATGTTTCACAATCCCCAAACCAAAGCAACAGAAAACTCAGAATGTTAAAGAAGATAATCTGCTAATATGACCACTGTGAAGCACCAAATAATGATGGATACTCACAAATGTTCTCATATAGAATTTTATCTTCTCTATTTTTTTTATTTTTAATGAAGACAAAGTAAAGAATAAGATTAATCTATATTAGATTTTAGATTAAGTTACAGATTTTATACTATTTAAAAGCCTAAAAGTTAACCCACTTCCAATAGCCAATGTATCACTGGTAGAGAAGAATGTGGGGACCACAGGAAAGTACCCTCTTGTGTCTTATTGTAATAATCTAGAAGTATCCTTCAATAGAATGTAGGTCCAGTGAAGAAAAGTCTTATGTCTAAGTTGCTCACTTTTATTCACTCAGTTTCTAGAAAAAGATGTGACAAATCATAGACCTTAAACTAACAACTGCAGCTGACTTGGGAAACAGAAGCCTAGAGCACAGCTGGATTGTGTTAATAAATGTATTACCTGGAAACTGATGACAATGGACTCTAATTCAGGGAGATAAAGTGTGTTGTGAACATCATGTGAATTAAGAGATGCTCAGATAGTACTACTTACGGGACAAAAGCTTCTTAGAGAGTGGATATCAGCACATGTACAGATGCCCAAATGGATGAACATGGGAAAGATATATCTTCCTAGGCTGGATAGTATCAAAATACACACATATATATGTGTGTTTCGCATATATACAAATATGTTATGTATATGTGTCGTACGTATCTTGACATCCTCCTACACACTTTGACATTTGTTCTAGGTGTTTTTATGTCGGTAGTACACAAGCTAGAGTCATCTGGAAAAAAATACCCTCAGTTGAAAAAATGCCTTCATCAGAATTACCTGTGGGCAAGTCTCTTGACATTCTCTTGGCTACTAATTGATTTGGGAGCTCACTGAGAGAGATGCCACCATTAAAGGCTAGACTCACAACCAAAAATATTTATTTTAAATTTAATTTTTATCTTTATGACTGTTTTGACTTCTGTTATAAGGGGATATAACATCTTTCAAGGGGTCTGATATTTATTTTCATTCTCATTTAATTTCTCTTGAACTTGAGAAAGCATACTGCTATAATTTTTTTTCATCAAACATCATCAAGATTTCTTATGTAATTTACTTGGCAGTTAAACATATTTTACAGAGAAAGGACATGGTTAATTTAACAATGGATTCTGGGCTATAGGCAAATCAACAGGTGTCAAACAGGAGGACAACAATAACAACACTGCAAAGAAAACCTTATGTATATAAGACAAACCACAACAAAAACTTCATATATCATTAATTGTTAGATTGTAATTGAAAGCTTAGTAATACCACTTTGGAATTTTCACTTTCATGAATATTTTAAAATATTTGAATTAAGACATTTAAAAGGTTAAAGGGTAGTTTGTTTCCCCAGAGAAACTGTACCTTAAAGGCCACGTACACATAGACCTTTCATCACAAAATTAACTAAGTCTATAGTATTAATTTAACATGCTAGAAAGGTACACACACAGGAAAGTATGGATTTTAGAAGATTCCATTCTAATTTTCATATATAAATTCAATTTCCTATTTGTTACTCATTGAAAACCATTAGAGACCTTGGAAACTACTGTTGCTGATTGTGCCCTATTTTTGAAAGTGCCCATAGTCTTACTATGAATTTACTAAAAGCAAAGTAATAAAAGCTTCTTCATGAAATATTAAAGTATTTATTGTTTTAAAACATATTTGTTCTTTCATCTGCCCATTTTATTCGGAATCCAATGGTTACCTAAGTTTATGGTATCTAACTTATTTTCTAGTCTAACATAATTAAATCTATTAAATCTTCATCTGTGGCTCAGTTGTTCAAACATGAGTATGTCTCAATACCAGACACACAGAGCTAACATGGCAGTGAACTCTCACACACAGGTAACATGATAGTGTACTCAGCACTTGCTCACAACTGTACTCAATATATTGAAACTTCATTAAAAATAATTGTTGTGGCTTCACATGATCATCTATCTCCATCTGGACATGCTTCTTCGGATCTAACAGCTTCAACTTATGAGTTTTCTTAAATTGAAATTTGTCTAGCCATCATCGAATCTCACTAATAGAAAAGCCACTTGTACCAAACTTGTGTTAAATCTTCTTTGACCTTCTTTCCCACCTTGTATTTCAAAATCAAGGAAGCTTCCTGAGAACTGCAGATTCTGTCAAAAGCAGCTATAATCAGAGCCTTAGCACTCGGAATCAGCACACACACCTGTGGTTTGATAGAAGCCTTCTCAACCAAAAACTAAAAGAGGGAAAAACATTGTTTTTAAGTAAATTATGTACTAATTTGCAAATACATGAGATTATTTACTATTAGTAAATTTTTAGGACCCCCGTGGTGATTGTTGTAAATATGTATTTTTCAATTTAGTGGTTGAGTAATAAATACTTGATTGTGCAAACATAGCACAATTTCTTTTTTTTTTTTTTTTTTTTTTTTAGCATACCAACCACAGTTCTTTCTCCCTTCATCCCACTGACCTTCCGCTTTTCCCCACCCCACAGAACTATCCACTCCTCAAAAAGGAAAAGGCCTCCCATGGGAAGCCAACAAAGATCTCAAGTTGAGGGAGGATCACTCCTCACCAAGTATCAAGGCTGAGCAAGGCATCCCTCTAGGGAATGGATTCCATAAATCCAGTTCATGCACTAGGGATTAATCCTATTCCCAATGCCCAGGTCCTACAAAGTACCCACGCCTCATATCTGTCATCCACATCCAGAGGGCCTAGTTGGGTCCCATGCAGGTTCCCCAGCTGTCAGTTGAGAGTCATTGAGCTCCCAGTAGATCAGGTCAGCTGTGTCTGTGGTTTTCCCCATCGTGATTAGATCCTTTTGCTCATATAATCCCTCCTTCCTCTCTTCACCTGCACTAGGGGCTCATAATAGTACATAGCACATACATAGCACATATTCATAAAAGTTTATTCTGCGTTCCTTAACATCAAAGAAATCCAGGGTGTACTAAGGCCAAACATTTACTTCTCTTCTCAATAGTGTGGGAAGATAATTTCATTTCTTGACAATAAATATTTAATATCTAGCAGTAAAACACTATGTGCAAACAGATGCATTTAATTAAGCATAAGTTCCATGAAGGTAAATATGTCTGTAGATAGTAACAATCTCATAATAAAAATGCAAACATCAAAGAAATGATTAAATAGATGAATGTTGTTGAACAAAATGCTGTTAGCGAAAATTAGCTAAATATCAACCATCAAAAAGTTAATCAATTTATGACCATGAAGTTCTTAAATTACATAAAAGTTCTTCTTTTCTGTGGAGAGCAAAGTCCTGCCTGGCTCTGACCCAGAGGGCATCTCATAATTCACTGGCAATTAACAGGATGAGGCCGGTAGCAGATCTTGTTTACGACTTTTGCTGGGAATGGAATGTTTCTTCTCTGAGTGTCCTTGCTCACCCACACTGCTCTCACAATCTTAACTGCCTTCCCCCTTCTGCAGATGAAACTTTCATATCATGGTTAGGAGCAAGAATGATAAACAACCCCTTTTATTCTTTATATACTCAGCTCATTCTCTTAATAACTGGAGATTTGACCAGATTTCTTTGACTTATTACCATTTCTCGACATTTCTTGTTCCCCTTCAGTTCTCACTCCCCTCCTCCAGGGTCTCCATTGACTTGACCCGAGGGCACTTTTCTCCCAGTGGACTCTGCGATTTTCGCACAAAACTCAGTGTACCCTTGCAGAAGCATCCTTAAGACCAGCGGGTCAAGATCTTGAAACATGAAAAAAAAAAAAAAAAAAAAAAAAAAAAAAAGGTGTGCTAAGGTACTAAAGTGCTGTGGTTCAGCAGCATTATGGATTCTTTGGAAAGTATTTGCAGAGAGCCAAGGGGCTCTGTTTAGTATTTTAACTATATGTAGCTTCATGAAAAGGACAGAAACACAGTTATATTTTTGATGTATCAAGGATATTTCACAGTTCCTTTGGCAGACTAGATAGCAAAAGTCAGAAAGAAAGCAACTAATTGGGAAAGTTTTAGTAATTCCTACAATGGTTGAATTAGACTTGATGAAAATTAGTTTCCTTATTATATACTGCTAACTGTGAAGGCATTCAGCTCTAAATTATGCATGACATGTTTACCCTTTCTACTAATAGTGTATGTAACATAAATAAGCTGATATGTTCAATGTAAAGATAATAAATAGCTGTAAATATTTGTAAAGAAATCTTCACTATACTGAACTGGAGTAAAGCCAGTCCAAAGTACTTAGTGAGTTAAACTTGAACTCAAAGGTTAAATTTTCTGTGTCAAATACAGTAATAATGCTGACAGTATTGATCAATTGTTTTATAGCTTTCATGACTTATTTTGTTAATTTTTCTATCAATCATTTTAATAATAATGGTTAATATTTCAATACAGATTTCTCCATTTCTCTCTTAAATTTTATCAGTCTATATGCATAAAATATAAACTATGTTGTTTATTGAATACAGTTTTTGGTTGTATTACCTTTTAAAAGACATTTACCTCTGTACTAAAAGTGTTAAAATAAGTATAGTCCTCAAGAAGTGCTTCAAGAAAATACTAAGAAAATTTATTATAAAACATATTTTGTGTTTCCTGGGGTTGCACACTCACATGGCACTTCAGTTTCCATGCTGGTAGCATATATCTACCCATGTGTTCAGTTTTAAAGGAGAGTATTAAAGTAGCACATAATTACTGGATTTCTAACATATTTTGAAAATGTATTCTTTTCAAGTATCTTATACATTTTAGTCAAATTTAATATGATTTTTACATTTGGATTTCAATCTCCTACTTGGCATGCATCTCATTTTGTCTATGTTCTCTCCTCCCCCTTTTCTCCTAAAGTTGTAAGAAATAACTGATAGCATTTCTCATTTTCTCTTATCTAGATGTTTACTGCTTTGTGAAGTATATAACTTATTCTCTGTGTTATAATAAACAACTTTCTTGGTAGTAAGAACTACAAACAAATGCTTCAACATTTACATTACACCACATTATATTTCTGTACCTATAGCCTGCTTATCACAATTCTGTCACACTCCCACCTTGAACAATCTTTTTAAAGAATAATTAATTAAATAAATACATTCATTGACATTTAGAGCACATTAGCCTGTCTAATTTTGTTACTTAACTTCATTGTTTCTAGTCATTATTCTCTATAGTCTTAACTTTTTTACACTATTGTAGAACTGTTATCAATAAATTTCCTTAGTTTAGTAGGACAAAAAAGCATTTCATTTTTCCTTTTCATTAAAGTTTTTAAATTAAAATATGATTGTTACTCTACCATCCCCTCCAATCTCAATCGTACTTGCAAATTGACAGGATCATTTTTGTTGACTGTTATTGTTTAATTCACACTCACATATTAACTCTCTCTCTGTGTCTCTCTCTCTCTCTGTGTCTCTCTCTGTGTGTATATATATATGTTGGGTTGAAGACTCATTCAATAAAAGGAAAACCATACCTGGTACTAGAGACCTATAGAAATACTCAGGTCTAACATGGTCATGGTTTCTACAATACCATCTACTATTTCCACATTTCAAGATCATCATAATTCATAAGTAGTTTTCTTTCTATTTTTTATTGAAAATTAATACAATATATTCTGATCATAGTGTTTCCGACTCCATCTCCTATCAGATCTTTCACAACCATCCACTCTCCTATCAGATCTTTCACAACCATCCACTCTGATGCCTTCATTTTATCTCTCTTTAGAAACCAACAGACAAATAAACCAGAAGTTTAAAAAAAAATCACAAGAAACATGCACACACATACCATAATAACATAAAATCAGAAGTTATTATAATTCTTATTCACATTCTTAATCATATCCTTACTTTTGCACATAATTGTATCTATTCCCTCTCTCCTGACGCATTTTCTGAATTTTAAATATATAATCTTTTCTAGATACAGATTTATCAAAGAAACTTTCATTTTTTTCTATTCTTTAATATTTTCATTATATCACTCCTTTTCTCTGAAATTAAAAAAAAATTTAAAAATAATTTTTTCTCTGTATTTTGTGTTATATCCAATGAGCCAACGTATTGACATTTTCAAATCTGGTTAGTTTTGTGGGTTAGTATGCTTTTATTTTCTTTCTGTGTGCCTGAAGTTCATGGATCCAGTGTTTATATTTTCATTTGGTTTTTTGAGGCATAATTTCACTGTGTATACTTGGCTTTTCTGGAACTGGCTCTGTAAATGAGGCTGAGCTGATCTCAAACTGAGAAATCTACCTGCCACTGACTTTAGAATGCTGGAATTAAAGTCACACGTCACCACCACCTGGAACAGGGATGCTTTCTTTATGTTTCCTTACTGTTAAACACATTTTTGCCACTAAATATTCCCCTTTTATCTCTTCTATTCTCTTCCTCTGCTTATAAAGATTTCAACTATATATGACTTGAGACATTATTTTCTTTATGCTTTCTCTTAGACTCTTTACTCCTACACTTTTATACCAATTATTAAATTATTTTCTATCTCTTAATTATTAAATATTTATGTTCAGTAACTTGCCTGCGTGTCTGTAGTATGTTGATATTTTGCAATGTACTATAGTATGTGTATAGTACTCTGAATAATAACTCTGAAGTTCTGTCATTTTAATTCCATTTTTGTTATATTCCTACGTTCTGATAAATTTAATCATTTATGTATACATCTGGCTCACTCTTGTAGTAAATAGCATCTTATAGTATATATTTCATATATTATTAGTACCTATCATTGTCATTATATTCAGAAATTCTGGCTGTAATTCTAAAGGTTGCTATATCTCTGGCACTATTCATGAATTACTGCTATTAACAGAAATTGTGTGATTTAATTGTATAAAATTTGCTATATATAGATTTTGTACATTGTGATATTTCATCACCTAAATACACACAGACTTTAAAGATTCAAATTGTTAGAATAAACTGTTAACAACTCTTATTTGTAATTTAAATGCAGTTTGTATTTTGTGAGTTTTCTGTATTTAACTGTACTCATCACAGATTTTTGTTCATATTTGAAATTATGCAGTGTATATGTATTGTTAGAGAATACATATTTGAGAGGATATGCGCGTGAATGTGTGTGTCTGTGTGTGTAAGTATATGTCTATAAGTATGTGCACACATTTATGTGTGGGTGTGTGAGAGTTTGTACATGTGTATGTCTGTGTGTAAATGTACATGTGTACGTAATGTGTATCTTTTTATGTGCCTAGTGCATGCCTGTGACTTGCATATCTACACTTACATGTTATTCAAGTTCATGTTCATAAATTTGTACCCATATGTGAAGGCAAGAGTGCAGCATTAGTGTCTTTCAATGTATCTCTACATAGGTTTTTAGAACATAGTCTGTTGCAATGGGGTTTCTTGGTCCCAGCTGGCCAGAGGCCCAGACCCACAGACTTGCGTGCCAGACCCATTAGCCGCCCTTCGCTGCTGCTCAGGCACCAGAAATGACTCAGATGCTTATATTAACTTTATGCTGTTTGGCCTATGGCTCAGGCACATGGCTAGCTAGCTCTTACATCTTAAATTAACCCATTTCTATTAATCTGTCTGCCACATAGCCCGTGGCTCACCTGTGTTCCTTATATGTTACTCCTTGGGCGACTTGCTAGATCTCCCTGACTCCACCCTGCTTCTCCTACCTATGCTCTGATTTCTCTTCCTACTTCTATGGTGCCTGTCATGGCCCAAAACAGCTCCTTTATTTAAAGATTGATATTCATAGCATACAGAAAGGCATTCCCACATTAATAGTCATCATTAAACAAAAGGTTCATCAGTTGATGCTTCTGCATAACAGTTGATGAAGAACTCTGGATATCAGTTCAAATGTTACTGACTGAGCTTCAGGCATCTCTTCCACGTGAAGTTGTCATTGTGAAATTCACATCATTTTGTTATGCAGTCTTAGCCCTTTTCAAGGCTCTTCCCCAAGCTAGTTTTCAAAGGCTAGGCAGCTTATAGTTACAGCTTTAGGTGGAGTGATAGTCTTCTGAACATCCCAAACTTGAGTGGAAATAAACTCTCTCTTGTCCTGTT
The DNA here is from genome assembly GCA_033318265.1 of Phyllotis vaccarum. Classification (NCBI taxonomy): domain Eukaryota; kingdom Metazoa; phylum Chordata; class Mammalia; order Rodentia; family Cricetidae; genus Phyllotis; species Phyllotis vaccarum. The sequence continues at coordinate 3,879,315 of JARWLC010000007.1, forward strand.
TCTGAGACTTGATTTTATACAAACATTCCCACATACATTTGATTTTCAGTTTAGAATAATAAATCTATCTAGTATTTTATTAATTCATCTTCCTCTACACTATAGCTGATATGAAAGCATACCTTATATGTTAATCTTAATGTTATTTACAATATCATGGATTTTAGAACATTTTAAATTGAGTAAAGAGTGTCTATTAGAATCGTGTTTTTATTTTCTTCCTTAGATTTTTCACCAAAAATTCTAGGACCCCGGCCAGACTAAGTGTTGATGAGGCTGTTGGCCAATTTTACTTCTTGGTATATTCTCGATTTTCATAAACACTTATTTTTACACAAAAGAAGCACATGAATACCTCCCCATAGATTATCTTAAAATAACCCTCATGAAACAGGAGCCACCATTTCCCTCAGTGAGCGAACAAATAGTCTAATATCTTATCAGTTAGTTATAACAAATGACTATAATCTATAATAACTGATAATAAATAATTAAGTTGTTAATAAAAGCTAAAGTAAGTTCAGGGGTCATTATTAATTTAAAGAAATAATATCAATAGTCAACATGGTATACGATCCTTAGTAAACTATCTTTAAAAAGGCAATATAGCAAGTTTATGATTTCCATAAGCTGTGGCATATGCAGACAGGATAAATAAAAGAGGAATGAAGGATTTCTTAGTATAATATACTAATCTTTTGTGACACTGAAAGCAGTAGGTGTTAGTAAAAATGTATGGGTGGGTACACGGTATTATCAAGTGGTGAAAATCTATAATTATGCTGTCGTCAAAAACCACAGAATATGCACTAAAAAGAGTAAATTATTGAAGAAACTATGGGCCTTACAAACATGGATTGACCAAGTAAATATTGATATCACATGAGTTACAACCATAATGTATATCAATAATCATGGAAACTGAGATGCCTGTAATAAAGGGATGTGGGATCTTCCTGCTTTATTCTCTATTGAATTTTTCTTTAAAGCAAACCTAAAATATAGTTTTTTACTTTAAAAAATATTAATAAGAGTTAATATTATTTCAAACTTCTTAATTATACAATTTGCTACACAGTTAAAAAACCTTTTATGTGATTCTATATCTTACTATTTAAGTTACCGAAAAGCCTGATTTATAATTAATGCCATTTTAATATGGTGAGGTTTAATCCTCTTGTTTTTAGATGTCGTGGTTCTAATCAGGTCAATCACCAGTAGTCTATGTCCTTAGCACCTCTGGGGTCTGCACCAAGCCATAGCCTCTAGGTTTCAGAGAGCCGGCGTGAGGACCTTCATGAAGGAGAGGAGGAAACGGAGAAATAAAATCTCTTTAGCGATTTTTTTTTTAAATCCTTCTCTCCACTCATTCATATTTCCCTAACAGGTCAGCACTTAAATCCTGAATTAAAATGGTGTATTCTTTTGTGTGAAGACATGTGACTAGTTAAGAGATCAACTCTTGTTCTTGTGCGTTAGGTGGGCAGACCATACAAAATCTACTATTTTGTTTTACAAACATGCATCCTGTCATCTGTAGTTGTCTTATAGTACAGCTATTTTCTCATTAGGTGTTCATCCTCTTGAGAAGATGCTCATTCACTGATTCACTCAGTCATTCAATTAACATTTATATTTGGCAATATATGATGCCAGTGCGTGTTCTGAGAATCTTGGAGTATATATAGTGAATGAAAGGATAAGCAGTGAGTTAATTGACAGTGATTATTTTCAGTAATACAGTCTTTCGGGACCCTCTAACTAAGAAAGGAAGATAGCCTACATTTCCTTTTGCATAATCAGGATTGTATCTTCCTAGAGTTCACAAAAAATATGAAAGTTTCTGGAATTTATCCAAAATTTTTGAATTGGATACTCCCTGAAGATGTCCTTTACTTATGAGATGTTTGTAATATACTCCTCAAATCTGGTAGCCATTCAGAAAATTGTCATTCAGCACTTTTTTATATGTTTTATATTATTTATCAGTAACAAAAAATTAAATATAGGGTAAAACTAAATACTGAAGATTATGCTTTAAAAAAATTAGTCAATGTTGGCAGAGTTTCAGAGTTAAAGGGCCATATTATCAAGACTTAAAACCCACATGGCAGAAGGAAAAACCAACACCCACCAGCTGTGCTCTGACTTGTGTTCATCCTTCCTAGTTTTCCAAAAATATAAATAAATGAAGGTAATGAATTTTTAAAAAATAAGCCTAATGTACTTTTTAATTTCAGCACTAAGATAAAAAAACAGGTGGAACTCTGAGTAAGAAACCAGCCTGCTGTACATAGTGAGTTTCAGAACACTAGGGCTACTCAGAGAAACCATGTGAAAAAAAAAAATATTAAAGAAAAAACCCTATAGATTTTTTAAGGAAAAGCAGAATTTTTTATTTAATTAAAAATAGTTTTTCTAACACAAAATACCCTCATTACAGTTTCCCCTCCTATTCCCAGGTCCCCCACCACCCCCACTGCTCCACCCACCGCCCCTCCCCAGCGCTTCCCATCTGGATCCACTCTCTTTTCTGTCTCTAATAGAAAGGAACAGGCTTGTAAGCGAAAAGGAGAAAGCATAACAAAATAGCATATTATTAGTAAAAACAAAAACCATCACATTGAAAGTGGGCAAGGCAGTTCAAGAGAAGGTAAAGACCTCCGAGAGATCCACTCATTCTACTAGCAGGAGTCCCATAAATATGCTAACCCAAACGCTGTTGTACACGTTGGGATGACAAAGTGCAGACTTACATTGGTCCTCCGCTGCCATTTCAGTCTCTCTCCGGGGTCGTATAAGCTTAGATCAGATTTTTTGGGAGGGTTTATTCTCCTAATATGCCCTTCCTCTCTCTCCATAATGCCTTCTGCCTCCTTTAGTGTGGGATTCCCTGACTTCTGAGAGGAGGGACTTAATGGAGCCCTCTCAATTAAAGCTGTGTGTTCCAAGGTCTCTCTCTCTCTCTGTCTGGTTGTGGGTTTCTGTAGTTGTTACCAAATTCTTCAGTAGTAAATATCTCTAATGATAGCTAACTAAGGCAACGATCTATGAGTAGAGCAGAATATCATTAGGATTAATTTTATCGGTGCCTTTAAAAAAATATAACGTTGTGTTTATAGGTCTCTAGACTAACTGGATCTCTGTCAATCAAGCAGTACCAGGTATGGTTTCCGTCTCATGGTATGGGCCTTAAGTCAAATTATCCTGTGGTTGGTTGCTCCCCCAAGTTTTGTGTGCCACAATTGCAATACTGTATTTTACAGACAGGACAGATTGTAAAGTAAAAGTTTGGTTGATGTTTTTGTCTCTTTTGTTAGCATGCAGACTGCCTTCCTATACCAAAGACATTGGAAGATGGGGTGATGGTACTTTGTAAGCAGCAGCTCTACAAATTCATGTTCAATGAGTTGTGTGGTTTTTGTCTTCAGCAATAGGGCCTTGTCAGTCTGTGGAGAGCAACTTATTATGTTGACAACCACCTGGAATGTTTGGGGATTTCCATGGGACAACTTTGTCCACAAGTCTGGCACGAATAACTGAAACTCAGGACCAGATCTCTGGGAAAGGCTGACATATCAGAGAGTAAACACCACAGTCAGATCTCACCCAGCTGTCTTCCAGCTTCCTCAGCCTCGCTCCTCCTGGCTTCTTCTGCCTGCTCTGTCTTTCTATGCCTGCCTTAAATACTTTCTTTGCTCAGTTAAGGTGTGACCCCACCACTACCTGCCTGAGAGCCTGGAACTCCTTCTGTAAACTAAGATGACCTCAAACTCAATTTGGATTAAGGGTGTAGGTCTCCACTCCTGGATATTCCCTATGCTGGGATTAAAGGTATGAGTTACCACTGTCTGATCCTCCTAGACTGACTGAGGGGAGATCCCTCTGATACCTCCAAATGTTTTATTATAACCCCACATAATTCAATCAAGTGTAACACATCCTCAGTGTTCAAAGTATCTTTGGTGACAAGACATAGCCTTGGGGGCCTCCATCTCTTTCATTATTTGGAGATTTTATTAGGAATGCTTTAACATATTTTTAAGAAGTTTCCACCATACCAGTTTCCACACCACTTCAAATGCCTCTCAATTCTAGCTGTTTCTTCCTGAATTTCCTTTCTGTCTTTAACAACATGTACACAGAATACATTGTGTAGACTCGCAAGGCAAGGCCCTGTTCTTGCTGCCCCATTGCCCTGAAGTTCACATGAGTGTTGTTTAGATTACTCAGAGGACCTTGTTCTCTTGGTGTCTTTCATTTCCTCCGACTCTTCCTTTCTCTCTCCTCTCTTCCTTACGGCTTCCTGAGGTCTGAGGAGAAGGTCGCTGATGAAAACTAGGGAAAGAAATTCTTCATGCAAGGTAGTGCTACAAATATATCATTGAGGGTTTGTTGATGTTAATTTTTTTGACACAAGACTCTCACACATTGCGCTGTATCCCTGCCTGTTCTGGGATTTACATACTGGTCTTCACCTTGCAACAGTCCTTTTGTTTCTGCCTCCATCTTGTGAGAGCTGTTGACATATGTCACCATTCTTGGAGTTCCCTGGAAAATATATTTTACATATATGTATTACATATATATATATATATATATAATATAATGCCATATAACAAATTTCAGGAATGATCACATTATTGCTCCTCTTAAAGGTTCGTGAATGTTAATATTCCTGTCAAACACTTACAGTGAGTGCTAGAACGAGAAGGAAAGTTGAAATGATTGCATCACCTAAACCCAGCGGCAACAGCATATTCTTTGGGTACTAAAAAGACGTCTGTGGGCATAAGTTTTGAGTGGCACTACATTATTTTCCTTCTGTAATCTTAATGAATTTATAAGTTTTGGTTATTTGCTTAAATAACTTTGGATGAGAATTCTGATCTTCAATAACTTTCTCCTTTAAAGAAAATTAATTCTATAATTCAGTTATATCTATAAAATGATAAAGAAAGTGCTACTACCCAGGGTATTTAGGAGGGTAGAATGAATGTGTCTATATTCCTGAGTGGAGTACTATATAGGTGTCAGCATTTACTATTATTATAATAATTAAATTATAGCTTTAAAGTAGACACTTTGAATATATTGAATTAACTATTAGATTCTACATGGCAAATATTTCTACATTATGGTTCATAATAATCCTCTTCCAAATGTTTCTTAGCAAAGTGATGTTCTATTAGGAGATAGAATGGAATTCCACACCTCATAACATTTGGCAGTTCTTATACCCTCTCTGACTAATATAATTTAGTAATAATACTGTTTTCTGGTGAAAACAAATGAATAGCAGTTACTAAATACACGTTAGATGTGAAGCTATATAAGATGAGCATGTGTCCCTAAGGCAGAGTTGGGTTAAAGGAAGAAAAGGGAGAAATGTTGTAAATATAATATTTATAAAGAAATAAAATTAAAGAACAGTGTGCAGATAAGCCCTAAATAAGTAGGGTGAAAGAAAACACTGTCTTTTAGACACAACAAGACAGAATGGATACATGTGTGAACTCACAAATACCATGGTAGTGGGCAGAGGACCTGAATACGTCTCCTCCTAAAATGAGACACTTAACCCAGAAGCTATCTGCTGTTGATACCACAGCAAAAAGAAAACAAATTTCTCCAGAAAAGTGTCATTGTTTATAACAAACAGACTCCAGGCCAATACCTCTGCCCAGCAGTAAGTCAGTCAACACAAACACATCTTCATGGTATGTTCTTGCGCGCATTGCCTGTGTGTGTGTTATATTTGTGTGAGTATGGCTCTGTGTGTGTGTATTGTGTGTGAGTGTGTCTCTGTGTGTGTCTGTCATTTTTTGTGTGTGTATGTGTGTGAGTGTGTTGTGTGTGTATGTGTGTGTGTGCAAATGCTTATGTGTGGTTTGTTTTGTAGGGTTTAATATTTATCATTTTTGTTGGTTTAATTTTAGTGGGTTTTTTATTTGCTTGTTTTGCCTTAGTTTTGTGTTGTTTTGATATTGTAAGAGAGAGAGAGAAGGAGAGACAGAAAGAAAATTCACATGAAGTTGGTTCAATAGAGAGATGTGTAGCATCCAGTAGGAGCTGAGGTAGGAAAAACATAATAAAATTTAATGTGAGAAAGCCAGAGGGACATTCAGGGAATTGATTCTGTGCACAGATATCTTGAATACAAAAGAGTTTGCTTTGGGTAGCAAAAAAAAAAAAAAAAAATCGGAGGCCTCACTGATTTCTTCATTCTGGGAAGAGAAACTCATGGAGAAGTCGACTGTGTTAATGTCGTCTTTGGGAAGTTCTGCCAGGATGAAGCAGTCTTCCACATTTTATTGTTAAAGAAGGAGACTTTTTAATTTGAAAATACTATATCTCACTTTCTTAAGGCTTTACTTTTTCAAAGTAATAATCTTAAAGCAAAATCAAAACTACTTAAACTTTATCTTTAGCTGAAGATAAAGTCAATTTTATGCCTTAAGCTTCTTAATTATGACCTCATGAACACAGAAATCCATGTTGACAGCGTTTCCAAGTATCTCCATTGTAGATTTCTCTTAAACTAACCAACAAATAAAATTTATTTTGAAATTGTGAAAAGGAGTGTTTTCTAAAAATCTCCCAGGCAGTTCAATTTATACACAGGCACATTTACACATTTAAAATAAAGACATGATTTAGGGGGAAGGGATGATAAGTTAGCATTTCTGAGCACTTGCTGTTCTTCCAGAAGACTTGGGTTGGATTCCCAGCAAACACATGTCGGTTGACAACCATGTCTAACTCCAATCCTGGTTATTTAAAACTTCAGGCAGACATGTGGTGCACAGACATGCAGTCAAGAAACTCATATACATAAACAATTATGACAAAGGCTTTTGCATAATAGTACAAATTATATATTGATATCTTCAAAAGTCAAGACAATTCTTATTCATTATATAGGTATATGTTGTGTGTGTGTTTGTCGTGTGTATGCAGAAGAATCTTCATGATAGTAAAAACTTATACCTAGAATCCAAGAACATAAGCATTACATCTTTTTAAAACAGGTATTAAAATCATCTGTCAACAGGAATCAGATGTTCTGTATGAGAACTTAGGAAACGATATATTTTTATATTTCATTGTGAAGATTCCCTTTCCTGTATAGAAGATTTTTTTTCAGCATACACCCTGTTTTTTTTTTTTTTTTTTTTAAACCATCTTCCTGGCTCTATTTCCCTGGTTTTCATTCAGTTTTAGCTGTTGGATTTTTTTTGTGTGGCTATGTCAATGTTAATTGAGTACCCCTTGTTAACTCAATCTCTACATTTGACCGTGTGTTGAGCTCTGTGATAGTATCTCTGAGTACAATCTACAGTCACCTGGATAGAAGGGTAAGGATTTTCAATGATGGCAGCGTGGTGTTCTCCTCTAGAGTCTATAAACTCTCTAGCCAAAAGAACATTTACAGTCGGATGCACATACAGTGCCAGGCATGAATTACCTCATAATTGGGTGGCCCTCTGAAGCAATTAATCAGCCATTGGCTATTCCCCAAATAAAAACAACGATTGCACCCTTGTGATATGTGGTGTGATATATTGTCACACTGCACATATTTTGATTCTTAGGCTCTACAACTCAGTCAGACTCTCTAGTTCTCTACTGCCTTGGCAGTTTGTATGGCACCTTCTCATATGGTGAAAGATAATATTCATGAAGTAGGCCAGTAATTCCAAACAATTCAACTGCCTAAATCCCTCATGCTCCAGAGGTAAAGCATGCATTGGTGTGTTAAAAGTTTTATATAGATTCTAGGACTGAATGGTGCTACTCATGTTTATGAGGTAAGAAAATTATGCTCTCATCTATCACCCCAGGACCCAAATGCGATATTTAATAAATTTATTACAGTAACTGCCGCGTCCGGACTAGTGTAGCCGAGCCTGGAGAGGGTCGTCAGGGTTATATCAGCACTCAAGAGACAGTCAGTTCTATCATCCAGGAAGATCAGCTGCTTCTGCTCCCTCAGCCTTTATTTTGCCAGCTTATATACCCCTTAAGTTCCCCTGCCCTGGGTTCCTGTACCTGTCAGTGTGTTCTCTGGCAACGGGTGCAAGACCCCTTATCATAACAGGAAAACCACTGATTGCAAAACACCTTGTGTGCATCAACAAAGATCAGGGAAGTAAACAAAAGGGCACTGACCTTGCCCAGGCTTTTTTAGCCTGACACAGAGTATATGAGTCTGGGTATGCCAGCACCCAACAGTAACCACAAAAGAAGAAGATACATTTTTAGAAACCATTATACAGAAAGGAAAGACTTTTGTCACAATATTTGTTAATTTGTAAATAATTCACGGTTTTGTTCATTTCTGTTAAGAAGTTTAAAATCAATATTCAGATTCTAATATTTCCAAATAATAATTAAGATATTGCAATATATTGGGGGTTCATTGGTATGTGAATTGGAGATAAATTTTACTGAGGTAGCACGAATTTTCTTTCTATGAAATTGATTATTCATTGGATGTAAGTATATTTTTAGACTCAGAAAATGGGTTTGTGTCCCTTTTTTCAAATTGCCATAACTTCATTACACAGAGAACTTTGAGGGTTAGAGATGTGCTCAGGAAATCTATCCCTTACATTCATGGAAGCATGAATTGATTCTCAGATACCATATAAAATAAAACAATAACAGCAATAACAAAACTGGGCATGGTGGTGCCTGCTAACGCAAGAGCTGGAGCGTAACAGAGGTAACTCCCTGTGGGAATGGCTCACTGGCCAATCACTGAGAATATCCAGCAGTCTCCAAGCCAGAAGAGACTGCATAAACATAAAAAAAAACTTAAGAAAATAAATAAAGTAAATAATTATTTAAAATAAGTAAATAAAAACCAGCATTTCCCTCTATTTTTCAAATATGTACTTAGAAATATGTAAGCGCATGTTTCTGTACATATATATAATATATATATATTTCTGTACACATATATATAATATATATTATATATATTGCCATTTAATATTCTGTTTACACATTTAATGATTTTATCTTGTTTGACATCTTTCTCATGCAAATAATGTCTTTAAATAAATTTCTATCATCTTGATATGGTATATTTCATGAATGTTTCACATACCAGTTCTGAATTTTTCAAATAACATTTCCATACCAAATACACAAAAAGTAATTTCATTAAAAAGAAAAGGAATCAGCAATCATTTATTGTTCAAGTAATTGTAAATTCACTATATTTTCTCTTCATTCTTTAGATTTCTAGAAAATTGACTTAAGGGTAAGGCTTTAAACCATCCTGAGAAAGCACAGTTGACTGTAACTTGCCTTTCCCTCCTGGTAGGGTCCCAGTGTTTTCCTACCCATGGAGGATGCTAAGGCTGGGTGATCCAGTTAAACTCCCTGGATAAATGATTTCTGACGATAAAAGATATTTTAAAAGACTGCCAGAAACAGAACATTCTTAAATGTTTTGTTTTTAATTCACCCAGTTCTTCAGTGTTTGGCATCTGACAGGTATTCTTTCAGGAAAATACGGGGTAAACATACACAAATGATACAATGTTTATTGATTTTAAAACAATGTTTTCCTTTTGTAGAGTATCAAATTGTTATTTTATATGCGTGAGAATTTTCCCTACTGCTTTGTATGTGCATTATGTTTGGGCAGTGCCCAAGGAAGCCAAAAGGGGTCACGGTGTGCCGTAGTATACAGTGGCAGACTTGTGAGCTGCACTGTAGCTTCCCGGAAGCAAATCCGAGTCCTCTGGGAAAAGGGTCAGCCAGTGCTCATGCCCTCTGCACTGACTCATTCTCCCCTCACTTCCTTTGCTTCTTCATCTGAGACGGAAGAATAATTTGCTTGCTGTACACTTATCACACTCAACCACAACTGAGAACACATCTAGTCCAGAGTGCCACAGGTCCAAGACGGGGAGCAGAACAGGCTGGTTCTGTGTCAGCGAGGTGGCCTCCGGCAGTCGTTCACTGCAGACACAGGGAGGTCAAAGAGGAGCTGCTAAGGGTTCCTGGTCGACTTTATTTGAGCATCCGCATTGCCTTCTCTTCATTTCCTTTCCCCAGTTTGCTTTAAAGACAGAAGTTCAAGTAAGACTGTGCTAAGAGCTTTACTTGAGATCTTTAAATCCACGCCCTCTGTCCTAAGAAAATCGCTGGCCATTCCTTCCCCCAAGCATTTTCCAATCGCTGGCCTTTTCATCGCTTCTTCTCCTCCCAGATTGTCTATGGTTGATAGCACAGAGCAAATACCCTTTTCAAAGTATTGCTTTTATACTTACTTTTGAGATTTTATTATAATGTTTTTTTCTCTCTCCTCTTTCCCTCCAAACCCTCCTTGCCCTCTTTCTAATTAATGATCTTTTGTTCATATTGGTTACGTGCGTTTATATTCTTAAATATTCCCCAGTCTCTATAACGCTACCTGTATGAATGTGTTCAGGGCTGACCACTTGGTATTTGATAACCACTAAGCGTGTCCCCTCCCCCACCCCTGGAGAAGACTATTTCTCCCACACTCAGGATTTCACAGTTTCTTGCATTTCTTTGTGAAGGGTTGAGACATAATTTTCTTTTCCTCATCCACTTTGGTACATCTATTAGTGTCGTCTTTGAGGCAGTGATGTTGGTGAGACTTTACGGCTGTAGCTTATGACATTCCCAGGTGATGCAGTCTCACTACATACTTCCTGGTCTCCTGGCTTTTTTCTGTCTCCTTTTCTGATGTTTTTTCCCTGAGTCTTTGTGCAGGAGATGTTTCATGGAGTGGTCGAACATTTGCCTTGTACTCTACAGTTTAAATGGATTGTTTTGTTTTTAATAGTAGCATACACTGACTTTTTCTCCGTAGCATTCCTTGTGTGTGTGTGTGTGTGTGTGTGTGTGTGTAAAACCATTGTAGAGAAAAAGGGCATTTGTATTTAAATAAGAACAAGAGAAGTTACATGAAAGTGTTTAGAAAGAGAAGACGGAAAAGAGGGAATGATATAAACATAATATAATCTAAAAATTGGTTTAAAATTTCACCAAGTAAGTTTTGTGGATTGCATCAAATTGTCTTGAAAATTTATGTCCAAAAATGAAAAAAATCCTTTTTTTGACTATATTACTGAATTGAAGCCAAATAGTCACCTGAATTTATTCAGACATAAAAAGAATCTAGTTACCAAGACAAAACATTTTTATATTTATTGTTTTTTATTCAACAAATCTATGTAAAACTGGTACACAAGTATAGAGAGGTTCCAAAAAACCCAGTTGCTGATACAGTTCTTAGAGGATGTCACAGGTTTAATAAAATATTAAGGAATAAAACCTTAATCTCTTTCTTTTTCTTAAAGTTAATAAAAAACAAAAGAGGAATGGATCACGTGAGCGATATTTCTACTGGCAAATGTTAGAAGCAAATGCTCAGATTATACAATCTTTACAGAAGGTTTTCATATCAAAATAAAATTGGGATTTTACGAATACACTGATAAAAATTCTAAATTCAGAGATAATAAAATAATATCATAAAATGTGTACTGAAAGTTTTACTAGGTGGGCATCTATGACTAATAGTTTTAGCTAAAACAGAGAGGTGACTCTTGTCCATAACAGGCATTTTGGTTTAACAGAAATACTTCAATTATTCTTAATTATATTTAAATTTTCGGCATCTCTACTTTTATGTTTTATGCCCATTATTAGGCAAGATAAGATTTTCTTTGTAACACAGACATCACATCAAAATGCTGTAACAAAATAATAATTAACTCTTTCCAAGTGTATTGAGCTGGAAAGTAAAAAAAAAATAACAATAAAGGTAAAAGAAATAATAGAGGAAGTGTTTAGTATCGATGCAATATAGAGCATTCATACACCAGATATCAGGAAGATTCACATCCTGTAAAGTGTGGGAAGAGCCAGCTTTCACCACATCCTTCTGAAATCTGTTCAGATTCAAAGCCTAATTGTTTATTCAGAGAATACTTCATTTAATATTTTCAGACCACAGATGCCTGCAGGAACTGAGAAAAAAAACACAGAAAAGGAAATGCTACCGTGTTATGCACAGGTTATTCAGATAACTGCCATAATTGCATTGAGGTCCATTAGGATAAGTTTTCCCACTTTAAAGACTACTCACTTAAATACTTCAGCAGCAATAAGTTACTTTCAAATAATCCCCAAATATTGTTTTGCTGTGTTGTTTTACTTTAGTTTTGCTTTCAAATGCTTGAATGTGTACATAAAAAAGAACAATGGGCATGAGAACTGAGGGTATCAGAAAACACTGGGAGCTACATCACTGATATTTATGGGGCCACGTATCAGTTAATCTTACACCATGGTATTCCTCCAAATTATCAGGAGAGATTATGAAATATACCTACTTTGATGATATTTAAGATTCTGTAAGAATATGGCAATAAAATGTTTAATTAAATCTATTTTTACTTACTCAAATTAATAAGGAAGTGGGAGTGAAGACTCAAAGGCAGGTTCACTTTATTAAAATACAAATTTAGTTGCAAGATACACTCAAAGTAAGTGAATTTATAATAATCATGTGTATTAGTTATTAATACATAAGACACATTTTCAAAAAAAATCTAGATCTTTGCAAATATAATAGCATAATGAATCCTATCAAGACTAGTAGGAAAAGAAAGCAGGAACCCAAAATGTCCTACATCAGGAATGCAGACATTCTTATACATATTTTATTATCCATTCTGAGTAGACATTAATTAAATGCAAAAATGTTATTTTAAAATTTGAATTCTACAAAGGAAAACAAAATAAAACGGAAGTTAGAATTGACCCACAGACACTTAGAAATTTTAATTTATAAAAGACAAAATTATAGGTTTGGAAAAAACATTAAAATTATTTTTGAAAATAATAGTATAATAGAATAATTTATAGCTCAGTTCCCTTCTATAGAGAAAAACACAGGCAGTTAAATTTATTTAAATAAGAACTAGTTTTCCATAACAAATTCATTCACTGTCAGTTATCACATGAATAAATAATTTGGGAAAAAAATATGGTCATTCTCTATGAGCTGAAGAGAGAGAATTTGGTAAAATATTTATTTATTTATAATAAAATCTCATCAAATTTAAAGATAACATTTTGTGTTTTACAAAAGGAATGCATCTATCTATATACTCACATTTTACAAACAACTTGATCAAAACAACTTCTAAGGTCACAAAATGGCAAGTTGTAAACATATTATTTTAATTGAAGATAAAAAGGTTACCATTAAAATATAGCAAGAAAAAATTAAAATCCATAGAGATAAGAAAAGAATAAACGCAATAGTATTAAATATTATGTTATATGTCTGTAACATGTTATGTAAATATTTTTATAAGTCTGTAAAGACTGATTACATAGAATTTTTCACTATAAAACAGTCACAAAATTCAATTTTATTTACACAAGAACAAAGCACAAATGAAGCCTTCAGTTGTAAAGCCAAGTTATAATTGTACCAAAATATAATTTAGACAAATTATTTATATTTTTATGCAAAGTACTAATACATTCTAAATTTTAAAAACGTAATTTAAGATTTAATGTATTTTTCACTATATCTATGTGGACCTTAATCTTTGTGTATGTTTATTAATTAGAAGTATAACTGAACTTTTGGAAAATTGTTTTTAAGTGTAAGGTTTTTTTTTTTGCTAAATATCCAATGCTTTATTTAAATTTTCCAAGTCTTCAGTCTCCATATTAACTTTCAGTCCTAATTTTATAAAACTGCCCTTGTTTAAAACTCTGAAAACACAGATGTGGAAGGATATAGTAACTGCAGAGGTGACATTTGCAGTGGTCAGCGTTCAGCACAGTATGGAGGACAAATTTGCTTCCTTGAAATGCTGTTAAGTCAACTAATCTTCAAAATAATATCACTGAATTATTAAGGAGCATAAAATTAGCTAAAATATGTTCATGACAGTCATTTGTTCCTCTGCAAGTTTTCAAAATAAGTGACTTTAATTATAGTCTCAGAAATGAACAACATGTCAAAAGTTTCAGGTGGAAATAAATAATAATCTGAAGTGAATTTAAAAGAAAGAAGATCACTCTGATTTGTTTGTCATAGCATGGAGTGAGTTAGACCAACACTGTAGATTTCTGCTTTAAGACCCTACATCAAAGGCAAGCATAATTTGATGATTGTTCCGTGTGGTAATTAGATGACACTAAGCATGTATAAGACCATAATTGCATAATATTTTTGATTAAATAAAATAGTGAACAAGCTACAGGAGTGCACGTATCTAACATGAGAATTATCTGTATGGTTTTACAGAGACTGGCATGCAGAGTTTAGCATTCTTTTATAGAACCTGAGATAGAACAGAAGTTAAGTGGTTTGTAGAATTTTAACTCTGCAACAATTTTGTGATTATATGTGTGTGTATATATATATGTATACTATATGTACACATATATCATATATGTGTATATACAATGAATATTTTGCAGACAGGTGAAGAAGCATCCTTGATACATTAAGGGACAGTGTTAAAGAACATGAAAACCAGTACCTCAGCTTTCTGTGATGTTCAAAATCAAAATTCGATTTAGAACACAGATTGTATTAGTGCATGTATTCGCTATATTTGTTATATTCATTCTCCTGAAAATTATACTTATTTTCTCATCATTCCCTTTTGTACGTGAACCTGTTAACTGTTGAGGAACAGGTAAAGGGATAGTGATGTTTTTGTGTTAATCTTGTAGTATCAGTTACTTTGCTGAAGGTGTTTGTCAGCTGTGGGAGTTCCCTGTTATTTTGGGGACTGCCTATCTATACTATCATGTCATTTTCCAATTGGAATAACTATTTTTTCCAGTTTGTATCCTCCTGATCTCCACGTCTTATTGTTTTTACTGATATAATATATTCCTTTGATTTTTCTCACTTAAAAGGATAAAATTTATTATTTTTATTTTATAAATATTTTTACTATGCATGGTATTTTATCCACATGTATCACAAACCACAACATGCCTGGTCCCTACTGGGGTCCAAAGAGGATATTGGGCCTCCTGAGCGTATGTGCTTGAAAACAGTCACAAACACAAACACAAACACGTGAATGAATCTTTCTCCTCCTTTTCTCTGTTCTTTCTACCTGTGTGTACATGGTATGTGCACGGAGTATATGTGTGTGTGCGTGCATGCGTGCGTGAGTGTGTGTGTATGTGTGCGTGCGTGCGTGCGTGAGTGTGTGTGCATGCGTGCGTGCGTGTGTGTGTGTATGTGTGAGCGTGTGTGCGTTTATGTGTATGTGTGCGCGTGTGTGTGTGCGCGGGTGTGTGTAGTGTATGTGTGTGAGTGTGTGTGTGTGCGCGTGGGGTGTATGTGTGCACGCGGGGTGTATGTGTGCGCGTGTGCGTGTTTGCAAATGCATTTTTAAGCACTATGTTTTATTTTTATATCAGAGGACAACTTATAGGAATTGGTTCTCCCCTTTCATCGTGTGCATTTGGAGGACTGAACTCGGGTCATCAGGCTTAGCTACAGGTACCCAACGTGTCAAAGGCTGACTCTAACAATATTTTAAAATTTCAGTTACAAAATACAACAGATTGTGTTAAGTTATTTCATTTTTAGTTTATTCATAAAATGCATGAAGATACTTTATAAAGTTAAATAGTAATTCATTTACTTCTTAACAAAAAGAAATAGCTTTATATAATGTTATTAGTAGGTTAAAAAAAATTCCTTATTCAGAAATGACTGATTTTATTTAGACCTGCATTTGGACATTAAAGTGAATGAACGTTCTGTTTTGGAATATCATAACACTCTGTTTAATCCATCATACAATTTATGGTATAAATAATATAAGTAATGAGCACCAAAAAAATTCTATCAATTTTTATGTTTAGATTTTATTATATATGTTGATGATAATGCACCTTAAGAAAAAATATATTTAAATAAGGGTACAATATTTACCCAAGATGGCAATTTGTATTTTTGTTCATACTTGGTGTTGTGAAACTGTTTTACTTGAATAGACTGTGCAAGGCCTTTATAATAAGATTTTAAATGCAGCAGCTTATTCTAGATTGAGTTTTGTAAATTGAGTTCTACATTCAACAAACTTAGCTGCTGTTTAATAGCAACAAGGGTGAGTCTGTCAAAGACAAACAATTAGATGGAGGTAAACCAATTTGAAGGAAAGAAAATTTCTAAATGTACTTCTGTGCAGACTGGCCATGTGTCATGGCTTACCTGAGGCAGGCCTGGGTTTTGCGCCCTGCCTATGTGTAATTATTCATTGTGCTGGTTTATTTTCAAATAGCCTTGTTCAGATGATAAATTATGCAATCGTCCTAGCTACAGGATATAAGGACTTGCAGAAAAGAAATACTAGCCAAGAATAGCTCAGGGACTTGAAAGCAGAAGGGTCACAGCTGTCTGGAAAAAGAACAGTCATTTTTTAGATCACACCACCCCAAAGTTTTCTACATAATTCAAGAAATAATTCATGAACAAAACTTTCTTTACAAATAAAAAAGATCTTTATAATATACCAAAGGAACATGAGGGAAGAATTCATAGTATGTTATCATGATAATTGTTCAAGATATTTTTAGAAAATAATAACTGTAAACAATTAAAAATTTGTTGATGAGGAGTTGCTTAGAAGTTTATTCCTCTCAATTGATTTGTCATACAGTGTCTATTAAAATCTGCAATAATTAGGATACAGGATTTCTTTTTTA
Organism: Phyllotis vaccarum; assembly: GCA_033318265.1. Lineage (NCBI taxonomy): Eukaryota > Metazoa > Chordata > Mammalia > Rodentia > Cricetidae > Phyllotis > Phyllotis vaccarum. The sequence continues at coordinate 3,896,070 of JARWLC010000007.1, forward strand.
CTATTATTTTTATTTTAAAATGTCATCATGCTCAATATTGGTGGTGATATGAAGCAAGTTCTATGGATTGAGGTTCATATGCATTGTATATAGGATGGTTTTAATACCCCTATCAATCTAAACCCTCTTCAATTACCCAGGACAATTTTCATCTGCAACATTCTCTAGTTTCATGGTTAATTAATTAATTGTTATTTAATTTCTTTTTTATTTACCTTTTAAGAATCCATATTTGGATAATAAAGTATGTGTTAATCTTATTTATAGAACAGTAGATTTTTTTCTAGACACAGTGATTCACACCTTTAATCCCAACACTCAGCAGGCAGAGGCTGTTAATCTTGAAGTCAATCTGTTGCATATTAACAGTTCCAGGCCAGGTGAAGCTGGATTATGAAATCCTGTGTCCCGAATAACAATACTCATCAATATGCACATTTGACAGCTCAGTTTCATTACCCTTTGTCCCTCCTCTATCCACTTAATTTTCTTAAATACTCATTTATTATCTACATCTTCAGCTGCACTGTTTTGAATATGCCATTTGTTTTCTATTTGGACTTAAGTAAATGTGGAGAATTAAATGAAGTAAGTATCCAAGCTGATTACAGGTCTGTGCTGTTTCTCCTATATTTACTCTAGGACACCCTATATCCTTTGGTTCACATTATTTTCTGCACTCTACTTACAATTTTACTTTTGATAGGTGAGAAAAATGATTACATAGTATGTCGCATCCTGACTCAAAACGAGTAGTATCATTAATTACATTTTGTCAGATTTAGACATCAACCTATGTCCATGTATACTTCATAGCTATAAAACAAACAGTTTACTGGGAAAACTTGAATTTTCCAATAGAAAACTTCTGACAGATATGTTCAAAAAGTCATCTACGTATGTGAAAACAAATGAAGTGCTTCTCTGGGTATCAGGAGCATGTGTTAAGCTTAATGTATCCTGGTTTGTTTCTGCATCATATATGTCCTTGACTCTGTCTCACAGATGAGTTGGGCTTTGTTCTTTCTCCTCTGCTAGGAAGCTTTAAAACATGACCACAGACTTTGACAGTGCTCATTAGTGGACAGTTAAGGATGCTATCTAAGGTGCGTAGGTTTGACTCTATTTTAAGAAAACTTTTAATGTATGCTTAGAATCTTTAAATCACTGGTTCTTAATCTGTGGGTCTTGACTCCTTTGGGGGTCAACCTATTTTAATACATGTTGTCTAAGATCATCAGAAAACATAGATACTTACATTATGATTTGTAAGAGTCAAAATTTATATTTCTGAAATAGAAATAAAAATAATTTTTGGTTGAACCTCACCACAACACAAGGAACTGTATTAAAGGGTCACAGCATTAGGAAGGTTGAGAATAAGTGCTCTAAGTGTAAGGCCATATTTTCTCTTTCAAACACACATCAATAATAATTATGTGAGGCTCACTCAGTGCTAAAACATGGACATGCTCACCTTGAAATGTTAATGCTGAATGCTAATCCTAGAATACCAATTCTGACTGTGTCCATGAGAAGTAAGTTAAAGATTGCTAATGAGAAGAACTAGTTCCAGGACATTTTCCAAGATTTACCGAGCAACATCACTAGAACTAATAAGGGCAGTGAGAACTACCTCTTTAAGGAAATGATATCTAGTAAAGGCAATTTTATTTCTTCTTTTTATACAAATTTCATATCTACCTAATTTTTGTAGAACATATCTAGAATAAATACTTATAAGGTAAGAATGGTATATTATTCTTGTGTCACCAGAGCGTCTCCCTCTAAGGCAGCACATTTGTGATCCTCCCCTGAAAGTATCCCCTAGCCTTTGACAAAATGTCAAGAGAGCTGTAATGAAGTCCGTTCCTCTGCTTACACTAATGTGAAGTATTGACTCGGCGGAGTTAAAATTCACGTATTGGAATAAATGACTATCTGCTCTATGATTTTAGAAAACACTACAGTTTAGATACTTAGAAAATAACATAGTGAAAGGGGAAGCTTTACCAGAAACAATATAAATGGGATGTCTTGTGTGAGGATCAAAACTGATCATTCTTCACCCTCTCAATGCATTCCCATTAGGGAAAAGTAATTGTGATTTAACATGAAAGTCATTTTCAATGAAAGGGAGCAAAAATAGGAATATATGTAGCTTGAGATCGCAATGCAATTTAGGCAACTTTTTGTCAATATATCCATGGAAACTATGATGTTGACAGATCAGCAGTGTGTACCTGACAAGCACCTTCAGCCTGTTCTCCTCTCCTCTCTTATAACCCCGAAAGCAATATGGGAGGGCAATTACTGTTCTTATTACCATTCTTTAGCTTTTGTTATTATTTGAATATTTTTGAGAATATGAATCTTCTTTTCATAAAACTGTAGAAAAGGACTCTGAACTTCATAAGCAGAATTATAAAAGCATACGTTTCAGAGATATCATTACAAAATCATCAATTTTATTGAACATTTTAAGTACAGTAATTATGTAGAAATTAACTAATACTTTTAAAGTTTAAAAAAATCAATTGAACAAATATATAATCAACAAATGAATCAATAATGGGCACTTCAAACATACTGGGACTCTTTCTCTTTGAGAGATACTATTAAAAATAATGTAGTAGCAGTAAAACCAATAATGAAAAGTCCCCTAACTACTAGGCTATCTTCTGAAGCTAAGTTTAGTACTTTTGGACTTCACTGAAATGTAATTTCACTTGTACCTTTTATTCTACACTTGTTCTTGTCTCCAGTGGCCCACATTTAGGAGGCTCCTTTCCTGTAACTACTAAGCTGGCCCAATTAACTTGCTGAGTTCCTGGCCTGGTAGAAAACGTAGCAAAATCACAGGTGAATGGAACCTGAAAAGGCAAGGACATGGGGCATCCTTTGGAAATCACATGCATGGATGCACACCCATATGCGACTTAGCTAAACACATAGGATCATAGCCACATACAAACTCACAGGAGTAAGCACACATGTACAGAACGTTAATTATTTAAATTAATCTTAAATTATTGATGCAAGCTTCTACAGATGCCCACTTAGGAGTAATTTTTACTTTGCGTGAACTACATATTATTGTATGCTAAGAATAATGTAGGACTATAACTTGGCGATTGTTCGTCCTCATATACTTCTGAAAGTAACTGAAATAAAGGTTTTTTTGGTTGTTGTTTAATCCTATGTAGCTTTTGAAGAGGATAAACAACCACATCTCACTATTTTGGAGTAGACAAATACTGTATTTCTACCACTACATTTAGAATACTCTTTTCATCTAACCATAGCTTTTTACAAGAGCATTAACACACACATGCACACACACACACACACACACACACACACACACACACACACACACGCATATATGTAGAATATACTCATGCTCACATACATATGTGTTTCTACAGTTTTGGATGAATATTTGTAGATAGTGACTACCTGTCAATATTCTGAGATATATATTTCAAATCATGGAAAACTGCATGTAAAGATATTTCAGAGCAATCACATTTTGAATTATACTGCATGTCCACAATGAGGCTGACTTTATCTGTGCCTTTTACTAAATATACTTTTAAATGCACTCTAAAGAAATATTTTGATAAAGTTAATAATAAGCATAGCTTTAAATTCTAAACATCAAAGTAAAATACCAATTTTAAAACCACAGTAAGACACTGCTACAAAGATCTAATGGAAATAGATGTTTATGCCCACAATGTCAATCAGGTCATGCTTAGTTTTATATGCAGAACTCTATGTATAATTGGCAAAATGTATTTAAGGTATTACTCCATCTCATGACATATATAATAGCATCACATAAAAAATGATATGATTGGAAAGGTATGAATATGTTTATAGATTTGATTTCTGGACTATACTTGTGCTGGATTCTGAAATTTTCCATTTATATAAAATACAATTGAATATAAATTTTTATTTAGACCTTCTTCACTAATCAATGGTCTTCATTTCTGAGTTATGTTCAGCATCAATCAACAGATATAGTAAACAGAATAATTTATTACAATTTCTTTGCATAAAAATTTAAAAAGAGAAATTTGTTTAGATTACTATTTTAAGAATAGTTTTAATTATTTATTTCACTTGAGTTTGTTGAATTTTTCACATTATATGTATATATTTTTATGCCACATACAAGTATTTAGATTTAGTTCTTGTCATTATCAATTTTCAATGTTACCTTTAAATTATTTTTATTTTAGTATTCAATTATTTATCACTTGAATGGAGAAATCGAATTTTTTTTTTCTTAATGACAACACATCAAGGGACACTAATTGCTCCAGACACTGAGGATTGAGTTCATTTCCTCATGGCAGAGCTCACATTATCTTGAAACCAGTCACAGGAAGAAAACTAATAATATTTCATAGCTACAGGATTTTCTGTACGTTATTAGCAGTACATCAGTGATTAAAACTACATTCTGAGATTTCTAGCTTTATTTCATTAATAATTTAAATTTTATCCTTTTTTTTTCTTCTACTAAAATCTTCATACTGTTCTCAAATTTCTTGCTTATTTGAAGTGTTGCGTTGGTTGATTTTTCTATAATCTTTTCTTTATAGAATTTTAGCCTCTTAGTGATTTCTAAAAGTCTGTAAATTCTTCAGGGCCGTGCCTTTTAAAATAAAAACTTTTCCTCATAAGTTATTCTTTTCTTCTTTGGAAATGCATTGCCTTTCTCTTTAAGACAGGCTATCTGTGAAGTAACATTGTTATGGACTCAAGTACATTATTTAACTTGTATGTGCACCTTTTCCTCGGGAAAAATGACTTTTCAGGTCTTTACTGACACTCCTTGTTTCCTAAGGTTCTAGAATAGAAGCAAGGGCTTCAGACATGCTAAGCAAATACCTTATTGAAGCATATCCCAACCTCAGTAAAATCAATTTTCATTACCTCCATAATTGTGCCTAATATTAAAATGTGATGTATAAGAACTCGTGTTCATGTGTGTGTGTGTGTGTGTGTTGAGTGACAAGTTTTAGCTCTTTTCTTCTTACTCTAAACTTGTATATTTATATTTTTTAAAAAATATGTGTATTTTTAAACTATATAGATGTGGGTATGCTTCCCATTTGAGCTTTAAAACTCTCCTATACAGTTGATTATAGAAAGGCCAATATCATCATTTAAGATAAATTCATACGTATGCAATGTGCTCAACCATTCTGTTAGGATTTTTACATTCATTTTCCAAAAGGAGGAACTAGAATAGATAAAAAATTGAAATACATGTGATTCTAAAAACAGTGAGTGGAAGAAGCAGGCTCTGGCTCTCACCTCCATACGAAAATAAGAAAGGAGTTGCATAAATGACTGGACAATTGACTCTGGATCACCGTTCCAATTCTGATTTATTCCGATTCTGATTTTTGTTCTTTACAGAAACCTGTGCTTTTAGTAAAAATTCACAAAGGATATTTTTAAGACAAAGTTGTAATTATGAGATTATTTAGTATATTGTGTGTTTGTATTTAGTGTTTATTCAGTCTGTGTATAAACAAGCTCCACTTAGTACAAGTTTATACATTCTTAAATTATAATTATAATTTATAAATATAATTAAATTATAATTATAAGAAATGTAAGTGAAACATCCAATCTTGGAATGACTCCTTTAGTTTATGGCATCTGAAGACATGAGAATATATTCCAACATGAAAAAATAATTATATAGTAAAGTATTTCTGATGTGGGATAATGCTCTTGTAAATTGTAAATATTTGTTATTCGCACTGGTTTAATAAAACACTGAATGGCCAGTAGCCAGGTAGAAAATACAGGCATCAAACTAGGGCAGTTCTTGGGAGAAGAAAGGAAGGCAGAGACACAGTCACCAACAAGATTCAGAGGAAGCAAGATGAGAATGCTGAACTGAGAAAATGTACCAAGCCATGTGGCTAGACATAGATAAGAACTATGGGTTAATGTAAACGAAAGAGCTAGTTAGTAATATGCTTGAGCTACTGGCCCAGCATTTATCATAATGCTAAGACTTGAATCAATCATTTCAGAAACAGCTTCTGGGTGTTTGGGAGTTGCTGGTGGTAAGCAGCTTCTGACTACATAACGTTACACTCAGTTCATTATTTATAGCCAGCTTGTACTACACACTAAATTTGAAATATTATATACTTAACATTCATAATTATTTCCTTGATCACTTTGTGAATTGTTGAATCTGTAATGACTTCTTGATTTAAAGATGCCTGCCTAGGTTTATTTGTGTGTTGCTGGAGTAAGATGCCTAGTGAAGAATTAATTAAGACAGAGGGGTTTATTTAGCTCACAGTTTCAGCTCACAGTCCATTGTCATAGAGAAGCTGCAGCAGGGAGAGCCTGAAGCAGATTCTCATGAAACATCCAAGACAGAGGAACAATGGATGAGGTCATACATTTTAATTCTCAGCACTCTTTATGCACAGCCCACAATGGACAAGGCCTTCCCACATAAATCACCAATAAAGAAAAGGCCCTACTCGCTTTCTTACAGCCCAATGTTATAGAGACTTTTTTTTTTTTTTTTTTTTTTTTGGTTGAGTATCCCTTCTCTCTGATGACTCTGGCTTAAGTAAGTTGACATAAAATTATCTATTACAGAGCAGGTTTTCTCACTTCAATTAGTGTTATTGGGAAAACTCTCCACAGACATGGGGCAGCTTTGTGCCTCCAAGGTGATTTAGATTGTATCACATTAACCAAAGACATTTTCATGCCAGAACTCATTTACAATAGGCATAACATGCATATGTTTGCAGAATTGAAGATTAAAATGCCAAATCAACCCATTAAAAGGCATTTTTCCTTTCAGTCTGATTAGAAAAAAAGTTGGTTTTCCTACCTCACTGAATTTTAACTATTAATAATTTTATTTGACTATTCTTTAGTCACAACCAGGAACCTCTTTTATCATTTGTGGTATTATAATTTAATTATAACATTTCTTCCTTTTGCCCTAAAAATATTCCCATATACCCCTCTTTTTTTCTTTTTCATTCATGGCCTCTCCTTCCAATGTTTGTTATATCTGCATATATGTATATATATATATATATATATATATATATATATATATATATATATATATATATATATATTTGCTTATATATTCTTTAATATAACCTGCTCAGTCTGTGTAAAAAATGATTGTATGTATGTTTTCAGACAGGACCATTTGGCTAAGGACAACGGGTGACTGTATTCTTCCTTAAAGAAAAACATTTCTTCTGCTCACAGCTTTTCTCAGTTGCCCACAGTTTGTTCTTTGTGTAGGGTTGAGGTCCTATAAGCTTTGTGAGGCCCTGAGAATCCACTTCGGTATATCCTTTGATGTCCTTGCCCAGTTCACATTTGAGAAGTCATGTTGGTGATATTTCATAGTGTAGCCTTGAGATTACTACGAGACACGATATCATATCTAAGTCTGAATTCTCAGGTCCCTCTTGCTTAAGGCTCTCCAAACCTTATGGGCAGGAGTGTATTTTTGATGAATCCATTTGGACTGGGCTTCACAACTCTGCATTTGATTGGTTGTGGTTTTCTGTGGTGTTTTAAGTCTATCACAAAGAGCAGTTTCCTTGGTGATGAGCATGATGCCACCATCTCCTTTAGCCTAGATAATATCTTAAGTGATTTACATGTTTCTAAACTTCCCTGAGCTTCAAGTCAGGATGGTGGAACCATACTGAGTTTAAAAAATTGCAATAAATGCAATCTTTCTCAGAGATTCTTTTAATACTTTTCCATTGCCTTCAGAGTGCCCCTGAGCGTTCTTGTGGCATCATAGCTTTCTCCATTCCCAGTCTCTTTTCATTCAACTGTGGCTGACACTTTTCAGTCCTTCTATTGTGAGATAGATATCTAAGTAATCACAGAACTCATAGTCCACATTTTATTGAGTAGCATTTCACATTTATCTTCATAGATTCTGTTCACAGGTATTTTGATTTAACAACATATAGTCACCGGGAAAATAATTTCTTCCTTATCATATATTGATGTCATTTGAATTTATTTAGTTCCTAGTTTACTTTACTACTAATAATCTAAGTTACATGAGAATAGAAACCTTCCTGGATTTACTAATGAATGAGTCACCAGTCCCACAAAGAGTAGCTACTACATAAAGATTTTCACGAAATGCGGATGGCTAAATATCAGAATGTTAATTGAACATTGTATAATTTACAGACTTGAATATAGGTATTAAGAGTCTCCTGTTATGTACATAAGGTAAGAAAATGTAACCCTTCATTTCTCATATATGGAGAGATGAATAATTAATGATAATACAACTTACAGTGTAAATTGGCTGAAAAAACATCCTACCATACTCTAAAAATGTGAAGAATTTGCAGTGAAATATTAATAAAGTCCTAAATGATATATGTTTCAACATTTCTTTTAGGTTTCTGTGTTTCATTAGAGACTTATTTTTATTCATTACAATGATATATACATGTCAATCCAGTCTCATAGCACCTATCTGTTTATTAGTTGGCCCGTTTACATTTAATTTAATTTCCTGAATCTTAGAGTTTGGCAGTTATATTTGTGAGCAGTTAATTTTATTACGACAGTTGTTTATTTGCCTTTATTCTTTATGATAAAGAAACATCAAATTTCCAATTTGAAAGTAAATAAATATTTTCTATTTGATTTTAACGATTTATCTTTGTATTATCATACTATTTAATAACTCTATGTTATGGTCTATAGTATAGATAATAGTAATATTACTTAAATGAGTAATTTAAGTAATTTTAATTTTGATAAAATTGTAGCCCCATGTTCCTTTTGTTTGGAGACAGGTCTCTTTGTACCTCTGGCTGTCCTACAGTTCTCTTTGTATACCAAGCTGGCTTCAAACTCACAGATCTACTGTTTCTGCCTCCTGAATAATGGGGTAAAAGGTGTGTGTCACCAGGTCCAGCTTCGGTTTTTATCTCTTATCATAGCCTCATATTATCGTCATTACTAATGAGAATCTCATAGTTCCTCAGTAGTATCATTTCTCTATTTGTTAATAATCTGAAAATCTTTTCCATGGGCTCATCGTTTGTCATCCTGTCCTCCTTATACAAACTTCCTTCTCCAGTTTGTTTCCAAATTACAATCTGATCTGTTGTTTTAAGTTCAAAGTTTTTAATTCTTTGTGTCATTTTTTTAAAGCATCCTGTTTTTATATGCAAAGAAAATTAAGTTTTGTTACTAACTTTCAAAAGAGTTAAGTGAGGCATGAAAACATCCAAGAGTTTATCCCATTTTCTCTTACTTTTCATAATACTCATGCTTCATGTCATATATTTTACAAGTTCTCCATTGACTTATGTTTTTGGTCATTGGCTAAGACAGATTGCCTCAGTTAAATGTCTGGGTTGATTCCTCATTTACAGAGTCCTAGTAAGCCAGAAGCTTGTTTTTAACTTAAATGTGAATTTTGTGGATATGTTTTGAGCAGAGTGCCTGTGCAAAACTTTCTCTCCAGATCTGTTGTTTACTTTCCTCCTTCTGTCTCTACCTTTATTCCCATGCAGTACCCTATAGTCTGTTCTGGATCCTCTAGAATTGGACTGGAAGTATCTCCAGCTTGTTTTGTAGCTCTGCTGGCTAACGATTGGCACTTACGATTGGCCCCGAAACTGTGGATATGTCGAGCTCTCCCTCTAATTTATCCATCTATGGTCTAACCTTTTCTTTCAACAGTTCATATTATCCTCGTTGGTTGATCCTTATGCTTTTTATCTAAAGCTGTGAGTTTTCCACAGAGAAATAAATGTTATAGATGCTATGCTATGGCTACACCTATCCTTATAGATGCTATGCTATGGATACACGATCCTTCATGTAATTTTGAATGAATTCATTCCATCTGGTGCTTTTAGTTATTTGTAAGCATTATTCAATTAAGAAAAGAATTGACTGAAAAATTACATTTAAACTCAATCACCACACCATTTAGCCCTGGCCGTGTTTTCTCATACAGAGCTTAACCCCCCAATTACAGATAATCTAGAAGAGAAAATTATTTAAAATATTGTGGTTTCCTCTTTTGTTTTTTATTTCATTAAGTTTTAGTCAAAGGTTTGAACTTGTTTGATTTCTTCCTTTTCTTCTACCATCTGCTGCTTTGGCTTCTCTCCTTCTATTCAATTATTCCTTCTTTCCAGTTCAGATTTGCAATTTTGTTACAGGGTTACCCAAATTCTACTTCAGATCTTCAAATCCAAGTTTTACAGTGAAGTGAAATTCAAGCTTGACATTTTTGAATGTCTGCACTCGCTTATGTTTCCATTCTTTTAATAAGAGCGTAACACAGATTTGTGCTTGTCAGTGAGTTAGTGGCTATAAACTCGGTGAAGGATGGAGGATATCTCTCTCATAGGTATCTGTCACACTTTTTAGTGCCAACCCACACTCACAACTAAAGCATGGGAATATGTAAAAGAACATGTTTGATGCTACAAGGCACAGAAAAAAATTCCCCTTGCCTTGTAAAATTTTATAAATAAGTTATTTTGATATTTCACATTAGGGACACAACATTATTCTCTAAGGTACCGAGGAGTATCAGTCATACATATTTTCTTGTTCATCCACAAAGGAATCCCAAGGATCAATTATTACATATTTTCAAGGATTTTGCACATCAAACAAAATGTTTTTTCATTGTCAGTCTTCAATATTATTCTGACCGTACGTCCACAAAATCACCCTCCACTGTTCTCACATATTATTGGAATGAATTAAATGTTACCAGGTAATTTATATTTATTCTAATGCTTTCAACAACAGGTCCAATAAGAGTTGTTAGAGACTGAAGAATGTCAACACACTCAAGTTTCCCATTTGTAAACACACACACACACACACACACACACACACACACACACACACACAGGCTGAACTACAGAAGAATACATGTATTCACTAAAAAAGAAATTGAAATTTTCTCACAGACTGCATATCTAGTAACATCTTTGGAGGTCACCACATCAAGTAGATGAGACGGATGTCATCATCCTTTGGCAGAGTGAGCAAGAATGCATTCTTAGAGCTATGTAAATTTCAGTAGTTAAGTTTTGTATTCAAAATACTTGTGAGAAATTTTCATTCTAAAAATGACTATTCACCATGTGTGTCAGGCCATACATTTTAGGATACAAGGTGCAATAAAGCATATTATTACTTATCGTACAGAATGTGCTGGGAATTGATCTTGAGACTTACTCACAGCCTACGCAGCATTCTGTAGATAGCCTATTTCAACCTGAGCCCAAACAAAAGGCAGAAAACAGAACACATTGCCTTACTTGTCATGAACACAGAATTATTCCCTATCTAAGGAAGCTTATGAGGATGGAGAATGAGATTCCTACGGTAAAAGTACCTTTCCTACTTGTGTGAAAAGTCAGAATTTGCCTAAGTCATAGTCCCCAGTACTTAAGTGATTGAAATATTCATTCGATGCTAAATAAACTGAAAAAATGAGAGAAACTCATAAGCAAGGAGAATGGAGAGTAAACAACCTCCAAAGCTGGGGCTCTGAGACCCATTGCAGTTTAGAAAGTTAATGAATAAAACTTTGCAACCAATGTTAAAGAATATGAATTACTTACATATACCCTTTCATAACATACTTGTGGAAAAGTGTTAATTCTTGCCAATGTTACAAAGTATATAGGGAAAGTTTTCAAAATATTTTCTGAAAATTTGTAGGTATTAGGTCATTTGGTCTTGAGGAACTATAATTGAAAAGTAACTAATCAAGTAAGACATATCTCTGTGGCCTGTGTAAAGGATTTTTTGCTTGAAAAACAAATCAATTGAGGCAATTTTTACATGTTTTTAAAAGGGTAAATAAATGTATAGAATGGAAAGATATAGGAAAAAGGGGAGATCAAGAAACACAGACACTGCATACCCACACACAGACACACCGGCATAGACATCTATCTCTATCATCTGTCTATCTACATAAATACACTTATATTTCCGTCTGTACAAGTATAGAGTTATATAACTATAAGTATGTATATAGATATATGTATATACATTGGTAGGTATAGAAAGAGCCAACGGGGGGGGGAACATGGCCACTGTAGAGAGTTAGGAAGATACCATACTTCATATAATAATATGAAAATATATGCATGTAGAATACAATATAGTCAATGTTTGACAAAAAATAAATTACTGACACAATGACAAATCTGCAACAAGAAACCCTAAAATAGTTAACAAACCCATTGCAATAATATAATTAAACAAATAAATAAAGCAACCTATATCTGAATATTATAACTTTTGCAAATAACACATAAAATATGTCATCAACTTAATTGTAAAATTATAACTTTTTAGCATTTCCAAGGAATAAAAGGAAAAATAATCCGGGTGACTTGAGTTTGACAACAATGACATTTTTAACTCTGCACATAGAACAGGAACTGCGATAAAGGAATTGATTAGTTATGCTGTACTAAAATTAAAGCTCTTCCCTCTGAAAGACAAGGTCAAGAGAATGTAAGGTAAGCCAGGCTGGGCACGTGTATTTACTAAAGTCTTCTTAAAGGACTAATCCAAAAATAAAAAATCATTAGGACAATGAGCAATATACTTACTAAAATTAAGACTGAAAAAATTTTACAAAGAAAATATGCAAAAGCAAATCACATTAAAAATATTTTATACATCATTACATAAACTGAACTCTGTCACATAGCTGATATAGATTGACTGAATTTCAGGGCAGACAACCTAAGTTGGAGATGATGTGAGTACTTCTGATTTCTCGTGAAAATCAGAATGCTACCCCCCCCCCCAATTTAGAAAAATGTTGACATTATAAAAATATTTTTAACATAGAAAATTGTACCTTCACGGCTTATGTTCATAATTTGGGTTTTTGTTTCCGGTTTGTTCCTTTCACTGACTTAAACAGTTGAAGTCTCACACCAACATACTTGATTGTACTTGAATGCATTTGTCAAAAGTGAGAATTAAGAATCTTGTTTCATTCTCAGGATATGGATTTCCAGTTTTTCCAACACAATCTGGTTGCTTTATTTTTATCCTTTTGGTACATTTTATTATGTCTTGTATTTTAGTTTATGGTAGTAATTCTGTTTCATATCTAAGTTTTATAGCCAGAGAAAAGGCAGGAAACACTGAACGTTTCTAAACCACTGCCACTATGGTGAATCAGTCTTTCTCTGTCCACGTCATGCTTACATACGTATATACATTCATATATGTATATATTACATATATATTAGTGTATATATGTATATATATACACATGTATTCACACACACACACACACACACATATATATATATCCTGAAACTCTCTCTCTCTCTGTAGAATGTGTGTGTGTATGCCTGTATGCACTTTCTTTGATTTTGTTTATATTTTTTTATTCTTATTTTTAATTTTTTGAGACAGACTCTTTCAAATAAAAAACAAGATTGATCCTATAGATGTTATAATCCTTCTTGGTTATTCCAAGTGGTATGCACCTGAGGATTTTCAAAAGTTAATTTCTAGAAAAATTGAACAAATCTTATATAATTAAATATGAACCAATAAAAATAAAAACAATTGTATTACCTACACTTTTGTCAGTAATTACTGCTAATAACCAAATACATCACATTTACATCTAATTTCATGAATGTCAGATTTTAAAAAAAGTTTCTTCATTAAACTTTCATATAATGATGGGTATTTTCTAAGTAAACATGCCTTGCTTTATTCATATTCATATTGGCTCATATGTTGTTGATATTATTCTTCACTTATTATCTTAAATTATTTCACAACCAGTAATTTACTTAAGAATCTAAAGTCTTAAACTGTCTACATTGAAATACTCAAGATGATATTTACATTTATCTATATATATTTTGACACTATGCATTTGATATACCTATACATTGTAAGCACTTCATACTTAAGCAAAATTTGTGTTAAAGGACAGAATGGGAATAAGGAAAACCACTTATGTAACATCTGCAAGTTTTGAACATAAAGATGGTCTATGATTATTATTCTCTTTTACTTTTAATTCAGCAGGTGGTCGTCTCTTTATAACTCATGCAAGGCCTTCTCTTCTCCTATTCCATTTCTCATTTGTTTTTAAAATATTTACTATATTTTGAGATGTTTATGCATGCATCATTCTCAGCTCTTCAACTATTCATTCCAGATCCTCCACTCCTGTTCTCTCGCAAATACATTTCCCTACTCAGAGTATCAAATTATCACATGGGAATATCAGCGTTTGATACTATATGTGCAATCTGATGACATTTGACTGAATTCTTCTGTTTGCCTTTTGAGAAATGAAGCTGGGATGAGTACTCAAAGGTTTTCATCTTGACATGCATTACTCACATAATTTTTACAGACAGTGAGGAGTAATATTCTGGTTAAAGTTAATGTGTTTTAACTTTGTATGACATTTTATAGCTTGCTATAATTCTAGAAATATAATTTGTTAGTATACATAATTAAAAATGCCACGCCATACAACCAAGGCGCTTGGGAGTTTAAAATAATATGGTATAATTACTGATTTCATAAAGATGATTTCGCATTTTTTGGTTTATAGCTCCAAATAGGAATTGACCACAAAGGAGTGCAGTGGGTTTCTTTAACATCATTGACAAGGTTCTGCTGGGATTAGCGTCGGTATGGGGTGACATATGCCATACTTTACCACTTTAACAGAAATAGAATGAAACTCTCCATGTGCCAAAATAGAAAATTCAAATGTTTGTATAGCCACTGGCAGCATATCATTATGGATGGTATTTTAATATAAGTTTAATGATTAATGTATTTTTTTGTTTCTTGAAGAACTGGCATGCTTTAAAGTTGTTATACATATTTATTATTTCAGAGAACCCTGCCCCGTTCTATTTTAATGCTGGAATCACAGGTGTGAACCACCGTGCTCAGTTTCAGCTTGTATAATTCTGAAGGTCAAAGAGTAAATTCACAAGATTTACAGGGAGACTATTCAGTTAAAGCAAATTCATAGAAAATGTCCTTAAACCTTTGTAGTGTCAGACAGGAAGAAATAGTAGACTCTAATAAATGATAAGCAATGAAGAGCAGGGAATTTTGTGTTTAGGAGGCCTTTTAAAGACTGAAGTGTGATTAGTCATGCAACAAGGTGATTCTTTTCTCTGTCTACGGGATTAATAACATTCTATCTTCTCCATAACTCTTTTCTCACAAGGACAAGGAACATACAATATATCATGTAATAAGTAAAATAGTTTTAGTTCTAAATCTTATGTTAGAATTTCTTTGTATAAATGTTAAACATAACATTTTTAGTAAGCATATATGTGTATTATATACATGTGTGTATACACTTATATGCCAATCTTCATATGCCTTGAAATTGTGTTTTATGTTTCTGATTATGTGATCTCATCCTGTCCATGCACTTTTCTTCTCTGTCTTCCATCATCTCCTTGTTCTGTGTGGGAAACACTAAAAGCCAAAACACACTTATGAGAAACGAATACACAGTGTATATGTAAAATGTTAAGATTAGTTAAATTTCAAAAGTATTATGCTTGAATTAATTCATTAGTTAATACTTTTCTATAATATTTTCCTCTGTATGGCATATCATTCTGTCTTTGCCGCTATAAGGCAAGTGTTCTTCCATTGGCAATTATATGCTCCAGAAACATTTTCAACTGGCAACATCAAAAGATAAATGTTCAGCTTATTATCAACTCATTATTTGGTTGCATCGTGGTTTAAGTATGAGTATTTTACTCAGAAATGTAAATATGAAGACACGTTTAAGAGCTGAGTTAAATGATCATTTCTAAGAGGGCTATATTTATAACAGGAAATGAAAGAAGCTTTTATCACTTTGGGACAAGAACAACACTGTGTGTCCTCTAGATCTGAGGTGTACTTTGGTTTGAAAGGCTTTCTTTTTCTCCTCGACTGTGAAAGGACTAGTTACAATGAATATAGAAAAGCATCAATTTTTGTTTCTGAAACAAATCTGCTAATGTGTCTGAAAGGCTTAGCAGGCCAGGCAGCTGTGCGTTTCAGGCAACAAGAATGAGGTCTTTAATGCAGTCTTGATTAAAGTGACATCACACATGCTGATTGTCACAGTAGATTGACCCTGGATGTGTTACGTGAATTCCTACCTCTAAGCAGGTTAGTAACATGCCTCTTCATTTTCTTGTTAACATCTGGAGGTGATAAAAGTATCTGTCTCTCTTTGAAGTATGTGGCTCAGAACATGTGAAATTTATGACTCTAAAAGCTTACTAAATATTCGCTTTCTGTTTTATTTCCTGTTGGCTGTGATAATTAGTGTAATGATAAACGGTACCCCTCCTCAACATGCATGTTACCTTGCTCTCTAATAGACTCTCATTTTGACCTTAGATAGCCCTTAACCCAAAAGATGATCTAAAATTTTATTTCTCTTCTTTTCCACAGGCTGAATTTGCCAAGTCCACATCATAGTATACAGGACTGTGAGCATCAGTGAATTGTAATATACCATTTCAGTTATTTGACAAAGTTCAGCAACATTTTGATGCTGATTCATTATTATATTTTAAGTGTTCAGATGTCTTAATGAGGACACACATATTATAACTAGATATTTGTATATAATATAGATATCCCAGTGCTTTGTATGTGTGATTTTTTTCAATGTACTGCATATTCACATTTATTTATAATTTCCATGCAGACAATTAAATATGGATTTGTTCACATATACAAAGGATTTATACACATATATGATATAAAATTATGCTTATCAATTGTCATAACTTATTACAAAAATACTTTTATATAATCTAATCTTATCTTTACAATTTTCTTGGATTGTAGATACTATAATTCATCCCATTTTATCAATTAAATGCCTTAGGTTAGGTGAATAATTTAGCTGGCATTTTATAGCCACATATTGACTCATGCTATGTTTATTTATTTTTCCCCATAATTATTGCACTATTGTACCTGTAATAATAATAGTGCTAGGGATTTTAACCTCATTCCTGGGTGTATCACTTCATTGTACTCTATTCAAACACATATTTGGCTGATTAAATTTACACAATTGATTTAATGTATCTTTGCAATAATTTTCCCCAAGCACAAGTGTAGTTGCTTTGTTTTGCTAAATTGTGCTAAAATATCTCATTATGGTGTTACATTAACTTTTGCTCTATGATATTATGACATTTTATTTTATTTAGTTACTTTAATATATAAAATTATATTGCACTGAATTATACATATGTGTATATTAAATTTCATTATCAGCATTACATTATAGTACTGAATTACAATAGAATTATTAGTTTTATTGATATTTTGTGTTTTTTACATATGCAGATGTTTTTCCTTGTGTAATTATTTGCCACTCTACTGCTTGATTGGGACCATACTTCTGCCTTTGTTATCCTTCAGACTAGAAGAACCTGGGCATGAGGACAGGATCTTCTTTGAGAATCACTTTGTTCAAAAGTCACCCTTTTCTTCTGGAAAAATTCTTGCCTGATACCTCTTAATCAGGTTGTTCACTACTCTTGCTGTTTTGGAAGTGAGGGTCTCTGCTTCAGCCATCTCCAGAAGAGGTTTCCTTGTCTCCTGTACTTAACTATGCTTTCACTTCTGCTAGATAAAATTCTATACTTTAGCAATTTGAGAATTCTATTTCAATTTGAGTAGATACTAAAGGTAAACTCACTTTCATTAACTTCTAAATTTATCAGAGGGTGACTTAAGCATATATTCTTCGGTGTTTTTATAATAATATACTCTCTTCCCTCTAGGAAATTTGATTAATTAGTATTAAAAGTTGAGAGTAAGATCTGATCTATTGTCACTGAATCACACACCTCTCTCTAAGAAGAAATTGACAACTAGACATCTTAAGTTAGTTAATTTTGTGACATCATTGTATTATTTATTTTGGTTAAAATAAATTTTAGTGAGGAATGTCATTTCTAACGATAGTTAAACATGCAACACCATTTTGATTTTAATTGTGTAAGAATTCAAGACAAAACTAAAGATTTCATGATAATGTATAGTTTTTAATTCCAGTGTGCTTTCTTATTCTTTTCTCATACATAAATCTACCTCTATAGAAATATTTTACTCCTATTTGGAGAACACTGGGTTTCTGTATCACTTTCATCATAAGACAACATTATTTATATGTTCTGAGAGTCTTGTTCCTATATGTATATATATATATGAATATTCTTCAACTGTAAATTAAGGGCAATAATCATATTATTATATTTTTAAAAGCTGTCTTTATTGTACTACTTCACAGTTTAATATGTTCTGTAACTCAAAAAATATAAAGAACTAAATTATGACCTTGTTTTCTCTGAAAGTAGACTTCTAAGTTATTCTCATTTTTAATGAATTTTCATCATTCTTTCTAAATTGGCCGTTTTACTAAAATCATCATTAATTTTCCTCTTCTGAATTAACCATCAGTATGTAATTCAAATAGGCACTTAAAGAGTCTGTCTCCTGGGTACATTTTAAAGCCCTAATTTCCTTTGAAAGTCCCGTCTTTCAGTCCATTTCTTACCAAGGGAATTTGTGACAGATACTAAATAGGACATCATAATGTCAAAAGTGTTCTGACAAATCAAGTTTCTAATAAGATTATTGCCCTGGCTTAAGTTTTTTTTTTTTTTTTTTTTTTTTTTGTTCCTCTGCCAAATCTAAATGGAACACAATTGATGGTGGAAATGTATTATTTTTGCTCTTTATGAAACAGCTTCTGTTTCCATTTTTCCTTCCTTTTTAAATCTAAGGCTGTTAGAACTTCATTTACATTTCATGCTCCCTGGCCACTCTTATGCCTGCTGGCATATGAAGAACTACTAGTTAGCAAGGTTATACATAAGGGTGGGATTGGATTATCTATGAGTGGTTGTCACTCGAGAAAAGCTGTCCTTTTATCCACCAGCCATTAGTGGAGTATAACTACTCATCTATGGGTGGGGACTTGAAAATTTCCCCAAGTCTGTTGGCTTGTAAGTGTATGTTGCCATTTTCAGGTCTTGTTTAAGCAATGATAATTTTGAGATTTAATGGGTGCATCTGCTTTGCATGTCTAGAATAAATTTTCTTACAACAGATGTTCAGATTCTCTCAGCTTCTTACAGTTGTCCCCCATGACTTCAGAATATTTAGTGGACATTGGGATTAGGGTTTGAGTTAGAGATCTACCATGGTTACATATTCTATAAAATTTAACCAGTTGTAGATTTCTGTAAAACCCTCTGTCTCCTGCAAAAAAAGAACACTTTTTGATAAGGAGATAAAGACTATGCCTATTTATGGATGTAAGGAAAGATATAATTAGAAAATATATTGATTTAGGAAAATTATATAGACCAGTGTCTATGATTTGTCCGGACTTTAATAGTTGTTAATTCTATTCTATTGAAGAAACCATAATCCAATATCTGTTAGGTAATCATAAGTATGTGTTTCTCTAACTGCATCATGGAAACATCTTGCTCAGCCAATGGTTGTAGGTTGAAGATTGATACTTCAATGCTTCAGAGAAACTTTGGGTTACTGTCCAGGCAGCAAATTGCTTCTTTTAGGTAATACTACATCCTTTTGGGAGGGGGCTGATGGAGTTAAATAATAAATAATTAGAGTTTCAATTTTCCTCAGTTATTATAGACAGTAAATTAGGTATAAAACTTTGGAGTCACTAAGATGGGATAGATGGTAGAGTGTTTTCTCTGAATTTGCTATATGCAAGTGAACTGAAAATTAGAAATTAAACCTCACTTGATAACTATTTTTGTTTTATTTAGTTTTCCTATGTTAAAGATTGAAACATTCATTTTCATTTAGATGATAAGGGGGAAATTTTGTAGACTATTCTTTTAAGAGTGTTACATTTATTTGTGCTGTGGGATATTTGTTTAATGATGCAAAGGTGTATTGCATTTTTTTATGTTGCATTTGTTGGCCCTGAGAAACTGTGCTCCTTTGCCTGCCTAAAATACCTGAGCAGTCTATCAAGAGAAGAATGGCCGATGGCCTGACAGGAAAAAGTAGGTAAGTCTGGAAAGAAATAAATGGAAGAGAGTTCTAAGAGAATGGAGGAGCTAGAAGGGCAAACGGGGCTAGTAAGCTAAGCAGCAACACACCAAGAAATAAATGAAACAGTGTACAGAAGCAAAGAAAGATAAAAGCCTAGAGGCTAAAGATAGATAATTTAAGTTAAGAAAAAACTGGCTATTAACAATAGAAGCCAAGGCTAGACATTCATAAGAAATAAGCCTTTGTGTGTTTTATTTGGGGTCTTGGTGGCAGCACCCCAAAATAGTAAAGAATAAAAGCAGCCAACAAGTGATTTTGGGGGTTGACCACTTCACAGTAGAGAGAAACTTTTTATTTTTCCCCTCTCTACTCATCTATCAAAGCATCTTCAGATGTTATTAGCATTAGACATCAGGAAAGAGGGACCATGATTTGTTAAAACTAAATTATTTCAAGTCCTATGTTGAAAGGTATGGTGTCCTCAGCAATAGGTTCTTGCTTGCATTGTCTGTGAGGCAACCAATGAAAATTATAGTACCCAGTATTGTTTTGAGGGCTCTATTCTCATCTTTCAATAAAACTATACCATTTAGTATTTTCAAATCCTATTCATTTTTTCTGCAAATTTCAAGATTTCATTTTTCACATCTATATAATACTTAATTGTATATATTTATGCAATTTTTATTATCCATTTATTAGTTGAAAGACATTAATCTGTGCTTCTTCAATTAGTAAAACTGATTCAGCCCTTACCTTTAAGATGGAAATTTATACATTAAATTATTCAATTGTATTTATTGTTTACAAATTCTCTTTAAATATAGACGCACATATGTACATATATATTAATGGTACAGAATATGTAGCAAAAATTCAATGAGTTTAAATATAATTGTTGAGAAAGAAATTACATTGCTTATTAACAGTCCCAAGTGAAAGTTTCAAGATGCACGAGTAAAAAAATCATTATACAGAAACATTATACTCATGCTTAGTAAACTGTTTAAGTAACATTGGAAGTTACATATCATTAATTTTTTTTTACATACCAACCACTCTTCCATCTTGCTTCGTCTTCTCAGTCATGCCCCAGATTCCCACCACCCCTCCCCAACCCTGTCCACTCCTCAGAGAGGGTAAGAACTCCCAAAGGAGTCAGTACAGTCTGGAATATCCAGTTGAGGCAGGACCGAGTCCCTTCTCCCAGTATCAAGGTTGTTTGAGGTGTTCTGCTATAGGAAACGGGCTCCCAAAAACCAGTTTACCCAATAGGGATACATTTTGGTTACACTGACAAAGGTCCCACAAATTCCTTAATGTCACACAACTGTCACCAACATTCAAAGGGCCTAGTTCAATCCCATGCAGCTTCCTTAGCTCTTAGTCCCTAGTCAGTGAACTTCCAATAGCTCAGGTCAGCTATCTCTGTAAATCAGTAATAGTGTACAGCAAGTGCCCTGAACTGATGAGCCACGGTTCCTTTATTAACCACTGATGCTCAGCATATGCAACATCGCTACACTGTAATCATTAAAAGTGGTATTTTAACAGCTGGGTGTGATGGCATTTAATCCTATGATTGTAGGAATCACTCTGGGGCAAAGGCTGGTTCCTGGATAGTGTTGCATGAATAAAGGAAGCTCAGGGCCAGATCTCTGGGAAAGTCGGAGATATTAGAGAAGAAACCCACAGTCAGATCTTATTCAGCTGCCTTCCAGCTTCCTCAGCCTCGCTCCTCCTGGCTTCTTCTTCCTGCCTGTCTTTCTATGTCCACCTTAAATACTCTCTTTGCTCAATTAAGGTATGGCCCCACCACTGCCTGCCTAAGAGCATGGAACTCTTTGGTAAACTAAGATACTTGACTTTACTTTGGATTAATGGCGAAGGTCACCACTCCCGGGATAGTCCCTGTGCTGGGATTAAAGGTGTGAGTTACCACTCTGATCCTCCTAGACTGACTGTGGGTAGATCCCTTTGATATCTCTGAATGTTTTTATTACATTACAAAATATCCCCACAGGATAGCCTGGTATTTAGAACAAGTTTCAGACAGAAAGGGCAACACACACACACACAATTTTTTTTTTTTTTTAGTGGTGGTTGGTGGGGGAAAGATATATTACTTTCAACACTTTTTAAAAACCAAAAATAAATCAATCAATAAAATGATTCTTTGTGATAAAAATATGGGAGTTCAGCTTTGTCACGTAGCAATCAAGAAACTTATTATTCTCAAATTAAATAATATCAACAAAATTTGAACATATGTTACTCTGTAAACCAATATAAAATAAATAGACTGCAACGTGAAGAGTCTTGCACACTGTTAGAGACTTGGCCAATTATTCTTCTAGTCCCATACAATTGGCTACTTATAAAACATTAAAATAAAATCACTTCAGGCAAGTGCTTTGTAATGGATTAACTTGTCCATGATATAATCAAACCTTAGAATAATATTACAAATGCCAAACAAGGGTTTCAACAGGCAACATTAAGACCCTTTGCCAACTGAATCCATTACTGCAGAGAGAAATCCTTCAGGCAATGTTAGGTCAGTGATTATAGCAATTTATTTCTCATTAGCTTATAACTACCTGACCTCTTCATCTGTTTCTGTTCTATGAAATTGCACTTCAGAATGTATATACACAAACTCATGCTTAGGGAATCATTTTATTTCTTTCACTCAAAAATGAGAATATAATTTAATTTCCTCTCTTGAATTCTATTCTGAAATGCGGAACAATTGGTTTTATACTTTAAACTTTTTAAGATAGAATTATTCTTAACAATAAAAATACTTAGAATCAGACTATACACTGGGTTGTGTTTGTAGGAATCAGCATACTGCATTTAGGACATTCAAATTGGTATAAAATTGCACACTTAATATCTTAAAATTTTAGAGACAGAAAAAACAAACTAACAAGAAATCTTTAAGTATTAAAAGTTAACTACTTCAAAAGTATGAAATTTGATATAATTAAAAGCATTCTAATTCTTTTAAATTTAGTGTTAATGTGATGTTTAAAGTAAATATAATAAAAATATACATCATATTAATTATTTCACATATAAGGAGTTTCTAATTCAGTTCCAGTTGGCTTAATTTAAAATTGAAAGGTATGGACAACTCTGCAAATGTATCAGCAGCAAATATATTTCTTAGCCTTTTGTCCATTTGACAATGTTATCAGTGCTCATTAAATGACAGGTTTCTTTTGTGTTTAAAATCATCAATACACTGTTATGTGAGCCAGCTCATTGTCTGTTTCACCCTTTTCCTAGCTTGTGGTACTTTTCATTATGCATGGAAAGTGTACAAAATGCTGAGTATAATATATGAACATTTAAAGGATATTTTAAAGCAAAGTTAAAACTAGTGTTAAAGATTCAGAAATACATTTGTTTTGTCTGTATTAAGTGTCTACTCTGTGGATTAATTTTTTTATGCTTCGAATTTTTTAAGTAACTTCTGGGGTAAAATACTCAGTATTGTATAAAATGGAAAGATACTGTATATTACATGTAGGCCTCTACAATAGCCAGGTGGATTTACAAATTTCCTACATATAATATATCAGTTTAACACCAGATTTAAACAGATGTTTAAAGACAAACTGACTTTTACAAATGTTGATTTGTCAGATTTATACATTTGACTGATTTTTAAGAGCAGCAAGATGTTTCAAATACCACATCATATTTATTCTAAAAGCTGTACAATTTTAAAGTGAAGATGTCTTTTCACTAGCTCTCAATACTATACACCATTTAAACTAGTAGCTATGTCCACCATGTTGTATAATCACAGTAGGGATTCCAGTTTGTTAGGTGCTTCATGAGTTACAGTGGCCCTCACCTCTGTGTTATATGCCAGAGTGGTCCCATCTTTTATCATAATGCCTGCTTTCTCACTTAAATGAAAAGGTCTAACCTGTTAACAGCTGCTAGAACAGCTTAAGTGGACTCAGCCATATGACTGACTAGCTATTGAAAAACATGCTCCATAGGGCATCAAGCTGCAGTAATAAATATTCTTGTAGATTTTAAAAAGAAAAGCTAGTAGTGGCTAAATTTTGTGGTTTCAATTTGAAGAGCTCAAGTGCCCTCGTAATAATCATAAGACACTAGTTTATTTAAAATAAAGGAGATAAAGGAGAAATATAGTTTAAATAATGAAAATATTAAAATGTACTAAATTTGAGTAGCAAAATTTTCATCTTCCCTCTTAAAATTGTCCTTTATTTCATTTTAATAACTTTATTGTCTTGTTTGATAATAATAATTGGAAACCCACTCAGCCCCTGCTTGTTCATATTATTTAAAACATTACAAATCATTCAGTCTATATATATATATATATATATATCCATGAATAATCACAAATCTGTCTTTATACACTACTAGAAATGATAGGTACAAGTATAATGACATGCACAAAAAATATATTTGGTTTAGGTACTTTAGCCTTTTTTTTTTTCTTTTTCAAAGGGTCTCCCCCCCATTTCTCATGCACTCAACATTATGCATTCACTTGTTCTCACACATCACATTATATTTTTTCTGGATATATATTAATGGATATGAAACTTTCTAGTGTAATGGGGTTAGTCTACCACTAAAAATAGCCTAATAAAAATGTAAAAATGTTAGAAGTTAGACATGTCTCTCATGCTTTCAACTTTGGGTCTGGCTTACTCACACCTCTGCTAACATAGTTAGCGATATTGTTTTGTTCTGGAGAGGGGCATGACCTGTTCTTCCAAGTGTTGCTGCTAGTAGGGATCAGGGACAGCTACCCCCCTCTTATGACCACAAAGCCAGCTCTTCCATTTGCCCCAGGTGTTTCTTGGCAGGGAAAGGAGGAAGACAGCTCTCTCCTGCCCGTGCTGAATAAGACAGATAAGTAATGGGGACAACTCTTTCTTGTTCACTACTTCAGGGATGGCTCACCCACACCTCCACCAACAGGGGTGGCTCCATTGTGCTGCCCTGGCAGGAGTATGGCCGGATATCCTGAATGATGCAGCTGGTAGGTGTCCGGGAAAGCTCTCCCACTCTTGTGACCAGAGGACCAGCTCCTCATCTGTCCTAGGTGTTTTTGGGTGGAGCAATGGTAGGCATCTTTTCCTAGTCCATGGAACCACATGACTATAAGGATTGGGGCTAATTCTCCTTCACTCCTATTCTCAGAGTTGCCCACCTGTGCTCTTACCAACAGGGTCATCTTTGCTGTGATGCCTAGAAGAGAGAAGGGCTCCTTTTTCTGTGTTGCCACTGGTCAATGAGTCAGCCTTACCATCTTAACCTATCCCTTCCTCTCTCACACCTCTTCAGCTGCTGTCCATAGGACCTGAACCATTCTGTTGTCCCCCACCCCTCCATCTAGCCACTTCACTGAAGGTGTTTATCATTGTGGGAGTTTCTTTGTGGTATGTTGTGGTTTTATGCAATACTGTCTGTTGCAAAAAGATATTTTCATGCTGAGGAGGTAGAACTACACTTACTTGTGGATATGAAGCATAACTATTTGAATATATTTAGTAATTCTGTTTTTAATATGATGATTATAGTTTATCATTTAATATTCACTATTTTACTAGCCCAAGATACCTGGTTAGATTTCAAATACAAACATGGTTTTGCTTTTTTTGGACAGTTCTTATGTCTAATAAGAGAGCCCTTGGTTGGCATTAGGGTACAAATGGAAGTTCTGCTCCCTTTGATTATTGCAATGCTAGTCTTTGTGGTTCACAGGAGTTATACAAGGGTAGAAATGTTGGTTGTTTCCTTCCTTGGGAAACCTACATGGCACCTTCTGGTACTCTGAAAGTTATTCCTAAGAAAGGAGGCATACAGGTCAGCTTCTTTACCCTTTGTCTGAAGTAAATGGTGTCTTCATCCAAATAAACTCAACTTTTACCTATGGTATGCAGGAGTGGAGTGGGCGTATCAGCAATCCTAATCGATCTTAGGAAAAAGTCAGAGTCAGATACTGGGGTAAATGCTTCATGATCAGAAAGGCAAAGGAGCAGCCACTAGAGTCTTCTACCTCTACTGAATTTTCAGGTCAAAAGGACTGAGCTTCTATCTCCTCCTGCCTTATATTTCTTTCTCTGCCCAGCCAGCCATATCAGGTCCTATGTTACCTCCCTATGGCTGGGATTAAAGAGAATCCAAGTTCTGGAATTAAAGGTGTATAATACCACCACAGCCTGGCTTCTGTGGCTAGCTACTGGCTGACTTTGTACTCCTAACTTCAGGAAAATTTTATTTGTTAGGGAATACTCAAAATATTACTGCATTTTCCATTTTTGTCTAAAATAACAAAGGAGGATATAACTAACATAAAATATGATATGCTATTAGGCCATTTTTTCTTGTTTTTGGAACATTTTTTTATGTATGATTTATCTTTTTTCTACACTTGTCTCATTTATCCAGTGGTCTTCCTTCAGATTCCTTTGCTGAATGTGTTCATTTATCGGTAAAGACAAAAATAAAACCATGCTCCAACTCTAATTTTGTGGATATTTCCTTTTGACAAGTTACATCTGATCAAGTCAAAAGTATTTGTTAGCCATATAAGTTAGTTTACATAGAATTGTCACACTGTTTGATGAACTATCATCTCTTTTAATTATGATGTCTCATTCAAATCAAATCTTTATCAATTTTGGTGATATCTATAGATTTTATTCTCCTGAGGAAATAAAGCAAAACCTCTTCCCCAATGAAACACATAACGTGGTTTCTATTCTGAGATCAATATATCTTTAAAGTATACAGGCTGATTTAATTCAGTATGCCTTTTTTTTCCCTACTATCCAATGTCCCTCCACAGTTGTCATTTATTTCTCATTAGCAGTTAGAAAATTCAAAATTAATAACACATTATGCAGTCTAACTCTGTGAGTCTTCATTACCCCTTTCTACTTATTTAGCATCACTTGTAGATTTTGATATGGATTTTCTATAACTTCTTGCTGTGTAGGATTGTGTGGTATACCTATAATGTGAATTATTTTGTAATAAGGAAAATACTGGTTGTTTTAATAGACACATATGCTGGAGTGTTGTCATTCTTAATTTGTACAGGTTTTCCCACAATGGCTGTAACTTGTAGCAAATGTGTGATTACTCAATTAGCCTCTACTGAACTCAAAGCAGTTGACCATTTGAAATCCTGAATAGGTAAAATAGTGTGGTATATATATTTTAATTTAAATTCTATAAAATTAAACACATTTATCTTGCAGATTTGAATTGCTTGAGTACCTCTGAGTTACTTTCTTCAGGTAATATAGTTTACTCGTATAAAGAACAAGTAGGACATTTCCTTATAATTAAAATTTCAAAGCCTTGTTACTGACAAGGTGTTTTGTTTTGTTTTTTTAAATTAAAACTCTAAGGCCTCCAGAACATTTTCTATGAAAAGTTCATCTATTTCATTATTATCTTGTACTACAGGATCTGGCAGACACATATAGGCTTTGATGCATCTTCTATATAATTGATAATTCCTATCCTGATATTTTCCTATAACTGTATACATAATGGAATTAAGTTTGACTTACCAGGAATAAATTGTGTATTTTCTATATGTAAATCAACTCTTTTTTGCACACCAAGATTGAGTAACTATATTAAGAGGTTGTCTAAAATATACTAATACCACTAGAAAAGCATTTCCGACTTTTGAACAGAATTATTGGGTTTTGAGCCACTTTACTTAAATTTTATGATTTGTTACCTGCTTTTTCCAATTTATTTGTACCAGTATAACATGCAGGTGCTCCAGAAAATGGTGTTTCCTGTGCAATATGGGGAAAATCCAGTTGTTTCCCTATATAAATTTAATTATTTTGCTTTGGTGATATATGTTGTTAGTCTCTTCCCAAAATGTCTGCATTCTCTTTGCCAAGGTTCACTTTCTGCTCATAATTTGTCAGTTTTCTCATTAGTTAAAGGTACTACAATTGTTTCTGGGTATATTCTTGCTAATTGACAATGTTGTAATTTTCCTCTTAAAATCAAATCAGACTTCTTTTCAACATAGGTCTTTAATTTCTGTGATAAAAATATCCATTTAATATAATATCACCCATCTGCTTTAAAATCTTTATAGGAGAATGCATAGAAAGTAATATAACTAAAATCAAGTCAGTCTATAGATCCACATGATCCACGTGTACTTTCTGTAATTTCTTTTCTACAAAGCCATTTTTTTTTCTTAGGTTCAACTGATAATTCTCTTGGACTATTTAAACCTTAGCCACCATTTAAGGTTTTGAACAAATAACCCAGTTCATCAGTTTTATCCTAATTGCAGGATAAAGTTAAAAATATTTTCTAGAAATCTTTGAATGTAATTTAGTCTGTAATAGATATCATTAATTCACAGCTGTGGTGTCTAAGTTTTTAGAAATTATTTTATAACCTAAATAATTAATAGAATTTGCTCTTCGTATGCTTTCAGGAATAATTTGTAATCCCCAGTAAGATAAGATTTTCTTTATTTCTTCAAACATTCTTTCCAATATCTCCATACTTGAATCAGTTCCTAAGATATCATTCATCTACTGGTAAACTATAAACTGAGGAAATTGCTTAAAGATCCTTTTCAGTGACTGTAGTATAAAACATTGACAGAGTGTGGAGCTGTTTAACATTTCTTGTGGGAGAGCCCTCCATTGATATCTTCTAACAGGTTGGAAGTAATTATAAGTAGGCACTATGAAGGCAAAATATTTTAGGTCTTTGTCTTGTGAAGATATAGTGAACAAATGTTCTTTTAAATGATAATTGCAAAAGAATATTTTTTCTTGCTCCACATTCTTGCTTAAGTGAGCTGTCACTCATTATTTATCTAGCCAGTCTGACAGATGTAAGATAGAATTGTAAAGTTTTGTGTTTCCATAATGACTAAGGATGTTGAACCTTTAACTTTCAAATCTTACACTTCAGTGCATGTAGGGGTGTGTGTGTGTGTGTGTGTGTGTGTGTGTCTGTGTGTCTGTGTGTCTGTGTGTGTGTTTGGTCTTCATAATTAAAGAATAATTGCTTCTTTGAAATCTGTACAATGACCTTTAACTGTGTTACATTTCTTAGATATTTCTGTTGCGGGCTTTTTGGGTTCTGGTACTGCTATATTGACTTGGTTGTTCATATTTCTGGTTTGTCTTGGCATCTAGATACTTGGAGTTATTATGGTTGAGGTGATTCAGTGTATTGATAGGTCTTGTCTTTGTTGGCTGGATTCCTTGGCTTCTGTTACTCTCTCTGGATTAAAAAGTTTGGTGCCTGAAGATTCTCTTGTTCAAGTTAGTGGCTACCAGAGAATTCTATAAAAGGTTTAGAGGGGCTGTTTTAAATAATTATAATCTTGTCCACCCTCAAAGATTAACTGCCTCCTGGCCATATTTTATTGGAGCATATTTGTCTATCTTTTTACTCTAGGGTTTTACCTATTTTTTAAGCTAAGATGAATGTAGAATACTTGTAGAATGTAGATAGATGAATTTTGTTTGTGAAATTATTTAGTTAACTTTGTTTCTGCTGGGAGAAGTGAGGCTGTTGACATTTAAGGTTTTGTTGAAATGTGTGTATTATTTGTGGTCATAATGTTTGTTGATTTTATGGTATGTGTGTTTGTGCATGTATGTATGTTCTCAGTGGTACTTCATATTTCTTATTACATGTTTTCAGTTATTAATCTCTTTAGTCCAAAATATAGTTTTATTTATTTTCTTTATGTTTTGTTCGTTGTGAATAATTTTTAGGCTCTTTATATCATAGTAACATCTTTCTCTTCAATTGTGGCATAAAATTTGGCTGTTTATAATAATCTAGGATGGCCATTGTAGGCTTTAAGTGTTCAGAATGTATTTCTCACTTCAAGAATTATCATTGACAAATCAGATGTTATTATAAAAGATTTTTCTCTATGTGATGACTTTTTTTCTCTTGAGCTTTCAATATACTTTCTTTTTTAATATTTAGTGTTTTAACTGTGATATACCAAGGGCTTGGTTTAATGACCTTGAATGTTTGGTGTTCTCTGTGCCTTTTCTATCGGTTTGGGTGTGGTACTCCTTACTTTGGGAAAGTCTTTGGGTGTGATCTTGATAGAGATCTGCTCTGCCCATATCATTCTCTTGATATCTTTCTCCTTCCTATATAGCAATGAATTCTAAAGTAGTTAGTTTTTTTAAATTGTCTCCATCATGTTTTGTATGTTGCACTCTTGTGTTTTGATTATGAATTCTTTACATTCCGTGGTTGTCTGGTCTCTCCTTTATTTTCTCTCCACTTTATTTAATTATTATGTCTTCTGCTTGATCTTTTTTACATGTAAGGCTTCTCTCTTTGAGTTAGATGGTTCAGGTTGTCAATTCAACTTCATTTCTGCTTCAGTGTTCTTCAGTGTTTCTTTCTCGTCACTTACTGATTATCATTCTATAGCTCTGTAAATATACACGTTGTAGTTTAGATCATCTTTGTTTTTTCTTGAACATTTCTCAGGTGTTCGTTCCCATTATTTTCATTGGGTTATTCATTCCTGTCTTTTACACACCCCATGAAATATTTAATGAATATTTTCATTATGCCTGGATTTCAGGCAGGTAATTCTAATTGATAAACTTTTTAAATAATACTTGTAGATTTTGAAGAGAACATATTTCTTTATCATATGATTTGTATGTTTGCATGTTGGTCTCCTTATGTTAGTTCTATGTCTGATACTGATTGAACAGAAAGGATGTTTAACCTAGAGTTTGAAAATGGCTTGGGTAGTAGTAAAATAGACTGAGAAGAATGTGCTAGTGTAGAGAGTGTTTGTCCTGGAGAATGGAAGTGTATTTGATCAGATGTAGTGTAGAAAGGCCCTGTGGGTTGGGGACAGATACATTAGATCCTGGCAGAAGTACAGAGATTTGTTGCTGTGCAGACAGGTTAATCAGAATAGGCCAAGACCCTTGGTGTTCATTACTGGTCCAACTCCATTACTGGGAGTTGAGTAGAGTGTATGGAAGGAAGAATTGGGCAGACTTACTGGTCCAGACCCTAGATCTGAAATATGCTGAATCTGGCTGGGTGGGTAGTTGTATGTGATATGGTAGCAACCTGTGGATTGGTGGCAAGTATAGAGGAATCTAGGTAAATTCTGGTGGTAGATAGTGATTTACATATACTTCATTATTAATGCATTCTCAATGTTTCATAATTTCATGATGTAATAGTAATTCTTACCTTCATTATCACTTTGTATTTTCTGGGTATTATGCTGTTAAGGAGATCAAAATTTTTGCATATGAACATGCATAGTTATTAGCCACTAACCTTTACAATTTCCTCATATTAAAATATGCAAAGTAATATATTAAAATGTATTTTGATTGCTAAACTAACTTCTGTAAGGAATTGCTGAGCAAATGATATATATATAAATTATATTTATGTGTATATATATAAAATTGAATTTTCTGTTACAGAATCTTAAATTGAATCATCTCACAACTTAAATCTATACATATTTCCCCGTTTGTTTAAATATGCTATCACTATGTCACAAGGTGACTTGTTTTATTGCATGCTCCCCTTTAAATGAAATGTGGTTTGAAGGAAGAAATCTATTATAAGAAACATATGTCTGAGGTAAATTTACAAAGGTAGTAAAAAAAACCTCATGTAATATATAAAATAGCTCAGAGTCCTAGAATGTGGAGTTAATGCTGACAAGGCGCTGTGCAGTGTGCTTAGCCTGTCTTTATTATCCTCATCTGTATTCTAGCGGTCTCTTGGGATTGCCTTTTCTTGCTTATGGAATTTTGTTGACACATTAGATGTCAGCATCCAAAAAATTTATGGAGTGGAACAGAAGGGTGTTTCCTTCTTAAAGTTTTATGTACACAGGTTTTTGTCTCCTTATGTGGCAATTGGGATTATCTTTGGATCCCATTATTGGATTTTGGCCAGAAAATATTTAAAGAGCAAAGAAAAGAAAGGAGAGGGATCCCAGAGTTTGAAATAGATGACACATGCTTAAAACCAGAGGTTTACATCATATCAATATCATTTTATGTTTATAGGATTTTATTCATATGCACACATGTGCTTATGTGAGTGTATGTGTGTGCATGTGTGTGTGTGTGTCCTCTAAGCTGTGACTAGGAGGTCCTTTCACCCTGTCTTATAGATAATCATAATGTATTCATCTTAAGTGTAATTTTATTTTTGTTTTATATCTCCTGTATTTTGGAGGTATAAAAGTTAATAACATCAGGCTCTTAGCTCAGTTCCTACAACTCACTAAATGGCGAAGCCATTGTAAGGAAGCCAATCTTTTGCCACTGACTATTTTTCAGTTATTAGATTTTGTTTCTTAAGCGCTTATGCATCAGCATAAGTGAACACCATAAACCATCCTACATAATCAACATATTTCTGATAGAGTAAATAACATTATTAGATGGTAATTAGTGATATTCAGTATTTCTGGGAAATGTCTTTTAATGTAGAAAATATTTGCCACAGGTATTTTAATCTTTTGTTAACTAATAGAATTTTAGAAAATTGTATTTAGTTATTCAATATCTTTATATAAAAAAGTGGCAAAATGTGTAGAAAACATTTCACTGTCATCCATAAGAAATCTGTGTGAAGATTGATACATTGAACATTTTATGAATGCTTTTATTTATGGAAGTGTTAAACAATGAAAGAATATGGAATACTTCTGGAAAGACAGTATTTCTTCTTCCTAAGTACTGAGTTACTATCTTTAGCTATACTAATAGTCTTAGGAAGACTCTAGGTTTTACTTAAAATATCCTATAGTAAAGGTGTAATCTAGCCAAGCATTCCTATGAAGACCCATAATTTATACCTAACTTTGAGGATTTTTTTACATATGTATATATATATGTATATAGCATGCAATCTTAAAGAAATATTTTGAGTTTTGTGGATTAAAATTTAAGAGACAATGAATAACAATAAAATTTTTAAAAGAAAAATACATAAAAATATACTTAAAAGTATATTTATATATACGTTTATTCTTAAGAGTGTGTGTGCATTTGTGTGTGTGTTTATGTGTCTGTGTGTTTGTGTGTATGTGTGTGTGTATATGTTTGTGTGTGTTCAGTGACTACTGCCATGCACACCACATTGTCCATAATCAGTAGCTCTCTGATTGGACTTAAGACATGTTCAACAAGATGTAAGCAATTTCTGGTACTGCAATCCTAGCTAAGTACTCCATGTTAGTGAAATCATGATTATTGTAGGAAAACCTGCAAATATTTATTTAAAAAGACATATAATCCTAATCCCAAACACCAGTGTATAACACTGGCCATTGTACCCACAGATTAATTATATATAGTCTTACTCTTCATTAAGGTAATGTCTATTTGCATTATCAAAAAATACAATCAATCAAAATTCAAGTTTGTGGAGTCCATTCTCAATGGGTACATATTTAAAACACTCAACTGCCATAAAGATATGGCAAGAGGGAACAAAAGTATTAGAAGAAGCTGCAGATAAGGGAGTCTGCTGTGAGGTTATGTGTCCCAGTGATATCAGAACCTACACCCAGAAAGTCTTACCAATATGACTGTCTAAACATGATCCAAATTAGGACAACACCAATGACCATGATGAAGTGGATGGAAACAAACTTTAGGGCTTCAACTCTACTCAAAGAACAACAGGCAACTGAGGAAATCTGGGAGCAGGATAGTTGGTCACAAGGGAAGTGCACCCTAATTAGATGTCCAATGTCAAATGATCAGCCCTGAAAACATATGCAAGTAACATTCTACATACAGAGTAGTATATATCTAAGACTATACATATATATAATAGTCATTTGTATATGTGATAATAATTAGAATAAAAAAGATCATGCATTTGAAGAAGAGTGGGGTGGCTATGTAGGAGAGTGTATAGGTAGGAAATAGAACAAAGAAATGTTCTAATTATAATTTCAAACATAAAAACAAATCAAATAAAGTTTATATATTATTATTTTACTACTGTAGTTAATGTTCAATATTCACAACAATATAAAACTAACACTGTGGCTACTTTTACCAGTATGATAAAAGGTCATATTTCAAATGTGTTTTATGTGTAATAACATAAACAATGATTTCCCATTAGCTTTTTCTGTTTTCATATCATACTAAGAGGGTTGAAATGTATCAATATGGAGAACTGAAGAGACTCATGAGCATACAATAAATTATTCCTAAGTAGCCAATCAAATCCTATGAAATATCTGACCTACAAATTGACTTTCAAATATGGGTTTCAAAACTCTTATTTTTCAGTCATGTGACAATGCCCCTTTTATATTAAGGAAACTGTTAAATTTTTTTGTTACTTTTATAATCTGGATATTATCTACATATTGTTAATACTATTTTATAAGAAAGAGTTGTTTAGGTCTGTGCACATTGCATATAAGAATGACTTTTTTTTTTTTTTACACCTTGAGTGCTTTTCCTTGAGTCTCTGTATCAGTGCTCTGATACCATGTCACTGTTCTCACACTGTGTTTTAAAATTCTTATGGAAGGTAAAATTTAGGAGTTCATTTAAATCTTGTTCTATGAACAAGAAAGTAAGTGGATGCTTGAGTTAGTTTTGTATGTGGACTAGTATTTATATTTGAGCTTCACACAAGGTCATCTGCTTTGAATTCTCAAGATTATCTGTAATATTTAATATAATACAGAAGTTATAAAATGTAATTTCATGTATTATATATGAAGAAATGAATCAAAATCATCTATATGTGTTCAACAAACAAACCAATTTATTTCAAATATTTACAGTCCAGAATTAGTTGAAGGATCAGATTCAACCCTGTTTTCATCTTGAGCCAAGTGTAGATAGAATCTGAGTTTCTTGAAATCAATTCCACTGATTGACATTATATAGTCAGTTGTATTTCTTTATTCTAACAATCTTTGTAGACTATAAAATGATTTAATCAAAATTTTGTAGGCAGATCATGTTTGAAGTGTTCTTCTTCATTTTAAAATGCCTTGCCCAGTTTTAAATGCAGAAGATTTGTTTTGTCCTTTGCCATTAAGATGGAAATACTGAAGAGCTTTTTGTAACTAAGAGCAGATAAAAGTACTTGTTAATAATCATATTGTTCTTTTGTAACCATTTATCACTAGTTCAGTATATACTCTGAATTTACTGGGTTTTAAAAGCCACATGGCCATTTGTGATTGATACAAACGTTAAATTAATACACTTAACGATTAATGATCCCTATCCTTAATTTAATAACAATCTTCAGTGCTACCAGAAGAAAGACAGGTTGTGGATGCTATACTGTATTCAACTTCACTTAGGACCCTTTAAATTGCCTTAGATAATTTAAAACTGGAGTAGAGGCACTGTTAATAGGCCACATAAAGATTCACTACCCCTAAACACTGGTTAGAATTGTTTCCACACACAGAAGCACATATACACTTGTGACTACACACACACACTCAGACACACACACACTCAGGACTCAAACAATTAGCTTATGTTTACACAATAGTTTTCAGTTAATTGTGAAGCATCATCACAAGTAAAAATAAATTTAAAATTTAAACCAAATAAATAAAAATTCCAAGATCAACTCCTACAATGCGCCGCCTCTTTAAACTTAGATTATACAATAT
This sequence comes from Phyllotis vaccarum, assembly GCA_033318265.1. Taxonomy (NCBI): domain Eukaryota; kingdom Metazoa; phylum Chordata; class Mammalia; order Rodentia; family Cricetidae; genus Phyllotis; species Phyllotis vaccarum. The sequence goes on from JARWLC010000007.1 coordinate 3,931,930, forward strand.
TTATATCATAGTCATTTACCATGGCATGTGAGCATCTATAATGTGGGTGGCAGATGACTAATCCCTGTGTGCTGGTTATTGTAACAGAAAACATTTACCAGTGAGTTGGGATGATGCATCAGGCAAAGGCGATAAAGGAGCTGTTGGGCAAGAGAGTTGTAAAACCTTGAAAATAAGTCAACATGTTAAGATTCATGTCTCCAACTCTTGTGGTTTGGCTACTATCCTGTCCCATGGGGTTTTCTTTGCACTTAATAAAGACAATTTTATATAGGAACCATGGTATTTACTTTCTTACTGTTGCTGACTATTATTTTTATTTTGCTTTATTACTCTACTCTTCATTTTACTGAATAATAAGCTAAAAGAGGAAGAAAAGGTGATGAAAGAAAAATTGGGAATGTAAGAGAAGAATGGTGAGGGAAGAGAGGGGGAGGGATGGAGAAAGAGAGAGAGAGAGAGGGAGGGAGGGAGAGAGGGAGAGAGGGAGAGAGAGAGGGAGAGAGGGAGGGAGAATCGTCACTGAATTTTGATCATAGTAAGGGAACATAAATGACAGTTTGGCACAAAGATTATAGAACTGGAATAAAAATGTGATGAACATTTACTCATTATACATAACTCAAGATGTCTGTAAACACTAAATATTGAAAGTACAGAAATATTGTGTAAAAATCAAAAGGATATAACTTAAAATAATTGGATCACTCAGTGTATGCAGTTACATGATGCACATATATCTGTGACTTTTATGTTTCAAATGTTTTTGTATTTCAGAAGTTTTGGCATTTTGTGTATTCATTATGAAAGATTGAACACTACCAATCATGATCCCATAATAGAAATATCATAATAGAAAGTCCCCACATAGTTCACCTCCTTACAAAAGACATCTGTTACTTCATAAATTAAATAAATCATTAACATTAGCATTCCTGAAGGCAAATGAAAGCAGATTGTAGAAGATTGTTGTGGTTCATGCTTTCATCACAAGCATTGACTTAAGGCATCTGAATTTAAAGCAGTTTTCTCAGAAAGAATATCTTACATAAAAGATGAAAACTCACATATAGCGACTTGACATTTTTTCCTCTGTGAGCAATACCTACATGTGTTATACCTAATGAGCAAACTATAGACATTGACATTTGAGATATTTACTTAATTTCTGCTATTCTCCTGATGGTTAAGAAAAAGTATCAGTGGTTTATACCTGTTCTCTACTAGCTAGTCCTGGAAAATAAACTAGGTCAGATTAAAAATAGTCACAACCAATTTTCATGTACCTACTAGTTCAAAATTCAAACATTCAATCACTGTAATATTTTCTTTAGTTGGCAGGTGGTAACATTTGACTGACTTTCTGATTATAATATTTAGCGATAAAGAAATGAATGTCTATCTTTGGCTATATTGGAAATGTTAAATGAAATGTGTATAAAATGTCTCAATAGTACTTCAATGTTCTATTTTTTGTTTGTCTCTCCTTCTTTCCTTCCTTCCTTTTTTCCTCCCTCCCTCCCCCCTCCTTTTCTTCTTTCCTTCCTTCTAAATTTTTTCCCGTACCCACCACTGCTCCCCCCAGGCCCTCCCCTTAGTCCCGCCCAGCCTCTCCCCATGCCAACCTGCCATTCATTTCCCAGAGATGGGAAGGGCTCACAAGGTGAGTACATTTGGTCTGACATATCCTTGAAATAGGAACGAGTCCCCTTCTCAATTATCAAGGCTGAGAAAGGTGTTAACTAGCAGGGCATGGGCTCCAAGAAGCCAGAAGATGCACCAGAAATAAACTATGGTCGGAGTGTAAGTAGCTTCACACACTGTCCTCTCCTTTAAACTGTCTAGGGACACCCAAGAACCCACAAGATGAGCCCAACTAGTGCTCCAAGCAATACTGGAGAGGGAGCCTAAACTGGCAATTTCCTACTGTAATATGAATGGCCACGCTAATTGCCATTATAGAACCTTCATCCATCAGCTGATGGAATCAGATGCAGAGATTCATAGCTAAACACTTAGTTGAGCTACTGGCCCAGCAGATGAGAGGGCGGAGAGTCTGCATGAGTGGAGGGTTCTGGATCGTGATGGGAAGACCCATGGAGTAGGCTGTCCTATGCTGTTGGGAACTCGTAGACTCTGAAATGACAGTTGATGAACCTTCATGGGACATATCTGGACCCTATTAAAGTACTATTTATTTGATATATCCTGTGAATAAGTGTAAAAATTCCATAAACGTAACTACTAACTCTATATCTGAAAATTAAATGCACCAGGTACAAAAATCAAGACATTAACACATCAAATTATTTTAATATGCATTTTATTGTAATAAAACACAGCCCCACTGCACAACATTGCATATATTATGAATGTAAAACCGACTATCTTCATCTACATTAAACTATAAAAATAATACTTTATGTTACCTTGTTATTTTCTATTGTCTCAATAGTTTTAGAAATATATGTCATATAGAAAGGTAATATACAATTTTTCAAGTAAAACTAATGCTAAACATAAATTCTAAACTACATCATAGATAGTTTATTGCTTTGGTTGTGAATTTAGAGATGGAAGATTTCTTCCTTATATAATTTACTGAAATTTTTGCAGCATCATGTAATAGCATCAAAAGAAATCTATATGATCAGCGATGATATCACAAATATCCATAGGATTTAATAATTTGTGACCAGTCATGAAGCTTTAATATTTTCATCTGTCTCCCACTTTAATCTGGAATAACTAAAGTTCTCACTTTTTAACTGTGTTTGTAATACACTAATCAAACCCTTATTTATATATGTATCATCAAACAGAGAAAAGAGTTGTGAAGATTGCATCCTATATCTTTAACATGAGGAGAAGTTGCCTCATAATTGCCCAGTTGACAGTTACTCATAACATCAAGCATCAAGGTAGTAAGTGTAGCAAAGGGACTGAAGCCAGTGCATATTACAAACATATGGTTATAGTTACTTTAATTAAACAAGGCTAAATAAGTAGATTCTTTTTCATGAGTTTGCTTGAATTTTATTTTCATAAATTATTGAAAAGATCAGCATGTACTTATTAAAAGCAATCATTACTTAATGAATTACAACTTTACATTTTGCATGTTTTTTTAACTCTTTAGATAGAGCTAAAGAATAATCTTCATTTAATAACAAATTCTAGGAATATGTGCTTAAATTAAAGACAATATATTCAGAAGCTATTTTAAAATACCCTTCATAGGAAGTATTCAACTAACACAAAGAAGAATTATAAAATTTGAAACTCTGCAGCTTCAGTGAATATCACATGAGTCAGGAAACGATTTTAGAAGCCAAAAGAAGTTCTAAGTGTATGACTGCACTCTGTGGAGCTGGGATAGCCTCCTGCAGACATCAAAGCAAGGGGTGAACACAAAGTTCCTGACCTGACATCTGAAATGCAGACTTTATTGATCCTGAAGTGTGTGAGATGTTTGCCATGTTAGATTTTAAGTATCAAGGGATTCATACTAACAGAATCAAACCCTTCAGACAAATTCTAATTCAGGCACACAAAAAGGCCCAGAAAGAAAATTTAACCTTTGCCAATACATCCAAAATGTTTCTTAAATATTAACTTTAAAACATATATTTTGTAATTAGGAATTTATTAAATGAACATAACAATAATCAGGTTGTTACTTAGGCAACAGAATCCAGATGTATATAACAGCTCAGTTTTTTTTCAGATAAAAACCTAATAATATTAAATGTCAGGGAGTATATATTATTCACATAATGACTTTATTTTCAATAAGGCTATTAACATATTTTCTTCAAAATTAATTCGTGAACAATTTTTAATGTAACTTATATTTCATAATACAAATGCAAAATACTGAAACAATAAAAATGGAACACCATATATTAATTACGGTGTTGCTAATAATGCCTTCTCAAGTTAATGAATCACATGACTGACAGAAAACTTGATAGTAAATGCAACTGAACTTCATGTGAATACACCATGATGTATGTACATGTGCGGTTCTCCAAACCTATTTAAAAACCACACTACTTATTATACAGCAATAGTAATAGTGAATATTAAATTCTACCTCTTTAGAGACTACAATAAATTTATTCATACACATACTCACTGAGTGCCCAGTTTTTTACATGGGCTCCCTAAAGACCACTGAATGCCATATTTCCTGAGCAAAGCTTGCTTTTTGTGTTCATAGCAGAGCTAGTATCTTATATAAAATTGTCTACTTATTAATTTTATCTTTAAATGCTCTCTCCTCCCTCCTGTCTTCTCTCTGTTTCTATCACTAACTCTACATTTATTTCTATCACATCTGTACCTTTATCTCACCTGCCATCTCTATCTATCTATTATGTGTGTTTAAGACAATAGCTTGTGTAGCTTAGGCTGGTCTCAAGTTCATTATGGAAGCAAGGATGAACACCTTTGATCTTCCTGCCTCCACCTACCAAAATCTGGGAATTCTTGTATGTGAAACAACGTCTATCCTGTTTTTATATTGATGCTGATCCAACATAAAGTCATACATTCTTTAAACTAGTCAGCCTCCTTTGTTCTTTTCTTTGTTGTATGGATCTTAACTATCATCTGACATAAAAAATTTAGTCTACAAAACCTCCTTTACTATCTGCAGTCTCTTTGGCTTGGTGAAAGTTTTGATCTTTGCTTACTTTTTCCCTCCCTCCCCCTCCCTCCCTCCCTCCCTCCCTTCCTCCCTCCCTCCTCTCTCTCTCTCTCTCTCTCTCTCTCTCTCTCTCTCTCTCTCTCTCTCTCTCTCTCTCTTAATGAGGGATCTCAAAGCTTTCCCTTTAAGTTCAGAAACAATGCAAGGTATCTGCTCTCTCCATTCTCCTGGGTTAATGTTATTGTCCATGAAGTCTCAGCTAAAGAAATAAGAGGAAAGAAAATATCCTAAAGACTCCAGAAACTTAGCATTAATAAATACAACGAACAAAGAGGAAAGATACAAAAGTAGTACACATAAATTAGGAGCATTTACTATAACAATAATAGATATACTATAATTGAAATCAATAAAATGATCCTATTTACAAGACATACCCACACTCCACCACCCTCCTGTCAGCCCAAATAAATTTAGTGAAGAAAATGAAAGTCTTCTGTGGTGGAAACTTTAACACTTCGAACAATCTAACTTTGGAGGACACTGCTAAATGAAAAGATTTTCCATACTCATTAAAAGGACTGCTATTGTAAACATAGCTATTTACCAAATCAACACATATATTCAAGAGAACCCAAACTGAACATCTGGACATTTCTCTGTAGAAATGAAAATACATTCTTAGAATATTGTGGAGGCACAAAACTTCAAGTAGAAAAGTCATCTTCAGGAATACAAATGACAGCTAGTGTTATCACAGTGTGTGAAAGGGGAACCACTATCTACTGCCGACAGAAATGTAAAACGTGCAAGAATTCTGAGTATCAGTCTTAATGTTTCTCAAAAACTAGAAATAGATCTACCATCTGACCCATCTGTACCGGTCCCAGTCACAAACACAATGGCCTTAACAGCTTATTACACAGCTACTCACATTCAGGTTCAATGGCTACCTATTAATAATAGTTAATAAGAGGAATCAATCTAAGTGACCATGAATTAATAGTTAATGACTATGTACATGTTCATAATGGTACACTGTTCAAATATACAACAAAATGGATGAAATCCTGAAATTCGTAGTTAAATAGAACTTTAAATGATATGGGGTATAAGATTGTCCAAGACAAAAGACAAAATTGGCATGTTTTCTTATAGATGATTTTCAACTCTTTTGTGTGCTTAACTCGGAGGACAGGAGGAAGCTGGGACACTGTCTGTGGGCCAGAAGGTGCATGCAGAGGTGCATGCAGAAGGCTATACAGCAGAATATGTGTGAAATTTGAGTATATATGATAAATACTAAAGTCAGAAGGGTTCACAAAGATAGTAGAATACGGATGGGGAAAAGAGATGCCAGGGGAAGGCTTAAGCAAAATAAAAGGTATGTGAAGATGTAGCACAAATTCTGGTCATGTTAAAGGAAACTCAGAGCCAGATCTCAGGGAAAGGCTGAGATATCAAAGAGAGGAAACGAAACAGTCAAATCTCACCCAGCTATCTTCCAGCTTCCTCAGCCTTGTTTCTCGTGGCTTCTACAGCCTGCTCTGCCTTTCTACTCCTGCCTTAAATACCTTCTTTGCCCAGTATTTTCAATCCAGGTTAAGATTAAAGACATGGGCTACTACTATTTGGTAGTTAGCCTTGAATTCACAGAAACACAGAAAGATCTCTGTCTCCAGAGTTATGGGATTAAAGCCTGGCACCACCACTGCCTGCCTGGGAGCCTGGAACTCCCTTTGTAAACCAAGCTGACCTCAAACGCAGATCTGCTGGGACTAAAGGCATAGGTCACCACTCCTGGTCTTTCCTGGTGCTGGAATTAAAGATGTAAGTTACCACTCTCTGATCCTTCTGGATTGACTGTGGTTAGATCTCTTCTCTGATATTTCAGATTGGTTTTTATTCAGTATATAACATATCACCACATGAAGGAGATATTTTGTAACCTATAATCTTGTAATCCAAATAGTAAAAACATGCAATATAAAACATTTCAAAAATAATTGTGATAAAGGTTTTGTCAAAAATGGGAGTAGCCACTTTGGCGAAAGAAGGTTAGGGATTGGGTTAACCAAACTAAAGTTGGATGAAGATACCTTATAAACGTATATTAGTGTGGACTAAATAAAAGTACCCTAAATTAGTGAATAATAATCTTCCTTGAGTAGAAGGGTTATTAATTGAAATTCAATGCAAGCCATGGTTACCTTTCTTGGTCATTGTTCAAAGAAGCCTCAGAGGCACAGAAAATATACAAGTTATTGCCACTGCTCATGGTTTCCTATCATAACTAGATAGTGTGATCCTATTGCAGAAACTTCTCAGTTGCAGGAGACAGATTAAACAGTCTTGGACTGACCAGAAAACTGTCCTTAATATCTATCTTTCATGATGGGAGACATTATAGAGACTGCTTCAAGAGAACAGAGATTAGTTGTCTTATACAATGCTATACCCTGCTTGTAGCAATACAGTCCTGTAAGACATGGTATGTATACACTTGCAGTTATGGCAAAACTATGTATAGTTGTTACCAACTGTTTTACTAATAGATTTTTAAGCTCATCCAATAGGAGAGTATCAATGCCTGGTACTGTAAATAGGATAAATTATTTGCTCTGGATGTCATAAGCCTTGTGTGAGCTGTTGATACTGCTTTTCTAAATGGCCGTGTTATCAAACTGACTTCTAAATATTTATCTTTTCATACAAACTCTGTGCTGCTTCTATCCTTGAACACAGAAGATTCTTATTGCAGCAGGTTGTGGTTAATTCAGAGATGTAATGACGTTAACCGTTTTAAAAGTAAACTTCTTCAAGTGTTCTATCATAGATGCAGCATCTGTATCACCATCAATTCTGGAATATCACAGAAGGACTAACTGAAAGGATATAAGACCTGACAGAGAAGGGATATTCTGTGAATTTTTGCCTTGTGAATATGATATGAATATTGCACATATCAGCTCATGATAGATGGGGTTCCTCATGTATAATAGACGCTATATCAACCAATATTAAAGTGACAGCTTTAAAGAGGAGGGGGTCATGAGGTTGCTGGAAGAGAATATGTCTTTTTTTCTTTTAAGTATGATCCCAGGTACAGTGGTTGACCCAATGCCAGTACATATGGGTTTCTCTAAATGGACTTAGTGGCTTTAAAAAGTAAATAAAACTTTATATTATGAAAAAAAATGTTATTAAGCTGGAAAGGAGATACGATAGAGGGTTCTAGGAAGAAACATAAAGAGGACAAAGGGAAGCAAGGAGTGATCTAGATAGACCGTACAAATAAATGCACGATAGTTTCAAAGCATAAACAATAGAATATTTCAGTAATAAAAGAAATGCCTGTCCACTAAAAGTTAAAAGAAATGTTCCCATGCAAATGATAAAAGTGACATATTAGAAATAGTAGAAAGGACTAAAGTAAAGAGAGTTCCTCATACAATGTCTGCCGTGAATGAAATTTCATGGAGCCACCATGGAAATAAATATCGAGCTTTCTCAAAACTGGGCGGGAATTTTAATTCTGAACTAGAGTGTTATTGCATGAGGGATTTTTTGCTCTTTGAATTTGTGATTCTCCTTCTGTCTGAACCCACTAGGTCTCTGGGAGGTGACAGTTGATAATCATCTTGGACCAAACTAGCTGAGAGGTCAGCTTATAATTATTTTAAGCCCCACTGGCTCTCCAAGAAGTCAGGTGATACTTCTCTTTTACTGAATTTATATGTAAAAAGCCTTTGCTTCCTCATTCTTTGAATATCTCTTCTTTGACTTTCTATGATGTTTTAGGTAATATGTGAATTAAAACAATCTGTGTTTATCTAGCTTGAATTTCACCAAACTACCTGGCACAGTAGATTATTTGTATATTTTTGAATTACATTGATGGTTTTTTGGACATTATTTGTTAAATTTTATATTATTATTCTGTTTTCAAAATCTTTTATTACATATAAATATAATCTCACAGTTCTTTAAAACACTTTATTTTTTTCCACTTTCTAAGCTTATATATTTTCTTTCAGTCTTTAAATTAGCATATTATTCCTTTTTCCACTAAAAACCTACTAATTTCCATCCATTCCATATAATCCTTTTTCAATAAAAGTATTTTATAATAGCATAAGCTCCATTATTCTCATTTTAGTAACTTTTATATCTTTATTAATAGTATTAACTGTATTTTTTCCTCATCACATCACTTTTTTTCTTTAAATTTAAAAGATGTAAATGCTAGGAACATGTTTGTAATGGCCATCAATAAGTCTTCCATTTCAGCGCTCCAATATCTACTCTCTTTTGCTTGATTTTTCTGCAGACTCCCATGTAGTTCAAAACTAGATAAGAACTTACTGTGTCATTGTAGAGACTTTAAACTTTGTATTTCTTGTCTGACTCCTGAATACTGGGATTGCATGCATACACATGTATATTTATGCCCAATTTATGTAGTGCTAAGGGTTGATATAGAACTTTGAAAATGTGAGGGCTTTGTACACTGAGCTGCCTATGCGTCTCGGCTTATGCTTTTGTATTGCTCTTATTGTTTGTTGTCGTATAATTACTTGGAAGAAAAATGGCATTTTTTTTATAATAAAATTGTATAACATGGTCTTTGACCTTGGGGTTAATATTGCTATATGCTTATTTTTGTGGTTATTGTCTGAAAAGGACCATCTAAACTGAATTAAATCCACTGTTTCGTGAATGGAGAAGAGGGTTTGATTCATTTTATAACTTGAAATAGAGACCATTAAGGAATGCTGTGTAATTTCTAATCTCTTTTCTTTCTTTTCTATTTGTTTCTGTTTTACAATAATTTTTATTTTCATTTTTTTAATTGAGATGAATGTAGTATGAGGTTTTTGGCCTTGACTTTTGGGCCTTGCCTCTACCCCCAGACACGCAGAGACCCACAGATATTTACAGTAGTTTTAGGCTGAATTGGCCTAAGGCCCAGGCATATAACTTGCTAACTCTTTACCCTTAAATTAACCCATGACTCTTATCCTGTTCAGTCATGGGACTCAGTACCTTTTCTCAGAGCAGCACAGTTGTCCTCTGTTTCTTCTGGCTTCTCTCTGACATTCTGCTCTGTTCCACCTGTTCCTAGAGTCTTCTAGTCTGGTAGCCCTGCCCACACTTCCTGCCAGCATTTGGCCAATGGGCACTTTTTATTAAACTCATAGGCAGAGACAGTTATTTACAATGGAACAATATAATCTCCTTACAGAAAAGTATACAATACATTCTGATATTGTTTTCTGTTCTCCAACTCCAGGATCTCCATATCAACTCACCTCCCCCCCCCCTTTTCCCATGTTCTTTAGAAAACAAACAGGTAAACAAAAATAACAAAAACAGAATTTTAATAAGATATCACAAAGGACATAAAACACAAAAACTGAAAGCAGAATTTATAAGCAAGTGACTAGTAAGACAAAGAAGTTCCCATCAAAAAGCAATATGAGACAAAAGTCTAAAACATAGCCTTGAGTTTTCTTTCTGTTGACTGTATAGACCCTGTGCTGATTCCAAAGACTCTGAGTTCACATGTGTGTCAGTCCTGTTTCCTTTAAAAGATAGTGTTTTTTTAGACTCACTCAATCTCTCTGGCTTTTATATTGTTTCTATCTCCTTTTCTAAGGGGTTCCCTGAGTCCAGAAGTGAGAAGTTTAATGAAGACACCCCTTTTGGGATTGAGTACTCTAAAATTTCTCATTCTCTGAACATGATCCATTTGTGGATCTCTGTGTAAATTTCCATCGACCACTAGAGAAAGCTTTTTGATGAAACCTGAATGAAGCACAAACTCATTATGAGTCATCTCATAGCTGTGTCCATGTAGCAGAACTATAGTTTTTAGTTTACCCTTAAGCCCATGACCTGTCAAGCCTCATGTTCTTATCTGCCCAAACAGTTGAATACATGGCTTTCATCTGAGGACCTACAATTAAATCAGAGGATGGTTTCTAGCTCCCCCAACTTTTGGGCCACTATCATGAACGTATTTTGCAGCAATGTGGTAGCATGCAGAGTACCTGTCATAACAACCAACACTACTCAGTAGAGATAAAGGCTCTAGTTAGTTGCTTTTCAACATTTCCATATTTAATGAACTATATCATTGTTACCTTCAATGACAAGGCCTTACCATCAGTCTCTGGAGTTTAACCAATACCTGAGATGTTCATAAATTTCTAAGGGACCCTTTTGGCCAAGGACCCAACTAGATGCAAATTATTCCTATCTCTGGAATTTTACCTTGGTTGTGCAAGATATATAAATAGTTGGGACACTTTCTCTGCCATTATTTGTTGACTTCTTTTATATTTCTTTCATGTGCCTAAATATTTTAGGAAGTTTATACAGTATATTTCCATATGACCCCTCAAATGACACATATTATTCCTCATATTCCAATTTTACTCCTCTATTACTATTCTTACTATCTACCAACTGAATAGCTCACAAAGCATTTGACCTTATGTGTCATTATTTAGGAAGATATTACTCTAATCACCAGAATTGGCAATTATTCATTAAGACTTTTTTTCTAATGATATGTAGATAATAAGATTTTCTAGATGTAGTTAGCAGTTCTTTAGTACATGCATTGATATAAATTTATTCAATCTAATTTTAGATATTTTAACAAATATATATGCTCTTTGCTTATTTTGCTTATTTTCCTGACTCCAAGTGAGAAATTATTGTTTCTCTTTTATGGATTTCTGGCTTGTCATTTCGCCTGATTTGTAGATTTTTATATAATTTCTTTTCATTAAATTTAGAGTATTATTCTTGGATTCATTTTTTTTCACAGCTGTTAAATAAATTGTTACAAAAGACAATAGTTGAAAAAGTGATTCTAACCCCATAGAAGTTTTTGACATACATAGACTGCCTAATTATACTGTGTGATATTTTTATAACAAAATTTTAATAATTAAAAAGGGAAAAGATCAAAAGTTATATACATTTGCTTTATGAATTATCTCTTCCCCGTGTTGTCTGATGGGAAATCTGGATTCTGAGATTGGAGTGAGAAGACTAGTCAGATTCCTCTGAGGGGAATTCTCAATGTAGAGATCAGTTCTTGTTGGGTAGGACTACTCTTCTGCCACAGGGCATGGAGCTGTAGTCTCAGGAGTACAACGGAGTGATTAGCAGCATAGTATCCCAATATGGCTTGGGCAAGATACAGTCAACAATGTAATTCTATAAACTCATAATTATTCAGACACCAAACCCAGCCAAGGGAAAAATATCTTAAACATTAATAAGACCAAGACAAAAATAAAATTAAGAAGATGGCAAAGGAGGTGATGGAAATGTTATACTAGTAATCTAATAAACATAGATGTATACATTCTCAGTAAAATGCTAGCAAATGGATCCAACAGAGCATGAAAAATCAAGTCTCTAGGGTAATGTGTGAATTGCTCTCAGATGCTAGGACGTTTTAAAATTGTAAGTTCAATATTTACATATATCACATCATGAAAATGAAAAAATGAAGCACAGGACCATGTAAAGCTTTTGCTCATGGTAGTGCTGCAAAAATGTGGTATAACGTTATCAAGAAAATATGTAACAAAGCATGTCTTTAACTTACTGTTTACATTAAATCTGAAAATGATCCATTTAAAGAAAGAATAAGATAAGCACATTCATTTTAAAAACTTATTCACAACAGTACCAGGAATCTTAACAGGGCAAGAAATCAAGAAATAAACTACACAATGAGAAAAAACATAAGCCAGATCATATTTACATCATCTACATATTCTACTCAGTATGTAGAAAACAAAGAAATATTACAACATGACTGAAATTAGTAAATATTAGTAAATTACTAATTAGTGAAAATTAGTAAAAATCAGCATAAAATATTTACCATGAAAATTTTTCATACAATAATTAACTTATTAAGTAAGTATGTATGAAAGCATACCCATCCACAATAACAACAAATAAATGCATAGAAATACTGGAATTTAACAAAAATTAAATAGCCTATAAAATAAAAATCAGAAAGTTCCAAACAAATTAATAAAACATGAAAACGTAAAGGATGCCAAGTGTGAATGAAGTGGAAGACTCAGTTTTGCTAAAAATATGCGTATAACTCAAGTGGATGTAAAGAGTGAGTGCAATCTCAAGTAAGAAGCCAATTGTAATACTCCCAGGTAAAGAAAAATGTCTTATAGCTCCTGTGTATCATGGAACATTGACTAGCCAAAGAGACCTTGAGAATGAAGATGAAAACATCACAGTGTATGATCTCTGTCAGACCCGGAGCTGCGATGGGCAGCACCATACTGACACAAAACAAGCAGAGGCCACTGGAACAAAATAGAGACCTTACTTCCATAGAGCAAGAGCCAGTTTCTTCTTGACAAATCCACCAAAACATACCTTGGATAAATAGTTATCCATTCAAAAAGGTGCATGAAAGAATAAAGTAACTTCTATTTCTTGTCAATTACAAAATTTCTCACAGTGAATCACCATTGTAAATAAAAAAAAAAAAACAAAACAAGAAACAAAACTCTGAAGCCATTAAATTGAAAACAAAAATCAAGAGGAAGCACCTTAATACTGCATAGACAGTTGTATTTTAGATCTGAACGTAAACCACAAGCAAAGTTAGAAAGAGATAAAAAATAGATAAGAAAACACAGATGGAGAAAATATGCTCTATGATTCTACAGGATAGTTGGGGACATAGTTCATAATGACCTGCTTTAGAAAGAACTGGAAATGAGGTGACTGAAAATCACAAAGACCCAGAAAGTTAAAACACTGGAAATAATTGTCCTTATTTAATCTGTGGTACTGTATACATGTGTTGAAGTATCAAAGTACTTCTTGTATATACTCAATGCTTATTATTAGTAGAAATGAAGATCAGATAAACAACAACACTTGCAAAGGTATCAGTTTCTTCAGTGGGGATTGGAGGTATGATGAAATCTGTCTCTGTCAAACATTCTGTGCCTCTTGAGCCACTAAAAGAAAAGGTATGTTCTCCACTGAGTTTACCACACTGTGTTTACCAGGGAAGACTTTTCTCTGAGTATTGAGGACAGGACCACGTCTTGTTCATACACTGAAGTCTGCTTCACTGATTTCAGAGGAAACAGAGGTGATAATACGTCATAACATTGTTGACTCCCAAGTTTTATGTTGATTGCATACATTTATCTAATATAGCCTATTTGTTTGCATCTCTTCTTAGAATAGTTTACAGTTGTTTTATTTTAAATATTTTGTCTTCCCTTGGTTTCATGAGGTAACTGGAATGACCCAGCTTGATTCATGGTGGAGACCTTGCTTCATTGATAGTGAAAGCTTCAAAGACCGCATTATTGAGGGAATTCATTAACTACACAACTATTTAGTTTCCATTTTTCCTTACTATATGATTTATTTTAATTTATAATAACTCTTTTTATGGCTGAATATTCCAAAGTTTCTTTTAACCTTTAACAATTTTAAGAAATTTTACAGTACTAACTTCAAAGTGAAAATTTTAATTTCTCAGAGGAACGTGAACAATAAATTCAGGTTCAAAACAATAAAACAGAATAACTGTGGTATTTTTTTCTCTCATAAGTTATTTCTCCAATATAATCTCTCTATATATTCTGAATATATAAATCATGTCAGGTTGCAGCATTAGACATCATAAAAATGAGATGTCTCCTTTGATAAACATTCTCAGGAACAAAACAAAGATTATATTTACTCTAGGATATTAGAGTTTTTAATGATGGTTTATTATAACCCCCAAATGTGTCTACATATAATAGTATTAATTCATAGTCCACTTTTAAAGAATAATTAAGATTTAGGACAAAATATAAGAGGATTAAAAAGAAAATTAGATCTAAAATGAATTTACATGCCACTTGAGGTACACATTAGATTTGCTTAACCACTTTCAAAACCTGATGGATAAGTAGCTAAATTTTGGAATGACTTGTATACTATCCAAGTAATAATCAAAATACCCAGGTCTATGTTGGAATAATTTGGGAATAGCAATTATTGAACAAAGTGGTCTCTGCATGCACATATTCTAGATTATATATGCTACAATGATTGATCAAGATGTGTTGATTGCAAATGCTCATTGGTACAAAGTAAGTCCTCAAATTCGTTATGTAGTCACTGGATAAAATGAGACTGTTATTACTTCAAGGGTTGAAAACATCACTAGATATCTCAGTTTCACTGGCAGGGAGAACTGCAATCATGCTAGCTTTCTTTTTTGAGAAATAAAGTCATTTTCAAGACAGCCTTTGTTTATCTCCTTATTCCCAATCTATGCGATTCTTACGCTAATTTTAACTCAAGAAACTTTGTGCTCACAAACTAAAATAGGACTTGAATTTATCAGTATTAGTCATATGCATTTTTACTATTTTTGAATATTGAAACAGTTTGAATATGGAACGGACAGTCAAAATACCAATGAATTTCTCCTAGTTAGTATGTATAAAGTTTTATCTCAACTAATATTGAGATAAAATTTTATTATTTCCCATCACATTTTTCATGAAACCTGTTATGAAAACTGTTCTAGTTTTAAAAAGATAATATCTGTATTTCAATTTTAGTAGATACCTTAATAAAATGAATCTCACTATCTGAGTGAGTATCCTGTTTTTCAAAAGTAATGAGTTCCCCTAGAAGCTGATAGCAGATTATTACCATTATTCAAATATATGTGACCAGCTTACTCTATCCAGACTCATTTTCAATGATGATAGATTAATAAGGCTCCTTGAATTTGTGTTCTTCTTTAAGCTTTCTGCAGCAGATTTGCAGTGCCTTGTACCTTATTCAGAAGATTTGATACAATGATCCTATAATTCTTTGAGATCATTATGAAATAGCGCTTAGCCGTAGATCTCGGGACAAGATACTGTCGGCAGCCCACAGTGAAAACCACTGCAGAACTCCAAGATCTAATGAGATTCAAAAGAGAAAAAGAAATGTATATAAAATAGTTCTGAATACAAGTAAAAAGAGGTAAAAGATAATAACGCTAAGAAATTGATAGTAATATGTTTTAAATCTGTGATAATTTAAAAACAGTGGTTATTACTTGGCTGCATAAAAATTATCTACTTGTTAATAAAGACCCACTTTTATTCATTTAGGCGTGTCATTGAGCTAGCAGTGGTTTATTATATAAAGACACACAGAGACATTAAGGTAAACAGAACACTCTCTGGCATGTACTGACCATGTGAATTTTGAATGTTATGTTTGATTTTACTACAGAAACTATTATTGTATTAGGAGGAAGAAGGAATAGTCACAGGATTACTTGTCCACCCTGGGTCGATTTCTACAAGGAAAGGAAAAAGGAAAGGAATCAATCAGGAATGTTGAAGGGAAGACAGAAGAGCAGAAAGGAAGGAACCACATACACAGAACATTTAAAATAAACATTATAGTCTCAATATAGAAAAAAATACATGAGAATGAAAGAAACAGATGGACCCAGAGCATTCTTCAAATAACTGTTGGAATGATGTAATGGTTTCCATTATTATTATTATTTATTGTCATTATTCTGTCTGTGTTGTTTTTGTGTCTGTGTGACTGCCTGTTTGTGCATTTTTGTGTGTTGTGTATTGAGTGTGTGTGTACATTCAGGCTTACACATGTTGAGGGACCAGTGTGGATACACGAAGATGGGGTTTTCTTTTATTGCCTTCTGGGAGACAGCGAAGGTCCTTGAGTCTCAGTGTGAACATCTTTACCTGTTTCAATAATCTTCAGGGCCCTACTTTGAGATTTGATGAAGGAATAAAAATATGCATAGCAAGTTGCATAATTGTATGAAATTTCCAGTGTTGACAGCCCTGAAGATAGGTTTCTTCATATGACTTCATAGATTATAATTATATTATGTATTCAAAAGTCTTATTAGGTTATTATAAATAATATTAGTCACATGAGAGCTGAAGACATGTTTTTATTGAGAAATAATTCTAATATTGCTATAATGATAAATGGTAAAAAAGATTTTTATAGAGCGCATATTTTAAAAGTGAGAAGTTATGAAAAAATAATAATTCATATTTGTAAGTCTTGCATCTACTTTTAGAGATAATACATTTATTTTTAGGTAAGTATTTGCATTTTATTTGTCATAACATATTTTAATACTTTAACACTTATAGTAACTTCATTTACAAAGTTGGAAGTAATGGAGGCAGTAATTATGAGTGAGTATACTATCATAATACTATGTAATGCAAGGATTTAATTGATATTTTAACAATGATGTTTCCAAATCTATTTATGCTAATTTAATTTTTTATATATTTGAATTACTACATGTCTTATAGTGATTGCACAATTATGCTTTGTTGAAATATTTTAAAGGAATAACAGACTCAATTGAATGAATAAATGTTGTTTCACTTTGAGTGAATAAGGAAGACAAAAATTGAGGACAGAAGAAATTACATAGACAAAAATAAGGAGGTGTACATCCAGTATTAATATCACAGCAAGGCCTCAAGATAACTCCAGGAATCCAAACTCCCTATGTGATATCTTTTATGATGCTTTTAAAAGATAATGTCCTCTGCACACTGCTCTTACAAGCATCTTTGAACAAAGAGTGCCAAGAGTTAATGTTTATGGTCTAGGTTTACATGTACTGAGCAAGTAAAGCAATTTATGGATGAAGAAAAAACCATGGAAAATACCAGCACACATCTTACCTCCTGTCAGAACATAGTTCAGGAATAGAGCCATGTGAGGGGAGTATGCATGCTGTGAGAACACTCTAAAAAAACAAGAGTCTTCTGACTTAGGTTTCTTCAAAACACAGATTTACTCTTGGGATGTGTTTTTGTGGTCCTCCAGGTGTAGCTGATACCTGTTCGTTTACTTGAGAATACTCATTATTGCTTTGATAGTCATCTAAAGTATCCTTAAGGCATCTCTATGGAAAACAGTATTTTTTGCATTGTGCGATTTTAAACAGTTTAAACTCATGAGAACTTTGATCCTGTGACTTTTTGTCCTTTGGAGCATAAATTGTCTCAGGCTAGGAATAATGTTGGCTATGGCATGAGATTTTAGTGACCTCATGTATTGGCTCCAATTAGTTACACAGGTCCTACTTCCTTTAGAGCAGGGTCATCTACAAAAGATGTGTGCACCATCTCTACAAGTTCTCCAAGCTAGAGAGGTGCTACTGCCACACCGAAGAGCTAAATTAAGGCTACTAGTGCTTTATCTTTATCAGAGGAAAACCAGTAAGATGAGAAGGTTCTTGTAAGTGAGGATTCCTGAATCACAAGACAGGATAGTGTGCAAGGTCCAGTGTTTGTAGCACAGATTGGTGTGAGGCACATTTTACAAGAGGACACAGTAGTCTGGAGCTCACTAACTATTGTGCAGTTAATAGAATTTAAGGTCATTGGGTTCGATATTTCGATATTGTTAACAGCTGAATTTATGGAGATAGGATGTCACCCTAGTAAGTTTATTGCTGGTCTGAATAAAGTTCCCAGAAGGAAGTTTCAAGGGAATTTTCTGCAAGGCCAACAAATACTTCTGTGGAGAGTTCGGATAATTGTAAGTCTAGAGGCAGATAATCTTTGTGTGTGTTTAGCCCTTGGTGTCCACTTATTTTCTTCCTCTATATCTGGACTAATGGCTTTTGTGAGCATTAGCTAAATCATTTCATATTCACCATTAGAGCATAGATGTTTTTCCCTTGATTTGCATTAACTTGCAGACCACTAGTTTCTACCAGCCCACAAACGAAACATGTTATCAATTCAGGCACACGGCAGAAATTGTAATCTACCTGTTTAATTTCTACCAATGTATTTAAAGAGTAACTTGATGTAGTTTTTCTTTTGATTATTATGGAAACTTCATGGCACTGTTCTTACATTAGAATGCAAAACTGTGTTTACCTAAATCTGTGTTGTTGGAGCAATAATTTCTAATACTTTGTTCCAAAATAAACAATGCTTAATCTTCGTCAAAGTGAGGATTGTGGGTTTTGTTTATGTTTATGCATCAACAAGACACAGAAACTGCTAACCCTGGTGTTGCAGGAAATAATGAGACTCAGCGATAGCTCTCTGAAGAAGCTGGAGATACTAGAGGGAATAAACACCACAGTCAGATCTTACCCAGCTGTCTTCTAGCTTCCTCAGCCTCACTTCCCTTGGAATGGTCTTCTCTGTGTTTGAATCCCCTCTTAAGCATTCTTTCAGTAATTAAGGCCTGGCCCCACCACACCTGCTTGGGAGCCTGGAATTCCTTCTATAATCTGAAGTGACCTTGACTCAGTTGGGATTAAGGGTGTAGGTCACCACTCCCAGGATACTCCCTGTGCTGGGATTAAAGGTTTGAATCACCACTCTGATTTTCCTAGACTGATTGTGGTTAGAGCTCTGGAACTTTTGGAGCTTAAACTAACCCCCCACATAGACTGTGGGTAGATTCCCTCTGATATCTCCAAAACTTCTGAAACTTTATTAAATCCCCACACCCTGGTTTAGACACAGAATAAAGAGGCAAAGAACACAGGTTAGCTGTCATTTATGGAGGAATTCCAGAACCAATAATCATACATTTGGTTTTAAAAAAAAAAATAGTTAATGAGCCTCATAAAACTCTAAGGGTGTCTGAGGATTCAATTTATTACCTTTTGGTGACTAGTAAAATTGTCAGTGGTTTTCTTATGGTAGTTAACCAATACGTGTAAACGAGTTAGTCAAAGTTTTATTGGAGTAATTGTACTCAGTTGGGAAACAGAAGATACAGAGTGACAGAAACACAGTATAAACCATATTGATAATATGCGTTTTTGCCAGAACAAACACCCAGATAGCTACATGGCAGAAGTCAGTTACAGAATCAAAATAATAACAATAATAATAATAAGGAAAATTACGTCATCTTATTTTAAAAGAAAATTTTAATATGTAGTGAGCACACATGCCAGCAAATAATATGTTATGAGACAGAAAACAGTTGACTTCCAGCTAGTGTGTTCTCATAGAAATTAGTTATAGTTGGGAACAAAGGGCATTGTCAGAACAGTCATGAGTGGAATGTAATACAGCAAATTCCTTAATATTCGGAAAAGATTGAGGAATTGCACTGAGAATTTCATTCCTGGTTTCAACCCAACTGATAGATATTGGATTCTAATGCAAAGTGAAATTAGATGCCTGGATGAGGAAAAAGAAGCAAGAGCTGTACAGAGTGACTTTCTATTCCAGGAAGTCATCTTCATGATAAATGTGCCATCTAAATGGGAGGCAAAAGCAAGTAGGGACAGAGAGAGACACTTCTCAGCACAGTCCAAGAACATTTAAGTCCTCTAGGCAATTTTTGAATAGAAAATAAAGTAAACACTTAAACTGCCAAGTCCCGGATTTAGACCTTTGGTGGTAGTAATTTTGTTTTATTTTCTGTAATTAAACCTGTTTCCTCATTACTAGAATATTGCAGCAGGTATAAAAGCACTTTAGGAAATTTTAATTGAATTGAATAAACTTAAAAGGATGAGATTTGTTATTGTCATTTCTTTGTTTTATTTGCATATCATGATGGCCTTATCTATTTCCCAATTAGCTTCTGTTTTAGTTTTCCTTTTTTAAGATATCATGTGATTACAGCAACAAAAACACAAACTTATTTTATGATGGGTTTGGTAAAAGTGCCTGATCTAGCAGATAATTACACATTCCAAGACAGTTTTATAGCCTTTTATTTCATAGCCCATGAAGTTCAATATTTTGTGAATTTTATAGTCCATGAAATAAGAGCTGGTTTAGCAAGAAGTTAAACCGTTTAGGCTCCAAAATGAATATTAATTCTGAGATGCATTATGCCATAGGCCAATTGCCTAATGAGTTTTGGAGTAATGTCATTGCTATATATTTTGAACAGGTTCTATCATAGAAACACATTTTTATTCAAGAAAATTTCCAAGGCCAAATAGTCTGGCAAAGGGCTGCATGCTTTTTGATTGTCATGCAGATAGACACCTGCCTCTGTGGCATCCACAATTCACTTTAGACCTTTATCACCCTAGTGAGAGTTGCCAGAAACCCTGAACTACTTACTGCCACACAGACTGTCAAAAGGAAAGGTAATAAAAGAGAATGTATTTAAGTCTGTAAAATCAAAAACAATGCATTCCTAGAGTGAGTTAATGTTGAGTGGAGATTACATGTCCCTTGTGTCCCGTATGTGAGTGCTGGATTTCTGTGCAATGTTGTCCTGACTTTAAAATCAAACTCCAGGCTTTAAAGTCAGATCATAGCTTATGGGGGAGTGCTTCTCAGAGTGTGTATCTTGAAGCTTTGTGACTGATTAAAAAAAAATCCATGAAAACAACACTGTGAAAAAAAGATACAACCTAATCATCTGGAATAATTGTGTATGATTAATGATTCATCTAAGAACAACAAATAAAGGGATAAAGTATTTGAACAATCTTGAAAAGGTGCACTGATGTGAACAGATTTAAAGTTAACATGTATTATTTGTCATAGGGAAATGCAAATTAAAACAACAATATATCCACACATCTATGAAAGAAATATCTAATTAATAATTAGTGTGCAGGAGGAAAGCTCTAGATGATGCAGCAGATATTAGACAATTTTCAGAGCCAGATTCTCCATAGAATTTTATTTTATTTTATTTTCAGTGTTTTGCTTGCATGCGTTGCCCGTGGGTCCCAAAAGAGGGGACTCAATACCTGTAAGTGATATTAGCAATATTGTGAACTACCATGTAGGGGGTGAGAATCAAACTTGACTTCCTCTGGAAGAGTGGCCTGTGCTCTTAACACATGAGAGATTTAAAATCCCTCGTCCTTCTTAAAATTTTAATCAAAGCCACTTTATATTCCTTAAAGGTTGGGGAACTTTTGCTTTTTTTTTTTTTTTGTAGAAAAACAGAAACTTTTTTCTGTTAATAGGTAAGATAGACAACCTGCTGAAAGTAATTTAATGGGTTTTTGACAAGTTATTTGTACATCTAACCAAAGGAATGGCTATGTCTTCAAACAGTCATTTATAAACATACAGAATCTTCAGTACTATAAAGGGTAAATATTATGGTAATATTCTCCATTTTTTCGTTTTTAATTTTCACCTGGGTAGCTTTACACGGAGCACATTAGCTAAGTAAACACGTAATAGTTATACAAATCCATTCATTTGCATATATACACACACATACATCTGTTTTTGGAGAAACATGATTTCCCCTCATTATCCTCTTTCATTGGGCTCTTCTGCCATGAAGGCTCAAATTGTTTTCTGTGAATTATTTCTTGCTTTCAGGAGCTTATACTTCATGAGTGCCCTGTTTATGGCAGGAATCATTTTAACAGGATGCTCAGAGCCTTGTACTTCTTACCCTAGTAGATTTTCGTCAATGATTATCTTTCTGAATCTAGTTATGAAGATGAGAACAGGAGCAATAGATTTGCAAACAGCACAGACCTTGAAAAGCTTGGAATCAGCCTGTCTCCAAGGGACACACAGCATTCCACTGCTTCTTCTTATGCAGAATATTAGCGCCTTATCCTTTAGCCAAGGGTTTAAAAGATCTTTTGAGGAATACTGCTGGATCGTGTTAAGAACAGCACATATCTGTTTCTTTTTGCAAAGGGCATCTAGTCTGGGACCTATTATACCCAAATGCTAGAAAGAATAGGAGAAAGAATTTTTTACAAAGCGAAGAATTTTAATATTATTTTTTAGGAGAACATTGAGTCCTCAAAGAAACATTTTTATAATTTTTGTGTCCATTAAAATATAGATTAAATACTCACTTGAAATGCAATGAGAAAACAATAATTAGCCATTTCTAATGTTGGGTGTTATATACTATACAGATCTATGTATCATGTAGTTCTAGGAAATAAAACTGTCATGGTTTAAATGTTCACTCCAAAATTGATATTGAAAATTGTATCACATTGTAGTATTATTAAGAAGTGAATTCTCTGAGGCAGTTTTAAAGTTGCCATATTTCTATATTCATGTGTGAGGGTAACACCCTTATACAACAGGCATGAAAAAAATGGATAATTCTCCTAATGCTTCTAACCCTCATTTTATTCTTTCAGCAACAACTGTCATCTTGAAATTACCAACTCTTGGCATCTTGATGCTGGGCTTCCTAGACTTGAGAAGAATAACTATAAAAATCTTGTGTTTGTAGATTACCCCTGATGTTCTACTACAACCGTGATTAAGATAAGAAAGTTATATGACTCAAAGAAGAAAAGGTTCTTAGTGGCAAATGCCTTCAATGAAACTGAATTGAAGCATATTTACAGGAAAATTGGAGGGCAAATTGCCAATTATATAAATCGAGAGGAAACAAATAAGAACCAATGAGTGCACAGGAAAATGCAAGCGACCGACTAGGTTACCATTCTCACCACTGACACTTTTCTGTTCCCATAGTGTTCAGAACAACAGAGAAGGCTTTATCAGCAACGGATAGAGTGTATTTAGAACTGTTGTCCACGTGCAGTGGGAATACAGAAACACACAATGTAGCATATTGCTCCCTGAATTTAATTTGTGTTTCAAATTCTATTTAGTGAACATCTATTTAATAGTAATTTAATTTTAATTGTAAGTACTTAATTTTTACTTCAACCTTGATTGCTTTCCTTTGCATTTTACTAGGGATTGAAAACACTAAAAGTGACCATTGAGACTAGAGGAGTAGGAACCAGTGTCACGGGGTAACACTTTTATAACTATAAAAACTGTCCTGAATGGACTCAGATGCCCTGAAAGTAACGAAAATTAGTAATCCCTTAAACATAATGATAAGAACAAAATATATACTTGAGTTAACATGACCTCAGACACATCATTTTTGTCAAGGATTCATTGAAATATAATTAATTAAAATAAAGAACATATTAATTTTAAATCTATTAAAATGTATGTTTTAAAGTAAGAGATGTATGGTATATATTTCAAAACATTATCTACAAAAGATTCAACAATAGAAAAGTGCTCATATATATTTGATTTTAGTGATAATGTCAGATGTGAGGTATTTATGTTAAGCTTTTATAAGATTGGGGTCATTATAATCAAATTTGTATAAGATTACTTTTAATTTATTTTTTGAATATATAGTAAAATCATTTTGACTTTTTAAACTTCATAAAATACCCAGTTATAAACTATTCTATCCACATAATTTTGTCAACTTAAAATTAGAAACTCAGTTTCTCAAATGAGGGTAAAGTAAGACACACTATTTTCTCATTAAATCGGTGAACAGATTGTTGTCATAGTAACAAACAGACCCATCAGGGAGAAATCACTCAAGTATATATTTTTACAGGTGACTCCCACTCACAAATCTCTACTTTAGCCAATTCCATATCTAATTATTAGAACAAAAACAAATATTGTTGAAAAGGAGACACTCACCGGAAAGAAGTTGTTAGCCAAATAGAAGAAAGCTCTTAATTTACATGCAGTCAGTGTGCTGAGGGCTACTTACTTTGGGTGGAATTATGGTGCCTGTCCTGCAGAATGAAATAAAATGATATTTATGTTTATTCTACTTTCCTTATCTCAAAATCATCCCTCTCTGGTCTTTATAATATGTAGAAACTTAGCTGTTGTGTGTATGAGGAACATTTTATGAAACCAGATCTGTGTTGAAAATATAGGTAAGTCCGTGAGTGTGTCCATAGTATTTGTGATATACTAATTTTATGAACTATCCTTGGAAGCATGTTCTTAACTACTAAGCAAAGAAACTATTTCTTTGAAGAAAATTTTAGAGTTGCATTTTTGCTATTTAAGTCATTTGTTACCATTGGGGGGGCGGGAAACTGGTACAAAATTCTGTAATTGGAAATTTTATCCCTAGTTCTTGATCATTATATAATCTAATGACACTAAGTAAATATACACCATATGGACAGTAATTAGGCTTCCTCGAATGCCAATGAACGCCTATGAAGTCACACAGGGCTAATATCCTAGAAAATATTGCTGTCACAAAAACCAGCAAGAAATGTGGTCACACATGATTCACAGAAGGCAGAGCTGCTCTTTAGTTGAGCCAAGTCTTCCTCCTATGCTCTTCTAACTACTCCGTATACCTGGTCTCACTATGTGATCTGAGTTGTTAAATGTTCTCTTAGTTATGATCTGCCTCATGATTAACTTCTGATAATCAGATTAACACATGATTATGGGAAATAGGCGAGTAGGGCAAGATTGGCTTACAACTTTGTACGTAAGATTATAGTTTCCCAGGATGCTCTTCTTTTCCTTGTGGATTGATATAAAAGTGGGGGCAGTGTCAACTTAAATCAGAAATAACTGATGTGCAGGCTGAGAAGTTTTAGGGGATACACTTTGTAGTAGTGGGAATTCTCGGTCCTGGGCGGCCAGAGGTCTGAGACCCACAGACCTACCGCCCGAGACCGCTTAGCTGCCCAACCGCTCAGGCCCCCAGAAATGACTCAGACACTTATATTAACTTCATGCTGTTTGGCCTATGGCTCAGGCACATTGCTAGCTAGCTCTTACAACTTAAATCAACCCATTTCTATTAATCTGTCTGCCAAGTGGCCTGTGGCTCACCTGTGCTCCTTACATGTTGCTCCTTTGGGCTTCAGCTCCGTCTGCTTCTGATACGCCCTTCCTTTCCTACCTATTCTGATTCCTCCTCCTACTTCTTCTATGGTGCCTGTCATGGCCCAAAACAGCTCCTTTATTTAAAGCTTGAGATTCACAGCATACAGAAAGGCATTCCCACATCATACTTGCCATTTGTCACAGATTGTCCCTGACCCACCCCGACAGGGAAGTATTTTCTTAATTACTTTATTGATTATATTTTGCGATTTCTTTCCCACTTAAGCTTGAGATATAAAATAAGTAATAGCAATAGCTTATTTTCCTTGGAGTCCCTTAACATCTGATATGTAGCTTTTCACATTATAAACCTTTAAGAAACTATCACTGATAGAAACACTAACAATTGCAAACAACTGTATAATTACATATGTATAATTATAAATAACAAATTTAATAATAAAATGCGTAAGTAATAATGGTTTAATAAATACAAGGAATTAAAATAAACTTTAGATTAAAAATCAATAGATTTCCATAGCAATGAAACCATCCCTCAGCTCATATCTCTGTTAAATAAAATAGGATATGTTATCAGAAATGACAGCGTTTCTTAGGTGAGGGTTAAAAGAAAAGAAAAATTGGGTTGGTGATTTAGCTCAAGCATAGAGCACTTGTCTTGTCAGCAAAAGGCCTTGGGTTCAGTCCTAAACTCCTTATAAAACGTTGAAATTATTTATCTATTTATTTGTATTTTTATATCAGATGTGATTTAAAATATATTTTCCAAAACTATCTTACAAAATTTGAGCACATGGGGAGAATGTGGCTGTTTTATTATTCTTTGGATGATGAAACATTAATCTACACTTGTGAAAAGCCAATTTTTGAGTGTCCTCTGATATTGGAGAGAGAATGTAGAATATAGCAAAGTTTACATGTTGATGGCTCAAACCAAATTTCTGGATTAATGGTTTTAAGATATGTTTCTTCATTTTACATACAAAAAACACAGATGCCCCTCTTGTCCCTCCTCCCACCACTGCCCAGCCAATCCCTCCCTCCTCCGAAAAGGTAAGGCCTCCCATAGGGAATCAGCAAAACCTGCGTCATTCAATTGAGACAGGTCCAAGCCCATGCATCTACCATCAGCTGTGTACAAGGCATTCCTCCATAGGTAATGGACTCCCAAAAAGGCAGCTCATGAGCCGTGGATAGATCCCGATCTGATTGCCAGGGTCCCCATAACAGAACAAAGTACACAACTGTCTCCTGGATGCACAATCACTGAAAGAGACAATGTGACATTCTGAAACTGAGGAGCTTCTGTAAGGCAAAGAACACAGTAGATAGAGACAAAAGGACAGCCTACATAATGGGAAAAGATCTTCACCAGCCCCACACCTGATAGCGGGCTGATCTCTCTATATAAATAACAAGAAACTAGACATCAAACAACAATCTAATTAAAATGGGCTACAGATCTAAGCAGAGATTTGTCAGGATCACTAAGACAGAAAACACTGATAAGGGCTTTTGTTGGAGAGGATTGGGGGAGGGGACCACTCGGCCACTCTTGAGGGAGTACACCGTTGTACAGCTACTTTGATAAGCATTATAGCAATTTCTCAGAAAATTGGAAATTACTCCATCTCAAGACTGAATGACTCCACTTGGGCACATACCCAAAGGATGCTTAATCGCACTACAAGGACGCTTGCTCAATTTTGTTCATAGCAGCATTATTTCCAATAGCCACAATCTGGAAACATTCTAGATGATCGTCAACAGAGAAACGGATGAAGAAAATGTGGCACTTGTACATATGGGATTACATTTTTGTAATTAATATTACAATGGAAATATACTTTATTTTCATAATAATTCCTTTAATTATTGACAACTCAATAATCAGTAAGAATTTAATAAATATCAAAAGGCAAATATTAGTTTATAATTGAATCATAATCTGTGCACTAAATGTCTCAGGAAGGAGACAAAGGAGACCTGCTATAAAGAATTCTGCTGTGGGCTAGTGGGCCGTCACTGGATTACAGGTGAGGAGCTACAAGCCAGTCTGCCAGTCTGCAGTGCCGGGGCACTCATGGGAATTTTATGTGAGGAACAAATCAAAGCTGAAGATAATTAGAACTATATTTAAGATTCATTATCTTTTCTTACTAAATTTACCTGCTTTTGAGGAATGCAACCAGGTGTCTCTTGGTTTTTGTTTTGTTTTGTTTTTTTGTTTTTTTTTGTTTTTTTAGGTACTTGTTTACTCTAGAATACTTTTGTTTTATTAATTTTTCCAAAAAAAATTAGAAGAATATTGTGTCAGAATAGGTTTTTTGTTTTTTTAGGTACTTGTTTACTCTAGAATACTTTTGTTTTATTAATTTTTCCAAAAAAATTAGAAGAATATTGTGTCAGAATAGGTATGTCTTATCATCTTAGCACTAATTAGCATAGTTTTGCAGCATGATGTGCTATTCTGGGCTTATTGATATTTACATAACTTTCATTTGTATATATAAAATAACTAAATTTAGTCAGACTAATATTTTATTTAGTGTATTTTCTGGTCATTACCATGCTGAATAGCAATTTCAATGACAAGCTATCTGATTTCTTCTGTTCATCTATGCTCTGTCTAACAAAACATCTAGTGACTTACACACATGAGAACTGCCCTTATCTCTGGCACTTAAAGTGTCTACCCAGTTACATGTGTTGTTAGCTTGATATTCAGTGCAATGATGTATAGTACCTTAAAAGTTAGGGTCTAGTGGGAAATTATGAGTGTAACAGGGCACAGACCTTAATAGGCCCCCCAGACCTTACCACAGCTGACTCCATGATGGAAGTCCGATTAGCCTATAAAAGTCAGTAGGCAGCACCACCTGTCAAAACTAAAACAAATACCTAATCCATCAAAGTCCATATTGTTCTGAGAAAATCTCTAAATGTAATAACCTAGCCTTTCAGATCTGTAATTCTGCTTCTGGCTAACTGTTCTTGTTCATTGAAATGTGTAAACCCAAAAGATGGCTGGTTTTTTTTATTTTATTTTATTTTTTTGTTTTTCTCTCTTATAAACTCATCTTGAGAAAGGCTTGATAGTACAGTGGAGTCCTGAAAACATATATGTTTAACCAGCAGGCTAATAAAGACTTTCTGTTGGCTTAAATCAATGCCTGAGTAGTCTTCCCTGGTGAATACTCTACATTAGGTTACAAGGGACATATCTTTTAAGTGATAACGTAGTTCTCAGGGGCTTTCCAGTTAGCTGTGACGTTATTTGCTCCCAAATCTCTCCTATTCTTTGAATTTTCAAGAGATCATTTTATTTTGGATGCATTCCTGCTTACATCATCAGTCACAGGCTTTTCCTGAGTCTTCCTTCTCTGAAGCTGGTGATTTACCCCCAGTCCTCCAAACATAAACTCAGTTAGTCTCTTGTGTTTATAATGTACTCAAACTTAGGGATTCTGTCATAGTGACAGGAACATAGTAGGAATTTAATTAATATTTTCTTCTATAAATCGTTTCTCAGTTTGTTCATGAATTAGCTTTGGAAAACAATGTGTCTTTGATAATTTCAGGGTTAGATGTTTGTGAAGTCTATGCAAAGATTTTATGGGTTAGGGATTAGAAGCATATTCATACTGTTTTTTCAAAGCCTGAAATGCTGTGTGCTCCCCTACCTTTTGTTTGTCCATTTATTTTTGATTTATCAAATGTAATAAATGTAAAGACTTCTTTCTAATACTTTTATATTTATTCTTATTCTCAAACATATGGTGAGCATTAATTTCTTCTTCAAAGTCAGCAAATATTTCATTTAGAGAATTTGATCCTTTTCCAAAAATATTTTGATGACATATTAATTGTTATTTACAGTACAAGAAGTACAGTGAGAACATTTAACTTTTAAATTTCATATTACTTAATTTATGTCAGGAGTTTAAATACATATATAGGAATAAGAATATATCTATAGGTGTACATATATAGTTTGGATCTCATATGCAGATAGATTGGATGTAATATATCATATATAAATACATTTAATTGTTCTTGCTTATATAGAAACTCACTTTTCAATGCTCAACTTTTTCTTTCCTAAGCCACCATGCTTATAATTCTAGAATAAATGCACTTTTTGTGGCAATATATTGTATATTTAATAAAATCAGCCTGGAATATCAGAGAACAAAATCACTCCACAGTCAAGCTGTGAAGCTCGGAGAATGGTAACCTAAACCTTTAACCTCATCACTAGAAGACCAAGTGGTGAATCATGTCTTTAATCCTATCACACAGGAGACAGATCTTTCCGGATTTCTGTGAGCTCAAGACCTAACAGCCAGGCAGCGGTAGCACACTTCTTTTTCCCAGCACTTGGGAGGCAGAGGCAGGAGGATCTCTATGAGTTTAAGGCCCGCCTAGTGTGCAAAGCAAGTTCCAAGACAGACAACTATTATACACAAAACCCTGTATCAAAAAAAAAAAAAATCAAACAAATAAACAAAAATATCTCAAAAATGTCTGCAGTATCAGAGGACACAGCCATCTCTGTTAGCCACCAAAGCCTAGTAGCCAAGCACTAGTAGCTCACACTTTTAATCCTAACTCTAGGATTATGATACAGAGTTGAACCAGGAAGTGAAACAGCTGGGCAGGGAAGATATTTAAGGCAGGAGAAGGGAGAGATTCATTCATTCTGTAGAAGTGACCAGTCATGCTGAGGACCCTTGAAAATAGTATTTACCTTGTTTGGCCTAAAGAATTGGCTGGGTGAGAATCAAGTGTGATCTGTTTCCACTTTCTGATATTTCAAACTATTTTTTAAATATGAAACATATCACCACATATTTTTTTACACTCATTCCAGTATTTACTCTATAGAGAATATTATTGTCATTGTCAAGAGAATCTATCAGTTGGCAAAATTTCAAGTTCCTAGGAAATAGCTGAATAACTGAAGCTGTCTTTCATATTTTATGGGAAATGTTGATGTAAGAACTTCCTGAGATATATTTTACCACTGATAGTTCACATTTCCTCTCATGGCCATCGTAGGTATACTGAAGTTCAAATGTCTTTTAGAAATATGGAGATTGCATAGAAGTTCATATAGGTCTAATGCAAACCAATTGCTTTTGTTCAAATATTGTTCGTCATTATACATTGCAACAGATTATGATTCTGAGTCCCCTGTGGGAAATACATAATCTGTGATTCTGGCTCCATAGTTCAGTACTTGAAGCACATCAGAGTAGCCTGCAGCCATTGAGAATCCACATACAAGGGTAGAACGAAAATGTGAAGCTTTTTATTCCATTGAATCAAGTTCTGATGTTGTCAAATTACTCACCTTTACGTAACCTCAATTTCTTCCCATAGTAAAGTGCCATTGTACCCAGAGGTCTTGAGAGCTACAAATTCAGTCAATATCAATTAATTATTGAAAGCCCATAGATTCTGATGTCTTTAATGTGATTACTCTGGCCAAGTGTAAATAATAGGTAACAACGCCCACAGGTTCTCTTGAGAATGTGTTTTGGTAGGGTCTTTCAGGAGTTTATAATACAAGGCCCTTTTTTCTTCAAATTAGAGAGCTATATATGACGGTAGGCTTCCTTCCTACTTGCACTTACAGATGTAAGAGGAAACTATGTTGCTGTCAGTGTCAAATTCTAGATAAATACTTGAAAATAACATCAAATTACTTTGACTGATGTTAATGAAAGCATAGTACACTAAATACCATAAACTTAATTACCATGGCTACTACTTTTAAGCTATATATAAGCAACGAATGTTGTCTCTCCCCCATAATTGCCATATGGAGGCAGGATACTTTCATGTATTCCAGACTGAGCTGTGGATAGAGGCCATAGATCAAGAAAAATAATGTAAATTTAAACAATCCTAACCACGTGAAGTTTGGAAATTTTATTTTCTTTAATTCTTATAGAAAACTAAAATGTCTATAATATTTTTCTCTTCTTTAATTAATTTTACCAAACATGTATATTTAAATTATTAAAATGTATTCACACAATAAGTAACTTCTTGTTATTAAACCAATTTCACATATAGTGGCATCAGTTTCAATTAGTGATGATTAACAGGTGTTATGAATGTAACACCAAAATATATTATGGTGTTCATGGCATACCCATAGTAATAACCAGGAAATATTTTTGAAAAAATTAAAAAATGATGTTTAATTTACACACACATGAAAATATATGTAAATATATATATTAATTATATATAAATAAAGGTGTATATTTACTTGATTATATATCATCTAACTAGCAATCTCTAGTCTATCTCTATATTATCTCTATCATATAGCTAACCCTCTATCTCTTATCTACCTATGTATCTATGTTTCATCTTCATCACTCATCATCATCATCATCATCACTATTAGCATCATCATCCTCAAAATATTTTTTAATATATAATTGTTTCATTCTAAAATCTAATGGTCACACTACAACATATACCAAACAGATTTAAATTTAGAAAGCAGAGGGAACTGACTGATGACCAAAACATTTTTGGAAGTTTCTGAGACAATTGTAACACTTCTTAGTTTATATTATTTTGAAGTTTAAAAATAAAATTTTAATAAATATTAAAATAAAATTTTTATATCATCAGCAGGTATTATTCTGGGGCATTAATTTTATAATTAATTTGTTATAAAGCTTTAACATATCTTTGTTGCTTATATATATATACATATATATATATATATAAATGATTATATTGTTTATGTGTTTGCTTTAATGGATGTCATAATTGTACACAGAGGAAGAAAGGAAGGAAGGAAGGAATAAAGAAAGAAAGAAAGAAAGAAAGAAAGAAAGAAAGAAAGAAAGAAAGAAAGAAAGAAAGAAAGAAAGAAAGAAAGAAAGAGATGAAGAAAGGAAGAAAGAGGAAAGAAAGAGAGAAAGAAATAAAGAAGAGAGGAAAGAAAGATGGGAAGGGAAGAAAAGAAAAATGAAGAAAGAAGAGAATGAAGCAGGAGATACAAAGCCATGGTTTTGTCCCACATTTATAAAGAGCCTTATTCAGAGGCAGAGGAAGTGATGCCTGGCATTGGGCTCTCTGAGGAATACTAGAAGGAAGGGAAACACATTCATATTAAAGACATTTATATAATTTTCAGACAGCTGCAAGGCTCTGAATGCTTTTTCTTTGTTGAGAGACAGTAGATTTGTAACCATAACTATTTACTGGTGAGGCTGTCTTCTCTAACTTCTTGGATTTACTCTAAGTTCATGAACTTACAGTAATTTGATCCAAGCCCTTTGCGAATAAAATAATTAATCACAATAGAATAAATAGAAACACTAGAATATTTTTCTTTTCAGGAGCTGCAGCATCTGGTAAAGAGTACATTTTGGAAATAGTAATTTGCAGCATATCTCTTAAAGTTATGATTTCAATTGATGTGAGAAGTTCTATTTTAGAAGCTTTATAGGTGATGGAATAAATACATTTGAAGTAAGAGTTAAAGTCACAAGATTAAAGTGTATTTTTTCAGTAAAGAAAATACGTACATCCTATATCATAAATGCTATTGCTTAACAAACCTAAGTAGCGGTGCAATATACGTAGGACAATGGCAAGTTTTAACTGAACAATAGAATTTGTCTTTAGATAAAACATTGAATTTTTATATACTTAAGACACATTCCCACTGAATGATGTAACTGTCTGGAAATGGCCCTTTATTAGGGATCCTAGTCTTTGGCAGGACATATTAATGAAATCCACTGAAGCACAATCAATTCATCTGTTGCTGATGCCTCTCATGGGAAGCTGCATGAATCTCTCTCTCTCTCTGTGTCACCCTCCCCTTCTGTGTGTGTGTGTGTGTGTGTGTGTGTGTGTGTGTGTGTGTGTGTGTTTGTATTTTTATGCTTAACCAATTAACCTCACATGACTACATGATTTTTATAATTTCAACATTTTCCATTCAGTACATTATCATAAATAAGAAAGATACTGCATTTTTTGTTTGATGGGAAAACACAATTGCAAAGAGTGTTATTCTAAGTAGAACATTAATTCCAGCTATCTAATGTATTTAGAATTTAAGCACATAGAAGTAAATTTTTAAATATTTTAATCACTCAGCATAAAGATATATTATACTGTGAATATATCAATTGCTTCCCTCAAAATTGACAGAAATGTTATTTACCATTTCATCAATAAATAACAATATATTTCCAACTAATTTAAAGTTGTAATACAATTTAAAGCTAATTAAACAATGTTTCTGTTTTGTCAATTTATGAACAGAACTTTACCTATATGACTTAATCTGAAGAGGGTTTACTATTTTAACAAAGGCTTCATTTTACAGGGATGTATTTGTCAGTTAAAACAAAACAAGAAAAGAAATTAATACATTTAATAAGTGGGAATGTGCAAATAACTTTGAAGAGGAGGAACAGTGATCAGATATATAAAATGTTAAAAGAAAAAAAAAACTCAAGAACAAAAAAGTTCGAAATAAAATATGCACTCCACTAAAAAGTTACAAGCACTTTGGACAACGGTCTAATTTATGTTATTATAAAATATTCCAGCATAATTTATATGAAAGATTAACCTCGCTTACTAAAACCACACTAAAATATCAGGAAGGACATTGTTTCAAAAGAGAATTTGCAAGATATCTTACTGAGTCTAGAGCGCTTTAGCAGCAAATGCTTTCCCTGGCAGTACCAAACCTGCCGGAATCAGAGATGCGACAGTCTACTATGTTCATAGGCCAAACTTCTGCACCACACTGGAAGACGAAACTGATCAGGTCATGTGGTTCACACATGTTTTTTATTTTTTTTATCTCCTTTCCTTTTGGTACTTCTTACATTGTTAGCTTCCTGTTGAGATCTCGGCTTAGTGGCTTCTCAAATGAACTTATTCAGCACAAGGTTGTAGCAAACATAAATGTATGCAAAAGATGACATTTTGAGGTGAATAATAAACAGTTAAAACCAATAAGATACTTTAATTTAAAAGGTTGTCACTATAAAAAGGATACTATAGTTTTAATATACTTATTCAAGTCATTATATATTGTCTTCTAAATTCACATTTTTCATTCATCAATAGGAGATATCTCCAATGCGTCTCATTCTCTTTAGAATAATTATATATTTTCAATAGCTCATATAATTACCTTAAGTCATTAACCTGAATTCCATTTTTGTATTGAAATAACATTTTAAAAGCTTTAAAATTATAGCTTAATTACATAATAAAGTATTCATTTCATTTTTGCAATTAAAATTTTTCATACAATATTTACTTTCTAATCCTTCATTTTGAAGATTCTCCATACCATATTATCCACAAAACTTGCATTTCTTAAAACCCAAAACTAATTGTAAACAGCAAATAAACAGAAAAGGCTCACAAATATCCAAGAGATAGGGAGAGAAAAAAAATCACAAAACCCTAATGAAATAAAACATTCATAATCAAGTAAAACATGAATTGATTTTGTGTTGTCAGCTACTCCTGATCATGAGGCATATCCTACAATGTGACACTCCAAAGGAGAAAATTAATTTTCCATCTCCCAGTAGTTAAAAGTAGCAAGTGATTTCCTCCTTAGGGGTGGGGCTTTGTGCCCACTTCTACATCTCTATTCTGAGATTTTTGACTTGCTTAAATTTGTACAGATATTTTGTTGACTGCCACAGTTTCTGTGCGTTCCGACATGTGTCAGTCCTGCTGTGTGGAAGAACCTGTTTCCATCCTATCATCTACATCATCTGACTCAAAGTTTTTTGGAAAGACTTTATAAAGGCATCCAACTTAGGACTGAGTGTTCTCACTCTCTTCACATTGTCCAGCTGTGAAGCTCTGTGATTGGAAAAGCTTCTCTGATGGAGGTTGAGTAATGAACTGACTTGTAAGTAATGTCGTTAGAAGTCATTGCTATGTTCATATGTAACAGATTTTGCCTAGGAATCATGACTTATTTGATCTGAAATGCTTGGTCTCATAAAAATTTCCAGGAATGTACTTAATCTCACCTAGATGAACTTAAAAATATTTTTTAAAGAGGATTTTTACTCGCATAACATCTATGCCATGATTACACAACTATGTACTGAAGGTACGTCATCGTTGGTGGCTCAAGTACTCATAGCTGGGCAAGGTTGGTGAAAAAAATTAAAGACTTCCAGAATTACTATAACTTACATCCAACATCATTAAGGAAACTATTGTGGACACCACTGCCAATTTAAACAAAAATGGAAATAGTCATTTAAAGTCCTGTATAGATTCCAAACCTGAAATATGTAAGATACTGAGATCCCCAGCTATTTTTTTTTATATGTATTACATGCTCAATATTTATTTAGCAGTTGGGATAAAATAGTCTTGTGTTTCAGTCAATATTCTATTTAAAGCAGTGAAGATGTATTTCTATATTTGCTTTACATTTTCTTGCAGTTTGGAAAGCCTATACACTCAGTGAACAACAGTTCTGAGTAATATTTATACTATGTGTACTTTTCTTGTTAGTTGGAATACTGATGAAATTGTAGAGCAGCAGAATTCAAATTCTGAATTTTGAAGAAATTTAAAAGTTTTAAAATGATTATGATAAATTTTGAGAATATTATTCTGGATTTTTCTGCTAACCCAATAACAATTTTGTTAAATGTTCAGAATCCTCTATTTCAAGAAAAAAAATAAGACTATGTTTATCCTATCTAAGGAGTATATTCAGAAAAATTAAAACTGTAAATTACTTTTTAAAGTATTTTCATCTTGTAATTAAAGAAAATCAGATCATCTTTGCTTAATGATATTCACTATGGACAAGAGAAATGTTCTTAGTTTATGATAATTGTTCTGTATAAAATTTAGCATTGCTCTAGGAAATCTGTTGAGGAGACTCATATAGCTTAGGATAGACTGCATTACATCTCTGCCTGCTGTCAAGGGAGAGTAAAAGAGGAAGGGTTGCCAGCTCCACCCACTCTGACCATTGGTGATGATGGCAGTGATCATCAATACTGCCAGCACATGGTGTCTATTCTGGGCAGAATTTAGGTATTTCTTTTCTTGAGCAGGCATTTATATCATTTGAAGGTGATGTTTTCTGGGGTTTTCATTTTTCTTCAGCTCTTTGTCACTTTTATTTACATAAGAATAATTATTTCTCATCAAAATAAAATAAAAATAGCTTTGTAAATCAATGAAAGACATACAATTAGACACATGGGAAGTATGCATAGAAATAGTTTTAACTCATTTTGCATGCATAATAGAAAAAATATCATTCTTCATCCAAAGTTATTTTTTCTTGGTTGTTTTATGCCACAAGAGGTCATTTTATAATATTTATTGACATTCACATTATCTGGAAGTTTTTAAAAGCTCAATGAGTGCAAAATTGGATATTTTAAGGAATATATTTTATGGATATTTTTTCCAAATAAATTCTCCAATGTGTATATGGCTAACAGTAAAAGGCTATAGTATCATTTATAAGTATGTTCATTTGATACAGAATTATCTAATTGTCTTATGCAATGGTTATATATTCACATCACTTCTTTATATTCTTACCCCCCCAAATAATCTGAAATTAATGTGTTTATTTCTTCAAAAGAGGAATAAAGAATTTATAGGTATTTGCCTGAGGCGTATATGCAGTCTTTTACTTAGAAATGCAAAACTTGGTACCAACAAAGAGGAAGAAACAACCTCATACCCTGAAAACTAACCCACCTAATTTACAGAGTTCAGTTTACACTGGCACTGGTATTGCGCAGGTGTGTGTGTGTGTGTGTGTGTGTGTGTGTGTGTGTGTGTGTGTGTGTGTGTGTGTGTGTGTGTGTGTCTGTGTGTCTGTGTGTGTCTTTGTCTATGTCTGTGTCAATTACCATCTACCACAAAAGATAAGCTGCTCTGATGAAGTATGTATGCTGCTCTGCCTTATGTGCATTATCATATTGCTATGTCCAGTTAACAGAATAATAGGAATATGTCATAAGTTTTCTAACAGACAGATAACTAAGGCTTCTTCTTTATCTGTTCTTGGTATTTTGGTCTCATTCATGGTGCAAGACATGGATTACATATCAATAAGTAGACCATAAATTGAATTTTATAAAATGGTTGGTTATTTCTATAACACTGCCATTTTTCCATCAGTACATCTTACAGCCATGTCACTGTTATAATTCACAGGGTTATAACTGGATCATACTAGGACTGATCATGGAGAATCTTCTGGTACCATGAAAGCGAGAAAGTAGAAATTTACTTTTTAGTCGGACATCAGCTTAATTTCTTCACATTTGATAACAGAAATAAGTTCAATCTTGAGGAATATGGCCTTACCATTGGTTGTAACAGTTAATCAGTAGGACACCAGTAGCCTAAAATTTTGGCAGAGTAGGAGGTATTGGCAGATAGACTTTGGCCAATAGCTCAAGAAGTAACCGGTTCTTAGCCTTTTACTTGGTCGCATAAGGTGTCTAGTTGGAGCATTGTTTCCACCATTATGAAATCTCCATTTAATTTTGGATGGGCAGATAGTTTATTCTATTTATTGAAAATATACATTTTCAAAAAATATATTCTGTTTATGAGTTCCTCACCCTCAGTTTCTTTATTTCCCCTCCCATCTGAATGCACACTCTTTCTACCTTTATAAAAGTGACATCTATAGAATAAATATAAAATAATATAATGAAAATGAACAGGTATGGCTAGAGATAAAATGAAAACACAAACTAAAAATATGTTTCAAATGAATAACTAAGAGAAACACATAGACACACACACACACAAGAATCCTATAAAAAACATAAAACTGGAACACAAAATAGACTCAAAGGCTAAAAAACCCCAAAGCCTTGATAAAATATTATGAAACGAAGAAACTCCAAAAATGCTGTTGAATTTGTTTTATGTTCACCATCTTTGCTGGGTGTGGGGTATGCTCTTAAGAGTGTTTTGTGTCTCCAGAGAGAACACAATTTATTTTTATTTGTGACTTGTTATCATTGTAAATATCTTCTGGGTAAGTGGTAAGGGCTGTGTCTAGTACTTCCAGCATCTGGACACCGTCCAGCTTAGCCCAGTACAGGCACTGGACACGTGCATAGAGCCGCAGTCTTTGTGAGTGAGTACATGTGTGTATCAGTCTTGTGTCTAAAAGGTTTTGTTTCCTTGATTTTTTTTCCATCCCTTATGACTTTTGTAGTCTGTATCCTCTTCCTCGGGGTTCCCTGGGCCTTGAAGCATCTTATTTAGTAATGAATGCTCCATGGTCTTTCTATGAACATTGTTTGTCTCTGTTGTGGCCAGAAGTTTCTGGCCCACCTGACCTGAGGTTCAGGCATGTAGTTCTGCAGCCATCTAGCCCCAAGTAATCACACAGAGGCTTATACTAGTTACAAATTGTTTGGCTTATGGCTAAGGATCATTCCTTAATAGCTCTTACAACTTAACACATTTCTATCAATCTACTGTATTTATATGTGGCTTTACCTGTACTTTTACATCTTGCTTCTTGGGCAGCTGGATCATGTCTCTCTTGACTCCATCCTCCTTCTCCTTTGAATTCATGGCTGCCTCTAAGCTGGTTGGCCATAGGCCAAAACAGTATTTAGTGGTAATTCACAGTATATAGAAAGACATCCCATATCACTCTGTATTTGATCCCCATATGCTGCAGGAGGAAGCTTTTCTTTTAAAAAATCCTTTCACATATGAGTATACGTAGGAAAAGTTGACAATAGTAGGTTTGCACATGGCTTTGTACAAAGCCATTAGTGTCAGTTTTCTCTCCAAATATTGTCTGCTCTATTGTCCATCTCTCTCCTGCTTCACCTGACTGTTCTAGTTTTCCCCCGTTGTTCATAATACTATGTGCTATTTTCCCGTTCTTGAAGATTCCCTCCTCCCACCTGGCCCCTGACTTGCTTCCTAACCTTGTAGCAATTCTAACTGAAGCAAACGTGTCTGTTGTTTGGACGCTCAAAACCACATATAAGAAAAACAAATAATAAGAAAAATAAATAATGATTCTGAGTTATCCCACTCTTAGATGATTATTTATATCTTCATTTATTTAAAAATATTTTATAGATTTCAGTCTTCTTAACAGAATAATAACATTCTAGTTTGTAAACGTTCTACATTTTACTGTCCATTTATCAGTTTATAGACATCAAGGTTCTTTTCAGCTTCTGGCTACTATAAACAGAGCAGTAAAGCACACAGATGTGCAGCTTTCTCTCTAGTAATGTTTAGAGTCCTTTGTGTATATGTCCAATAATGGTATCGTGGCATAACTGGATCTTGTTTTACATCATATTTTAGATTTTTTAAAGGAATTTTCACATTGATTTCCCTAATATCTGTTTTCAATTACCAGTTTGTACCCTCACCAGCAGTGAATAAATGCGCCCCTTCCCCACTTCTTTACCAGTATTGTTTATCATTTATTTTGCTTATCTCGGCAATCAATGTGTAAATAACAGGTGAAAGCTTCTTTTAAATATGATTTTAATATAAACAAGATCCTAAAATATATAATCTCCTAAAGGTAATATTTTTCAGCTTGCTTCAGCCTGCTCTAGCAGCTGAATTCCACCATTTAATTATTCAGCCTTCACTGGAGAACTTTAAGGTGGTAAACGGTATCATGAGATATTAGTGAGGAAATAAAGGACTTCAGTTAGATCACTGAGCTCTAGCCAGACATAAGGAGACAATACTAACTTATTTAAAATTACAAGTGATGAAAATAAAATTGTTAAAGTAATAGCAAATCATTAATGTCACAAGAAAACAATATAGACATATATACATTAATTCATTTGAAAAATAATTAATTGTAAATATCCTCTGATTTTTTTTGAAATTCCAATTCTTTATTTCTCCAGATTTGTAAGTTGTAATTTCCCTAAGAATATCATCATGTTATAACCTTAAATCAGCAGCATACAAGTTCTTGGAATTCAGAGATTGCTCTTTTACATTATTTTTACTACCACATTACTTTCCAGGAACCTCTTGCAAATTATCTTTGAAGAATAATATTACTTCAGTATGCAATCACAGATGACAGAAGGCAGACCATTCCTGCATTGCTGGTCACATGAACAATTGCAGTGAAGTCATTTCCCCCATCAGATCTGTTCAGTAAATTTATTGTGGCTGAGACAACAGAGGGGTTGTTTTTCTGTTTGCAAAAGTCATGAGTTGGCGGAAACTTCTTCAGCTGGGATGATTCTCTGTGAAGCAGTTCCATTGAGGTAGTTAATATATGGAGTATTTTAATGAAAACGAAAGCTTTTGCGATGTGGCAGTGCTGTTTTCCAGTGCTCCCTTCTCACCCTTCGTTTTGACTTAAGGTTCTCCCACTTGTGCTGTTTAAAACTTGTCTCCCTCTGACTCTGACATGGAGAGAGGTTCACCAAAGCACAACATTTTCCTAACTTACTTTGACTTTTACGCATGCCCAACCTGAAGACTGATGCCAGCACTTACACGTGTGCCAGCCAGGAATGCAGCTGAGCACACAATCACAAACTTTCTGAAACATTAAGAGAATTTTAGGCCACTTTTGTCAACAATAAAGAAAAAAAGCCCTGTTTCCTCTAGAGTTTATCTTTTATGCTGTACATTACCTACCTGTTTTGAGCCGATTAGCTAAAATGAATTTAAAAATAAAAATGAAAAATTTATTTCACTATGTGTAAAGCAGGGGCAGGAAGAGAGTGTGTATGCATGAAGTGCCTGTGGAGACCAAAAGAGGCAGCATAAAATGTCCTGGATCTGGAGTTTGAGAGAGTTGTGAACCACCAGTTATGAGGCTAGAATCTGAACTCTGATCCTGTCAAGAGCTTCAGTGAATTTAAATGCGGTCATGTTCCCAGTTCCAAGCATAAAATTTAAGTATTAATGTTAAATAGAGAAACTGAAAGTGAAGTTACTCCCAATATTAAAATAAAATATGGAAAGAATTGTAAAAACTGACTTTAATATGTCTAAGTATTAATAATCTGAAAGTTGTAGCAGCATTACAAACTAACTGACTTGAGATATTTTGAATATTAGATGTTATCTAGTATAAGTAATCTATGTGTTATCTTTGATTTAGTAAAAAACAAACATCAAAAATTTGTATAGATTTAGAAAGGTTTCTTAAAACCTCAGCGTTAACAAGAATTAGGAGCATACCTGTGCTCTGTGCAGATGATTCAAAGCTGTGACTCTCACAGAGAATAGGTAACAATAAACATTTGCTATTCTGGTCAAAGAATTCTCCTTCCACTGTGCTTCAGTGATTGAAGAAATGGAAATGGATTGGGTAGAAGTTTGCCACTGATGAGTAAGTATGTCAAAAATATGTCTGAGAAGCTGACTGATGGTTTTTGGACGTCTCAGTGAAACTAAAATCTGCTTATGTAACACTAACATGTTAAAATGTATTTTGAAATTGTTCACAATTATTTAGTAGTTATCACATAATTGTTTTTTAAAAATGTATAATGAGTGTTATTATTTATAAATATTAGATATCCAGAGCAATGATTCATATTTGAATTTATTCTAACATGTAGATTTTATGTGGTAATGGAACAATATCCATTTCCAAACTATAATAAACTTACATTTCATTTTGAAATTTAACTTTGTAAGGACCTTAAAGATAAAACTCAGTTTATTGAGGAGAGAAATCATAATAGCAATATGCAGAATGAGAAGCAGTATTACTTGAAAAGCCCATTCCATCTCTGAGCAGAAGCAAACTTTGGATTCCATTTTAAATATTGTATGCAGGGCTGTGCATACAATAAACACGGCAGTAACACATCAATAACATAAACTTGAAACTTTTAATAAATTTATAACTAACTTAAGTTAAAATAGTGAATTTTTCTTCATTTTTCTTCATAAGTTACACAAGCAGATTATTTGGATGTATTATGACAGAGGAACCAGAAAAGGCAAGAAACGGAGTTAAACTACCTAACCAGAGGGAACTGCAAGATTTCTAGATGTTTAGAAGTAAATGTCTAAGATATCTATTTAAATATTGTGTTAGATATAGATTGAACTTATAGAAATTCTTTTATAATATTACCAAAGCATATATGAAAATGACTTCTAAATGAATTGAGTCTTGAAAGCTTAGTTAATATGATTTGCATCCAAACTGATAGAGAAATTAAATGATCAGTATAAGTGTCATCATATAATTTCATACCAAGCTCGGACCTTTGGGGGATCATTAGGTGCAAAATTAAATCTGACAAAAAAAAATCCCTATATGTCTGATGGCTGAATCATCTCATGCATGTGCAATAAACAATATGTCACAAGCAAGTTTCAAGATAAAATGCCTGCTATAGCTTCACCCTTTCTGACTGAAACTAGCATCATCAATGGATGGAAATTTAGCTGCTACCTATTCTCTCTTTTACTTCCCTAGCTTCAGGCTACAGGTGTCAATCAGAGGGTCTGACTACTTATGTTTCCTGGTCAACAGAAGTGCTAATCTCTGCATTTTATGTCCCTTGAAGGCTACAAATTACATATTTATGAGTATGTTAGTAATGATATTGTTGATGATTAGGCCTGTGAACCCATGAGGCCATGTAAATAGAGGTATTTTCTCTACAAAGAGAAAAGACATAAGGGTATGTATGATATTTTCTTTGATTATAGGCTGAAGGTTGTTTCGATTAATTCTTAGCCTGTATATCCAATTTTTTTCTTACAAAACTTCACATATTGA
This sequence comes from Phyllotis vaccarum, assembly GCA_033318265.1. Lineage (NCBI taxonomy): Eukaryota > Metazoa > Chordata > Mammalia > Rodentia > Cricetidae > Phyllotis > Phyllotis vaccarum. The sequence continues at coordinate 3,975,068 of JARWLC010000007.1, forward strand.
TCCATTATAGATTCCAAAATTTCAATTTGACCTCAAGTATACTTTAGTTTTTAACAAAAAATATAGTTTTGCCTAGTTTATAAGCTAATTATGGCATCTAAAAGTTAATAGTAATTCAGACATATAATGTGAAAATGAACAAACAAGACAGATGATTGGTATTTCAGGTATACAAGTGATAAATGATCAATCAAGGGATGGGAGATTTTGGTAATTAAAAACAAAAAAAAACAGGGTACATGGTGGGAAGTCTATTAATTTTTTGTGTGTTTGTATGTGTATAAATGTATACGAGCTTTGAGCTTTTTGTGAGCATGTCTGATGGTGCTGTGTCTATGCATGTGCACGTGTGTAGGCTAGAGACAGACATCAGGAGTCTTCTGTGATCATTATTCACTGTAGTTTTTAATTTCAAGTATATTAATTAAATGTATTCTCTGACAGATTTATACATGTATAATTCATCCCATTTTTTTCAAATTTCTGTGTCTTCTAAAAAAGTCTCTTTTCAAAGTTAATATCTGTAAGTATTGGGAGGCATGGTCTCTCATTGAACCCGAAGTTTACTGATGAAGGTAGCTGTAAATGATCTCCAGGAATGTATGTGCCTTATCACCAGGCCCTGGACATTGACTTATGGATGCTCATCGACATGCCCAATTTTCATGTGACTTCTGGAGAATGAAACTCTGCTGCTTATTCTTGCATGACAAGAAATTTACTGATAGACCAAGTCCCTAGTTCTGTGTTCTGGAAATTTAGTTTAATTTTAAAATATCCTAGCTGTATTTGTCTCTAAAAATGGTAGTATATTTTTACAGCTTTAGAATATTTCACCTTGTATTTATAGCACACTTGTTCTCTAGGCCTAGATTTCTATTTTTTTTTCTTTTCATAATGACAAACTGCTTATTTTTTTTTTATTAAGAAGACACATTATTGTTGTTTTCCTATTAAATCTTTGGCTCATCCTATTAATAAAGAGGTCTAGTTTAATAAAGTGCAGTCTTTTCAAAGCTGGTCTGTTAATTATAGAGAAATAAGTGCCTGAGGTAAATATAAGTCCCTAGTTAAATTTAATGAAAATGAAAAACAAAAATTTTGTTGTACAATCAGCAGGTATATAATGTTATATAGACAGAGTCTATGCTATGTTTCATTACCTAGAAGAAATTTAATTAAGCCCAGCATCAAATAAACTACTAGAATGATCAATTCAATGAAAATAAAATTTTATTTTTTGAATTACTTGAATGTAGAGGATTATTACTAAAATTTAAAATAATAAATATACAAAATATTATAGAATCTACATGCTGTAACATAAGGTGATCCTTAAGGTAGTACAATAGCCCACAGAATTAAATTTCCAGCTGATTTTGAATGAATGACTTTTACATTGACTTCGTCTGAGACAAGAAAAATCAAGATGAACAATGAAAATATTATTAAAATGATCAGCTCCTAAGCATTATTATCCTGTCATTTTCTTTTTATCATTTAAACTACAACCTGTTGTTCATGAGATTGTACTTCAAATGTGCACACTAAATTCTAGACCATCTGTTAGTGGCATCAGGTTTGTTTCTTTTCTGGAAGTATAATAACTGTCACCCATTCTGAAATAGAGTATTCTGACGCTCAGATTAAGATTGCTTCTACATCTGCTCCTAGGAAAATTGAAGCAAATGTGGCAGAGAATTACTCTGTGACCATGTATGGCCCATTTATTTCTGACTGGTATGACTAGAGGTATGTCTGAAATGGAGTTTCCACATAAGTTCTAGTGATTATTCATCGCCCAGTGTACAATTTTTTACAGTTCCCCTTTCTATGGTTGGCGGGGAAACCACGATCTTATTCTTTGTATTACTTTTCATACTTTAAAATAAGTGTGTTCTAGGTTATGTTGGCACCCATAAAACAAAATCAATGTTCTGTCAGATAGGAATATTAGCAACTCTTTACCCCTTCTCTTTGAGGAGGAAGAATATGTATGGAAAAAAGTAGCTCTTTATGTGAATTCCATAGGCTTCTTGATAGTCCTTTTTCGCTAAGCAAATAGGTGTAATATTAAGTTTCTGGTTAGGACTAGCCCCAAGATCCGGACCAACGGTCCCAAAGTCCCAAACAAACACATAGACATACATTAATTTCGTGATGATTGACCTATGACTCAGACCTATTGCTAGCTAGCTCTTTCATCTTAGCACAATCTATTTCCATTGACCTGTTTAGCCATATGGCTTTGTTCCTTTTCTCAGAGTAACATGATTGTCTGTGTTCCTCTGTGTCTGCTGGAGTCTCTGCTGGTATCTCTGCTCTGCTCTTCCAGTTCCCAAAGTTTTCTTAGTCTGGTAGCCCTGCCCCACTTCCTCTCTGCCTTCGGCCAGTCTGCATTTTTATTAAACCAGTAGGAAGGACAATTATTTACAATGTACCAGAACATAAGCCCACTACAAATAGGCTTAAAGGCCACCAAGCTGTATATGAATAAATTTTTCTTACAAAAGTAACAAAATGTTTATGGTTTAATAAATATATATTTTGATGACTCAGTTACAGAATTTGCAAGTAATTTAATTGCTAAATATCTGGACTTGAAAATGAGTGACATCAGGTATAATGGTTAATTTCCTCATTAACCAACCATACTCACTGGAGAACTTTTGCAAAGAATCAAGAATTTCCAGTACTTTAACAGTTGTGCTGTTGGAACCTGGTACACAGTGACATGATCTTTCTCAGTTTCTTGATGGTTTAAAAACCTAATTCACACAATCTATTTTGATCCTGTTTCCCGATCCCCCAATTGGTTGCAGGTCCTTTGCACCCTCTTACCAATGTGATTTTATGCTTGTTCTGTCTCTTCAAACAAAAAGTAAACAAATGAAACAAGAAAATAACTCACACACACACACATAAACACCCACGAGAGAGGGGGGGGGCATGAAACCTCCACCAAAAAGATATAGCAATGTAAATAAGCAACAGTCTATTGAGGCAGAGAATGCTGAGACAATGTGAAGGAGGCAAGGGTGTCATTCTGTGTCCTTCATCTACTGCTGGGAATGAGGCCATAGAATGCAGAAGCACTGCTGAGCCATCTACTGATGGACATGGGCCCACCCTGAAGTGTTAGTCCATCTACTCAGCATGACTGCAATGGAGGAAACGAGTGTTTTCTTGCCAGTACGTACTAATTGCAAATAGCTTACATGGTAAAATGAATGAACACTTCCTAAACTTGTGAAGGACTTGTACATTCTGTACAAGTTTATGTGCATTAAGTCCTTTAGACTTAGTGTACCTGGAAGACTGTTTTCTTGGGTTTATCCAATATCTCTGGCTTTCATTTTTTTTTGCCTGTTTTTCCTCGTAGATGCTTGAGCCTTGAGTGGAAGTTTTATTGAAGACATCTCTTTTAATACCGAGTACACCTCGGACTCTTACTCTCTGCATACTTTGTAGTCACTGGTCTGTTGCTTCCCACTTACTGCAATTAGAAGCTTCTCTGATGATGGCTGACCTAAACACTGTACTAAGGGCATAAGTAGGATGCTGTTGAGAATTGTGGTGTGTGTTTGGTTTTACATTTTATGCTTGTTATATCTTTTACTTTTTTATTTGTTGAAAGAGACAGAAGGATCACCAAGTCACATACTTTGTTACCAGAATAACAGTAGTAGTTTTATCTTTAAACCAACAATTTATCTAATCTCAGGTTCTTGGTCGGGAATATGTTCTATCTCATGAAGTAGGCCTTAAGTTCAATAAAAATGTGGTTGGTTACTCTTATTTATAATGCTATTACTTCAATATATCTTGAAGGCAATTCGCCATTGTTGATAGAATTGTATCTAGGAGAGGTAGGTGATTGCCTTTTATCCTCTAGCAGCACACAGAGCACCTAGTGGTGAGGACTCTAATTAGCTACCAGTTTTACCTCTTTGTGTTCAATGAGGTTTGTAAGTATCATTAGCAATGAGCTTACCATCATTTTGTTGACTTGGTAATAGTCTCTGATGCTTATGGCTCCTTTGGCCAACGACTCATGACTCAATAGATATAACCCATTCCTGGACATGAAAGTTTTAACTGGAAGTATAAGATCTCTAGTTGGGGCATTGTCTGCCATATTATGTGTCCATTTAGATTACGTTTGTATATGTATGTGTTTTAGGAAGTGTCTCCAGCAGTAGGTGAATACATGGTTGATAGACTGGTATTAGTTGTCTGTCCCCTGTTCTCACCTTTATGTTTCTCTCCCATTTCTTCCCTATTTAATTCTCTTTCCACTTTCCATTGTCTTTAAAATGTTTTGTTTCTATTACTTTTATCATTAATTTTGCATCTTGACCTCAATTGCCCCCCCCCCCCTCTCTATCCCTAGTTCCTATTTCTGTCCTTGGTTAAGCTCCACTGAGTACTCTTCTTACTACTCACAGAAGGGCAGGTCTCTCATGGACATATTTCATTATGTCTGTAGAGATTTTCTTCCTTCACCTTGCAGATGTGTTATGTTACCTAGGGAACTGGAGCTCAATTGTGCTTTGTAATTTAACTAAGATCACCACGTATTATCCCACTTTTCCACAGATAGTACTCTGACAGCACAGTTAATGGATAGTTCATACTGTACTTTATGATCTAAGTTTTTCTGTCAACACAAGACTTCTTGTAATTGAATCAATCATATATACAGTTGAGTTAGAAATTTACTTTCAATATCTGCAAGTAATATAAGTCATCTTTAAAATTTAGCAAGTATCATCTTAAAACTGTAAGACTTTTTGATAAACATAAAAAACAATATGAATTAGAATTGAAGCAGAGATTAAGAATAACTTTTACATTCTGGATACAAATTCTTTTACTACAATGCATTACTGCTAATATTATTCAGAGGAAAACTCAGCTTTTTAAGTTTTGTCTTTTCTTATGTTATATATTTTCAATAAGGTATTATCATATTCCTGGACAGTTACAGAACCAGAACTCTAAGCCACACAATCAGAAATCAATAGTCTTTATGGTATACACTTGTAAGAATTTTTTCACATGCTATAAATAGTTAAATGTTTAATATTTTCATGAGATGACATTTGTATTATTTGATCTGCTTCATAGTTAGATTAATCTAAGTATACTGAACAAGTTCTAAGTGGATTAAGGTAAGCAATGGCATTCAGTGGTTTAGGCACATTTAATTTAAAACTTTAAGGGCCTTAAAATCACATTGTTACAAACTTTTAAATTTGTAGAGGATTAAACAGGAAGCAATTGATATTGTAAATCAAAGAACATTTGTTGGTTTCTTACAAATATATACTCATTTGGATGCCATTTGTTACTTTTCTTCTTACGTCTTGTAGTACAATGCTTTGGAATTATGTTACATTATGTTATGTTCAATTAATTCATGTGAATTTATATATAAATGCTATGTATAAAATGCCTCTCTACCCTATGACACACTTAATTCCAGGCAGAAATTATTTTAAATATTTCTTTAAATTGCAAATTTTACATTTACACTTATTTGCAAATGTTGCTAGAGAAATCTTCTTTGCCCATTACTGATTTACAACAAACTGTCCCTAACTGGATGATTCAAATTTAGGTTAAAGTCAAACTAAGAAGATGTGATATTTTGGGTATATGCTGTATGGTGCTAACATGGATTGTAGTGTTATCTATCTGTCTTTTTTAATGTTATGAGTACAATGAACAAAAGGATGATGCTGTAGTGGAATATAGCACAATAGTGTAAGATTTAGTTATGTTACTCAGAAGAATGCAAGGTTTACAAAATATTTATCTCGCGTTTATAAGCTCTCTTTTAATTACTTCAGATATTATTGATCTTATGCAACTAAATATTCAAATGAAAAAGTAGTAGGTAGAACAGTAACCACTTTAAATTCTATGAGAAAAGAATAGATAATATTGTGTTTTGAAAATTGTTTCATCTTTGAGATTATAATATAATTATATCATTCCCCCTTTCCCTTGCAACCTTTAAAATGTTCCATATAGCCCTCCACTCTCTCCTTCACATCCAGGTATTCTTTTTCAATAATTGTTCTTACACGCTTTTATACACCCCCCCCCACATAAAATCTCTAAATACATAAATACAACATCCTTAGCCTGTATGTTACTTATGTTTGTGTTTTAAGGTATGATCATTTGAAATTGGGTAATGAGTTAGTTTGTTTTTCCCTGGAGAAATATCCCCCATGAACACACACACACACACACACACACACACACACACACACACACAGAGAGAGAGAGAGAGAGAGAGAGAGAGAGAGAGAGAGAGAGAGAGAGAGAGAATTCAGCAGCACCTATTAGTAATCTAAAGTTCTTTTTGTAGGATTGAGGCTTGAAACTTTGCTCTGTCAACATTACCATGTCTACTGTTTTTTTTTCCATAGTTCAGCAATTTTTTAAAAGAAATTTAACTATCCAGTATGTAACAATCATGCTTTTAAATGAAGTTACCTAGGTCTCTGCATCTGCATATGTGTATGTTATATCTATGAACACTGTTGATTTTATTTACATTTTAAAACCAAATATCACACTTTTATAATATTTTAATGTCAGATGGTTATGTATCATTTCCTTCTGTAAAATAAACCTTAAGTTCGATTAGGTATCTGTTGGTTGCCACCAAAAGTAAACACTTGTGTCTTTATTCATATTCTATTAAGTTGGTTGTTGTTATGTTTTACATGTATTTGTAGAAATAATTAATTCCTTCTCTCCCTTGTCAATGTTCATAGTACTTTTTAGATCCACAGAAAATAGAACTCAGGAAACAGACTTTAGGTCAGATCCATCTGGAATTGCCCACGCCCAGTGTCCTAGCATATTTGTTTTAGAAATAGGAGCCTATCCTGAACACCTGATAGTCGGTAAACAGCTACATTTACTACATTTATAATCTATTTTGTTTTGAGATTTGCTTGTACTACACTGACTAACACTTTGAAAGTGGTTTCAGAATAAATTCTAGTATTTTGAAATAAAAAGTGTATTTGCTATAGAGTTAGAATAATATAAATGGGAAATTTGATGAACTAATTAAATCAGGTAAAATTTTATCTGGGTATATTGTTAATGTGCTGATGTAAATGAGATATATGTATGAGATGTTTCTTTTTTTTTTTTTTTTGCTGTTGCTTGCTTTTTGTTTTTTGAAGAAAAGAAAGACAGGGTCTTAGTATGCAGCCCTGGATGCCCTGGAATTCACTTTGTAGACCAGACTCTGACCTTGAGGTCACAGAGATCCTCACTTCTGCCTCATAAGTGCCAGGATGAAAGGCATATGCCGCAATGCCTCGCTTGGGTATATCTTCATATGTCAAAATGTTTAAACACAAACATTAGAAATATCTCTAAATAACATTCTGTGATTTGTATTTTAAAATGACGACTCAGGCTGCAGGTATGTGGTAGACCTGGGAGGATCAACTAGAAAGATGTGAAACACCTAGATTTTTGTTGAATTCTCAGTAAAAGGAGATGAGGGGTAACAGAGAGAAGACATGAAGTGCCAAGTCCATGTTGTATTAAATAATAAGGTCATCATAATATGTTTAAGTTTGTCCAGTTTATCTCTCCATCAAAGGGAAAAGTCAGTCTGATAAACAGCACGTTAGGGAGGAAACTGTTTACTTGGCTTATGCTTCTTGTTTCCATCACCGAGTGAATTGGAGAGAGAACTTTAGAAGAACACAGCTCCTGGGCTTGTTATCTGGCTTGTTCAGCCTCTTGCTCAACTGGCTTCTGTGCACAGCCCAGGACCACATTCCTAGAGACTGAGCTGGGCCCTCCTGCATTAATTAACAATTAAGCCATTCTTCCACAGACATCTTCAAAGGCAATCTGATTTAGTTAACTTTTCCATGGAGATGGAGGCTTCTTTCCCAGCTGGCTCAAGGCTGTGTGAAGTTTACAAAGCTAATTAGGACAGAAACTGTGATGTTCTTTTACACAGGTAGGAAGAAAAAAGGACGAAAGATCTGATGAGATTTTAAAAAATACACAATAAAGACTGTAAGCAAAACGTAAACAAATCAATATTTTAGATTAATATTTTAAACGTCAAGAAACTGGTTTAATTAACACAGTAATTAAGATAAAATGTAAAATATGCTATAAATTAGAAATATCTCCAAATAACATTCTGTGATTTGTATTTTAAAATGACGACTCTGGTGTGTGGTAGACCTGGGAGGCTCAACTAGAAAGATGTGAGACACCTAGATTTTGTTGAATTCTCAGTAAAAGGAGATGAGGGGTAACAGAGAGAAGACATGAAGTGCCAAGTCTTATAATATTTTAATGTCAGATGGTTATGTATCATTTCCTTCTGTAAAATAAACCTTAAATTCGATTAGGTATCTGTTGGTTGCCACCAAAAGTAAACACTATTTATTGTGTCTTTATTCATATTCTATTAAGTTGGTTGTTGTTATGTTTTACATATATTTGTAGAAATAATTAATTCCTTCTCTCCAAGAATATCAAATAATTCAGTGACCAGCAAAAAAACTATATTCCTGTAATATTTAAATACTATGCTACTATTAAATAGCACCTATTCACTACTATTTAAGTATTGACAATTTTACAGTAATATACTCTGACTTGATTTGCTGCTCTGCTTACTTATATAAAGCAATATTTCTTCTGAATTACACCAGAACTTTAATGACTTTCTTCATTATTTAATTTTCCTGTGTGTCAATTTAAAGTCTCACCAGAGGAATGTGCAACAGTCTACATAGTCATTGAGATGAAGACATTCTAGTTGGGGTTATATATTTCTTTATTGAAAATAGATTTTTTTTATACTATATTCAGATTATAGTTCCCCTTACACTACTTCTCCTAGATCCTCAGCAAATTCATACCTTTTCTTACTGTCTCTTTCTGGAAAACAGTCATCTAATAAAAACAAAGGAAATAAATCATAAAATAAAATGATAATAGAACTAAATAACTAATATAGCAATAAAGAAATAATAAATAAAACTACAGTGAATAGAAAAGGAAACATAGAAAATGCCCACAGAAAACATAGATGCCGAAATTTACACCTTTGTGCACACAGAATTTTTATACAGACACAAAATGAAACTATAATATATAAGCAAGAAACTTTGGAGTTAAAAATCAAGGTGTTTTTCACTGATATTTTATTCTGAACTCTCTGAACTATAGTAAAATTGTCTTGGAGAACCTCATTTCTATTCAATGAGTATAATTGGTAACACATCATATTCCAAAAACACATTTTTATAGGTATAGTAAATTTATTTTTTGGTAGCACATATTTTAGCTATACTAAAGGAAACCTTATCTCACAATTTCCTAACAGTTAATTCAAAGTGTTTCATTTGGTATTTACATCTGTAGACTTGTTTAACACTTAGCAGCGTTGCACTTCCTGCCGTAATACCACTTGAACAGAAGTCAGGTGAAGCCAGAGACATCGGACTAGCTCCTATGACTTACCTTTTCTTCTAGCAAAACTGAGATGGTTACAGTTGTGTTGTTCAGTGATTAAAGTCAGCAAGACTCCAGTAAGAATATGAGATATTTTCTACATAAATATATTACCGAGCTGGAAAAACTAACTCAAGTTGCCATTTTCTTCAGTTTGTTTAAAATGATTTTATTCAAATGAAGTCAGTTGCAATAAAATTAACAAATGTAAGTGTTGATGGATCTTCACCATCCTCAGTGAGGACCATCTGAGCCTGGCCATTGGCGAGTGTCTCTCTGGAACACTCCTGGAAAATGACACATAGGAAATTACTTCTTCTCCCCTGGGTAATGTCCTGATTGTCCTCTTATTGGACTTTGTCCAGGTGCCAGAATAATGTGGCCCATGAGAGGCAGCTCCTATTATCTTCCTCAGAGTAACAAAGGGATAGGATAAGAAACTTTTATATCTAGGATAATTATGAACTATCCTACAGGCTTGTGAAATAAGGAATCATACACACCTTCTGATGGTAACTTTCTCTTTTACTTCTTAAAAATGATTTGACTCTTCCTGTCTCCATTCAGCTACATATCTTCACATTGATGCATTCTATACATACAACTACATATCTACTTTACTTACATATGGCCATACATCTCTATACACAGTTACATCTATTTGCACATGCCTTCACATCATTTTTAACATATATTTCTCTTCTGCATATCCTTTTATGCAGTTGTATCTTCCTTGCCTCCATACAGTTACAAATCTCCATACAGCATAGCTATTAATCTCAAATACTAGCTCTCTCACCATATAACATTGTACGTTGTTCTTATACAGCTCTTTGCATAGTTCCCACACGTAGCAGAAACTCTTTAACATAACCTTTTCTCTCACACATTTATTCACACATATATACTTTCCTCACATCATTGACTCCTCTCAATCACCTTCTCATTCATTCATTCTGTCATGTATCTCCTACCCTCTCTTTAGGCTACTTCATCTCTCATTCAGCCCATATACATTCACACACTGCACAGCTTCATCTCTACATTGCTGCTGCTCTTACACACTCTCATTCACACACACTCATCCTTCCTTCTCTCTTCCTCTCTACATTGCCTCTGCTTCCCATCTCTCCTTAGCCAAACTCTGAACAATTTTATGCTATGCTTACAGGGCCCAACTCATTTTCATACAGTTTTTCTTAGGCTAGTAAGGTCATAAAGACCAGCCAGTCTAAATGCTTGGCCTTGCATGTAACTTTTTCCCAGACAGAAAATGACAATTGAATTCAAGATATAACAACTGCAGTGTGGTCAGGATACATGCAGACTTTGCCTAGTGTAACCGTTCCACAGAATTTGTTTTGTGAAAATCTGCTACAGATTTTTTTTTTTTAAGTGGGGGTCCCCAACACAAATGAATCTATTCCTCACTTAGATTCGTCAACATTGGCATGACCATTTATTTCTTTTCCGTGATGATCTTTTAGAAATGAATAAACATCTTTCAGAGCATCCAAAGGTATTCTGACCTGACCAAATCATGCATCAATATACATATGAAAAATAAAAATATGAATGTCAATATATTCAGACTAAATGGCTGTGGAATTGTGCTTTTTCTACACTGTACATATTTGTCATTGTAAATATTGGTTTAGTAAAATGCTGATTGGCCAAGTAACTAGACAGGAAGTAGAGGCAGGGTAGCCAGACTAGTAGAATTTTGGGAAGCTGAAGAACAGAGCAAAAATTGACAGCAAAATGCAGAGGAAGGGAAATGAGATGCTGCATTGAGCAGAAAGGCACAATGTGGCAAAACATAAGTAAGAAATATGGGTTGGATTAAAGTTTAAGAGTTACCAAAGAATGAGCCAAAGCCATAAACCAAAAACTTGTAATCAATATAAGACTCCATGTGATTATTTGGGACTGATGGTCCAGACCTTGGAACTAGGCCTGGCCAGAAACTCCTAACTACACTAAACTTTCCAAATCTTCCTTCTTAAAAGTAAACATATATTGGACATCTAAGTTCCCTTCTGAAACTTTTCATAAGAAAGTATTCATTTTGTAGCATAAGAAGTTATAATAAATTACTGTATATTAAACGTAACTTCCTTTATTCACCTGAATTTCTATTGTAAAATTCAAGTATTTTCACAGACTAACTTTGTATGGTAACAAAATATAAAATTTACATTTTCATCTTTTTTTATTTTTCAATAATGTACAACATGTATCCTAAGAACTAGGCATCTCTATTATAATGCCCAGGAGATAGACTCTGTTGACTGTGACTCTTACTGCAAATATTACTAATCTAATAATGATAACACTAAGGAACGTCTCTTTTGTAAAAAAGTTATACAACCCTCTTTGCTCAAAAATAGTGCTTTTCAATAAAATACTAAATTACTTTGAAACTGTAATTACACTTCAACAAGAAAATACACTAAATAATTCTGTGATTTAGAAAATTGGTATCATAAGAAGTTAATTTTATAAAGACATGAAGGGCACATGAGCATACCCTGGCCCAGTGATGTAGCAGGGTAGGGCATTCTGTCAGTGGTCTGAAAACAAGTGTCGGCTCAAAGATCAGACAATTCAAGGAAGAATTCCTGCCTGACCATGGGAGTGAAGACACCAAGTGACACTTCAAAGGGATTTCTGCTCCTTAAAAAAAGAAACTTTCGCATAAATCCCAAGAAAGCACAAACAACTAAAATAAATTATCAAAAACATAAAGATAATTTAAATAAGGAAATATAAATGGTGAAGTTTTAAAAAGTGAAATATACGACACAGTAAATCAGAAAACATGGTTTTTGGAAATGCCTTATCAATGGAACAAAGAGTTGAAGGATTACCTGAAATGGGAGATGAAGAAAAAGCATAGGTAACTCCAACAAAAATGAAGGAAAATTAATAAGAAAGCAGAAATGAGAATTGGAAGATGCTTGGAACCTAGAAAAAAAGAAGACCATATTTTAAGAATAATGAAAATAGAAGAAAGGCATGAGTTTTATCTAAAAGATACATCAAATATTTTCAAAATCATATAATATAGTTTCTGGACCTGAAACTGGATAGCCCAAAGACCTAGGGGAGACCAAAAAAGACTGAAATAGAAGAGAATATTCATAGATCAGTGTCTCTTTCAATTTTTATCAGAGGCTTCTTCATGTAGCAAATAAGAATGGATACAGAGACCTGTGGGGGATATTTTCAAACATTAAAAACATTCGGAGATATCAGAGGGATCTACTCACAGTCAGTCTAGAAGGATCATACAGTGGTAACTCACACCTTTAATCCCAGCACAGGGAATACCCCAGGAGTGGTGACCTACACCCTTAATCCAATCTGAGTTCCAGGTCAATTTAGTTTACAGAGGGAGCTCCAGGCTCCCAGGCAGGCAGTGGTGGGGCCACACCTTAATTTAAAGTCTTTAAGGCAGATTTAGAAAGATAGAGGAGGCAGAAAAAGCCATGAGGAGCCAGGCTGAGGAAGACAGAAGATAGATGAGTGAGATCCAACTGTGGTGTTTATTCTCTCTAATATCTCTGCTTTTCCCAGAGATCTGGCCTGGAGTTTCCTTTATTCATGCAAGAGAGACTCAAAGGCAGACATTGAGGAGAGAATCTCAATTCCAGGTCTCTGTCAGGTCTTTCCTGTAGGATCTCCTGGAATCCTGCAGAAGAAGAGGAGGAAGCATTATAGAAGTGAGAGTGTATGACGATCTCTAGGAGAACATGAGCCACTGAATGAATTATGTCACAGAGACTAAAACAGTGAGCATGCGGCTTGTGCGGGTCTACACTGTGTCCTCACCGTGTGTTATGGCTCTTACCTTGGTTTCTTCTCTTGGGATTGTTTCCCTCCTATTTATTACCTTGTCCAGGTTCCATATGGGAGCTTTTGCCTTCTCTTACTGTATCTTGTTGTGTCCATTTTGACTATTGTATCTTGTACGTCTACTCTTTCCTGAAGAGAAAATGGAGAGTGGATATAGGGGAACAGGAAGATGCGGGGTCTCTGATAGGAGTAGAGGGGAAGAGAAATGTAGTCAGCATGTATAGTATAAGAGAAGAATCTACTTTTTTAGTTAAAATGGAAAGAAAACAAAAGACTATATTTTGAATATATTTTGAAAGATTAAATGTATTTTAACTGCTATTTATAAAATTTTAATGATAAATTAATTTTTTCCGAAGAAGTGTGTAGTGTTCATAAATCATTTGGCTACTATTGTGAGATGACAGATTTTGGAATAGAATTTATTTATATATTTTGTCTTGTTGATCATAATAAATAAGATTATAGTTAAATTTTACTATTCTTTTCTTGATATTAGACATCATCTATTTTATTTTATGAATAGAAAAATCATCATTGATATACTTAATTTATGTAACTACAAGAAATAATTTATTAGGATAAACAAAAAAGCAAAAGAAAATGTTTGAAAAAGTAAAAATACTGTAATATATATGATGCCAGGTCTTAGATGACTAAGTGGCCTTATGTATGGAATCATATTGTTTTTTAACATAATGGTTATATAACTTTATCCCAAATATATGAATGATAACTAAGGAAGTTATGCCAATTTTATTTATTTGTCAGAGAAGAATAACCAAAATAGATAATAAAAATAATTAATAAGATAATAAAAAAATTATTTGAATCTTGAAATAAAAGTCATAAAGATAAAGACACTCATAATTTCTCATAAGCATTATTTAAAATGTATATAAACTTATATACACTTAAAATAATTATGTTTTTATATTAGTTGGAATAAAAAATAACTGTATTGTTTTTAAAATATCAAGTAATGTCAGCTCTAAAAATTTTGACTATAAAAATCTTAAGATGGTAACTGGTAGAGAAGTATATTACTTATTCCAAAGTAATTTGGGACATGATCATACTGAAGCTGGAAAAACCAATAATATATAAATTTTTAATTCATTATAGTTGCTTGCATGCGGAGGGTCATGGGAGCATATAGCAGATGCCCACTAGTATTTTACAAGTTGCTATCTGCAGTGATTTAAGAAATGAGAAGATAGTGTCTGTCTTCCTAAAATACTGGCTGCTGTAGATTATCAATGATGTGTTTCACATTGTTGTGTATTATGAGGCATCCCCACAACCTGATGTCACATTGCTCCTTAGACTGTTAACATTTTTCTTCACCAAGTATATTTTTAAAATATTTGAAGCATTTTCCTGCCGTGAACTGAACCCAGTCCAAATAATTAGATATTTATGACAGGAAGAAATAAAAAAAACTATACAAATGCTATTACAGCAAAGAATATATGCTCTGGGTGAACAGCATATTCTCAGCAAAGAAGCATTTCTGACTGAAAGTGTGAAGCACTCCACAGGGATGTTTTAAAGAGTGAAAACAAGTGAAAAGGACATTTGCTCCAGGGAAAAAATAGTTGCTTGTAACTTTGCAAGGTGTGTTTAATCCTATCTTTTATTTTTCCTACAAACAAATAAGGATGAATGTGTGTAGTGGGTACAGTCATGAGATGCTTCATGGTGGAAGTCTTTTCTTAAGCTAAAATATAATCTAAAGGAACATTTTTCTCTTATGTGATTTGTTTTGGTAATTATACCATCCCAGTTCATGTTTTTAAATATTTAAACTGCTTGAGTGGAGTATTATGTAAAAGTTAAAATGAGGGTATAATTTTATGCCTTGATATATGATTTTTTTCTGTTGTCACAAAACAGTTCATTGTGGAGCCCAGTGGATACCTTTTTGCATTGATCAAATATTTCATTTTTCTAAATATTTGGATTCATTTATAGTCTCATTTTCATATTCCCTTGGCCTGGAGGTTTTTAATTTAGATTCTATAACCTATCTTCCATTTCAATTTGCTCCAGTTTCCACATTGTCAAATAGGTTTCATGACAGCCTCAACAGGATTTATCTAAAAATATGCATTTATTTATTAATACATAAAGCATATAGTGCAATTGCTGCAAAAAAAGGTCATGTATTTCAAGGAAATTGAGGATGAGTGTATGAAAAAGTTTGGTTGAAAAAATAAGAAAGGAAGAAATATTGTAGCTAAATACAATCTCAAAAATAAACAGTAAGGAATAAAATTCTGTTAAGAGTACAATGAAATTATAAGAATCATCATATTCTCTATAACAAAATATTTATTTTCACACTAATAGAACCATTATGTGCATATATAGACATGTATAGTGTCTCTGTGGCCGACCATGATCACCACCACACAAAAGGAGATGGTGAGAATTCATGAATATGTTCACTCTAGCCGAGCTCAAAATAGTAATGATGTAAGAAAAGTATACTGAGAGAAGAAAATTAATATTCTATTGTAGATAAATAACATGTTGTATCACTTTATAGAAGATACTTTTTCTCCCTTAAACGTTAGTTTGAATTTAGATGATTTAATATTGCTATAAACCTATAAAATTGTAGTCATGAGATGACCTTTATATGCATTAGCCAATACCACAACACTGTGAGCTATAGATACATTTGTTAATAATGATAAGGAGGCTACAATTAGTTGAGTATCTCTAGCATATATTTATTTCTAAAGTCAGTAAGGTACAGTTTCACTGTAGCTTCAAATTCTTGTTATGTATAAATAACTTAAGGTCATCCATATCATATTTATATATTCAGCAGTTTTTCACCTAGTGCTTATTTAGTTATGTGGCATTTACTTAAGTGGCTAAAGTATCAAGTCTTTTGACATCTGCTCAAGTGATTTGTTCAAGCAGAAAGGGTGATTTAACAAATATTTTAATGAATTATTAAGAAAATGTCATTTTACAGTAGAACATTATAATGTTTAAATTACTATTGAAAGAATATTGACTAATACTATTGATTGATCCATCAATATATTTAGTATTATCAATACATATGTTTATTATTAGCAAAACAAACAAGTTTTGCAAAGCAGAATAAATATTTGGAAAGGGTAGAATCCTCAAAATGAACCACCTATTCTTATTTTGAAACGGACATAGACCTGTGTCTCATTCTGGGTAGGTTAATGCAGTCTTCCGATCTCAGCAGAAAAGTTCTGTGGCTTGTAGATGAAAACTAACACAAACAAAATCATAATTGGTAAAGTGCAAAGAATAAGTCCATGGCCTGCTCAGTCACAACTGGAACATCCAAATCACACCTCATAACAATCTAAGGCTCAGGGACAACCACAGGTTACAGGATAGAAAGTTTCTCAGAGATAAACTTCCTGAGAACTGAAGCAAAGCAGACTCATTTGTATGTGGACAGCTGCACTCATGGAGTGTCTGCACAAAGCATGAAGAGCAAGCCGTCAGCATTCCAGCGTGGAAATGGGAGGGGTTCCTAAGTGTCTTCTACAATGGAAAAAACAATGGAAATCAATGCTAACTGGGGACAGAGAGGCCTTCTCCTTAATTCTGTTATTTCTAGTTGCTCAACTATTTTCTAATGTATGCCTCCACACAGAGAAGCATATAAATACCACAAATTAGAACCAATGCGTCATTAAATTAAAAAATAGAAGAGGATATGAATGTGGAGATTAAAGATGTAAGGCTAGATTTGGGGGAATTAAGAGTGTGAGTTTGTGGAATGGGATTAAAATAGTATATTTAATTCCCTAATATTAATATTTGTTAAAATTATGGTAAGTTAATATTATATATTAAAAAATAAAAAAAAAACAGCACACATTTATCTGATGCACTGATAAAATTAGCATTATAGGAAATGGATATAAATTTAAAGTAACTCCTTAATATTCACTATAGAAAAAGATCAGTTGGAAACTTTAAAATGTTTTTTAATTATTCTTCAAAATATATTTTTCATACTTTTGCTTAATCAATTATCTCTTCCTATTTTCAGAACTTGGTTATTTTTTAACCCTTGTGTATTTTTAAAACCTTCATTTCCAAACTAAAATATATGATTATAATCACCAGTATAATTAGATAATTTATGTGGAAGAGACTGGATAAGTCACCATAATATAGATGGTCTGGAGTTATAGCTACAAATGATGTAGTGTTTACATTCTCAAGTTTAGACAACTTGTCGTGTCTAACAATTCATAAAATGTGCTTCTCTGCCACAGTTTCTAAAAATCAATGCACATGTTCACACACTCATGTACACACACACTCACACACATACACACATTACACAGTGGTGGCTCATGCCTTTAACTTTGCACTCTGGGAGTAGAGGCAGATGGATATTTGTGAATTTGAGGTCAGCCTGATCTACAGAGGAATATCACGACATTTAGAAGACAGAGCTATATGGAGAAACATTGTATTGAAAAGCATAAAGAAAAAAGACAGACTGTTGCCTTCAGCAGCTCAGGAATTGAATACGAGAGAAGGGGTTGGCAGTCAAGGCAATGAATTTCAATTTTCTATCTGAGAGAGTAAAACAACTCTATGGGGCTGATGAAATAAAAAATATGCACACACACATATACACACATACACACATACAAACATAGGCACACACACATTCATACATTCACACATACACACACAGGCACACACAAACACACACACAGGCACACACACATACACACAGGCACACACATATACACATAGACACACAAACACACATACACATATTCATACATTCACACACACTCAAACACACATACACACAGGCACACACACACACACACACACACACACACACACACACACACACACACACACAAACACACACACACATTTTTCAGGGTCTTGCCATCATCTTTCTCTTCTCTCTTTATCTAATCCTACCTCTATCCATCAGTTGGGTCCTGGGAATTGAACTCAGGTCATTAGGTTTGTTGGCTGACATCTTAACTGAGCCACAACATCAGGCAAATTCATCACTTTTTATAGAAAACAATGTATTGCTTGCCGTCTCCTTCCCTCAGAGTGAAACTCTATATTTCTCCTTCAAAATCTTTCTAAGAAAATATAAACTTGCAATGTAAATAAGGTAAAAATAATATTCTTCTGTGTGTATATACATATTTAATATTAATATATTTATTTTATTATGAATTGACTGTTCATTCAGTGATTAACTTTATTTTTCTATGCAGAAGCATATCCTGCAAATTATGAAACCAATGCACTGACATACCATCACCTAATTGGTCAGGGCCATATCAAATGTATGTAGAGATAAAAAATAATGATAACCAACCATTTATTTCAGAGAGCTAATGTGAAAATCCTGTGCTAAATTTTTTATCAATGAAAACTTTTGTAGCTAAATAACAATTATCAGAAGCATTAATCAAACATTTCTCTATTTTTTGGAGTAATCATATAGAATGCATTTAGAATCAAATATAAACTATATAACCACACATACATAAATAACCTCTTGCTTTTATTCAATGCTCATGATTTATAATTAGACAACTACTCCATGCTTGATCACTCACATTATTTACCTGTTATGTCTTGGAAGCTCTCCAAAAAGAGTAATCTCCCAAGAGAAGTTATTTTATGCTGCTACTGAATGATGATTTAACATTATTTAGAAGCTGAATTCCACAAGCATTTCCGGAGATATATTAAATGAAAAATACAAATTTTGTCTCCTACTATGATACTATCTAGCAAAACACTTATAACCCCTAAGACATTAAAATTATAATTTATATTGTATACAATCAATGACAATATTTAATAAAAATATATTTCTTTTATACTAAAATAACACAGCCTATGTTAAGCTAATTTCAAAACAATGAGTTTATCTGAAATGTTAACATTTCTGTCCAGCTCTAAACCAATATATGTTTTGAATCAAAGAGCTTTAGACCTGAAAAGACTTGGAGATAGTGTTCTTAGTTCTCAAAGTTTTTTTCAGGACAATTAGTTTGAAAGGTTAAAAGGCTTTTCATCATACATAGCATATCAGGAACAAAATTAGAAACTGGTGCTTTCAGTTTTTAGAGATATTAAGACAAAATTTTGTGTTTTTTTAAAGGAAATAAAAATATCTCAGCTAAAATGTACAAAGAAGCTTCCATTACCTAAACATTCGCATAATTAATAATCTATGTTGAGTGCATGCTAAGCATTCTAAACCCTCATATGTATATATAACTATTTCATATTCATAGAAACATGGATATATGTATGAGGTTGTATATTAGCATCATAATTTTCAAATCAGTAATGGGAAATTCACAGAAATTAAACATGATAAAGAATGCAACCACAAATGTATGCTAAAAATGTGACTATTTTTATTATATCTTTTCATTTATTATTTCCAGTTTGGTACTCGGGCTGGGAGACCTTATCTATTTCTCTCTCCAGGCAATCCATGGATGTCTCTCTCACAGTTCTTTTGTTACCTAGCTTCACTGGGGCTGTAGATTATAGCCTGCTTATCCATTGCTTTATGTCTAATATTCACTTATGAGTGAGCACACACCATATTTGTCTTACCAGGTCCGGGTTACCTCACACAGGATGGTTTTTTTCCATAGTATCATCCACTTTGCAGATGGATTAACATAATCAAATTGAACACCCTGATCTTAATCCACACAACTATGAACATCCGATTTTTGACATAAAAGCCAAAACAATCAAATAGAAAAAAGAAAGCATCTTCAAAATGGTGCTGGCATAGCTGAACCGTGGCATGTAGAAGAATGCAAATAGATTTGGATCTATCACCCTGTATGAAATTCAAGTGAATCAAAAACCTCAGCATAAATCCACTCATACTGAACCTGACAGAAGAAAAGTGGGAAATACCCTAGAAGACGTCGGCTTACAAGCAACATCTAATACATGTGACGCCCTTAGATTCTTTAACCAGTAATTTCTTTCCTAAGCAGTTTTTGTGAGACATACATCTAGCCATTTAAATCATATAAAACCCACAAGCTTCTGCCTTGACTTCACCATGACTTACAGACTTGAAACATCACTTACCTTTTCTCTCTTTTAGATGTGTTTAACGGATAAAACTTGAAGTTGTTGAGTATAAAGATTGGTTAATGCCTCCGAAGCACTAAAGGAAATCTAAAATGTATTGAATGATGGAAGAAGAGTACTCTGCAGTTTCAGCACTGTGTGTGTTGATCAAGGCTACATCTATACGATCCTGGTCAGCTGTGGGCTCTCCTGTGGGAATCCAATCCAGCTTTTGAGCCTTGGTCTGTAGCAGTTGATCTCTCTCCTCTGCAAAATCTGTGCAAAGAGACAGCTGCACCAGGATTGAGGGTGTAAGAAGGGGTGAGAATTT
The DNA here is from genome assembly GCA_033318265.1 of Phyllotis vaccarum. NCBI lineage: Eukaryota > Metazoa > Chordata > Mammalia > Rodentia > Cricetidae > Phyllotis > Phyllotis vaccarum. Next base: position 3,995,895 of record JARWLC010000007.1, read on the forward strand.
CATCCTCTGGGTTGGGGTGGCATCCTCTACTATGTCTTTCCAGACCACTATATAGGTACTTGGTTATTGAGTGCTGCAAAAGGTGGCAAGTTTAGCCTTTTAAATCATGATTGAAAGATTATGAGCATGCGCATTAACATCTCAGGAATGAATTAAGAGTGAGTTCAGAGGGGGAGGAAGTCATCTGTTCCATGGCATGTGTCACAATCAAAAACACAAATACACAGAAACACAGACACAACAGAAGACCAGGGACAATAACATCTTGGTAATGAATTAAGAGTAAGTCCATAGAAGAAATCCTCTGTCCCATTGCGTTTGTCACAGATATGAGGCACTCCATATCCATACAGATCTGAGGCTCTGCATTCTCAATTAAACAACAGATATGAGGTTCTCCGTCCTTGCCATTGGGGTCTGGATATCTTTCATCCCCTTGTGGCCACAGTTCTCCAACATGTCTGCTCTCAACCGAATCTAGTTACAATCACTGATTTGAATGCACACCAGAAATGACACCCCCAGAAATGATAATAAACATGGACAGACAGACACCACTCAGACACACTTAACAGCTGGTGAGACCCTCTAGTCCAGAGTACATGGGGGCTGTGGAGGCTCCTGGCTTATGAACCAAATGTTGCACCCATGTCGAAGGATCTCCAAAGACCACAAGGGAGCTGGATTCTGATGCAAACACATGAGGGTCAGTTTATTCTTTTGGACAGGTTTGAAACCAGACAGCTTCAAACCTGGGCCAAAGCCCTATTTTCTGACCCAGCAGAGGAATTCAGCCCTGGGCTGAGGGGTGAGAGGGTTTGTAAGGAAAAAAAAAAAGTAAGTGGGGTGTTACATATCTTGGTATTTTAGGATTGATTAAAGGGGTATGGGATAGAGTAATTCTTGGAAACTCTTGGTTAAACTTTCCATGAGAACCCAAGTTTTAAGTCTACTCTCATTCCTGACATTTTTCCTAGATTCTTCTTAGACCTACACCCTGCCCTCGGGCACTAACAGTTTTTTCCCTGAAATAAAGTTATGTAATGGTAAATCTATGCCTTCGCAGCACACACACGCATATATCACCCACACTTTCCTTCCTACACCTGTATATATACACATGCAAGTATATGCATGAGGAAGTGGCATTCACTTGAAAAATGATACATATGGATTGAAAATATTCAATGAACATTTGCAAAATATTACCTAATTTATATAATTATATAATTAATAAAATATGAATTGTATAATTATAAATTTTTTATGATTTTACTTAGGTCTGCTAGCACTCATACACTTAAAAATATTTATTATAAATATTTACCTATATAGATTTTATCAATACACTTTATGTTATTCTATTTTTATTATGTTTTTGAAAAAAAATTATAGCTGAGGCTGGCTTCAAACACATGATTTTCTTTCCTCTGCCTCTCCAGTGCTGAGCTGTGGGTTTGTACAAACAACACATGATACATTTTATGCATAGGGGTGTGTTTCTAATTTTTATTTTCTTTTATTGAAAACATATTTTTCTTACTATATCTTGATTATGATTTTCCCTCCTGCACCTCCTCCCAATCTCCTGTCCAATCTGGATATTATAGAACTATATTTGAGGTTCATAAACTTTATTTTTTTGCCCTACATAGATATTTAACTCCTGTTATCTAACTGATTACATGTATGTGAAGCATCATTTATTAGCTTATTAAAGCTGATATCAAATTAAATATAATTAGAATGGCTACATTTTTAAATAATATTAGTAGCTTACCTTATTATTTGTTCATTATCTTATTTTTGTCAGATAATGAGTCAGGGAGTCATCTGGCTTCTTACAAATGAGAATAAACCATAAATGTCAATTTTGTGAATATAAATTAGTATCAAGCTGTTGCCTGAAGGACAATTGAATTATTACCAAGAATTATTTGTGGACACAAAATAGCTTGTTCTTTGAGCAAATGACCTAGCAAAACCATTTAACCTAAACACAATGGGCTTTGAGCTATTATTGGAATATATGTTAGGATAAAATTGATTAAAAAACAAAGCAATATTTAATTACCCATTCTATCAGTATTAGTTAACCTCTGACCTTTAAATCTATGTTAAGGTATCAGTATTTAAGTTAAATGTGGATCACCTGCTTATCCAGTAGATTTTAAAGTATTTACCCTTTGATCTGGAGGTTGAATTACTCATCTTTTTTCATCTAACAGAATGAATAAGAAATTAATAATGATATTGTATAATTATATTGATTAAAAAGTCATAATGACTCCTTAAAGGCATTTAATTACTATAAAAATTTTTTTGATAATGACTAATTACCTGGTATCCAATATTTTGATGGCTCATCATGGAGACCACTGCCTTTGCATGCAGAGTACCCAGATTTGATTCTCAGAATCCACACAAATATCTCAGCTCATAAGTGTCCATTATTTCAGTTCTGGGGAAATCAGCTTCTCTCTCTCTCTCTCTCTCTCTCTCTCTCTCTCTCTCTCTCTCTCTATATATATATATATATATATATATATATATATATATGATATATATATATATCATCTCCCACCTCCCCTTTTCCCAAGATTCATCTTCCCTCAATCTTCTCCCCTTAAGAAAAAAGAAAATGGTCTCTCAGGGACATCAACGAAACAGGGCATTATATAAGATCCGGCACATACTGTAACATCGAGAATGGATAAGGCAATCCAGTAAGAGGAAAACAATCCCTTAAGTAGGCAAAAGAGTCCATGACTGTCTTTCTCGCTGTTAGGAATCCCAGCAGACCCTAACCCTTTCCACTTGCTAGGTGAATCCATGTGTGCCTCCCTTAGATTCCTCCTTTTCCCCAGATTCTGTGGGTTTATTGATTATAGTTTGGTTATCCTTGTTGTGTCTAATATCTACTTATGAGTGAGTTGATAAGGTAATTGACGTTCTGGGTCTGGGTTATATCACTCAGAATATTTTCTAGTTCTATCCATTTGCCTACAAATTTCATGATGTCATCATTTTTTACAACTGAGTAATACTCCGTTGTGTATATGTACCACATTTTCTTTATCTATTCTTTGTTTGAGGGGCACCTAGGTTGTTTCCAGGTTTGGCCCATTACTAATAATGCTGGTAATGAACACAATTGATCAAATGTCCTTGTGTTGTGGTTGAGTGTCTTGTGTTGTGGTTGAGAGATATATGCCTGGATCTTGAGGTTGGTTGATTCCCAATTTTTGAGATACCATCATTTCCATGATGGATGTAGAAGACGGCATTTCCACAAGCAGTAGAGCAGTGTTCAACTTTCTCTACATTCTCTTCAACAAATAAATGATTTTATAGCTGGGGAGCTTGCATGGGACTGTACTATGCCCTCTCAATATGAGAGTTTAATGGCTTGAGTTGTCTGTGGGTCCTCTGGCAATGGAACCAGGACTTATTCTGGATTCAAGAACTGGCTTTTTAGAGCCTATTTCCTATGGAGGCATGTCTAACTCAGACTTGATGCAGAAAGGAGGGGCTTGGTCCTGCCCCAATTTGGTATGCCAACCTGTATTAAGAATCTAGATGTCCCCCAACTGAAGAACGGATAAAATAAATGTGGTAAACTTATACAATGGGGTATTACTCGGCTGTTAAAAATAATGTCAGGAAATTTTCAGGCAAATGGATAAAAATTTTAAAAAATTATTCTGAGTGAGATAACCAAATCCAGAAAGACAAACAGGGTATGAACTTGCAAATGAACAGTAACTTTAAAGTAAAGGATAATCATGTTACAGTTCACAAACCCAGAGGGATTTTGTCAGATTATTTTCATCATAGACGAAAGAAGCTAAAATAGTAAAACAATGATTAAAGGTGCATATTAAAACTAGGAACTACGGGATCTGAATTTTTAAAACTATAGGAAGGACTTAGAAAGTATGATCCATGACAAGCAACTTCTTGTATTTCTGCTTAATAAATGATGGCTCTCACATTGTTTTTCTTTATAATCTTAAAAGAAATATCATAAGAAATATAAGAATAATTGGAAAAACATTAAAATTGAGAGATTCTAATAAACAAGAGGAAAAATTATAAAGACAAAGTTGTGTATGTCAGCTGTACTTAGTCTTTATCTGTCTCACCTGCCAGTTCCCAATTATGACTTGGATACTTATTAATAATTATTGAAGCTTGACTGATATCTTAGGCTTGTTCCTAACTAGTTCTTATAACTTAAATTAATCTCTCTAGATTTTAATCTGTATCTTATTATGCAGCTAGGTTACCTTTACTATGTATTCCCAATGTTTCTTCTTCGTCTGGCTAGAACGTCTGTTTAAAAGTATAATTTTGCAAACTGTTAATTATATTAGAATAGTACTAGATATAGCATACAGAAATATAAACCACTGATATAGTGTTGTTGTTTAAATGAAAGGAACATAAAACTATCACTTACAAAGACACAGTAAATCATTTTATTATGAAAGCAGAGGCTGAAACTCCTCTATGAAAATTATTAAGCCCTCTAATAGGAGACAAATACATTCTTATCATAAAAGATGAGCATCAGGGGCTGGAGAAACTCCGAAACAAATTCTGCTAAATTAATACTTATCCAACTGGGTATTTTTTCAGTCTTTTCTCAATTAAACCTTATATATAATCACATTATCATTTTACTTTGAGTATTTTTGTGACACCTGGCAAGCACATGCACAAACTATCATCCATATACCTCTGTTAGCTAACCTGTTGCATATCTTTTTCTCATGATAGGAAGAAAATCTAAAATTAGGCATTTTATTTTCCTTCTCTGAGTTCAAACATCAAAAATTTAATTGAGATAGAAAATCCATAAATTATTCATAGGTTATTGTAGAAGATTGAGTTCTAATTTGTACATCTATATGTGAACACTATGCTGTAGGCTCAGGGGACATGACCAAAAAGGCCATAGAAAGACAGCAACAGCCAGGTACCTTCCGTGAGATAGTGTCTTCTAGACAAAACAGCAATTATACATATTAGAATAGATCATGAATGTAAGAAGGAACATGGGGGACAGGAATTGATGGAGGGAAGAAAGATAACTGGACATGACGAGACCATATTCATGATTGATCAGATGAAAAAGGCTCATATATTTAATACATGGTCCACAATTATTGAACATCTTTGAGGAAAATTATGTGATGTAATCATGTTACAGAGTAACTAGAATGAGTATGAGATTTTTAAAGCCCGTGCCATTCCCCACTGTCTCTCACTTCTCTTTTCCTCTCTTTGACTCACATTTTTGAATAATAGGTCAGCCCTCATCTATTGCTGCAGACCCATGCTTGCCTCCCTGTTTCCATGGTTCCAAAACTCTGGAGCTGTGAGCCTCGACAAACATCTTATTTTATAAGTAGCCTTGGTAATGATATTTCTTCACAGCAATAGAATCGTAACTAAGACATAAAAGCCAGAATTCACCAAATTGTCTCTATTTGCAGTATATTTAAAGGTACAACACCCATAACATTTGAAATCATGTATCTGAACAATATACTTGGTTCACATCATCAAATAAAGGCAGTGTGGAAAGTATTAGGAGTTAGTAGTAACCACATGGTAAATTTTTCTCTGGACATGCTTATTAATATGGTTTGTAATATTGATTCTAGTCAAATAAAAAAATGACAAAAAACAGAAATTGAGATATGAGTCTAAGAAAGTTTAATTGTGTTGAAATATGTAGAGAATTTTGTAAAAAGGCAGTCAGTGTCAGTTGGAATGAAAAATGATACTTGTCCCTCATGTGAAAGTGGAGATACAGGAAGAAGGTGTCACAAGCCTTCACTCTGTCCCATGTGTTTGTAGACAAATACTATTCTTACAGAGAAATGTTGATAGAGTTGAAACTAGACTGTGAACTTGCTGTATGAAAAATGGATCCAGGAATGTTTTACTTGCCTTTATTTTTACTAGTCTGTGGATCTAGGGAAATTCTGCTTATAAGTGGAAAAAAAAAGACTCAATTTTTAAAAACATCAAATGATCTACAAGAGAATCTGAAATGTCTTCCCATTTATCAGATTGTGTCCAAAATTTTATGTAAACTCTATAGAAGTCAAAATTTAAATTGAAAGGGCATTAAATTATCTCACTTACAGAAATTGTTATCTAAAACCTAAGTGTCTTTTGATTGTTCTTTAGAAAATGTAGCATATGTACAACACCATCCAATTTGCCCAATGAGTGTGAACAGAAACAAATGATAATAAGCATATTTCATACGTGTCATACCTGTTAATAACTATAAAATGAAAATTACTGAGTATAAAATAGTCTTTGTTTTTGCAATAATGTTTTAGAAAGATAAAAATGTCACCCGGCTGCAGAAATTTTCCTTAACAAACTCTTTTATGCCCACCTTATCTCCAAAATACAGAGCAATAGAGAAAACTAAATATTTAAAAGTTTCATAACAGATATTTTGCTGAACAAAACATTCAAATATAACACAATTAAATGACTGTTTACAAACACGATGATGATGATGATATATGCAAGAATGCTGAATTAACAGTTGCAATTTTGCCACTAGATCACTAGATGGTGAACACTTCTTTCAGGAATTGTCCATCACAATAAGTTTGTTTTCCAATAACGATGCTAAGATATATTGCTTATAATAAATTTTTAAAAATGAATATACAGCTGCAGAATTATTTCCAATATTCTAAAATAAACTTTCTGCTCTTTTGCAGTAAAATTATAATTTCTTTTTTAATAGATGTCAACCATGTTTTCTTTCAGCTTGTAATTTATTCCTATGCTTATGCTAGCATGCATTCAACAAAATGCATTCATTAGATAACTCAAAAAGCATAAATGTTAATTAGCATTTCAATTATTACAGAATATTATTATACCAATATCGAGTCTTGATGTTCTGGATGATAATATTATAATTAGTAAAATATATTTATTATTTTAATAACAGTCCATCTTACATTTATCATAACATTTAATATTTTAAGTTTATAAAAAATCCTAAGGAAATTGGTTACTGAATAATTCCTGAAAGTGTCAGCAATCAAAAAATAAAGAAAGAAAATTTACAGATAACACTGAATATTATAAAAATTTAATATTACATTAATATCATAAATATCTTAAGTAATTAATACACTATCTATACCTTCACAGTAAAGGTGTACTTACATTTTTTGAACATTGTTATCCTTAATTAATAACTACAGTGTTTAACTGAGTTATTATTAACTACAAAAAAGAACATACCTTAAACATAAAGGAAATAAATTATGAATTAATATAAAGATAAATTAAAGACTTCAATTTAAATGTTATCTGATAATTATAATATATTTATAAGAAATTCTAAAATACATCTAATTATTAAAGCATATTTGGTTAACTTTATTTAGCTTTTTATTAATTAATAAAACTTTGGTATGTTGAGTTTTGAATTTCGTCAGTTTTTACTAGTTTTAAAAAAAAGAACTGTAGGAAAAAAAACTAAGGTATGGAAGAAACAAGTGGCCAGCTAAAGAAACTAGGCTTGAATAAAATCTCCAGAGTGACCGGTATGGATTTTTTATTCATTCCATGTTCAAGTAATATAACTCTGCAAGAAATTCTAAGATAAATTGTCCAGAGTTATAGACAATTTGAATTTTCCTCAAAATATGTATATATAACAAGAAATTGAATTCTCACAAGACATCCTTTTATAGACATCAAAAAGAATCATTTCTGTACTGTTGTGCATGTGGGAAGAGGGTGAGACATGACCTTTCACCCACATGCTCTAGCCAATGAAAGCAGAATAATGTTCTTTTGTCCTGACATTATGTGGGACCCAGGAAAACAAGAGCTCATCTTCTCCATTTTGCCAAGATATCTGTGTCAGAGGATACTAGTTTGTTACTCAAATTCTTCCAGTATAGAAAACGTGGAGTTTTTTCTTCCAGTCCATGCCTACCATTATTCATAATTTCATTTTATTCCTTTTTTGATATCAATAAGTTCTAGCATACCTATGAGCTACTGTCTTCTCATTAACAATGAAATTAGGTAAACCCAAAAGAGTGCACAACAATCTACTCTGTTACTGCTCTCTTTTGAGAAGGAACAGCAACCTTATTAAAATCAACAGCAGATGCTAAGAATCATGGACCTTCAAGTCTATAACACATTTTCCTTTTTAAATCTCACAGCGACACTCAGAGGATGGTGATCTATTGTTCTAGTCTCGTAGCAATGCCAGTCACCTATCCACCTCCTCCTCTTCCTTCTCTGTAGAGCCATTAGGACACAATGTAGCTAAGCTTACACTATTTCCATAAAAACAACACAAATATTGCCCTTCTCATACTATTTTGAGATTTTCAGAAAGAAATAGGTGAGATCTAGGTGTCTGTCACTTCGTAGTAGCAATGTAGGAATTCAGTATATCTTTTTCCTGAGAAGTTGTCAATGTTATCATTGAGAAACTCACTGTCTTAAACTTCTACCCCGTATTATAGCAGAGCTGCCTGATAAAAGGGTTAGGGATGGCAAGAGGACAGAATGTCTGAGGCACTGGATCTGAAGCATGATGATCTGATTCCCATCTTGCCCCAGCACACTTACTAGGAGAAAAGCAACAGCTCCCGAAATTTCTCTTCTGACCTCCAATTCGACAGTCCATGACCAGTAGGTAACACCCCCTGTGCTATTGGATGGTTTTTTGTACACTGTGAATATGTGTGCCTAACACTGGTTAATAGTGACACTACTTTAGACTACAGCAAACCAGAATGCAGCCAGGCATGAAATCCAAGAGATATACAGGGAGAAAAAAAGGCAGAGTCAGGGCAGATCTGTATTTCTGTCTGCCTGGGGAGCAAAATATAATGAAACACAGGAAAAGCCAGGAGACATGTGGTGATACATAGATTAACAGAAATGGTTTAATTTAAAATGAAAGAACTAGTTAGCAATAAGCCTGAGCCATAGACCAAAGAGTTTGTAATTAATATTAAGCCTCTGAGTTTTTATTTTGTAAGCTGCAGAAGAGCCAAGCAAGACAGAAAAGCCTCCAGTTACACTCCTGCATAAATAAAAACAATAAAGGTTATACATAATATAAATTCATAAAAACTAATACCCAAATTGTTCAGAAAACAGCCGTAACTGAAATGTTATAATACAAGACAGTCATAATAGGAATGAGATAATAAAATTTACTGATAACTACTATGTATATCAGGTGGGAATATTAATATAGCATGAATTTCAAAGAAGAAACAACTGTGGTTTATCAATTAGCATAATTTCTTCTATAAAGTTTTTAGGAAAAAATTCAGCAAGATAAAAATGTTACAAAACTGACCCCAGTTTTCCTTAAAAGAAAGGAATCTACATGATCCCAGTAGGAAAAAGCAATATGAGAAACACAACATAACGTAAGGAAATATATAGAAAATGTATCAGTCTAAAGACTCTGCGGAATCTACATGATCCCAGTAGGAAAAAGGAATATGAGAAACACAACATAACGTAAGGAAATATATAGAAAATGTATCAGTCTAAAGACTCTGCGGAAAGTACAATATTTTGGATGCACTGAGTCTGGTATGGAGAGTGTACATGTCCCAGCTCAAGTCAAGGGAATACAATTTGGTCGTATCAGGAACATGAATGTATAGAAAGAAAAAGAGACAGAAGGAGGGGGGATAATTATACAAAATATTTGGCCAAATGAACGTTTTTAAAAATGGAACAGAAAATATAATAGTTTGTTCCAGAGTCTCCAAAAGAAACTTACAGAACTCTGACTCTAAGAAAGCATGTATATGTGTCATCAATTTTCAAAATAGCAAAGAGAAAATATTTAAAAAAGAATAAAAGTAAGTTAATGTGTAATGCGTTTATAGATTGGAAGTTTGAACAGAATTAAGGCAGCGATTCTCCTCCCTCTTGTCTCTAAACTTCAGTTGGTTGTTGTTACAGGCGCATCAGGAATGTTTCTATTGCTTATATTTTCTTTTTCTTTGTTGCTTGTACTTAGAAATGGACTTATCTTTAGATATATAAGAAAACACAATACTGTAAATTAATATTAAGTTTGAATAAAAGTGCCAGTGGTGGTAATACTTGTATTTAACAGCTAACTGTACATATCTTTAAGTTTTTTTTCAACTTCTGCAAATATTTGTATATTTATGCTTATTTTTCTGTATCATTAGGCCTCTCTCTCTAAGAATATTACAAGTAACCATATTATAAACAGAAATACCACCACTGACATTTTTATTCACATTAATTTACACGATAAAATTGCATAGAACCAAATGCACATATACCATAACAGATATGAACTGATAAAACCTGTACAACTTATTAAACTGATGTGTAAAGAATGCAGAATATGCTAATATCAAGTACTTTTGTGTATTGTTGAAGATATTGACCTTCTAATCCCGAAGTGAAGATTTACTGGAACACTTTCATAAGCTTATATCTTTCCAGGCCATATGCATCTAGAAGATGATTGTAGGAAGAGTTAATTAACATATAGGATGCTTTAAGAAAGGTCTCAAAAATCTACTATTTTATTGCTACCATAAGATTAATGTTTATAGAAAAAGTTATTTTGTAGTTTTTTAAAAACATACCCACCACATTTGCCCCTCCATCCCCTCTTTCAAATTAGAATCTCTGCTCATAAGGTCTGGCTGTGGGTCTCTGTGCCTGCTCCCACCTGCTAGTGGAGGAAACCTCTCTGATATCTGGACTAGAAACTGACCTCTTAGAACAGGAGAGTGTGAGTGTGACTCTTGTAAGCTTCGGGAACTTATCTCCTTTTGAGTTGTCTTGTCCTGCCTTGATATGAGAGTGTCTTCCTTGTCTTACTCAATAGAACAAGAGTCTAGACTATGACATTCAGGGGTTCTAGGGTTATTAATTCAGATTAGACTTATTTCACAGTTATCATTGAGCAAACCCATAATTGCAGGGGAGCCAATGGGAGGTGAAAACATTTTAATATATTTAAAAATTGTGTGGGGCTTTTCCCCCATGCTCTCATTAGGAGTCTGTAGCTCTATCTTTATCCAAGCCTTGTTTTCCTAACCTAATGATCTTGCCCAATAAAATCCAGAAAAAAAAATAAAACATTTGCAAATTATTTTAGGACAGGTTCTGTTAAAAGTCATTCTAGATTTGGAAACTCCCTTTGAAGTTTCTCCATCTTCAATTGCCATCTAGTCATGGAATGATATTATAAACATGTTCGACAAATATAATGTGATTGGGGCCAACAGACACAGGTAAGTTTTTTAAACAAACTTGAAATAATAATTAGTAGAATAGTGGTTTAAAGTAACTAGTTTCTAAAGTAATTAATAAAGACTATGTTTTAAGACATCTTCTATATTGTATCTTGTTTTGTCCTGTTTATCTATCCTCTCTTGGAGGCCTCCTCAATTTTGAAAACGAAACAGAGGGGGAATGAATGTGCAAGAGAAGTGAGGTGGAATCTGGGAGGGATGGAGGAAGAGGAACTGTAATCAGGATATGTTGTATCAGGGAAGAATTAATTCAATATAAATAAAGTTAAAAAACTAGTTTTTTAATGAGCATTTTATACTTTTACATGACTATTTTTTAATGGATTTTAAGTATTATTTTCTTTGGCATTTTTTTCTATTGTTGTGATAAGGTATCATATAAGGCGAGACCTTTACTTTGGTTTACTATTCAAGGATACAGTGATCATAATGAGAAAATACTGGTGACTGGTCCTTGTAACAGCTGGTCATATTGTGTCTGTAGTAGAGAGCAATAAATGCTAATTTAAATACTGACATCTTCCTTTTATTCAGTAGAGACCCCAATCCTCTGAAATAACACTGTCAAAAGCTAGAAAGTCTTCCCACCCAAACCTAATGGAGATAAATTCTCAAAGGTATACTGAGACTAATCTTATCTAGATTAATTTTCACTGGTGTTCTGGAAGGCTGTCCTCTGTGTGATTACAGACCCTTGTAATTGTTTATCATAACATTGAGCTTATGCATGTGCTGCAATGTAGAAACATACTGTTTTGTTATAGTTTGCATATCTTTTCAATTATGTGTCTTTTTTTGGCTGTAGAATACTGATCATCATATTCTAAGTAAAACAAAGTCTTAGAACAATATATGGCTAATGAGCATCTCTAAATTATTACTCATATTCTTTTATTTCAACATAATGAGAATTACTTGAAATAGGTCTTATAAAAATCTATGCTTAGTAATTTTCTATGGAGAATATTGTCTCACATAATATGCATTGCTGTGTTAATATAAAGAACAAAGGCATGAATAAAAATCAAATGCCTACTTTTTTGGTTCTGTATTCTAAGATAAAAACAACAGTTTATGTTTTTACAATTTTGAATGTTGGTTTACTGATACATTACAAAAAATCATTCATTGATAAGTATGAAGACATGTGTAGTACAAGGTTTCTGGCCTTGACTCTTGGGCGTTGCCTCAAGGTTTAGGCCTGCAGACCCCCAGCCGCACAGAGACACACTGATGTTTACAATAGTTTTCAGCTGATCAGCCTAAGGCCCAGGCATGTATTGCTAACTCTTTTCCCTTCATCTAACCTATGATTCTTATCCTGTTCAGCCATGGGGCTCGGTACCTTTTCTTAGAGCAGCATGGTTGTCCTCTGCTTCTTCTGGCTTCTCTCTAGTCTTCTGCTCTGTGCTTCTTCTGGCTTCTCTCTAGTCTTCTGCTCTGTGCTTCTAGTTCTCAGAGTTTTCTTAGTCTGGTAGCCCCGCCCACACTTCCTGCCTCCCTTTGGCCAATGAGCGCTTTTTATTTATTAAACCAGTGGGTGGGACAATTATTTACAATGTAACAGCATAATCTCACACATACATATATTCTTTTCTTTGACATATTTTATTTTATTAATTCAATATCCCAAGACCAAATACCATATTAACATTAAAGGAAGTTCTGGAAAGTTATGAAACTAAAAATATATACTCCAAGAAGAAAGTACTAAATTTAGTATTTGAAAAGAATTAATTTTCAGTTTTTTAACACTTAAGGTAAGGTGAATGTACATACCAGGTGAAGTATTTACACTATACAACATGATTTAGGTGGTTTGCATTAAGGAAAAAAAAATTCAACATTTCATCCATTTCTCCGCTTGTCTTTTGTATATATATACATACACACATGTTCCTCTCTATAGAAAGAATTTAAGGGAGATCATATTGCTGTTTTATAATCAAAAAGGTAATTTTAGAATATTTAAGAATACCTTCACAGCACTTATCAACAACGGAAATTTCTAAATTTGTTATACTGCTTGATACTCACTTTTCTGAACATTTTTATTATGCTACACAGCTATTTAGTCAGTACTATAAAGAAACTAATAAAAGTGTTAGCAAATGATTATTTTGATTTGTTGTGATGAATTATCACCACCCATTGGTAGCAATCTTCTGTTAATTTGATATTTAATTCAACCTGTGGTTACTTCTCAAGTTGATTTTTGTGGTTGATTTTTGCCCTGGGAAAAATGTTTCTAAACATATTGCTAATTTTCCAGTGCTAATTATCTTGAAAAGAACAAAGATATGTGATTTCTTCACCTACCCTGAAACCATCCTGCTCTTTACAAAGTGTGGCTTAATTGCTCTGCTGTGGCGTACTTTGGGATTTAACATGTGAAAAAGTGAGAAGTTTGGAAGATTATATTAAGTGTTAATTTTTTATCCTGGAAAACAAAAGCCGTGAAGCATCTGTTGTAGGTTTAATGATAACTTTTCTCAGATGATCCTTCGAGTCCCTGCCTCCCAGCCTCTCTGCATCCCTGCCTTGCTGGCACATGGAATACCACTTTTCCTGCTGTCCCTCTTGAAAGATGCAGATTTATTGCATGACAAATTCCTGCTGGAAGTGCATGTGCATTGCTGCTTTATACTTTGAAGACTTCACCCAAGTCTTTCCTGTTGTTCCATTTCAATTTATGCTGCTTGAACATGTGGCCGATTAGATTTTATTTCTTCTTTATTTTCTATTAAAAGTAAAACATCACACAGAGGAACTAAGTAGGAAAGCCACAATTGAAATTGAAAAAAAAATATTTTATTTTAGTGACTTAAATTTAACTATTTTTATAATTAAAATAATTTTTACATTGACTTCCATGTTTGTCATATTCTTCCTTTTGCACAGTCCTTCCCAATCCTTCCTCTCTCTACTCATTAAACTATAATTTCCTTCTCAAAAAACAAAACCCTAATACAAAAAACCCCCCACTAAAGACCAAGAAATCAATAATTTCTCCCCTAAACCAAAATAAAATAAAATAAAATAAAAAAACACTGAACTGTAAAATTTAAAATGTACACAAAAAAACAGTGGAGTCCATCATATGTTGGTCAACGACTTCTGAACATGAAGGCTGTCCCAAAGTGACTGATAAAGCTGTTGTCCCCATAATGGAGAAAACTGGTTTCCATCTCCTTGCTGATGTAAGTAACTACAGGGAAAAGAAACTAAAGAAACCCTCCCTGGCCCTGAAACCAGAGCTAATGAAAGAAACACACACCCTGGGTCTTCCATCTGAGTCAGGAAAATAAACACTTTACCAGGAACCCAGAACTAAAGAAATGTGCCCTGAGTCTGAAACCAGAGCCAAAGGAACACACTTCGTCTGTAGAGTCAGAGCTAGTGAAATAAATAGACATTGGCCCTGCAATGAAAGCCAATCAAATGTCTTTTAGTAGTTCTTACTGCTTCCTATGCAGTTAAAAAAACAAAACAAAAACAAAAACCTGAAAGACAGGATAATAACATACAGTATCTAGACACTCTTTATAATTCCCATCTTTATGTGGCTTATATACATTTTTAAGTAAAATTTACTAAAATGAATTTTATAATTAAATAAATGTACCAATTACCCAACAAATTTCCTTTCACTGTGTAAAACAAGGTAGCTTAATTTACCATTTAAAGCCTCTATGGGTATTAGTATCTGTAACATAATTACTAAGACAATTTTCTTCACATCAAGACATTTAGAAACAGATTTTCTTATAACAAGCGATGCTGCGTTGTTGTTTTCGATGGTGTGGTACTCTGTAAAGGAGTCTGTTCTCACAGTTACCTTTCACTGACTACTTGCCAAGCAATGGCAGATATATACCAGTGTGCTTGGCTGATCATCTTCATTTTGGTGAATTGATTAATGAACAACAAAGGGAGGATAAACATGAACCTAAGATAGTGTTTTCTTCGGTAACCATGTTCTACATACTTGTACAGACAGGTGATCGTAAATGCTAAAACACATGCACAGTCTGCACTAGGTAAGAGTAGTTCTAATGTACATGGGTGATGTGCTTTTCCACTTTTATGGTTTATTCACTATATAATAAAAAGTAAATAAAGTATAATAAAACTAATATCTTAAAAATATTTTTATATGAGATATTTACTTATAGCTTTATCTGGATGACATAGCAGTAATATAATTTTACAAATATAATCTTACAATTATATCTGTACTATATAAGTTTAGCCTGCTGGGTTGTTTGTTTCTTTTTGGTTTTTGGATTTTTTGAGACAGGGTTTCTCTGTGTAACAGTCCTGGAACTTGCTAGTTTTTAAATCACTGAGATCTACCCGCCTCTGCCTCCCAAGTGCTGGGTTTAATGGCATGTGCCACCAAGGCTTGATCAAGTTTTTAGTCAGATTTGTTTTAAAATGTTACAAATAAAGGTTGTGTGTGATAATAATTATGGCTATTTCACTGGGAATTTATTAATTCTAATATCATCCTATGATTAAAATCATTGTGTTTTATATAAACTGAGTCACGTAAAATTAAATAAATTTCTCATAATAATCATTCCCTACCTTTAAATCTTAAGTAAACATGTGACTACTTCGCCTGGCTAGAAATATGCACAGGGCCACTGGGTTCTTCACAGTGTGGGATGGCTGGAAGATATCCACATGTCCACCTAATCCTCGTGGCCTAGGTAGGCTGGCTGAAGATATTTGACACCAGGTGGGTAGACTTCATTATGATGAGAAGTATGTGGTGAAGAAATGGGAGAGAAAGGTCAAATAGTACATGTGCTGTGGAGAGTGGCAGAATTGAAGACATGAATGATATAAAAGAACAGGCAGATGTGGATGCCTCTTACCACCTGGGGCCATGGTACCATCTGGGCCTTGGCTGCTGGCAAAGGCCATGTCTAGGTGCATGGTCCTATAACAGGAAAGGTCTGCATTGACATCTTAGTCCATGTTACCACCAAAACCCACATGGATGGCTGGCATCTGGGCCACCATCTATGGACATCTTGGTGCCTGAGGACTGTGTTGATCTCAGAGTAGCCTATGCTGTCACCAGGGCCATGGTATAGTTGAGGCTCGAGCTGATACTGAGGCCCATGACTGGATCCGTGGTCCTGCTGTAGCTGGGATCTGTAATGATATCCATGGCCCATGTTACAACCAGAAAACAGTAGGAACCATGCCTGTTGAACTCACATGGCCAAGCTGGTCTGATACCACCCTTCACTGGAACTATGAGATCTAGCCCCGCTCCTTTTTGGCCACTGAAGCAGAAAAGATGGTTCTATCCATATGGTGAGCTGATACGAGATAGCCCTATTTTCACCATGGGCATGTGAGAGCTGGTCACCATATCATGGGCTTAGAAGAGTTGACTCCACTCCTCACATGAGGAGGGCTGTTCCAGAGGCCAGGACTGACAAATCAGCTACCACCCTGATCTACGTCTATGGCTTGAGTTGGCCCATTTCAATATCTTCCACATCTATATGTTGCTGGGGTATATGGAGGGACTCGTCCTCTGGAACCATAACCACCACCACAACAGGATATCAGAGAGGGTTGGGGAGGGTCCAGTATTGACGGTGTATCAGAAGCCAGAAGCCATGAAGCAGACCAATAACGTATTGCAATGAACATTTGTAAGTGATGCTGAGTGGACAAAGGCATATACTGCCTGAATACCACAGCTTCCAATGCCGCCGAGCCTATGAGGAGGTGTTGTAAAGGCACCAGAAAGGGGAGTGAAATGTTTTGCTTGCTTGTTTGTTTTGTTTTATTTTTATTATATTTTAAAAAAATATTCTTTTGGGGAGGACTCTACTGGAGTAAGGGACAGATGAAGGACCTGGAAAATAGGTGTGACTGAAGTGCATGATGTAAAACCTCCAGAGAATCAATAAACAATTATGTTAAAGAAAAAGAAACTCATGCAATAATTTCATATAAAATTATGTTTCTGTTACAACTTCTGAAAGTAAGGCAAATTTTAGATATATAACAATGTGTGCCAAACTTAATTAACCCAAGGAATCTCAAACCATTCAGGAATCCTAAAATTTTTGTTTATTTAAATGTCACTGTATTGCAAGTAATTTAAAGTATAAATATTGTGCTTTGTCTCATATGTTAGAGTGACATATTTACAGATGTAATATAAAATCAAAGAAAAAGTACTGAGGGAAATGGCATATTTTGTCAAAATTTAAAACTGAATGAGTTGTAGGGTATATTCCTAAATAGAAAAGAAAAAATTATAATACAACTATTTAATATATGTTAATTTTTAGATGAGTCCCACAATGTAAATGTATTTCCCCAAACATTATATTTTGCATATACATGTCTGGCCTCAGTGGCTTTTCTTAGCTATGGTGAGAGACTCTGTAACTCCTTCCTTATACTGTTGAATATGAATTCAGAACCACATTGGTGAAGCTGCCGAATTCTGCAGCTTGCTGTGGCTGGAACCTGGTCCCCTCCTTCAAATACATTTTCATCCGTTTTGTATTTTCAATGGTTTCCTTCACTATCTACTTGGCCATTCTGAATGTTCTTTGTAGACCAGGATGCCGTCTAACTGAGAGATCCCTCTGCCTCTGTCTTCCCAATGCTGGGGTGAAAGTTATATGCTACCACTGTAAGGATTTTGTGTGGATTTAGTATGCGCAAATTTACCTGATTATCTGGAGGCAGATTGCTATGGCATGGGGAATGTGTCAGAAGGCAGCAGCAGATAGCAGAAGACATTTTGCAGCTGTTTCTATATGAAAGGGCTTTATTGTTAGATGGCAAGCAGAAAGATTAGGACAGCAGCAAAGGGAAGAGGAAAGAGAGAGGATGGGCATGGAAGCTCCCAAAAGAAACAGAGGCAAGAAAGAGATTCAGAGGCAGAAATCCTGCTTTAAATGAGGCTTGACTGCAGAGCTCAGAGGAGGGCATGCCTTTAGAGACTTACATTTCCCATTCTTTGGTTTTATAAAAAGAAAAATGTGAGTTATATTAGGAGATGTATGAGGACAAAGAATTCTCTGTCTTTATGGGAATTTGGGATTGAGCAGAGAGATGGATGAGGTGGCTCGCTGTCATCCTGGAGGTCAGGTTGTCCCTTGGAAGAGTTGAGAGAAGGTTGTTGTCCGGATATCTCACTAGTTGTCAACTGGGATATCTCTAGGCATCTGTCTTTGGAGAAGCCGAGAAAACAGTTGTACTGGAATCTCATGGAATCTTTAAAATCTGGACAAAAAGCAACTGGAAGAGTGTGTGTGCTTGTATGTGTGTGTGTGTGTGTGTGTGTGTGTGTGTGTTAGAGAGAGAGAGAGAGAGAGAGAGAGAGAGAGAGAGAGAGAGAGAGAGAGAGAGATAGGGAGAGGGAGACAGCTTTTCTTGCTGTCTCATGGGTAAAGAATGACAAATCTCTCTGTAACTACTTCAAGCTGAAGTTGGGCTTGGGCATTATTATAAAAAGTGGTACCTAAACAGGGCACAGAGGATGCTCATTGAATGTGGGTCCTTTATTTCTAATGCCTGGCTCCTGCCCCTAGCAACAAACAGACCTGGCTCCTGCCCATAGCAAAGGAGCAAAGATGCTGAATATCTTACTTCTACCAAAACTTCCTGATCAATGGCTGAACCTGCAGTCTTTATATTATTTATTATTATTATTACTATTGTTGTTGTTATTATTTCTTAAAAGTCATGGCACCAAATGATAGGAATTTGTGCGGATTTATTATGGCATGCATTTCCCTGGTTAGCTGGTGGTGGATTTCTGTGACATGGGGAACACAGCTGAAGGCACTGGTGAATAGCAGGAGACACTTTGTAGCTGCTTCTATGTAAAAAGACTTTAACGTCATAGTAGTTTATTTTATTCTATATTCCTCTGTCTCTCTAAACTATGACAAACATCCATAATGCACCAAATGGCCCAAAACCATGCACTCCACCTCTGGGAATCTGGGCCCTATGTTTTCAGAACTATTTCCTGTTGTATGAGGCAGTGGCATTTCCGAAGGACCCTGAGATATCTGAGTCATTGGTCAAGTCCTTGAAAAACTACTTTAAGAACTATTCCAGTGCAGAAGGATCAGCGTATACACCCCTGTCTCGTAGTTATTTTGCTGTTGTTGTTCATTTTCTTTTATTTCTTCATGTCTAAAACCAAGATTTTCAGAACTTATTTATGGCTTCTTGGTGGGCGGAGCTTTATGGGACACTTCCAGGGTGGGGATTGGTCGGATTTTTCCTTTTTTCCACCCTGATTTGTTTTTTGGTTCCAGGGTCAAAATGTTTCTTTCACTGGTTCTTTGGGCTTTTGGGCTCTAATTTCAGGAGGGAACATTTCTTTCACTGGCTCGCCAAAATGTGCATCTTAGGTGATGGTTTCAGAGTCAGGGCACATTTCTTTTTGGTCCCAGGCTCAGGTCTTAGATCCAGGATGGGTCTCTTTCATTGTCTCTGGTTTCAGAGCCACGGTGGGTTCCTTGGCTGGACCCTTTTCCCTACACAGAGTCCTGATGTGATTCCTCTGAGAAGACAGAAGAGCTATTTTCACATACTCATTTTTGAGGGAAGTTTTGGAAAATGAACAAGTCCCTAGATCTCCCAGGCCCTGCAAAAAAAAAAAAAAAAAAAATCATATTATCAAATCTGTGACTCAGTTTTATGTTCACAAATACCACGTGTCTGATTTTCATTCACTCTCCCATCACATCCAGCTGGCGTGGACCATTTACATTTCCAAACCACATGTGGTTATAATTGGGCTTCCTCAAACAGTAATTCAGATCACTTTCTTCACTTTAAAAGCTCCTTAACCCTAATAATATCTGCAAAGTTTATATCATGTAAGGAATTTATGGGCACTGGAATCTAGTAGGTGTAAATATTTAGAGGGATCATGATAATTCCACACAACAAATGACAAGCAGTGTTTTGCCATGAGACTTTATGAAAAAATTTCCCAGGAGAGTCCTACTCCATTTTATAATGGGCACACATCAAGAAAAGAAATTGTTAAACTCTTTACTGTTGGGCAAACCCATACAGTCCTCAACAAGTCAAGACAGCTGTGATGTTACTGACATGAATATGTTTGGGACTGGCACTGTATGACAATTCATTCTCTCATGAACGACCTGAAACATCACTTAAATTCTTATAAGTAACTACTTTACTATCAGTAAACAACCTGAAACTACATTCATGGTTGAACATCTAATATGTATTCTTCTGTTTTCCTTTCCTTAGAGTTAAAATAAAAGTGACTTACATAGTGGCCCAGACAATAATTATCCTTTCAATTTGCCCTGTTGCTATTCTCTTAATTATATATAGGACATTTTATTGAAAATAATTTTCTTTCACACAAAAGGTTTTGATTATGGCTCTAGTGCATCAACTCTTTCCAGAGCTTCCCATCTCCCCATCCATGTAAATCTGCATGCTTTATTTGATCTTTCTCCCATTAAAAATGAAGAGCAAATAAAAAAGAATGAATAACAATAAAATGAGATAAAATAAAAAGCAGGTAGATGTCAGGATTTAATAAAAGCTCCAAAAGTTTTGGAGATATCAGAGGGAATCTACCCACAGTCTATGTGGGGATTTAAGAAAAGCTCCAGAAGTTTCAGATATATGAGGGATCTAACCAGTCAGTCTAGTAGGATCAGAGAGTGGTGATTCACACCTTTAATCCCAGCACAGGGAGTATCCTAGGAGTAGTGACCTACACCCTTAATCCAAACTGAGTTCAGGTCATCTTAGTTTACAGAAGGAGTTCCAGGCTCCCAGGCAGGTAGTGGGGCCATGCCTTAATTTACCAAGAGAGTATTTAAGGCAGACATAGAAAGAGAGGAGAGGAAGCCAAGAGAAGCCAGGCTGAGGAAGCTGGAAGACAGCTGGGTGAGATCTGACTGTGGTGTTTACTCTCTCTAACATCTCCGACTTTCTCAGGGATCTGTCCCTGAGTTTCATTTATTCGTGCGACAAGTAGACCTGAATAAAAACAATCAAATGAAATACAAGCAAAGAGCCAAAGTTAGAGCTGAAGAAACACACACACATACAGAGGCACACAAATTGGCAAGCCAGAATTTGGAAACCGTAATATACAATAAAATCCTCAGGATATGAAACAAAAGCAACAAAAGATGTCCAGACAAGGCCCTATCAAACAGAAAGAAAACAAAAAGCCTGGCCTTAAGAGTGACTTGTATTCTCAGTTAGAATCCACTAAAGAAAGCTAGCTCTTCGTTTCTCGGAGGTTGTCGATGGGAGATTGCTTCTGGGTTAGGGCTGTAGACTTGTGTCCATTTACCCTCTCAGCACTGGGTGACCATGAAAGCCCTGACTTGTCTGTTCAGACCCTGTATGTGCTGCAGCAGTCTGTGAGTTCATTAGTGCATTGATCCTGCTCTGTTTGGAAGGTTTTGTTTCTTGGGTGTTCCCCCTATCTCTCTGGCTCTTATAATCTTTCTGTAACACCATCTGCAGGAATCTCTGAGCCCTAAAAGGAGGGATTTGATGGAGACGTTACTTTTAAAACTGAGTGTCCCAAGGTCCTCTGCACACTGACAAGTAGTAGATATCTGTATTTATTCACATCTACTGCAGGAAGAAGCCTCTTCTCTGATGGCTGAGTAAGATATTGATCTGTGAGAACAGAAGAATGTCATTAGGAATCATTTTGTTGCTATGTTACAAAAATATTTGTTTTGTTTGGTTTTGCCTATAAGTCACTGTCCTATCTAGTCTCAGGTGTGTGGCCACCCAAGGAATGCCAGAGGTAGGTTTGATTTCATGGAATGGGCCTTAACACCAATAATATACAGTTTGGCTAGTCCCACAGGCTTTGTGCCACTGTTTGGACAAGGGAGTCTTGCAGGTAGGTTGCCATGGGTACTTACTGTGTTGATCTTTACTCCTGTGGTAGTGTGCAGAGCACACTCCAGAATCACAAACTCTAGTCTATAGGGTTTACCGCACCGTGTAGGCATCTGAATGACTTCATGATATTAAGTGACTTGTGTAGGGATTATATCCAGCAATAGAGTCTTATAATTCATTTGCGGAAAGCAACCAATATCCTTGGAAATGGCATAAATCATTTGTGAGTTCTGATGGAGTGACTTTGGTCAACCACTTATTTTGGTTGTAAGTTATTATTGAAAATCAGAGCTTAATTTGCTGCAAGAGATGTCCAGTTAGGGTTCTCTATCCCCTCCTAGCTGATGTTTCCATTTAGATCATTTTTTGGGAGGGGGGTAGATTTTATTTTGCTTATATTTCCATACCACGGTTTGTAGTAGATGGTTGCTGGCCCGGACTTTCGGGCCTCACCTCAAGGTTTAGACCCGCAGACCCACAGACACACAGATGCTAACAATAGTTTTAGGCTGATCAGCCTCAGGCCCAGGCATATAACTTTCTATCTCTTTACACTTCATCTAACCCATGACTCTTCCTGTTCAGCCAT
The DNA here is from genome assembly GCA_033318265.1 of Phyllotis vaccarum. Taxonomy (NCBI): domain Eukaryota; kingdom Metazoa; phylum Chordata; class Mammalia; order Rodentia; family Cricetidae; genus Phyllotis; species Phyllotis vaccarum. The sequence goes on from JARWLC010000007.1 coordinate 4,018,758, forward strand.
GCGGCTCAGTACCTTTCTTTAGAGCAACATAGTTGTCCTCTGCTTCTTCTGGCTTCTCTCTCACATTCTCCTCTGTGCTTCCTGTTCTCAGAGTTCTATTAGTCTGGTAGCCCCACCCACACTTCCTGCCTGCCTTTGGCCAATCAGCACTTTTTATTAAACCAGTGGGTGTGACATAATCTCCCACAACTGTTCATCATCAAAGGAAGTCAGGATGAAAATTCAAACAGGGAGGATCCAGGAAGCAGGCTGATGGAGAGGCCTAAATAGAAGTCACTCACTGGCTTGCTCCTATGGACTGCTCTTATGGAACCCCAAATCACCAGCACAAGGATGGCACCACCCACAATGAGCCAGGCCCTCCCCTATTGATTACTAAATTAAGAAAATAACTTACAGCTGTATCTCCTGAAGAAAGTTCATCATTGCAGACTCCTTCCTCCTTTATGACTCCAGCTTATTTCAAGTTGGCACAAAAACAGCCAGTGTGAGTGGATTGGCAGCAGGAAATGTATAGCTGTGTGGTTGTAAACATTTTTTTCCAACCTTAGTGAATCAGAACGGATATCGTCTGCAATCTTGATTTTTGGCTAAACAGATTTCATGTCAGGATTGAGATTTACAAGAAATTTTAAAAAATAATCCTAGGTAAATGCTACATGATGTCATCTAGAAATGGAACCCAAAACATTCCTTTAAGCCATTCATGGTACCGATCCACTGAACGTAGTACTAGGAATTATTCTGACTTCCTAACAGAGCAAAACCCAACCGTCCATCCAGGATGTGGGTTCTTTACTGCTGGCCTCCACATGTAATAGGCTTTTGACCTCCTGACTCTCTGATCTCAACTCAACTGGTGGCAGTGACTCCACTTTTTTTTCTTTATATATATATATATATATACATGTCCATATATATTTTAAGAATGTCATTTTTATCTATGTATCCCCTTGTCCCCCTTCCCTTCCCTCCTCCAGTCCCTCCCAGCCAGCTCTCAGCCTCTCCCCTCCCCATCTTCCCATCCCCTCCCCCAAAGGGCAAGGAGTCCTGAGGTGGGTCAGCTTTCATACATATGAATATTTTAGGAAGTTTCCACTGCATTAGTTTCCATACATTCCCTTGAATTGACTTTAATTTTATTTGCCTTTTCTCATAATCTGTCCCTTGCACCCTGTGTGATTCTCGTCTCCCACATCAACTCATCCATTCATAATTAGGAATTCTATTTCTGCTTTCTAAGATTATCCAATCCTAGAGGTCTTCTACTCTATATCTAACCTCTATGGTTATATGGATTATAGCCTGCTTATTAAAGGCTTAATAGCTAACACCATCATATACTAATTAATTCTTAACACTGCATCTTTCTCTCATGAGCATCAATCTGCTTATTGGTATATTTCTATTTTACAAGGCTACTTACAGTCCTAATCAGCTTTTGCCTTGTGTCATAATAATGCCAAGCATGGCTCTCGTCAGTGTTTACTGATATGTGTCTTCTGAACTCTTATCACAATGAACAGGGAAGCCTGGCAATTCACACCTCAGAACATTGCTGTTGAGAACTTACAGGAGCTTCCCACTGACAACGTAATGTGTTATGGATGACCCTGCTTCGTTTGGCTTTGTGGTTTTAGTTATTTTCCTTTCGTTTTTAATATCTAGCTGTTTCATATAATTTTCTCTCTCATTCATTAGTCTGAAAAAGATAATTTTGATTATCTTTTATTCTCCTCAATTTCTTATGAATGATGTACTGTTTGAATGGTCTCTTTGCTCAGACCACCAGAAGAAGGATTGGCATATGCTTTCAATATGATTATTTTCGTTAGATCCTTCTGCCATGTAACGTTTACATATTATCCAATAGATCCTGAGCTATTTGTTATTACTTTCCTGTGCCTTAATGTGTGCTATGCATACTTTTGCATTAAGCAAAGTTTAGATACTTCATGAATACTTTGAAGGAGAGAATAAATTATCACTAGATAGCAAAAGAATCTTGGAAGTTATTCCTTTTATCCATGTATCCCCCTGCTTCCCCTTCCTTCTCTCCTCCAAATCCCTCCGAGGCAGCCTTTGGCACCCCCTCCCCGCCCCAGTCCCCCAGTACCCTCTCCCAAGGGACAAGAAGTCCTAAGGTGGGTCAGTGTGATACATCCATTCCAGGGAAGTCGGATTTCCTCATTCCAAAATCAAGACTGCTACATTGCTTAAGGTGTTTATCAGCTATATGAGTTCCCTTGTAGAATTTTGGGGGTCAGTTATGTACATGATCATATCTCTGCAAATAAAGATAATTTGAATTCTTCCTTTCCAATTTGTATCCCCTTAATCTCCTTTTGTTCTCGTATTGCTTTGGCTAAAACTTCGATAACTATATTTAATAGATAAGGAGAGAGAGGTCAGCCTTATCTTGTTCCTGATTTTAATGGGACTGCTTTGAGTGTTTCTCCATTTAGTTTGATGTTGGCTTGCTATATATCACCTTTATTATATTTAGGTATTTTCCCTGTATTCCTGATCTCTCCAGGACTTTTATCATGAAGGAGTGTTGCATTTCATCAAAGGCTTTTTCAGCATCTAATGAGATGATAATGTGTTTTTTTCTTTCAGTTTGTTTATATGATGGATGACATTCACAGATTTTCCTATGTTGAACCATCCCTGAATCTCTGGGATGAACCCTACTTGATCATGTTGAAAGTTTTTTTGATATGTTGTTGGATTCAGTTTGCCAGAATTTTATTGAGTATTTTTACATCAATGTTCATGGGGTAGATTGGTCTAATTCTCTTTCTTTGTTGCATTTTTGAGTGGCTTGGGCATCAGGATGATTGTGGCTTCATAAAAAGAGTTCAGCAATGTTCCTTCAGGTTCTGCTGTATGGAACAGTTTGAGGATTATTGGTATTAGTTCTTCTTTGAAGGTGTGGTAGAATTCTGCACTGAAACCATCTGTTCCTTGATGTGGGAATGTCTTTCTACATTATGTGAATAAATGACTCTTTTGGCCCAGGACAGGCACCATAGAAAGAGTAGGTGGGGAAATCAGAATAGGTAGAAGGAGGAGAGCCAAGTGAGACAGATCGAGGCAGAAGCCTGAAGAAGCAACATGTAAGGAACACAGGTGAGCCATGGGCTATGTCACAGGACAGATTAATGGAAAGGAGTTGTGTTAAGATGAAGGAGATGGCTAATAATGTGCCTAAGCCATTGACCAAGTAGCATGAAGCTAATATAAGCACCTGATTCATTTTGGGTGTGTGTATGTGTGGTGGTAGAAGTGGCCACAGGCAGATCCAGATTGTAGGGCTGGTCCTGGCCAGAAACCCTATTTTTACAGTTCCTGGGCTGTTTATCCATTGGGAAACTTTAATAACAGCTTCAATTTCCTATGTGGTTAGTGGTCTGTTTAGGTCTTTAATCTGATCTTGATTTAATTTTGGTAAGTGGTACCTGTCCGGAAAGCTGTCCATTTCTTTTAGGTTTTCCTTTTAGCGGAGTATAGATTTCCGAAGTATGACGTGATAATTCTCTGGATTTCCTGGGTGTCTTTTGTCAAGTCCCTCTTTTTTATTTTTGATTCTGTTAATTTGGATTCTCTCTCATTCTCTGCTTTTTGGTTAGTTTGAATAACGGTTTATCTATCTTGTCAATCTCAAAAAAAAAAAAAAACTCTTTGATTCATTGATTCTTTGTATTGTTCTCTTTGTTTTTATTGTATTGATTTCAGTCCTGAGTTTGATTATTTCCTGCTGTCTTCTCCTTCTGGGTGAGTTTGTTTCTAATTGCTCTAAAGCCTTCAGCTGTTCTGTTAGGTCTCTTGTGTGAGATACTCTAGGTTTTTCATGTAGATGTCTTGTGGGTTCCGCAAATAAACCTGAGTCCTGTGCAACATAAATCAGTGTTCTTATCTGCAGAGCCACCTCTCTGACTGGAATATCAATTCTTTATATGTACAGAGGAATAGGTAAGACACACACACACACACACACTCAAACCCACAAACACATACACACACATACACACACAAACACATACACACACAAGCACACACAAACAAACACACACGCACACATACATATATACACACATACATGCAAGATAGGGAGTAGAGTAAATGTGTACCAATTATATTAAATAAAATATAATAGTCAATCTCAATAATATATACCTGCCTCTTGTTTCATGTTTACAAAACAATCAAGGGAAATATTTTCTTTCAATGCATGAAGTTAGATTGTATGTCAGTGGAAGATGCGAGTGTTTGAATGTGTGTCTTTGTAATCCATGTTAATTTCTACTTTGTTCTGAGTGGAGGTATGAGAAAGAAAGTATATAAACTTTTATGCTTTAAGAGCAGGGGCAGAGAAGAGTCTGGAAAATGTGCAGAAATTAAAGCAAGAATGATTATGTAGTGAAAGGTAAAGAGGAAAGAAATCTGAGTTGGTAGAAATGAGGTCTTTTTACCTAAGGATTTCTTGTGTATTGGAGGTAAATTGAGCAATCAAATGATACTTTTTTTAAAGGGTATTTATGTTGCGACTTTGCATATTACTCAACATAGCCTTTTTGTTGTGTTGCATTATTTTCAGTATTTAAATAGGTGCAAATAGTAACCTGCTTCCAAATGACATTTAAAAACCCCTTAAAACCTGTGTACACACAATTGTTCTGTTAGAAAAAGTCGTGCATGCTGAATTTGTTAGAAATCCTTTTAGAGGCGCTTTTCAGAAGCATTAACACATCAAAAGCAGAACTGCACCTATTCAAAGAGTGAAGTGTCCTTATGAAACTATTCATGCTACAAAATTCTTAATACACAAAAGGCTGTAGGGATCGGCCTGGCTGAGAACAATACGGCAGTAACTCTAATTGCCTGAAAAATTAGATACCTGACTTGGCTTAATTCTGAACAAGGTCAGATTGGTACATTCTTCAATAAAAGATTGTAATGCAGTCTAAGACAGATATCTGAGTGGCCAAGCATGTGAACAAGCCAAGGGCATTTGAATCAGAGTAAATTTATGATTAATAATCACAATGGAAGCAGGATTTTGTGTGATGTCTTGAGTTATGCTTCCAGAAACAATGGTGTGGCCCACACAGAAATTAGAGACTAGCAGTGAGGTCAGAAAGGATTTCTACCTTGAGTGAGAAGTAGAATTGATTTTTACTTTTGAAAATAGAAAATTCTGCTAGAATATATTCAAGACAGAAGATGAAAAAGGCTTTTTATAAATCTCTTGTTGAAAGAGGGAGATATAGGTAATATTTGGGAAAAGGCATAATATCTACATAATAATAACCACTGCAAATGATAGACTTGACCTATGAGGTTACTTTAATGAGTATCATATTTATATTAATTTTATTAGTATTATTAATCTAAGGGAAATGCACATGATATTAGTTTAATACTAAAGCAAATGATTGAAAATCCTGAATAATATGATATCAGTTACTTCCAAACCTCCTGAGGCTTTCATGTCAACACACTGAAACATTTAATAACTCCAGTGTTTGTGTTCTATCTTGACTCTGAGAAGCTGGCCCTACCTGAAGCCCTCTGCACACTTTCAAATGTCAGGCCACTGTGTGTGATGCTTCATCTTTTTATTCATTTACTTTTCCCTGCTAAATGCCAGCCTTTCTCGTGGGCCCTCCTATCTGAAGAAATAACTGTCTATATCTTTGACGTTCTAGCTGTCTCCAAATCGTCTCCAAATTATCTAGCTTTCCCCAAAAACACCTGCTGTCAAAATTCAGATGGCAGCTAATTTCCTAATTCCTCTCCTAACCTCAACTACCTGGAGGAACTTGCACCCTCCCAAAGTACCCAAAGGATAATGGTACTCAAGACCCAATATATGAGTTATTTGTGTCATGCATCTGATTTCAAAAATAACCAGTACACATTTTAAGATTTTATTAACCAAATCCCTTTTCATCTTACTTCCCTGCCTCTAATAAGATGTGAAGATATAGATACAGAAAGAGCCTGGAGAGGAGGAAGCCTCACACAGGACATGGTCTCTGGCCACTACAGTGTGAGAACATCATGTGCATATTCTGTCTTAACACACAAGTGCTTCTGCTGTTGTCAGAGGAGCAGCTGACCAGAGCACCCCTTGTAGGACTATAGAGCTCAGAGGAACAGTTTTGAGGCTAAATTCTCTGCCTCTTGTAGAGAGATGAAAAATATCATTTAATGGTTTTCTTCTGTGCATAGATTAGGATTTACTAAATGTGACCAAGAAGTCAGCAGACCTCATCTATATTTTTCTCTCTTTGCATGTCATGATAGAATTCTCTCTGAGATTTTTTTTAAACTTTCAATAAAAATATTTATTCTAAAAGTAAAATATTATTACATAATAACTTGGGCATCTGGCCTTGGTCAAACCAAAACCTAAACATGACCTGTGTAGTTGAATAAAAGTATTTATATCTCAATTAACTACAGCTAAAAATTTTAGATTAAGTGCTTGCTAAGCTTCATGTTGTCAAGTAAATGAAGGTTGTTGTGGGTGAGGGAGTTTACTTGGTTCGTTTCTTTTAGAAAATGAGGTCAAACAGAGAGAAAGCATTTTTATCAGAAATGTACTAAGGAGAGATTGGAATAACTTTGATCACTGGTATATTTATATTCATGCTTCCCCATGCTTATTTGGGGCCAAATATCTGGGGGTTTTTTGTTTTTTTTTTTTTTTTTTTTTGATCCTATAGTGAAACCTAGTGGTTGCATATCAAAAAGATAAAGTAAATTATACTTATGGGATGGACTTTTTAGGGTACAGACATTTTATTACAGTACACGTGTGGGAAATGCCTTGGTGTCTTGTGGCACCAGTCTGTCTGCTTTCTCAGTCTACTGGACGTTATTCCACAAGAGGGCCTCATGCCAATCAGGACAGACAGACAGTAAGATGTATGTGCTGTTTTCTTGGTAATCTCACATCTCACTTTTCAGATTGCTGAGAGTCCCGTAATTGATCTCATGATCATGTAGGTTAAAAGAATTAACTATCCTATGATTAAATATATATTGTGTTTGAGAATAATTTTACAATAAAGGTTGAGGAAAGCAGTTTTGTTGTTGTTGCTGTTTTGTTTTAAAAAGGAAAATGGATTTATGTTGACTGTAGAACTTCCCTGCATCAGCTTGCTGCCCATTTCTAAAAGATAAGCTGAAACTACACATTCCCATAAAAAATGAAACTTGTCTATAATGCATGTAAAAGTATCAAATGAGTCTGTATTTTAAAAATTCAAGAAAAATGATTGATAAATGGGATGTTGAAACATATATGCGAGTTTACCTTTAAACTTTCTTAATTCATTGTGAGCTGAGACATAATAATTTGTTAAGATAAGAAAGTGATTTCTCACAGTTATGGAGCCTGAGAAGTTCTACCTGTTATTACAGCAACTAGAGAGAGTTCTCAAAGCCTAACTGGGTACTGCTCCTGCAGATGAACCAAATTCCCTTCCAAGCCTCCAACTCAGGCATCTTATGATCACCTCACACTTTTTGTGGTTTATAGGTACCTGGAATAGTACACAAAGAAACATACACACACAATTTAAACTAAAATAATTATAAAGGATGTCACTGTAAAGTTGGTTACTGAAGAGTCCCTGTTCTTGGTGAGGGGAAAACTGTTCTAAAATATAGAAAAATTCAGCTTACAAGCTACATACATTCTTCTAGAAGGCTGTTCTTATATATAGATTTTAATCTCTTACACCCTTCATGTTCTAATCAACTCAGAAAGCCATACCTCATCATACAGTCACCTTTATAATAGCTGATTTTTAATAGTGACACATTCAAACTTTGTTAACTATGTCTTCTTGAATGGAAAATGCTTATTGAAAATATACATCGAGAACTGAATAAGGTATGTGATAGATAATGACGATATACTTATCGGGCTACCCGGCTGTGCTGTGCATCAATAAATGATTTAATAGAAAAGAAAAATTTAATTCATGCAGCTAATTTAACATGATACTTTCAAAACATTTGATGTTGAATTTTAAGACAGAGATGGCTGGAGCGGTGGCTCAGCAATCAAGAGGACATACTGCTCTAAGGTCACTATTGGTTACTCTTCCTGTGGAATCATATTTTCACAATTTAGGCTCCAAGTATTTGCATAGTGCCAGGTAATTAAGTGTAGCAGGCTTTTATTTTTAAAAATATTTCTTAAACACATTTGGTACTATTTCTGATGTGATAATTTTAAAAAATAAAATATTTACAGTATATACAAGCAATAATGTACATAGCTATTATTCCAGATTTTAATAGTTTCATGAATTTATTAATTAAAAATTTATAATGTATTAAATTCCAAGTTCTAATAATTTATTTTCATGTTGAAAATACAAAACAGTTTAAAGTGTACTTCAGAAACATGAAGGTAGATCATAGCTTTTTTTATGATAACCGTTTCAATGAGAAAAGTATAATGAGCCTAATCATAATATGTGGCAACATAAAATAATTTAGAAGCTAAGAGTAAGAGGTTTGAAATAAGTACTTATTTTATAAAAAAGATTACTTCTTAATAACTCGTGCAGTTTTATTTTTATAGTGACTATAATCAAACATATTTCATATGCGTAATTTATATGCTTCTAAATACACTTATAAAACCTTGGTCAAATCAGAGTAGAGTTATTGGTAAATAGCTTTTATTCAGAGTCAATGTATGATTCAAGAAAATACACAAATAACTTAAGATTCTTAAAGAAAATGATATAATTTGTTGATATTCACTACTAATCATTATATAAAGTGAAGTCACGAAGTTATGAAACAGTAACTATGTTAAAATTCTTACCTCATGATGGCAACTTTCCCAGACTTAAAGTTAGCTTCATCTTATAGTGATTATGGAAAATGTTTACTTGACATAATATTACCTCTTTAATTTGCCTAAAAACTGTGTAGATTTGAATTTAACAAAAACAGGCATTTAAATCCTGTTACTCTCTGAGCTACATATAAATCTTCTCATATAAGTAACTAATAAAATAGAGATAAAATTAGAATTTCAAAGTGTGGATTCAAGGCAAATTGGAAAATCAATAATTAGCCGACCTGATTCTGAACACCATTCTCTTTATCTTAGAGTGATTTAGATGGTAGCTTTTCCTTTCAGATTCTTATATTTTCTTCTGATTCTCCATCATTTTTTCTATTTCTCTTCTTTTATTTTCTCATCTAGTTGTCAATTTTGTGAGTTACATCATATTTTAAAAATTCAAAGTAATCTTCAAGTAATATGTCGTATATACACTCACAGATTAACTATGTTTCTTGTTCAAGTGATAAAAACAGTCAAAAAAAGTAGCTTAAAATATAAGGGGTTGTTTGACTCATGGTCCAAGGGTGTTTTTCTTTACCAGAATGAAGGACAGTAGTGAATGTTAGTGCTTAGCCACTCTGGAACCTGGTCCCCAGAGGATGAAGACATTTCTCACTTCTGTTAATCCAATGCAAATAATATCTTACAAGTGTGTCCAGCTAACCTAATACAGATTGTCCATTAATTTTAAACTTGTTACAATGACCATCAAGATGCATAATTGCAATTCACTTAAATAAAATTTACATCTGATTGATTTTACTCTAAAATGAGTAAATGGTTTATAGATATATTTTGTTGAGGAACCAAAATAAATTCATTCTGTACAGGAACCCTTACTAATTCATTTTTTATTTTGTAGTCGTTTACTAAGTTAATGTCTGTAAAATGCTGTAATCATAAGTGCAAACATGTGTAGTTCTTTGTATTTAGTAGGAAAGAGAAATGAGATCTAATTATACTTTGGAATTCTATGCGACTGTTTAACTCTTTCTAGGACCTAAATAAAAATTAATGAAATTTGTAGAAATAGATGGATTAGATTATGGGTTAGTTAAATTCCAAGATTTAAGAATTTTAACTCATAATATCTATTCTTTTTATAACCTAAATTCTACAGGAGTTGTCATGAGTCATTAAATCTTTTACACACGGCACATGGTTTCTAAATGTATTACTTTAACATGAGGTCTAATAATGTCTAAAATATATATAAGCTGTAAGTCACTTTCTGCCTTATTATGTTAAGTTCCTTATGACATAAACACTGTAGAGAGGGATACTTTGTTACTTATGAAAAGGGTGCTGCTTCTTTCTAGTGCAAATTCTCTTCCCCAAATTACCTCGCCCATACCACACTCTATGTTGTTATTGTTTGATGTTGTATCTCTTGAGCCATAGCCTCATTCTGTAGCCCAGGCTAACCCCAGATTTCACCTTGTAGTCCTAGGTAACAACAAGAACAAAGCCCCAAAAACTCCCCCAAATCTAAAAATAAATACCAAGTCAGTTGTCCTCAAGTCATGAGATCATAGGGATGGAACAAGACTTTTAGCACATCATGCAGAGCTCTATTACTCAACTATATCTCAAGCCCTGACTGAGACTTCTGATAGAAACTACAGCTAGAAAAATATGGAAGTGTTTTGGAAATTTTATCTGTCGTAGTTCTATAGACACAAACTCAGACTGGCTAAAATCTCGTCATAATCCATCATGCCACAGTTATATGTGAATACATTTTGAATTGCTTTAACAAGGCAGGCCTGAAGGGGAGATAACAAAAGAGGTGTCTTGATAAGGGAAACATTTAGGTAATGTTGGAGAATCCTGATGCTATGGATTTTCCCAATAGTCTGCAAGATGACCCCAGCTAAGATTTCTAGCAGTAGTGGAGAGGGTGCCTGATCTGGCCTTCCGTGGTAACCAGATTGGTGACTACCCTAATTGTCATCAGAGAGACTTTATCCAGTGATTGATGAAACAGATGCAGAGATCTATAGCTAAGCACTGGCCAAGCTCCTGGAATCCTGTTGAAGGAGAGGGAGCAAGATTTGTAACAGCTGGGGTTTGGGAGTGGGAGTGGTGTGTGTCAAGGTCATGATAGAGAAACCCATAGAAACAACTGACCTGAGCTCATGGAAGCTCACAGACCCTGGAAAGACAGCTAGGAAGTCTGCATAGAACTGACCTAAGCTTTCTACATGTGTGTGATAATTGTATAGCTTGGTCTATTTGTGGGACTCGTAGCAATGTGGTCAGGTCCTGTCCCTAATGCTTGAGCTGGCTTTTGGGACCCTATTCCCCACACTAGGATGCCTTTCCCAGTGTTAAAACAAAGGGAGGTGCTTTGTCTTACCTCAGTTTGATATGCCATGATTTGTGACACTCATGGGAGGTCTGTCCTTTTTTGAACAGAAATTGAGGAAGAGTGGATGGGGAAGGGCAGAGGGAAGGGAAAAGTTTGGGGTAGGAGAAAAGGAGAGAGTGGATATTTAGGTGAAATATAGAATAAAAGCAATAATGTAATTAATAAAAAGCTAGTTAACATTGCCAGTAGAAACATATATAGAAATTATCTGTGTATTTCATGTAAAAAATAAGAACATCTCTTATCATATTTTTCCAACAATGCATTGATTCAGAAAAATCCTTAGCTCACATTTAGGAAAGATATACTGTTCAATTCTTCTAGTGATTCAGTTGATATTGTATTAAAGAAAAGGAAAGCTCTGAGGATATGTAGAGTGGATATGACCGAGAATCCATTACAAAATTAACATAATATGAAGGTGAAGCTTAGCTCTGTAGACAAGGTAAACATAGTGAGAATGCTTGTAAAGTTTCAACAAAATTTGAACCATCTTCTAAACTCCAACTTTACTGTTTTAATTGCCGTACCACATTTGTGTAAATAGTATCAAAGTGTGAGCTGAATGAAGATGTTTTCTTGTACAAGAACTTTCTCTTTTTCTCTAAACATATTTCAAAGTAAAATGTTAAAAATATTAGGGGCAGGCAATATTGTTCAGTGGGTACATTCTTTCTATTCAAGTATGAGGACCTGTGTTCAGTTTCATTAAACTTACAGTATCTATTTAGCATCTTGGTATGGAGATACCAATCAACACAAACATCTCTCAGAAGGAGGAGACAGGGACATATCTAAAGGAGGTTACACAGGCAATACATTCAAATCAATGAGCTCACGGTTCAATGAGATACAGCGTCTCGAAAAATAATACAGTAAACTAACAAGAAAGACAGTCAACATTGACTGCAGATGTTCTGTGTGCTTCTGTGTGTTTATAGTGCATGCACAGTGTCACACTGCACAAACAAATACATTAACCACTTATGTACACATGTACAAGTACAATAAATTAACATTAATCATAGTTACTTTTTAACTTTCGGGGGTTTCTTGCCTCAATTTTTCAGGATAAGGACTTCATTGAGACTCTTCGGTTTCCCCAACCATTGTAACTTTTTTATGATGTATGGTAAACCATTATTACCTTTCATAGTTAGAGAAATTCTAGACTTCTAACAGAACAAGATAGGTATATTTAGCATGTCAAAACTGATTTTAACTATTGTATAAATATAAATATCAGGATTTGCTTCTCTGGTCTAATTTAAATAAAGTTATAAGGATTTGATAGAAATAAAATAATTCTCCTGTTATACAATTTCGATGCGGAAAATAATTGAGACAATATTAAAATGGGTGGGAATAATATTTCACCCAGTTTTCTAATAAAATCTATGTGATCAGCTATCTACTAACTACTCCCCAAGATCTTATGGTATATACTTGCTATTGGAATAACATACCAAACTATAATTAATTATAGCTATTAATGTAAAATACAATTCCTGAGGAAATGGTATATAGCTCTTTATGAAAGAGCCTTATTCAAAATGAAACACTAAAATATTGTTCCTACAGAAGTGATTGGCAATGAAATTCATTTCAAATCTCATTAGCTATGTAAATACAGTTGCAAAAGGGCCTTGGCAATTCTCTTATGTAAAGAAAATGTATATTAATAATGTACCTGATGATTTATGCATATGTAACACCCTATTATTGCAATTCAATCAAATTATATGTAACAGAACATGAATCCATTAGCAACATAGTTTGAACAAATGTTCCCTAAGGTCAATATTTCCAAGGCTTTCCTGACTGTCTGAAAGACTGATGTTTCAGAATCATTAAGAGTTTAAGAGTAGGAAGTTATATGTTTGGAATAATTGCCATTTAATGGATATTTACACACTGATTCTCTTTCTTTTATGTTCTGGGTGGCATGAGACTGACCATTTCTTCAGCTGTAGACTCCCACCAATTTATACTGCCTCACCACAGACACAAAGTGATGGGCACATACAACCGCAAATTGAAACCATGATTTTAAGAGAGAGTAAATTAAATACAGTTTCCTTTTTGTCCTGAAAGTTAAAAAACATACCAATTTATATAATTTATTCAGAACTTATTCTGTCATTGAATGTTTATTAACATAGGACTCCCTGTGGGTATCTTCCCAAACAAGCAAGCTGTATAATAGTTTTGTTTTGTTTTTTTTTTTTTTTCCTTAGAAGTATAAGATGAAGGAGAACGTGGAAGTTAGCTGTACTCACAAGTGAAAGGTAGTATTTGGATCTACTTAACTCTGTAACTAGTGATATAATAGTCAAAGGGTAACGACATGCAGGTGGATTCTTCTTTATAATTCAAGGGTCTTTCACAAGAGCTCTTTTTCTACGCTTTTCCATATTTAACTGTTTTATGTCTTCAATACATATCTACCACAGATTCCCCTCCAGCTACTTGTCCCCCACTTGTCCCTCTCCCCATATTGACTCTGTCCTCATTTGTCTTAGAGCAGAGCAGGTCTCCAAGGGACATCTACTGAACACAGCATAACCAGATACAATAAACATAAACTCTCATATTAAGGCTCAGTGAGGAAGCCAGGTGGAGGCATAGGATCCCAAGAGCAGACAGGAGTCTAAGACAACCCATTTCCAATTATAGGAGAACTATTTCTCAAATACATTCCTTTCCTCCCAGTGTTTCCCAGATCTTCCAACCAATTAAGACATTCAACTTCATGTTCTTTCTCTCTTTAAAAACAAAGAAAAAAATATAAAAATAAAAAGCAAAAACAAAGAAAGAAAGAAAGAAAGAAAATGCCATGGTATTCTATTCATGTTCTGGAGTCTAGTTAGTATATCCAGTATCACTGCATGAAGAAAACTGACATTCTTTCATTAGACAGCTACCAACTGCAAATAAATCTGGCTGGTTAGGATTTTATGCTCATTTCCATTTGTGACATGACTTATGCAGGCCATGTGTATTCTGTAAGTCTCTAACAGTCCTTTCATGACTAGAAATATGTTTTTTCCTGGGGAGGCATCCACTATCTCTGACACTTCCAATCTTTCTGCCTCTTCTGCGTAGATCCCTAGGTCTTTAGGAAAGAAGTTATATGAAGACATTCTATCTAGAATCGAATTCTACAAAATCTGTCCCTTAATTACTGCATTATGTTTATGTTTCTAGTACAGAGCGTGGTATCCCTGTATTCATGCATGCTTTAAATCCAATTAGAGATATGTTGGTTTCTTCCAAGGTATGCTCGCCCTCCAGCACTCTTGAACCCATGTGGCACCAGCTGTTGTAGTAATTTTTATTTGTATTATGTTATATATAGGATTAATATTTATTAGAGGATTTTTTTAACACTCACAGATATAAATTAAATTTTAGGGCTATTTTTGAAGTTAGGATTGTCTCGCAATGGATGTTGATCTGATCTCTAATAATGCAGGAACCAAAGAGGCTGCTCAAGATCCCAGCAGCCCCTTTTACAGGGGTGGCCACACCCCGTTCAAGCTCCTAAAACTCCAAAGACATGCCTCCCAACCTTGTCAACTAACACCTAAATTCTACCACATTATTCTGCCATTGCTGTGCTTCATAGGCATCATAGGTGGCTCAGACTGCAGATTGACCCCTTCCTTATGAGTTTCCATGGTGTAACAAACACTCTTGTGTCTAAGATTAAGGAAACATTACTGAAGTAGGGTGGAAATATTGTAAGAGCCAGATTGGGGGGTTTTCTACGAACATGAGAACTTATACACAGTAAGTCTCATCAACATGACTGATTAAATGTATGCTGTACAAGGGTGACATTAATGAACATGCCACCATGATGAGGCAGAAATAAACAAAACATGAGACCTAACCCCTGCAGAAGGAACTACCAGAAACATTAACCATAAGAGGAAATTGTCCTCTCAAGGAAAGAGCATAGCAATTGTTTACCCAATACAAAATATTAAGACCTGAAAACTGATATGCAAATAACTTTATGTGGAAGAATAAGTAGGGTATCTTGTTAATGAAGCTATGGTCAACGACTTAAAAAAGAGTAAGAATAATTATGTGGGAAGTTTTGGAGGGAAAAGGAAGGGGGAAGGCAAAATTACATTATAATCTAAACAATTAAAAAGTCAATAAATTATGGCTGTTAATAGCAGAGATTAGCACCCTGCAGTACTTTTACACATTAAGTAGGTAAGCTTTACTGCATGTAACATAATGTAAATGAAGCTACTTAAAAGAAGGAGAGAAAAAAAAAAAAAACAGGGAAATGTATGAGGTTCCCCAGTAGCCTTCCACTTTACCTAACTTCCTTGGAATTCTGTAGCTTACTTAGTATTTACTTAACAGATAAGATCCACTTATAAATGTGTTTTTCTGGGTCTGGGTTACTACACTCAAGATGATTTTTTTCTAGTTCTAGCCATTTGCCTGCAAATTTTATGATGTTATTTTTGACATCTGAGTAATAGTCTAATGTTTAAATGTACCATAATTTCTTTATCCATTTTTCCATATAGGGACATGTATATTGATTCAAGTTTCTGGGCAATTATGAGTAAAGCAGCAGTGAATATAATCAAGTAAGTACTTAGTGGTAGGATGAATAGTTTGGGGGGATTATGGTAAGGAGTGATATATCTGACACAACCCAGAGGAAGTCATCTTTATGATACTTCACAGGTAGAAATGAGTAGCTTAACAGAATGTTCCCATGAAGTAAACACATTATTTTAGAAACAGTGAGGAGGTTCCACACATACAACTCAACCATTGCAGACATCAGAGAGCCATAAAACAGCAAACATGCAGAGGCATAACAGAAACAAGAGACATTCTGGAGTCTGTAGTCTCTAAGCCTTGCCTACCTGAAAATTATCCACCAGGGGATTGCCTACTGGTGGGCCTACACCCTGAAACACAGTTATCACCTCCTGACCCACTGACATAAATACTGATATGGATCTATCCCATAACCTTGACGTTATGATATTCAGTTTGGCCATCAACATTTGTTGAAGATTCTGACTTTTTCTAGTGTGTATGCTGTAGGCAGAGTTTACTTAGAAGGCACCAATACCAGATAGATATTCATTAAAATATAAACCAACACTCACGGTACAGGTAACAGATTACAGTAGCACCTGAACAGGGACTGGAGTCTGGAACGGTGGACGAGTGATGGACGAACGATGGATTCCGATCCTCTCTCCAACAGCCAGGAACCAGGAAGAGAGCTTGTCTCCTGTTCCAGAAGCCCCTTTTCAATGGGCTTTCCCCGCCCCCTTCAGGGGCCTGGTACCCTGGATAAGTGTCTTTTGGCCTTATCAGCTGACACTTGAATCCCACAACAGTGGTTGCTGATTAGGACCTGGGGCAGTTGTAAACAAAGGAAACAAAAACTCTTCTATCTTGTGATTAACATCCTCTCTTAACTTGTGAGAATTTGCTTTCACAGTGCCTACTCTTAATAATTCAGGGCCAGCTAAGAGGTACCAATGGAGAGTCCTTCCCCAAGGAATGTTGAATAGTCCTACCTTATGCCAATATTTTGTACAACAACCACTAGAAATACTGCGCAAGCGCTTCCCACAATCTATCATTTACCATTATATGGATGATATTTTGTTGGCAGACCCAAACCCAAAGACATTAGAAACATTGTTTAAAGAACTACAGAAAATATTGCCTAATTGGGAACTACAAATTGCTCCAGAAAAGGTACAGAGGGGAGATTCTATCTATTATTTAGGATATAAGATAGGTTTACAAAAAATTAGGCCACAAAAGGTAAAATGAACATGGCCTCTAGCTGAAGACACATGTCCCTGTCTATTATTGATAGTGTTCTTAAGTTGGCATTTAGGCATCTGTGTTTGGAATGAGTGTCATTTTAACTACTGATTTTGGGGGTTTTCTTTGTTGGGTAGGAATTCTGTTCCTTGGTTTCTGTTTCCTCTCAGGATTTTTAGAATGTGTGTTGCCTCTTATAGTATCCTTCTTGACAGATTTGTTCATAGGGAGTGCTTGCTCGTATTTAAAACTGGGGGAAGGGGAGGTGAGGGAAGAGGCTGTGATCCATAGAAATCTCACTGGTGATGATGACCTGATATTTATTTCTGGGGGAACAGAGATAATGGAATAGTCTGTAGGCAGCCCACCTGACGTAAATTCTTGAAGGCAGACATGATTTGTGGTTGGGCAGGGGATCTCTGCACAATTTGGAGGTTTATATCCAAAGAGATCTGGAAAGGAAGGCAGAAAGCAGATGGTCTTTTTGGATCTACAAGTGTGGAAAGATATGGACATGGTGCAGATGGTGCTAATCCAGAGAGCTAGGGAAGACCTTGGGTTTGGTTCTGGTCTTCAGGCAGGTGTGGCCTGTGGCTTTTAATTTTTATCACAATTATATGCAGTAGATGACAAGTGATTTCTTTTAAGGTTTAACATTTTGGCAATTTGTGTCTATTTGCATGTCTAATATAATTAGCTTCATGTAGATTAATTCGTTTAGTTTTTTTTTTTTTTTATCCTTTTAAATGTTATCTAAATTCAAAGTTTCACTCTCTGATTATTTTGACATGGTGAAGCATACGACTATTACTTCCTATTCCTGGGCAGAAAAGGAAGCTTCCTGATGCTCCCATAAAAATATAAGCAGAAACACACAGCCACAACTTCCCCTTTAGAGGCTAGCCTATTAAGTCTTCATTGGTTTTACTTATTCAACATAATACTTTTTATGATTTTGAAATTTATATTTATTGCTTCTAAATGGAGACACTGAGTTATGCTAGATAAATAAAGCAGTGGTAAATATGGAGAAAAGAAAACAATTTAAAGTAGCACTATTTATCATGTAATTATTTGATTACTTGAGAGAAACTGGTACAGTGTGAATTTATGGAAAACCTGTCGAAAATCATGAAGACTGTACCAGAAAATGACACTGTGAGCCCTTTGCTTGTATTAGTTCATTTAAATACCACTAACACTGTGCAATACATATTTTTATCAGAAGAAATTGAAGCAGAAAATAAAAAAGCATTCTCAAGTCAGACAATAAAGAAAATATTTTGTTATGCAAAATTGACTAACCTGAATCAAATATACATTTTATCCTCCATTTCTTTGTATTTCATTACCCTTAGTGTTAATTGAACAATTACCTAAACCTTACAAAAGGGATGGCGCACTAGCACACCAGGATGCATACTGAGTACTCTCTTCTCTGCTATAACAGTTATGACTTAAGTTTACAGAAATAAAAAGAAAAGTCATTTTTCTTCATAAGACTTTAAAGGAAAGATTTTTTTTCCAGTGGAATACAACTGTGGACAGGGCGTACCTTCAGAAGTAATTAATTTTAAACGCAAAATAAATCAAACTTAGTAGTATTGTGATAGATTTTAATTCTACCTTATATATTTTAGCAAAATAGTTCTTTTTATCTGTATATCTCCTTCCTTGTATATAATAATGCTGTTGAATTTCTGAAGGAGCATATAACTTAATCACTCTGTTTGAAGTTCAAACACCTATTGCCAAAGAATAATATAAAATATATCCCCAATAGGAATATCTGTGTGTGGTCCCTTGTACTTTCTATTTTGTAGGAAGAATATAAAAAATATTTAAATTTAAATGTTTTAAATAGCTAAAACTCAATAAATGAAATAAAAAAAGATGAAATCCATTGTTTCACTATTAATGATGTAGACATTGTTAAACTTCTGTTTGGTATTTTGTGTGATGGCCTTTTGATGTCATGACTGAAATTCTATATGGTGAAGTAAAAATTATTTTAATTCTTACATTGTAGGACTGGTCTATGCTATTAGATTTTTGTTTCACTGGGATCATTAAATTTAGATTTGTTATGCACCATTATGAAGTGCAGGCTTCAAAAATGCTTTTAATGAGGTCCAAATCATTCATTCACATTTCAGTATCCTAACCCTGAATGTGCTGTGTGTGTGTATACTGATTATTCACGCTGTTCTTTAGATTGCTCTGAATTCTCTTTCTCCCCCCCCCCTCTCTCTCCTCCCCTCTCTGCCTCTCTTATTAGTAACTTCATGATATTTAAAGACTGGTATATTTTATATTTGGGATGGAGAATTGGTCCAGTGGCTAAGGACAGTTGTGGTTCTTGAAAATTATCAAGATTTCTATTTTTCACATAGTGTCTTATAATCATGGGTTATAAAAGAATCATATGATATGAGCAATATCAATTTTATGTTAGATCAAAAATATTGAGCCATAATGACAAATATTGCACATATGAATTCTATTAGTACGATATAAATAAGTGTACAAATGAAAAATATTTTGGTGTTTTGAAAAATGAGATTATTAAGGTGGTCAAGTCATTAAGATGCTAATGTTTAAGTAGACAAATTTTATATGAGGGGTTTTATTTAATTGATTATCTTATATAGGTACTTGTTTTTTATTTTTTATTTTTTAGCCAAAAAAGCTAAAGTTTGTTGGGTAGATAGGAGAGGATCTAGAAGGACATGAAGATGGAGGAAGAATATGATAAAAACGATATTTAAATTGAAAAGACATTTTAAGTAATAAAAAATATTTTGTTATTTTATAATGAAAGTAAGACAATCAATTGAGACCATTAATTTTCAACTTCTAAAATACTATTTAGACCAAGAGAATGAAAACAATTCAAAACCAAATTTGTATTACAAAGAAATCAGAAAATGAAATGAAAACTACCTTACTCTATTACTACAAGCTTTCTTTGAAATTATGTATTTTGGAATGATTTAATGATGTTGAAATAAATGATCCAATCAACAGTGTAACTTAAGTGACAAAAAGATTTTAAACTTACTAAGTAACTTTTTAGTGACAGCCATGAAGCATGAAGTACCGTGGACAATCATAACATTAATTTATCTTATCTTTTTCTCCTTTTCATATAGTATCCACATGTCGGTGGAGTAATTTTATGCACAAAATGTTACTTACTCTTATTATTTCAAATAAAATCTCCACTGATAGTTTTGATTATGACTTAGCTTCAGAAATTACTAGTAGACATAATCTCACAGTAAATTCACTAACTCTCTGGAATATTTTTAAGAAATCTTTTTTTCAGTTAATTTACAAACTACTATGATTTTTCCTCACTTCTTTTCTCCCATTCTCTTTTTCCACCTCCCTTGAATCCCCCCTCCCTGACCTACTACTACTGCTCTGCCTTTATTCAGAAGCAGCAAGCCCCAGGTAGACATCAATAAAGCTTAGCACATCATATTGAGCAGGACCCATCTCCTCTCCCTACATCAAGGTTGGACAGGGCATCTCAGCATGGGGACTGGATTTGAAAAGGTTACCACACTCTCCTCTGTAATGTTTGCTGGTCCTCATTGCTTCTCGACTCTGCAGACTGATTAGCTGTGCTCTTTTTGAGTGGTTTCTGTCAGTAACAATGATAAGTTTTCCTGAGTATGGGAGAAGATTGCAGCTATCTTTGGAAATAAGGACAAAGGTTTAATTTGTTGTTATGGACCATGCCAACTTAATAAAGCTGTGATTGTGGCTTCTCAACTAACACTCGTTTTCTTACGTTATTTTTTGGACCATTTCATCTCTACATATAAAAGAATCTATATGAAGTGGAATAGAAGGATGTCTTATGTACCCATATTTTCTTATCCTGATGTAGCGACTGAGATTGCCTTTAGATCTCACACTAAAATTTTAATTTTAAAACATTGGAGAGTAAATGAGAAAGGATAGTGATGTCAATGTTTGATGTAAGTATTTCTTGTTGATAGGTTTAAAATAAGGATTTTTCATTTAATGAGGTCTAAGTCACATTATTATTACTTTTATGATTTAGAAACAGGGCATCTTGATACTTTGAATATTTAATTTATTTGACACATTTGATATTATGTAATTGGTAAATATATAATTTCTCAATTATGCCATGAACTTAATACTCTTTAAGACATGTGTATAGATTAAAATGATTTTACCTAGTATAGGATAGATACTTCTAATCCATTTTCTCTGACTCAGATTTTACTTTTCTGACCCTTCATTTTCTATTTTCAAATATTTCATGTTTTGTAAGTATTAAAGTTAATAATGCCAAACTCTAATCTATTTCCACAATTTTGTTAAATGATAGTCATATTAAAGATATTAATGGCTGGCCAGAGACTGCTCTAGAGGTTTAAGATTCAGTTCCTTAAATGTTTATGCATCAACTGTATCAGTAGAAACAAAGATAAAACACAAACAAACAAATCATCAGTTTTAAAACTGGGAAAAAATTGTTCAAATGGGCAGGAAACCCTGTTAAACTCTGAAAATAAAATAGCTTTAAGTTAGAAAATATTTGCAGCAAATATTTAATATTTTATTTGGTAAATAAGAATATAAGAAAAATTAAAATTATTTAGATCATTATGTTACACAAAACTAAACTCAATAAATACTGTTTTTCAGGAAAACATATAAAAAATATAAGTGTCAATTGAGATAACAATAGATACTTTTATCTTCATGTTTTATTTATCTTGATAGGAAATTTAATTATGTGCACTATAAAGACAAATATCAACTTATGGTAGAAGCATACTGTGTTTAATATGGAAAAGGAGACATTTTAGTAGATCAACATATCAAATTATTGATAACTAATGATAGAAAAATACAACATATATCCAAAGATTCCAAAACAACCAAGTGAAAAATTGTTCAATGCATGCTTCATTTTAATTAGCATTTGTTACTGAAGTCAATAACAATTCAATAAAAACTAAAATAACACACTTGAAATTTAAAACAACTTGGCTCACTATTTTATAGAATAGTTGCCATTTTCCTAATGTCCAAATACAATTACAAGTATTCACAAGATGTCTAATGTTTAAGTTCTAAGCAGGTGAATGACTGACCGTTCCAAATGATGTTGGGAAGTTGTGAGAATCCATAGTAATTGGAATATTAAGAGTCCCTAATGCATTTATTAAAATATCAACTGCCATATCTGTAATAGTGAATTTATTTTAACTTAAAAATCATGAGACACATACGTGTAAACTTTTGTGCTACATGAGCGTTCCATCTGAATGGTCAAGTGATAGAATGATTTCATGATGTGTCAAGATGCATGGCATGACTGAACCCCTTCATGTTGAAGCCGCAAGAAAAGCCAAAATGTCAAAATCATTGCTAATTCTTTTCATGCTATGTGTTTAAATTCTTATGGTGCCATCTCCCAAATTTCTGAGTTGTAAGAAATGTTCACTGAAATGAATTTGTTGTTGAATAGTATAACATGTCTTGGGATGTTTTTTATCCCTGAAATTTGTTGCTAGAATAAGTCATTCTGTGTCCTCTGATACACATTTTATAACTTATTTATGAATACAAAATAGCTTTGCTAAACAATGCACATTTTCTTACCACCTGCCTCAGAGTGGACACAAAATATTCATGGCAGGCTGTTAATTGTGCTCTTTTCACTTCATGGGAAGATTTTATTAATATGACAAAATTATAGAAAAATATTTCTTCAAGTGAAATTACTCAAGTACTTCCACAACATTTTCAACTTGACACTGGAAAATAATGTTTAGAAAACTGTGTTCTGACACAATAGTTGCCTTAAACCACAGAGGCCTTGCTACTTTATTTTATACTTAGAATTGCTGTGAACATTTCTATTTTTGATATCATTGTGATGTGTCTTGAGCCTATAATGAATTTGTAAATACATAAGCATTGCGTTTTATATTATCTTATGCTAGCTGTGTCAATTTTTAACAAATAAAACAAACAACTGGAGCTATAGTAATAATTGTCATGTTGGCGGCGTGTGGATAGAATGTCAGTCTGTAATTAGATGCTGTCTCTAAAAAGAAGGTTGAGAAGAGAAGATAAAATCCTAAAGACTAAAAAGCATCGACAGCAGGCTATGCTACATAGAGTGTGAGGTTTGTAGAGAATAACAAAGATAATACATTGAGTTTGTCTGTCATTTTATATGCAAGACACAGTTGACATTTGTCCTTTATTACAAACTTAACTTATGCTCATGTCGAAGGCTTCTATCATTTTCATAACATGAAGTGGTGATGAGACACCAAAATCACATTTTGCATCACTAATTGCAATAAAAAAACTATGTCTTTAGTTTTGAAAATATAATTAATAATTGTGTATTATTACCATCTATTACTCAGAACTTCTATTTAGGATGATTACAAAATATTGTAATTATATGTTGCTTCTAATCAGGATTTGTAAACAAGAGTGTGATCACATGAAAATTGTATATATTATGTAGAACATACTGCACACAATTGCCATTTAAACATTTTCTCTATAAGTGCCAATCAGTTTGATTTAATATTAGTTTAGAAAGCAATTACTTTTATTTACTAGTGTAATAAGTTTAAAATGTCAAATTATTTGCATCACATATATTGGAATTAATATTTAGAAAATAAATATTTACAGAGACAAAATGTATTTACAGGGTTATTTCAATGCTTTGAGAAAATTTTCTGTTTCTACTTCTTCTGCTATATATGTCAACTATGTAATTTAAATCTAAGAGGAGAAATAAGTTTAAAGTCTTGCTGACAAGACTGTAGGAAAGTTGTTGAATGAATGCAGAAAAGTGGAATATTTATCTACTGTTAAAGGAATGGAAATTGATGTGGCCATAATGGAAATGAGAACCATGTTTTCTCAAAAGTGTGTAATTATCATGTGACCTTGCTAATAACCCTAGGCATATACCCAAAGAACTCCATATCCTACTATATAGAAACTTTGTAAACTATGTTAATTGTTACTTCTTTTTAAAGTTACCTAGAGATTAAATCAAGTTAGATGTATAAAAGGTGAAAATTTGATGGCTTTACAAAATTGTGTTTCATTCAGCTGTAAATTATTGACTTAAAAAACAAATTTTCTTTAGATTTATTCACTAACTCTAAAATTAGGCATAAAATTTTCCATAAGGGATTTTGCGCTATTATTTTCATTAAACATATATTTTAATGAAACACTCTCTTCTTCTTTTTCTTATAGTTATACCATGCAAGTCATAAAATTCACATTTTATATTACTAAATTCATAATATGAAATAACTAATAAGAAGAATATTTTAGTAACATTGATAGAATAATGAAATTAAGATTTTAAAACTTTTTAAATAAAATTTCTAACTTTCCTGAAGAAGTTGCTTAAGAATATGTACTGCTAAATTTATTCTAACTTACAGTTTTATATATTGATAACTACTGTTGCAGAAGAATCCCCTAAATTGAGACATTTAATTTTATTTACCTCCAGCTCAGATAATTTTCCTGTAATGCAACAATAAAAAACTCATTATCTCCACCCATCAATTTTTCTTTATGTTGTAATTCGAGTTAATAAGTAGTATCTACAACTAAACATATTACCTGTATATCCTAACTTTAACCAATTATTTTGAAGCCTAACTTCTAATGGTTTGTAAATAACCACATGCAGGCTATTGTTTTCCATTAATCTCTATGTAGAGATTAAAATTTAATATGAGCAAATCAATTAAAATTTGCTCATAAACATAGTAAACATATCTTTGTGTTAAAGGTAAAGAAATAATTAAAAACAAAAACAAAAAAAACAAACAAACAAAAAAAAAAAACCAAGGAGGTGAAGTTACTTTACCTACAACAAACAGAGAACAAATGTTAATAATCACCTAAGAAGCAGAGGGTAGATTTTGACATGTTTTCTATAACATAAAGTTCTCCTAAATGTTAACTGTGTAATTTTACTGGAAGGTGGAATTTAATGTAACTTTTCAAAACAAAGCTTGTAGAAATCATATTAACAAACCAGTGGAGGCAAATTCTCAATATAAAGAAAGCCAAACTGGTCTTCACTTTGCATATAAATTACGTCCTAATCTCTGGCTGATTTCAAGACTTCACATGTACCAAGGAAACTTCAAGCATGCCATTTATATCCAACAGACACTACTTAATGTACATATAATTAAATTGAAGTGATACTAATCTAATATAAAAAGAAAATACTGGAATAGAAATTAGGGTATTCAGAAAATTAATTTGATTCTATTAAATGTCGGTAAGCTACAAACATTTCAAAATTACGTCTTAGAAAATAAATTTGCTTCGTGTATGTTTTTCTGTGGGATTGTGTATGTGATGTGCTTGGCCTTGGGCATATGGAGAGACCAGAGAAAGACATCAGGAGTCCTATTCTATCATTCATTGCCTCATTCCTTTGAGAAAAGGTTTCTAACTGAACCTGGAGCTAGGTTTGCATTTTGTGAATCTCAGTGGTTTTCTTGTACCCAGTCTGCTGGCCCTATACATTGTGTGACAAAATTTAAACTGACTTATTAGGGCCCATCAATTTCTCAACATATTAAATATCATTAGGAAAAATCAAATAGCATAACTATCATTAGAAGTGTAGTTTTAAGTACCAGATATCCTGAAAATGTATAGTTTCTATGATATGCAGTTTACTCATAGGAAAAATATAGGTATATAATAAAGATAAAAATTGAAAAATTATATTCTAAGTTAAACATTCAGCAAAATATACTATTAAAATGTTGATGAAATGTACTTGAAAATATTTCAAATGACTTACAAGCCTATTATTTGTAACTTGAGTAGCATATAGCATGAAGAAATTTATATTTCCAAGTATAAAAAAAGTCAAAGCATTTTAGAACTCATCATTAAGGAGTAAACAGTGTTTTGATCTAGGCCATCTGACAGATGAAGATGGTAACTCAGAGTTCTTTTGATTTGCATTTCCTTGATGGCTAAGGATGTTGAGCAATCTTTCTTTTTGTATGTATATTTTATTTTTTTAAGTCTTTTTATCCATGTATCCATCCTGCTCCTCCTTCCTTCCCTCCTCCCAAATGTAGTGGAATTATGTTATATTGTGAATAGTTGTCCCACCTTCTAGTTTAATAAAAATAAATAAATAAATAAATAAAAACAAAACAAAACAAAACAAAAAACGCTGATTTGCTGAAAGCAAACAGGAAGTGTGGGCAGAGCTACCAGACTGCAAAAACTCTGAGAACAGGAAGAACAGGGCAGAGATGCCTCAGAGAGACACCAGAGAAGCAGATGCAGAGGATAACTATGCCGCTTTGAGAAAAGGTACCAAGCTGCATGGCTGAACAGGTAAGAATCATGGGTTAGTTTAAGAGTAAAGAGTTAGCAAGTTATATGCCTGGGCCCAGGTCAATCAGCATAAAATTAATATAAGCATCTGTGTGTTTCAGTGGGACTATGGGACTGTGGCTTTGCCAGTCTGGGTCACGAGGCTAGGCCAGAAAGTCCTGGCCAGAAACCTAATACAACAACACCCAATTCCCCCCACCCCCTCCAGTCAGCCTTCCGCTTCTCCCCTCCCCAAAAGGGCAAGAAGTCCCAAGGAGGGTCAGCTCAGCTCAGCACATCCACTCCAGGAAAGTCCGATTTCCTCATTCCAAAGTCAAGACTGGGTTAGGTGTTCCTCTTCAGGGAATGGGCTCCAAGGTGCCAGCCCACACAAAGGAACACAGTCTGAGAGCACTCCTTGAGGCTCCATATACTGCCCATGCCAATAGACAGTTGCCTACCCTTGGAGGGCCTAGCTCCTTTTCCTGATGGAGCCCCAGTGGCTGTTCTTGATTCAGTGAGCTCCCCAGAGCTCCAGCCAGCCATCTCTGTGGGAATTTTCCTCATAACTCCTATTCCCTTGCTCATACAGCCTCTCCTCCCCTGCTGTCAGCTGGACCAGGAGTCGGTTTGATCTTTTCCTGGTGTCCCAAATTTTCTAGATATTTTGGGTTATGATTTTTTTTTTTGCTTTTAGTTTTTTCTTTAACTAATTATCTATTTCTACTACTGAATCTATTACTATTATTCTTGGTTGCCCTCCAGAACTAAATGGTAACAACCAATTGCTAAAACACTTTAACATTGTACTCATGAAATCACAGTGTTTGTGATCATCTGCACAAGGGTACTTGAAGTCCACACCCTCTCTAGGGAGATTATCGGTCAGTAGCTAATATAGAAGGAGGAATTTCTTACACACACACATGCTCACACACAGACACATACACATACATACACACACATGTGCATGTACACACATATGCACAGGCACACATACACAAACATATATACACACAATTATGCAAGAATGTAGAAGAGAAATTTTCTGTAAGAAGGATGGAGTCAGTGAAGTGAGGAGGGGTAAAGAGTGGAGAAATGAAGGGTATTCATGCTGGTGAAATGATGGCTGTAGTGAACTGTTCAACTATCTAAGCTAGAGTTCATTAACGTTTTGTCAAATGAATGCTTTTCCTTATGGTTTTATTACTTTTGTTTTCTTCTCCAAGCAAAAGCTGAAGGCGAGAGCCAGAGTCAAAAACCAAACCAAACCAAAAAACCTTCTTTAAAATTATACACACACGGATAGATCTGTGTCTGGCACTCTTGCATTGATGTGCCATATGTTAAATGAGATTGCTGTTTGTAGGTGGTCTCAAGCTCCTCTGTGCTTACAGATTTAGGGTGTTAGTTACTGTGACCTGAAAAGACAATAACATAACAAGAGCTGTAAAAATCACTTTCCCCCCAAACTCTACCACAAGTAAATGACAGTGAATAGGATACTTTCATGTCAGTCAGACAATTTTATTGAATTTTATATCAATCAATTCAATTACATATAAATTAATTTAAGTTTATTGAATTCTCATAAAACTGAAACATTTATGTGATCAGAATTCTTAGTATCAGGGGATAGAACTATATTAAGGCCAATTTATGTTTTAAGAAATCAAAATTATTTGAATTTTTTTTCAAAAGCAAAAGAAATGACGAAGAGTTAGATCTCTGCTGATGATTTTTATTTTCGAGTCACTGAAATCCACATTAGATAACTCATTTTATTTTGAAAGAAAATTAAATACTTGCAATGTTTTGGTGTGCGAATGGTTATTGCCTACTGCTGTCGTTGTTTTCAATTTGTTTGTGTGGAAGAGAATGAAATCCATGTAGGCCTTGTTTTTTAAAATTAAATATTTAGTGATTTTTAAAGAAGAGAAAGAGAAGAAGATAAAGGAAGTATCTATTTGAAAAGACACAAACATACACAATTCTTAAAAAATAAATCCATAACATTTGGGGTGAGAGTTTGAGAAAGTGACCTTAGCTTCATTGAAATGGCACAATGTACTTCACTTAGCAGCAGCTGCAGCCTCCATGCTGTGATTGATTATTCTCTTTCTAGAAAGTGCTAGCTGGAATAAACAGAATATCCCAGTAACATGTAAAATAAACTGCCAAGATTCCTCATGAGAAATTCAGGATTATTATTTGAAAAGTATTTTAATAAGTATTAAAAAGTGTTATCATGTGGAAAAAATAAAAAATAGTAAACAAGCAAACAAAAAACTCAGCACTACTCTTATTGGTATTAGAGATATGAGTGATATTAATTGGTGAAGGCAAACAGCTTTGAAACAATAATTTTGTAGACTTCACTTTCTTGATTTTCCTGTTATAAAGCATATATTAGTATATTGATTCCTAGTCAGTATTTTATTTTGCTAAAAATGTTTGTAAATGTTTATGAACTAATCATATATATTCACTTACAGATGAATTTTTATAAACACACACCTCCCTATATAATGGAAAGTTTTTATTCTTTTACCTCATTATGCTGCTTTTCTGATTATTTTATATTCTTTTGATATGCAATTTCATTGTGACGATATATACAACATTGTCTCCTTGATAGTCCCATTATTAAAACAATAAAAAATGATGACATGTTTTCTCAATGCTTGAACTATAAATGCAAGTCATAAATTAAAAGTTATAGGTGGAAACAGATGCTCAGCCTATGCCACAGACTTGATGATTTTAATCATTATCAATTAAGCATTCACAGCCTGAGTATAATAGGGGCTGGATAGAGCATGTCAGAAGCCATGAATCTCAAACTATAGTAAAAACATCGATGGGAAATTTAAGTTATAATGTGGGTGATATGTTTCTTTTGCTTTAATTTTGACAAAATTGTGTTAAGTGATTATGTCAATTTTATTAAAATATAATCAATATTTCTGGTTTGGTTCTGACTCTATAAAATTTTGAGAATTCTAACATTAATATGTAGCCAAACCTAATACTAATTGTGCCTATATGAATGTAAATATATAAATACACACACAAACATTCTTCAGCAATTCAATACGGACAATTAAATATTATAGTAGCAAAAAGACTGATTAAAATTGAAGTTCATTATAGTTAATGATATTTTTTTTGTTAGATATCCCTACAGTAATACAGAATAGAGGATATTTGAGAAGAGCAGTCCATCACATGGAAGAAATTTGCATGCATTATTGTAATAAAGGTTATTAAATAAATTTTACATAACTTTTCGCATTAAAAACTCTATTGTATGAACAGCCAGTGATTTTTTTCAAGTTTCTAAATGCTTAAATGTATTCTGAAAGTTTGTTAAGAGCTGATTGTGGAACTGTTAGCTTGTTCTTTAGGGATAGCTCCAGATCTTAGATGAGAAATTAATGAATGAAATTTTGTTAAAGTAAAACTTTGTATGAGAATAAAGTTTTCATAGACAAAAATACAAAATGTAAAGGAAAGATACATTAATTATTTGGGCAGTTCTTTATCTATTGAAAACATTTTGGAATCATTTCCAGGTGGCCATTACAAAGAGATCCATTTGAGGTGTCCTGACAAGGGGCGATTTCATACAAGATAACAGACTAATTTAACATAAGAGTTTGACTCTTAGATTTTCAATAAAATGAATTTGAAGTGAATTATTAATTTAGCCAAATGAAGCCTCATGGGTTATGGACACATGAAAAATAGATTATTCGACATGAAAAGTTCTAGATGATGTCAGAACCGAGTAGATGTGGCCAGATGGTAGTGAATGTGAGGTTCACAAAGAGTCGGGGCTCACAGAATTGAGGATAGTTTGTAAGTTCAGCTACACTAGTTCAGTGTGGCAGTTAGATGGCAGAGAAGAAAATAAATCTAAGGGAAGTGAATGTCTCTGTCTACAGACTTTGTTAAAATCAGAATTTCTATTAGATAGTCAGTGTTGGACTCACAGAAGTTACAGTGAAATGGAGGTAAAGAGAGTGTAGAAAAATCTAGAAGAAAGAGTTTTCAAGACATAGCTAAACAGTTATTCTTGTAGAGCAGTAGAGGTATTGCCAAGGCAGTCTACCAAATGCCTAAGACTTAGAGATACATCTCACAAAGCAAATGTAAGATCCTAACAATATATTACTAGCACAGAACAGAAAGCTAACTCAGACTTTTAATCAAACCTTGTTTCTGTTTTATAATACAGAAGGATGATTGACTAAAGGAAGTCACTAAGGGAAGGTGTCTGTGATGTAATTGCTTAAAGATTAAAATTATGAGTGGAAGTTGAAATATAGATAAATCAATAAAAATTAATATTCTTTGTTATTTTAAATTTGAGGAAGATAAAATGGGCAGGATTTAAAGAAAGGGTGCAGAATAGCACCAAATGTTATCTACATTTTGACTAAAATAAGCAATTACAAAAACGTAGGTAAATACATTATTTTTTTACATTGGCAAGAGTCATGGTACTTGCTAAATATTTGTCTAAAAAAGCTTTAGTTTTTATACTTAAAACACAAAGCTATTTCTAAAACAAACTGGCAAATGTGTCTCATTATGAACTAAGCAAATTTCAAATTAATGTGAAAAGTATAAGAAGATAAACTAAAAAGTTATTTTGAGTATATAAAATGCACATTTATTAAATGATCTGGAAAACGGTAATTCATATATAATTATTTTATTATTTTCATCAAAATTCTTAATTTCACTAGTTTTTTACAGTGTGTTTATGTTTTACTTACTCGTATACACCCATGTCTCATACTCTTCCCAGATCCACCCTTGTTCATCATTCATCATCACTTTTCAGCTTATGTATAGATCTGGGTTTTGACAAAATATGCTGTGCATCACTGCAATCTATAATAGAGAAATGACAGTGGATGCTTTTTATCTACCATCAGAGATCATATTTTCTGATTTTGTGAAGTTATGGAAAAATCAAATAGGAAACTCTATCCAAGATGTTAAATAGTGACCTGAGCAACGAATAATATATAAAATAAGCATTGCACATATATTTGTACTTACTTTAAGGTCCTTTTTGCTATCCATTTTAAATTCAATATTCTATTGGCCTCCAGTAAGGTAGTTTCAGGTCAAATTCAACAAGGTTAGCAGCAGTTTGTAAAACAAAATCTAAAAGCCTATCCATTCAACCTTTTTCAGGTTTTTAAAAAAGGAGATAGGATGGAGGAGAAATATGCCTTCATAAAACTTATCCCCTGAAGGAATGGATGGCAAGGTTGTACCTGAGTCAGCTCGATAGCTTTTCTTAAATGTCTAAGAAGCAGTCACACAAAGACAAGATTAAAGGCCACCTCACATCACACAGCCTGTGATAATTACTAAAACAATTCCTAATTTCTCTAATTTTACACCAAGTTTCTTATGCAAATGAGTAACTAAGTAGCCAAAAGGCATTCAATGCACTTGTCCACATTCATTCTCTCTCTGTCTAACATACCTAGTTATCTCAGATCAGACGGGGACTGAATGAGTGCTTGATGAGGTGAATGAATTAAACACAATCAATATGCAACTGAGTAGAACACAGGATGATGCATTGATGCATTCCCTTGGCCTTATACAGTCTGAATATTTGCCTTTTTTCTGAAACAACATAAAAAATCAGTTTTTAAAAATAATACATCTGGTTTTTCTTGTAGATTTCATATAAATACATATATACGTATATATGTATGTGTGTGTAAAACACTACCCACTTCTAAACTATTCAAGAAAATTAATTAATTAGCATAAAATTAAATTCAATAAACATATTTTCTAATATTTCTATTGCTTTGTCAATGAACTGCTGGAAGAAATGGATTGTTTGTTTTGCATTTCGGAGGCAGGATTCTTATCTGAAGGTAGTCAAGGTAGGAACTTGAATGCAATGAGTCTTCTTCTGTCCTGCCAGCCAGCTCTCAAATCATGACACTGAGACTCCTTATTAATTATGAAAACTTGGCCTATAGCTTAGAATTGCTGCCAGGTAGATCTTATAACTTAAATTAATCTGATATTTTTATTAATCTATATTCTGACACACGACCTTTACCTCTTTCCCATTTTATGTGTTCGATTTGTTCTATATTTGGCTGGGTTCTCTGCCTCTCTTCTTCACAGAATCCTCACTGTGCCTGGAAGTCCTGCCTATACCTTTTGTCTGGTTATGGGAGATTTAGCTCTTTATTAACCCAATTCTGGAAATATGCCTTCACAGAGTGTACAAATGTCCTACAAGAACTGTTTCAGGGGACATGCAGAAGTGGTTCATGGAGGAATCTTGCTCCTCATGGGTTGCTCAGTCTGTTTGGTGTTGTTCCATTTGTTTGTTTTGGCTTTTGTTTTGTTTTGTAAATTTTAGATTTTTTTCTCTTTAAAATAATAATTACATTCCCTCCCCATTTCTCCCTCTAGATTCTAACATAGTCCCTACCTCATCCTGCTTTTTCATAGTAACCAGGACCACCAGCTGAATGTTGGAACTATGAACAATGAGTTAGGCCTCCTACATCAATAATTAGTTACACTAATCATTAGTAAGGAAAAATGCTCTAGAGATTTGCCCATAGTTCAATATTATGGAGCTGTATTTTCAAGAATGACTCCTCTTCCCAGATATGTCTACATTTGTGTTAAAATAGCAAAAACCAAACAATTCAATTGACTCTGTCAATTTGTCTGAAAAACACATAACTATTCACCTTGTCAACTATAACCTTTCTTTTTTAACAGAACAATATTCCATAGTAATATCACAATATACATCATTCTGAACTTTTAAATGTTGCATAATGTTCACAAATCAAAATACATTAAAATTTTATTGCCTTTAAAACATCTAACAACACTTTTAAAGTAAAAATCCTCTATTAAGTAATCAAAGGCTTGCTAAGAAATCCAGATCTCTCAGAAAAATGAGTTAGATGATTGCTTGCTTCAAGAAGGAAGGCCCAAAGCAGATCACAATAAAATAAACTAAAATTAATCTTCAACTATGTAGAGTTCAGTACATTATGCCCATGACTCATTAATAATCTCTGGGCTCCAAAGAAGCCTGTAAAGGCTTAATTTGCACAAGAAGCAGGACCTGTCACCTTTGGCTGATCAGGTCTTAACACTTCAGAACAGATGATTTGACATCTGCAACAAGGAGCTGGTAAATTATCTTTTTTCTTAAACCTTTAAGTTAGGACCCTGTGCTAATAAATCCAGGTGAAAACACAGGGAGTTAAAAACTGAGCGTTAGTTAGCATCGGATAAGTCTCTGATCAGTTGGCACGGTGAATTTAGGACATGTCAGTGTATCATCTATCTGTTGGATATCTGAGAAAAAAATCAAATGGGTTACCATTGTTGAGGGCTGACACCACCCAGATGTTTACTAGTAAAGGTAACTGCAAGGAGTGCAGAGGAACAAAGACCAGATTTGTAAGGTAAGAGATCTTCCATATGGACTGTTTTCACACACAGACAGGGGACAATATCGATATGCCTTCAAATGTATGGGGGAAGCTATGTCCAACAAATTACAA
This sequence comes from Phyllotis vaccarum, assembly GCA_033318265.1. Lineage (NCBI taxonomy): Eukaryota > Metazoa > Chordata > Mammalia > Rodentia > Cricetidae > Phyllotis > Phyllotis vaccarum. The sequence goes on from JARWLC010000007.1 coordinate 4,052,827, forward strand.
GGAAAGAACAAATGGGGAAACGCAATTATACATAAAAAATCTTCTGCAGGAAACGGCTAACACATTGAAAGCAGTTAACATCAAAACTCCTCAAATATTTGGCTTTACCTCCACCAGGATGCTTGGCTCTGACGGGCCAGTCAGCCTTGTCTGAGCCAACTGAGTTCTCTCTTCACATTTCTGTGGCTCCCAGCAGGCCTGGGCCACTGGTTCTGCTTGTATACTTTGTTTCATAAGCGCAGGGAATTCAAATCCCAAGATGCTTCTGCCCTTGGCTCCTGTCTCATGGAACTGGCATATCCAGAGTGTGTAGGTTGTGTCTTTATCAATAGCCTTTCCTACTGATTTTCAGGGACTATGAAGCTGCTACATTGTTTTGAACCTCAGCTTCTTTCAGTGCTGGAGTTTTTATTGATAATAGGGCTGCATTTTTGCCGGTTGCCTCTACCATCCCCTCACAGTGCCAAGCCTCAGTTGTTCTCCCCCTCATACCTTTAAATCAAGTATCACATGGGTGACTCTACAAAATTACCAAGCTCTTGGGCTTCTCAGGAACATAGTTTCTTTGTGCTAATTATGAAGAAACACTTCACAGAATGACTCTCAGTGATGCTTAACCAAAACAGATCTCTCAGCCCCAGACAACCAATGTGATTGGCTTAGGAAAGCAAAGGTTTCACTTCCGTGGTTATTAATTCAAAATATTTAATGCCATTAGTCTTTCAGATTTCTCAAGCCAAACTCCATAATCTGTAATGCCCTCACAAATATGTTCTAAGGTCCCAAAATAGCTCAGAGCACTCAATACCTTTCTCACCTCAAAGTTAAAATGGAAACAGAGTCTTTCCTAAAAACCATTGTCAGTTACATCACAGCAATATGCATGCTCTGGTCACTATTTCGGACTTAATGGTTTCTCTTGCATGTGGTTAAACATCATAACTTAAGCTATTTGGGGAAAGATCATTTCATTGAATACTTCTAGGTAACTGTCAGTTACTGAAAGAAGTCTGGGCAGAACCCTGGAGAGAGGAGTTGATGCAAACACCACAAAGTGATGATATTTACTGGCTTTCTCCTCATTGAGCGCTCAGCCTTCTCTCCTTTAGCACCCAGGAACAACAGCTGATGAAGTTTTAACTTCTTCAATGGGCTGAGCTCTCACAAATCACTCAAAAAAAATGATATAAAGACTTGTCCACAGCTCAATTTTGGATCTTGTTGACAAAAACAAACTAACATATTATATCATTGTCCTAAAATATTTGTATATGTAAATATATGCCATAAATACAAACACATCTGTCAAATTCTTAATTGTACTTTAATTTTTTATCTAGGGCTAAGATACTTAATTGTAAAATATATATTGGCAACTTAAAAATAGTGAATATGCTGAGCTACTATATATAATCTATATGCTTTATTTTATTTTGCATTTTTATAAATTTAGCTTTTAGTATAAAGCAGAATCAATGATGTAAAAATGTTTCTGTTTAGAGTCAACAGTTCTTTACATTATTTTCTCTTGGAACTTGTGATAGTCAGGTTACACTGCTATGCATTGAACATACAGCTATCTATTTTGCTATTTTTTACTGAAATATAATACATGTGATAACTTTTAGCAAAAATTATAGCAACATATAATATTTTATAAAAACCAAGAAAAGTAACTTACATTACATGACTATTTTCTTTAACTTTGAAAGAAAAAACATAAAAATAACCTTCTATAAATATTGCTTAAAAATCTTGGCTGTTTTCTGAAACTTAAAGGATGATCCATACACACATAGAGATACTTTTTAAGTAAAATGTATTAACCGTATTAACTATCGAATTATTATATATATTTTTTATTATATATAACCACTGGTAAGTTAAATCACGAAAATAAAAGAACCTCATGCAAATAATTTATACAACAGCCAATTAACCAAATGTTTATTTACTAAATTAGGACATTAAACAGTGTATAAATCTCACCATTACATTAGAAAAAACACAACTTAATTTTAATAATGTATTAATACAGCAGAGCTTCCACTACTTTCTATACTTTGGCCATTCCAAAATTCTTAAACTTGTACCCATATGCAACAGTTCCCAAACCCTTTTTTTATTAGATATTTCTGTGCAATCACTGATAAATTCTTGACTTTATGAATATGCCTACTCTGCATATTTTAGTAAAATGAATGTTAAGCATATAAACTTTGGGACTTAATATAACGTGTTCAAGATTCTTCCAAAATATAAGATGTTCTAGAACTTTTTCTTGTCGCAAATAATATTCAGTATTGTAGATATAACACATTTTATTTCTTCACTTGAATCTAGATCGGCATTAAGATTGTTTCTAATTTGTGACTGTAATGTAATTCTGTTGTGAACAAGCTTTTAAGTGAAAATGTACTTTTATTCTTTCCTGCTGCATAATGAATTGTGGAACTTAGTCATATGGTGGGGAGATCTACAACAGACCTAAGATTGTTCTTCAAAGTGGTTGAGTATTTTCTCCTTACTACACTCCATAGAAGTGTGCTAGACTCTCCTCGTATTTGATAAATTGTCCTTCATTTATTCCTGCTTTAGGTCTTTCCATTGGCTTGAATGGCATCTCTTTTTAGTTTATATTTTCATTTTATTTCCAATCATGAAGTTCGGCATTCTTCTTGTAACTTAAGAAAAAAACTTTGAAATCTATTTTTGGTGGTGGTGGGGAATCTATTTACATAATTTTCCATTTTAAAGTCAGATTTGTTGACTTTCATGTTGACTTATGAAAATTTTCTGTGAAAGACATTAGTCAGGTAAATTGCTCATGAACAAATATGATTTGTAAATATTTTCTTGAATCATGTGAATATTTCCGCCCTGTTGCTGCTGCTGGTATATGCAATTTGTGACTCATATATAGCACAATACTGCTAGAAATCTGTGTCAATTCTGCTTTGGCCTCCTAAGTGCTGAGATTAAAGTTAGAAATTAAAGCATTTAGCTTCATTTTTTATCTAAGTTTCTTGAAAATATTTCAAAAAGGGTAAAAGATTTTTATGTTTGATGAGTTGGAATATTTTGTTGTATCTACATTCATTGTCATATCTCATAAATCTGCCTATAAAATTGAAAAAAATTATACTTACCTTTGATCATTCATCAGGTTTTATTTATATAAAGTCTTTTAATACATTTGAAGTCAATTTTATAGGTGTTATCAAAGAGGTTTATTACACTTTTGCATTTACATGTCTATATGTTCACATTCCATTGTCTAAGAAAAAAATATTTTTCTGTTTAATTTTCTCATTGTAGATTGACTAATTTGTACAGAGAGTATTAAATACTATTCTAGGGAATGGTAGCAATATCTTAGTGTTAGTTCTATGCTGGTTTTTAAAACATATTTTGTAGTAAGTTTTTTTTTAATTAAAGAACATATCTACTTCTCTAGGGATGAGGCCTTGTGATCTATCTGTCCCGCTTCAGTATTAATGTTCTTCTTCAGACCTTGTTTAAACAGCCACATTGGTGAAACTTTAAGAATATGGCTTCTCTGTCTTTCCTATGAAACTTTTTATATCCAATGTTCATTTCCTTGGACTCTAATTGGCTTTCCGATTCTTGGTCCCCAAATATCCTTAATTTTTAGATGAGACCAAGAGAAATAGACTTTCCCAGAGAAGTTACCACTAATTTGATATTCAGTAAAAGTGGTCATCCCAAAAACATATACACCAACTAACGTTTACTCATTGTTTTCTGCCTTCTATTAACCTGTCTGTTTCAACACCTCTTACCTGCTTCAGCTTTTCCATCATATCTGTCTTGGCTGCTTCTGGATCAATGATGTTCTGTAGTAGTGGGGTTTCTTTGGTCCCGGGCGGACAGAGGTCCAAGACCCACAGACCTGCTGTACCAGACCCCTTAGCCGCCGCTTGCTCAGGCCCCCAGAAATGACTCAGGTGCTTATATTAACTTTATGCTGTTTGGCCTATGGCTCAGGAACATTGCTAGTTATCTCTTACATCTTAAATCAACCCGTTTCTATTAATCTGTCTGCCACGTGGCCCGTGGCTCATCTGTGTTCCTAAATGTTGCTCCTTGGTTGGTTACTTGATCTGCCTCTGACTCCACCCTTCCTTTCCTATCTATTCTGATTCCTCCTCCTACTTCTTCTATGGTGCCTGTCATGGCCCAAAAGAGCTCCTTTATTTAAAGATTGAGATTCACAGCATACAGAAAGGCATTCCCACATCACTTCCCCCTTTCTGTCTAATCAAAAAGGATTTTTAACATAGCAAAATTACACATAACAAAATAGCTATCAAGCAAGAATTACAGTTACAATATCTAGTCTATTTGTATTTAGCAAAATTAAAGAAAATATTCTATCATCTATCTTATCTTTATGAATCTAAAGTTTCATATGTAATATACCTTACAAATGACTAAGAAAAACTGTACCTATAACTATATAATCTTCAACTACATCAAAGACCACAGAAAAATATACTTACCTAAGTAAACCAGAAGCACAAGTGACTTCTAAAATCTAGAAAGGACAGAGATGACACCTATCTGCCTGGACAGTCACCCAAAGTTCGTTTATAAAGTTGGGGCATCCATCTTCAGCCTACAGGCCCAGAGTCTCTTTTCATTTCAGTGAAGAAGGAAATCTGCTCTGCCCATTCTGGCACAGTTCATCAGTTGCTTCTCCTCGAGTCCTGAAGAATGTCTGACAGTTTTCTCTGTAAAGCAGGAACCTGAATGACCATCTCGGCTTGTTCTGCCAAAGTTCAGAGGTCATCTTCTTATGGAACCTGAATGTCCAGTTTAAACAGCATACTGTCAAGCAGTCAATATAAGAACAGGTTCTTGTCCAGTGGCTAACCATTGCCACAAATAGATTTCAGATGGAGTTTCTTCAATGCCCATTTTTCTCTTGAAGTAAATTAGTGCTGCCAGGAGCAGATCTGTCTCACTTTCCAGAAAAGTCTAAGTTCTTAAAACATTTAAATGCCATATTCTGTAGGTCTTAGAAGTGTTTGAAGATTACCTATCTAATTGAATTATATTTCTGTATACCTAAAAATCTAACTAACATGCATTTCTTAATTATGCATTACAATTTTAAATCAGTTACATAAACATCCTATCTTAAACAAAAGTAGAAAATACATATAGCATAAGAGAATTGACCTTAAATTTGTAGCAATAAACCAAAATCCATACCAATGTAAAACATTTTGAGATTAACAGCTGATTTCCTGATCTCAGTAAATTTAATAATCTAACTTTTTAAAAAAATCACGTTGGGCGCCATCTGTAGTAGTAGAGTTTCTTTGGTCCCGGGTGGCCAGAGGTCCGAGACCCACAGACCTGCTGCACCAGACCCCTTAGCAGCCCAGCCACCGCCACTGTTGCTCAGGCCCCCAGAAATGACTCAGATGCTTATATTAACTTTATGTTCCAACATTTAGCAAGTATCACAAGAGACTTTGCTCCCTTCATGTCTTACCAGTTCAGCTTACCTGATTGTGAACAAGTCTTTTAATTTAGAATTATTTCGTAACACAAAGAACAGTGTAAGAGGCTATGTGTTCAGTAACAGACAAAGTGAGCCAAGCAATCCACATATGTAGCTAGAAAGGGTTATGAAAAGCATGCCAGTGCAGTTGCAGAAACATATAAAGAAATGTGTTTCCACAAATTCTGAGCAACAATGTTTACATTCATTACATCAGTCACAGACACACTTTAGATCTGGTCAAGAATGCGTAAAGGGTCCTAAATTTCCCAAAACTTGACACACCAAAATCACTAACAAGCTGTTTGAGAGTCTTGACAGAATTGGTCTTTGAAAGCAATCAGCCATGGTTTTCATATAAGTTCCTTGGGTACCTGCATATTCTTCAAATAACTGCAAGTAGAATATGTAGGCATTATGACTATTGGGATATTCTCCATTTATTATAGGAAGGCAATGTGGGATATACTAATAGCTGCTGTTATAGAGTCAAAATTTCAACCCCTATCAAACTAGCTATTCAAAGAAAAGGTAATTGAAAGATTGCTTACAATTAAGGCTATCATTAACACTGTTAGCATTCTGAAATGAGAATTTACATTTATGTACAAATTACTACTACTGTTATGTCTTACAATATTTGTTCTGTAACTTTCTCTCTCTCTTTTATTTTACCCCTATTATGAACCTTACATTGACTCAAAACAATCTTCTATTCTAGTAACACTGTTCATCTTTCTCTTGTTGGTGATTATGTTGTATAATCAGTACTTATACCTCTGTTATCAAATTGTTACCTTCAACTACATTGCATTTACTATGGAATCCTCTTCCGATTTAGTTTCTCGGGTTATAATTGGATCTCGGGTTTCTCCCTTCTGTAACATATTGTTCCATTGACATATTTATACTCAAGGTGGCCTTCTACCACCCCCATTTTTCTCACTTACCATGTATTCTTTTAGCTGCTTGAACATATTTGCAAAGCCTGTGCTGATCTAAGTTAAAGCCAACATCTGATCATTTTCATAAGCTGCTTTTCTTATCTGGTATTTTAGCAGCATATTGGAGACTCTTTCCAGCTCCAATTTTTGAAATTCCTTTCCTATTGCTGTATTGTATAACTGTATGTTTTATTTAATTGAAATGTTATTTTCCTGATACAATTTCTTTTCTTTGGCATTAGTTGCTCATCAATTTCATGTTTGCTCATATTCTTTCATTGAATATTTAGATGTTGATCATCAGGGACCCACTGGATGGAATGTTCCTTCAGAGGATACTGAAAAAAAATAGGAAAATGTCATGAGGGTTTCCTAATAACATCCCAGACCCGAGTATTAGACCATTAATAATTCTGTGTCTGCTTCATGCTGTTTTGTGTGGTTCGTACTTGGCAGGCTTCTCAATTATTTTACTTCATCACTATATACTAAGAGGACTAGATTCAATAAGTGGAATTTTATCTTTTATATCTTAACACATTTTCTTGTTTCAAATTCCAAATTTTGTTTTGTATCACAACTATAATTTCTCAAATGTTTTAGTTTAAATTATTTCTTTTTTTTTTAGAAAAAAATACTATTCTTAGCCTGATTTCTTTACATGTAAGAAATACCTTGAGGTTTGAATGTTAATTTGATTTTTGAAATAAAATTTACATTAGTGTTTTTCTGAACACCTAAGAAGCACCTTAAGCATTACCACATTTTTATTATAAGATCTCAACAATCCTCTGAATAGTTGGATTTTGTATAAATGTACATCCACAATTTTAAAGAATACTAACCTCAAGACTTCAAATTCTCAGGAGAGGAATTTTTCTTCTTCTATACTCATATGTGACCTGCCAAGTCCTCCTCCTCTTGTCCATTGTATACTAGAATGTTCTTCAGGACTTTACTGACCATTGCCATGAGATTATTAAATCTATGTAAATAGTTTAGTATTAATGAATTCTAACTTTCCATTTTAAAAGTTAAGAACTGATTTTTATGGATACGGAGTAAAATAAGATTACTGTTATTGAGTTGTACATCTTTGTTCAAACACTACCTCAGTTGAAATCCAAAGAGAAGTGCTACATTATTAAGTTGCCTACCTTGAGTTTTTTTCTTAAATTTTATGCTTATTGAACATGTCTTTTTTTTTTTCATGAGCACTTAGAAATGCAAATATTTATTTCAATTAATTTTATGTTTGGATTTAAGTTTATTTTTTGTTGAAAGTATTTTAAAGTTCTTGAACCTTCTGAGGGAGGGGAGTGGGAAGTAGAAGGGAGAAAGGGTGAGAGGCAGACACAGATTTGAAAGTAAAAACCTATTGATAAGGATACTGTATAGTTGGGTCACAGACAAGAAATATAAATTTGGTGCTGGGCTGGAAGCCTCACTACTGCAGGATAAATTTCATAGTTCTGGGGGCTGTGCTTCCTGTCATAAGCAAGGTATAATGACTTCCTGTGGATGACAAAAGCTACAATAATTAGCCTGACCAGACAAGATAGCCCCTCTGATCCAACAGTGACGTGAACATTATGGGATTAAACAAACTTTCTGATTGGATGTAAGTTTCATTCCCCAAAATGAAACCCAGATATAGTGCTATTATTCAATCAAATACATGTAGCCTATCCAGTCTTAGTAGTGCCTACAAAAATACTTACTGTTATCATTCGCCTACATGGATGTAACATTAACTGTTAGTGATTTTATCTTTTGCCCATAAATGAATGTATACCTCAGTTGTAATCAGAGAATATTCTGTTTTTATCAATGTGTGATTGACATATAGATCCTCAAATAGTCAAAGTGTAGAAACTGTGGAATGCTTTGTATGACATGAGATGTGTATATCACAGCCTCTATGCCCAAGTCTCAGGAGTCACTGTAGAAGATGGTGAAGAAAGTACGTAATGAATGGCATCATTTACAACTACACAAAAATAACATTTTCCAGATTCAATAAGGAGGTGGGTGGCATATATAAACTCACAATGATTTTAGCAACATGCTCATGACTTACGCAAGTCCATACCAGACAAAAGCCTAACACGCTTGAGGATGGTTAACACTAAATACAACTCCTAACTGAGACACCAAACCACCGGCCATTGATAGCTAATAGAGATAAGTAAAGTTGGTTTTCTTCAAGTATTACTTCAGGGTGTTGAGTAGACCATGTGTCGGTTGAACGACACACACATAAGCATTACGGTCAGCACAGATTTTTATGATCTAATGTCTGAGCATATATGTATGTGTATTTGTGTGCATATGTATAAATATATGAACAGCTAGTGAATAAAAGACCAATAATATAAAGAGTAAGAGCAATGAGAAGTATATGAGAGCCCTTGGAAAGAGGTAAGGAAGAAATGATGTAAACATTACAATATGAAAAAGTTAAAAATGAGTTTAAAAGGAAGAAAAAAAAGTTAATGAACACAAAGTTTGTGGATAGGAGGATATACGTAGATATGGAAAGAATTGAGGTGAATGAAAATTATAAAAATAAATTGTGGAAAATTCTAAAAGAACTTTAAATTTGTAAAAAAAAAAATTAGAAATGTTCTATACAAAACATTTTGCAGTCATGTCTACCACTTCCATCCCTCTAAAATCTTTGTAGCATAGACATGGTCAAAGCCACGACTATGGATTATAGGGCCAGGGAGATAATGTATTAATAATCATTTGGTGGTGGTCCTGTTGCCGTGTTTTCTTCTAAGCTTTATGCAGATAGTCATGAGATAGAGCTGCTCTTACTACACTGCACAGATAGAATTCTCAAACATAATGGGACATCTCTAACAATTGTGATTATTTTAAAATGTGTTTCTGTGGAATGGATAATGCGTCTAATCGACACTATAATTTACATGAAAAAATTTACACAAAATATTCCAATAACTAGAATGAATTCAGAAGCAATCGAGTACAGGAGAAAAGAAGTGTATATTAGTAATAAAATGACCATAATAAAAGAGTAAAGCAGAGTGAGGACTTGATTAGATTAGTGTATTTTCATGTGAGAAATGGTTAAGAACATTGGGTATAGTTTCTCATATCTGTAATCCAAGACTTGGGTTTTGGTTGTGACAGGCTGGAAAGATTATGGTCTTACACTTCAGCCTGCTACTTCAACCATGATACAGAGAGAGCAAGAAGCTGGAAAGGAGAGGATTTGAAGAAAAGAGGTGGAAATGACAGGCGAGTACTGATATGAACTACTAACTGACATATCTATTGAAATTTTCTAAAGGTGTAACACCTGGAGAGTAATTATAAATACACTAAAGAACAATGATATAACTGATATGGACACATTGTAAGGTTATACCAGTTTTGATTATTTGCCCTCCATATTACCATAAAAATTAAAATTAGACATTTCCTACATCATGCAATAGCAAATATTAAACATTTGTGTCTTCTAAAAGATAATTGCCTTTGAAAAAATATTGTTTTTTTAAATAAGCAGAATAAAATTAAAGAGTTTATAAAAGTGAATTGTATATCCAGCTTAATTATTTTCAAATTATAGTCTTGTATTTTCTCATTTTTAAAAATAAAATTATGAGAGAATTTCAGAAATATTCAATGAAAAATAGCTTCAGTAAAATACCTGTGATCTGTCTGTCTGTGTCTGTAAGATTTTTCTGTTTGTAAACAATATACTCTCCTTGGGTATCAAAAGACAGGTACCTGCACTGTTTCCTTGTATTGCCTTTTCTGTGATCAATGATTAAAGTGGGCGGTGTTAGCTCATGTCTTGTTTTCTGACTTGCCCATATATACGTGGCGGTAATGGTGAACATTCTGCTTAATGCTGCTTCTGGCAGTATCTTCACGCATGATGACAGGCTTCCCTTCAGGAAAGGTGTGGGAATGCTTAAGAGTTCCTATGTCTTTGCAAAATCAGGATGAAGGCATTTGTCTCTCTTATTTGACTGTAGGGATTGGATAAATGAATACCAGGTGTGTCCTAACCTGCCTTGGTGCATACTGTTGCTACTGTTTTTCAACTATAGCAAAGCAGAGCATTTTTTTTGACAGGTACTAACAGAAATCAGGAAATTTTCAAGTGGAAAAATAAAGTATAAGAAAACAGTTTTCCAATGAGTGGCTGAGATGCTGCATGGGGATGGAGAAGGAGAATTTGACCTTGTTTTTTTTCTTCTCATAGAATTTCCAATACTTAAGGATATTTCTTTCAAGATTGCTTTAGCAGACTCTAGTCTTTGTGACATAAAACATGTCAGGGCAAGGTCGCACATGAGGGATGCTTCAAGAAGTATCAGTGAACTGGGGAATACAGATCTTAATATCAACAGGTTCAAGCTGCTGACAGAGTGGACATACTTGCTAAGACAAGTGATCCCACAGGAAAAGCATGCTTCTGGATTTGATAGCTGATCTGACTGCTCGGTGTCCTGGGAAGTGAGTAGGAGGGGATGTGCCCAGGCTGAATAAACTTACACTTGTCTGACTAAACTTTGGGATTTTACTGGATTTTCATTTAAACTATGTTAAACCTAAACTAAAAATAACTTCATAAAAACTGGCTGTCTATATTTATAAAGATATTTCTTTTTGTTGCTTACGAGAGTATATGAATATGTTATTTAAGATTTTCTTCTGTGAACAGAATCAAATATCTAGCTAGCAAAAAAACCCTATCAAACAAGATAACTTCCATGCCTTGCCAATAATACTGCTGGTGTCTCCATTACAAAGAAAAGACAAGGGCAAAATATATATTAATTATTTCCCTACCTGATGTGGTTACTTCCTTAAATGAAGTGATATCATTTCTCATGATAGATTTTTCAGAGTGCCTGAGGATGTTTCTAATAGGAAGGAATGACTCCAGTGAAGGCAATGAAACCCTCTCAGTCACTGGAAATTAGTGCAAATACCAGGTTTCAGGTTAGTGTATTGATTAACTAGCAACGGGAAGGAAGATACTTTTCATGGTTGGTGGCAGGATATTTAACACTTCTCTTTGAGCCATTATTGTTAATATATTAAATAGATTTCTTTCTTTTTATACCTTGCAACAAAACAAAAACCTGAAAGAATATAAAATAACTTAATAATTCATGAACAGACATATAAAACTTAAACAATATATATATATTCAAACACTATATATCAAATCCTGAATTGTTTGTTGATTCAAGCATATATGTATACATGTTTATTTATATACACGCATGAACATACACCACTATATATATGTATATATATACATATATATACACACACTATATTATATATATATATATACATATTCAACTATTTGGTAAATTTTTTAGAATGAATAATATGTCACAAAAGTTAATAGTATGTAATGTCATTATATATGTTATAGTGACAAATGCTTCAGAATGTTATTTTTAAATTATTACATATGTCAAAAGACAAACACAAGCCACACAATCATTGCATTTTCCCGGTATGCGTTCATTCACATAGATGGCAAGACTAAAAGTGAAACCACTGTAAGTGTCCACGACTCAAACTGGATGTCTAGACTATTCTTTTATATGTTTTACAGTCGGTCATTGGAAGTGTCAATGCTGCCTCACTGACTCTATTATTAAAGCTGTAAATTCCACATGGACAAGATCATTAGTTTTAATTAATTTCCAAGAATAAATAATGAGAAAAATGTATTTTTCTCTTAAATATCATTCATTTCATTCTCCACTCAAACTGTAGGTTTTTTTTTTTTTTTCTCTATTCTTGAATTGACAAGTGAAGATGCTGTTGTATACTGTGGGCATGAAAGCCAGTCATTAATGTGGTCAGAAGTATCCTCTTGATTACTTCAATCTATATCAGATATATATGCAGAAAATTATGGAAATTTACATATTTACATCCATTTACATATTAAATATTTTATGTCACTGATTTCCAGCCACACTAAACATTTGCTTCTGTTATCAGCCACTCAATTAAAGCTGATGCTATTGGAAAGTATATTAGCTTTAACTAAGGAGTAGTGACCCAAGGATGTTCTTGTAAACTTATTGATACATTTCCAAATTTTCTTCGTGGTATTTACAAAGCTTTTTGTTTAAATTGCTTGAAATATTTGCAAAGAGCTTTTAATCCACCTTCTTTTGTTTAATGGTTTCTTCACTTTGTTATTTGGTTCTTACTCTTTTTTGCGTTGCTGCGATTTCCCTGTGTATTGGTGTTCTGCTGTGTTATGGGAATAAATTAATTGAGAGGACATGAGTTATAATATCGTTGACATAATCTACTTGCTTCTTCACTACTTGTCTACTCCTCCTCCAGTCAGGTTATTGAAGACTTGTCTGAACTATTTAGATGGCATTAGGTTGTGGAATCACTGAGAGATGTTTAAGTTTCTTTGAGGTTGAAGCAAGTATGCACATATTAAGGTTTGGGTCCAGGGAGCTATCAGGCAGTTCCGAACATAGAGGTTGTCCTTTCTAGCGACCTGTTCATACTGACTTCCTGATTGTGGACAACATCATACATAACTTACTGAAGAACTGCTGTTCATTAAGCCTCTCATTGTTCTGTTAAACGACTCTAATTAAGGCAATGAAATATACCTGATATACCAAATATGACTATCTGATATAATTTCATAAAAAGTTTGTGAATGGACTTAAAGGAAACCAAGTTTCTTAAAGAAAAACTAGGGCTGAGGAGTTTGCTTATTGAGTAAAGTGTGTGTAAGATTGAAGGTTGGGATTCAGATCCCCAGAAACTATATTAATTTAAGATGGACATGACAACCTTCCTGTAATTTCCCCACTAGGAAGGTAACGGCATTACTGAAAAAAGCTGATTAGGGAAGCTCAGTCATATCAAACAGTTCTGGAGTTACTGGAAAGACTGAATTAAGTCTCGGGGCAGAGAGTGATTGAGGCAAATTCTGATATCCAGCTTCAGTATTTTAGATGTCCAAACATGTATTTGCAAACACGTGAACACACAGTTGTACCTACATAAATTTGAATGTGCATGTACATACACATGCACACCACACAATACACTCCGTAAAAAAGAGAAAAAAGAAAAAAAATGAGTTTTCTAGTTTTCATTATAACAATAAAATCCAAAGGCTTTCCTCCTGCTACTAACCTGTCTAGTCTGGAGCAAAATTTGTCATTAGAAATGCACATAGGCAATGTTATTATTCTTGCTCTGTCTCATTCAGTATGGTATGTTTTCACCAGGCATCACTTTCAGTTATCAGAATGGAAGGATATGTCCTTTTAAGCTATAATTCTGGAAACGTTTGTGACAATAACTCTTCAGTTGAAAGGTCGCTTTTTCAGGTCAAGAGAGTTTTTTTTTTTTTTTTTTAACAAGTTCTTTATAAATTCTTACAATCTGGAAGTCAAATCTGTATATCTGCATTTCATGATACCTGTGATCACAGCTGTCCTGATGAGCAGTTGATCAGCCTGGAAAATGTCCAGCATCCTCCCCAACCTTCTGCCAAGTCTTTTCTCTCTTCTGTTTATTCAACATGCCCCTCAAACATCTGGTTGCTACTCCATCTTTACATTTGCTTCAATAAATGATGAATTAGAAATGGAATAAGGTCAAAAGAAACTTATTCATCCTCACATTACCCTACATATGACGTCAAATGATAAAAATAAGGTGGTTTTACTCACAGATGGTGGCATAAAGAAGAGTATATAAAACCCATACCTCTTATTGGGCACGGTGTTCACTTCCCCATCTATCACAATGTCTGGTTCACTTTTTAATTCTACTTGTTTTAGAATTGTTATATGGTATTATTTTTGTGAGCTTTTGTGGTTGTACTAAAACAGTTACAATTCCTCAATACAAAACTGGGTAAAGAAAAAAACAAAGCATTTCACTTAGTTACCAAACATCTGGTGCCCACAGCCATTCTGTTTGGCTTGGTTTGGGGACCTCAGAGAGAATAAAATAGTTCATCTTTTTGAATTGACAGTAAATCCATCAGAGAGACAATACTTTTATAGGTATTTAACTAAGGTTGAAATTTTACATTTTTTCGTCAGTGTCCTCTATATAACCGTTTTTTGCTAAGCGTAAGAGCTGTGTAAACACTCTAAGTTGTGAATGGTCACCAAGATGATTGTAAGCTACATTTAGGTGTTCCATGTTTATATAATATGATAATAGTATGGGCCTTATCTGGTATATCACATTCATTGTTGGGTGCCAGCAGATGACATTTGGAACCACAGTAATTTGTATTTCAACAAGTATAAAGTTAACCTTGTTAATTTTACTATTTTTCTCTCCCAATTATTCCTGTTGTCATCAAATTGCAAAAATAAGAGTATTTTTTAAGTAATTAATTTGAGTATGACTAGGCATAGATGTGTGTGTGTATGTGTGTGTGTGTGTGTGTGTGTGTGTGTGTGTGTGTGTGTGTGTGGTGTATACTAATCTTGTAGTGTTTTGTTTTTCCTTAGGTCTTTAGGCTATCTATTGTCTTCATCTTGCTCAACTAATGAGTGTCAGATATGGGTTCCTTATTGTATGGACCTTAAATAAAAGCATATATTGACTGACTACACTCACAGTTTGATGCCACCTTTACCCTGGAATATCTTGTCTGGAGAAAAGATTGTAGGTCAATGGTTTTGTGACTGGGCTAGTGTTTACACTTCACTTTTGGTATCCTGCATGCTAACAACAAACACTACAATGCCAGAACGAAGTCTCCATATATAGGCACAAACTAACTTCTCTGTGTTCAGTGAGTTGTATGAGTATTGTCTGAAGCAATGGAGTCTTTAAGTTTACTAAGAGAAATCCATTGTCTTTGCAACAGCCTATCTTGTTTGGGGACTTTAATAGAAAATCATTGTCCAAGAACTCAATTAAATGTGATTAGTCTGTTACTTAAGGCTTCCTTTTTATGTATTTATTTATCTTTTGAAGAGATGGCGAGTTGAATCTCTATATCCACCATTATTAGGAGATCTGGTTAGGATTCTCTTCATATACTTTCTGAAATTATCACTGTACTAGGTTTTCATAACAACCTTCAAATGCCCCTCAATTCCATCTGTCTCTTTTTTTTTACTCCTTCAACCCTATACCCCACCTCACCTGATCTTCTTCCTCTGTCCCTCTCTTGTGAACAGCCCCCCCCCCACACACATAAATTCCCTTTTCCCCTGGAGATCCGTGTGTACCTTAATTCTTTCCTCTGTCCCTAACTATTCTAGATTTATGGGTTGTCAACTGTTTCTAATTTATTTAATGTCTAATATCCACATATAAGTGAAAATGAAAAATTTTTGTTTTCCTAGTATCGGGGTTATCATACTCAGGATGATTTTTTTCTACTTTCATCCATTTTCCTACAAATTTCATGATTTAATTTATTTTAAACAGCTGAGCATTACTCCGTTTAATAAACATACCACATTTTCCTTATTCACTCTTTAGTTAAGTGACATCTACGTTATTTCTAGTTTCTAAGTATTATAGATAGAGCATCAGAGAACATGGCTGTGGTAAGATGGCGTATCCTTTAAGTATTTGCCTATCAGTCATATATCAGAACTCTAAGGTGGATGAATTTTCAACTTTATGAGGAACCACCATATTAACTTCTCTAGTAGCTATAAAAGTGTGCACTGTCACCAGCAATAGTGACTATTTCCCTTACTCCACATCCATGATAGAATAAACATGCAATGTCACTTGTGTTATTTATCTTAGATATTCTGACAGGTGTAAGATGGAATCTCCAAGGAGTTTTGATTTACACTTCTCTGATGGATAAAAATGTTAAACATTTCTATCAGTTTTTTCTCAGCCATTTGTGTTTTCCATGTTGAGAATTCTGTTTATATCTGTACCACAGTTTTAGATTATTTGGGTTATTGATATCAAATGCCTTGAGGTCTTTATATATATTTTTATATTAGTCCTCTATTACTTGTACAGTTGTTAAAAATCTTTTCTGATTCCATAGTCTTGGGCTTTGTTGAAATGATGGTGTCTTTTCTGTATATAAGTTTTTAAATTTTATGAGACTCCATTTATGAATTGTTGACCTTCGTGCCAGCACTATCAGTATTATATTTAAAAAGTTGTCTCATGCCTATTACGCCAAGGCTGTTCCCCACTTTCTCTTCTATTAGGTTTGTAATATCTAGTTTTGGGTTGAAGTCTGTGCAGGATGATAGTATGGATTTTTTTGCATTCTTCTACTTATAGCCATCCAATTTGACCAAAATCATTTTTTGAAGATTCTGTATATTTTCCAGTGTGTATCTCTGTCTTCACAAAAAATCAGGTATCTATAGATATGTGCATTCATTTGTCTGTATTTTCAGTTTTATTCCATTGATTAATATTTCTGGTTTTATGCTAATATCACAGTTTTTACTACCACAACTCTATAGTACAGCTTAAAATAGGAAATACTAAGACCTCCAGCAACTTGTTGTTTAGAATAATCTTAGCTATTCTGGGTTTTGTTTATCCATATGAAGTAGAGAATTGCCCTTTCAAGGTCTTGAAAGTTTATGCTAGAATTTTGATAGGCATAACATTGAATCTGTAGACTGATTTTGATAGGATGGCCATTTTAACTATGTTAATCCTAATGATCCAAGAGCACAGGGGATCTTTATCTAAAACATTCACCACATAAAAATAAAATACACATTTAAAATTTGAACTTTAAATATGTCTGATATTTTACTAAATCTGCAAAGAGAATGGTCGTGGTCGTAAATATCTGAAATTCACTATATATAATTTAAGATGACAAATATCTAAACAACATCTTCTAAATGATGTATCTGTGTTGTTCACATTGTTCATAGTCCAAATAAAATGAGATCACAATTTTGGCAAAATCTACTACAGAAAATTTTCTCGTGACAAACTCATTTCCTAATGCTATTTCCCTTTTTAATGCCAATACTTAAAAGCAACAAGAACTTACAGTTTTCAAAAGAATACCAAAATGCTACTATGGAGTGGATACAATAAATTTTATTAGATTGGTACATTACTTATTGGAATTTTACTATGTGTTTGAATGACTCCTCATAAACTATTTGTTCTTCAAACTCTATCAAATATCAACATTTAATATGTCATTTTGACTTTTCAGATGTAGACATTGAGTTTACTTTTTTGTGAAAAAGTATTAGTTCCATAATATTTCAATTCTATGAGACATATTTTCATAAGCTAATTAATAACATATTAACTTTATGCCTACGTTTAAGCAAAAGAAAACCATCTGTATATTTAACACCAATAGAAAGCAACCTAAGGGTGAATCATACAGTTTTACTCTTGATACCAACAACTCCTTTTAATCTACACCATCACCAATACTCACTGGTTATTCTGATAAAATGAAAACACCTTCTATTTTAAATATTTTGTGTTGATTCATCTTTTGGCCTTATGTATAAAGTAATATAATCAGAACAGCTTCACTTATCTCAGGTTTAAAAGCAGCTATTAAATCTCTCACCACATATTTTCAAAGTAATGGTTAAAGTGTCATATGTAGGGATGCCATCAATTATTAATGAAACTAATGTATTCTAAATATCAGAATCAATTGAAATGCAATTCTGTGAAAGACCAATGAACCACAAAAAGTGTGTGAAACTGGCTGCAGGAATCTTTTACACAGAAGCTCCTTCCTGGAGCTAATGCTAACTGTAGGAAGCAATTAACATTAAAATGTCTGAAAAAAAATGGTAAAGAGGCAATGTATCATGTCTCCAGGAAAGAAACACACTTTAAAGATGCTTGGTAGGATGCACACATTAGCTGGAGGGATTTCAAAATAACCATGGGTTTCATAAACAGAATTTTCAAATGCATTAAAGAAGCTTCCAAATGGAGTTTAAAATGCATAACAGATTGTGCTGCTCTTTACAAACAATGATAGGATACATGTTTAAGTCTAGTAAAAAAAGTAGTTCTGATTTGAAGACATTATGCATAAGGATGTGATCATGAG
Source organism: Phyllotis vaccarum (assembly GCA_033318265.1). NCBI lineage: Eukaryota > Metazoa > Chordata > Mammalia > Rodentia > Cricetidae > Phyllotis > Phyllotis vaccarum. The sequence goes on from JARWLC010000007.1 coordinate 4,071,368, forward strand.
AAACACACTAGCTTAAATTACATTTCAGCAGTCATGCCAAGCTTCATTTAAATTTTTAGGTCAATAATGTTTCTGAAATATTTATTAATATTTTATAAAGCATTGTTTTATTTTAGAAATCTAAATATAATAAAATGATTTTAAGCTTTAATGTCTATAGAATAAGGAAGTGGTAATCTTAGTTCCACTGTTAGAGAAATAGATGTTTCTCTAGCAGATTTTTATTATTGCCCAAAGCCAATAGTAAAGATTCTATAATCTGTTGATTATAAACTGAATTTCTAAACTGAATAAGTGGCTAGCATTGGTAAATTAAGTTAGAAACAACCACACAAAGCTGTGCTCATAACTCTGCTTCAGAAATACAAACATTTTCTTTCTTACATGCAATCAATTGAGCAGTTCAATAAATTTTGACAATAATTGCATGGTGTCTGTAAAAATATGCCTGGTGTAAACACTGTAATCTAGTGGACATTTAGATGGATTTATCAAATTTATTCCTACTGCATTGCTTTCATTGAAACAGGAGGGCTTATGCTTGTGAATAAGACAAAAACAAACCACTAATTTTACCTAGCAATGAACCCTGTGAGCTATAACAATGACCAGCCTGCAAAATATATCCTGGGGCAGTAGTAGCACTTATAACAAGGGGTTAATAATAAACCCACTTTCTGACTGGTTGTTAGGCCCAACTACATGAGATGCATTCCTATCGTGGGGTTATGTTCTTGTACATTGTAAATATTTGTCCCTCCTACTGCTTTAAAAGATGCTGACTGGCCAGAAGGCAGACAGGAAGTGTGGGCAGGGCTACCAGACTGAGAAAATTCTGGGAAGAGTAAGAGCAGAGCAGAGATGTCAGTCAGATACAGAGAAGAAAGGACCCAAAAAAAAAAATACTCTAAGAAAATGTACTAAGTCACTTTATTAATCTTGGGTTAGTTTAAGAGTAAGAGTAAGCAAGTAATATGCCAGAGCCTTAAGACTCTGTGTGTGTAAGACTTAGTGTATTTATTTGGGACTGCTGGTCTGGATCTTGGGGCAAGTCCGGGCCAGAAACTCTGACTGCACACCCCATACCTGGCACTGTTGCAGAATATATGTATACTTTGTGAAGATGTATTTCTGCGATAGGTGAATAAAGGATTGAAAGCCAAAAGGCAGAGGGAATGGGGTGGATTTCCAGAAGAGAAAGATGAAAAGGAGGAGGGACCTAGGCGTGCCATGGAGGGAGTCTGACATAGAGAATGAAAGAAAAGTAAAAATAAGCATAGTAAAATATATACTAATGGAAGCAGGTTAATTTAAGTTATAAAAGCTAATGGAAGAGCCAAGTTAAGGCTAAGTTTTCAAATTAATATGCCTCTGTGTTGTTATTTGTCTACATATGAGGAGCCCTATGTGGGACTCAGTTAAACAAATATAGACCCTAAGAAAGCTACAGAAACTTCTGTACAAGTAGTTAGATGTGGCTTCCTAATGGAGGAGTCTCTCTGACTGTTCCTTTGTGTACATAGGCCTGGCTAGAGGGCTTCTGGGATGGAGTGAGCCATCAACACAGTGAGCTAAACTGAGACACCCAGCAGCTGACATGGCAGTTTAAGAAAAGTCTCCTGTGGTCAGACAATGTTGCAGGCACTTAGCAAAGCCAAGTCCAGACAAAAACAGACCTCTAAAAAGACACAATATGTTTATAAAAGTATTTAGATACTAACGAAAATAGGCAAAGAAAATAGGTATAAACAGTTATAGAAAAATAGTTTTAAAATATAAAGTCTTTAAAAAGATAGCAAAATATTAGAAAAAAATAAGACACATAAAGATGGACACATAGGGTGTCTGATCCTGTATGTTGTTTTGTTGACATTTTTTTATTCTAATGTACCAAAGACAATAGATGCTGTGAGCAATTGGATTATGAAAACTACTAAATAAAACCAATCTTTAGTTTCAAAATGTCTTAACTTCAAAGTGGTTATCAAAAAATATGTTGTATTGGGGAAGAAGATATGCATTTGTTTCCACAGGAAGCAAAAAGTATGGTTCTCCTCAGAATTGATGCAAATCAGATTTTTTTGGGGGCAGGCCCCCCGAGGATCAGCAGACATGAAAAAATAAAGCAAAGAAAGATCAAAGGAAGGATTTGCTGATCCCTTGATGTGAGAGCAGCTTTAAGGCTACATGGGAAATGATAAATCTTGTTAGCTACAGAGTCCTATGGCTTGCTATTATAGGCCATTATTATATTTTTTTTTTCATATGGCATGGATAGGGGTTTTGTTATACAGTCCAAACAGATTCATACATTGATATACGCCTTTTACCTGCCAAACATAAATCAAAAATTATCTTTAGCTGACTTTTACACACCACATATCCCACACTTGTATTGACACAGATACATATGTTGCCTTTAAAAGTTGGTGTGTTTTCAGAAAAAAAAAAAAAGAGAGAGAGAGAGAGATAGCGAGGCACCAATAAAGACAAGTAGCCAAGGTGACGCAACCTTTCAGAATTCCTCTGTTACAGTCTCCTCAAAACTCTACATGCAGAGCAACTTCAAAGCCGCTGGTTGAGATGGTCCAGCCTAACAGGCAATTGTGCCAAGACTTCAGATAAGCCTTGAACTTTCCCACCACACAGAGGCTAAACAAAAAGAGGTACACTTAGCTCTCTCAGAATTTGGCAATTATCTGAATTTTCTCATTGTCTCCTTTAGGATGTGGTCATCTCCCAGGCAACAAGCAGTAATTAGACAAACACCAGGGCACAGAAATTTGACAATAATGAACCTAAAATTTCAAATAATTTCAAGAAGACATGAACAAAAGAATTGTATTGAACTCCAAAAGGATAAGAATAAGGTTTTGAGTGCTATCCAATAACATACAAATACATGGCTGAATGAAATGGCAAAGATAATTAAGGTTTTGAAAACTCAAATAAAGATATGGAAGCAATGAAGAGAATGCAAACTGAAGTACAGATGGAATTAAAAAAAAAAAAAGTAGACATAAAAACACCACAATCAGTAAACTCCAGAGAAAGCCTTACATGGTCCATGAATAGACTACCAAGGAATGGAGATAGAATAGAGAATCTTAATAAAATAAGCAAAGAAAATGCAAAAGAAAAAAAAATCCCGCAAGATTGTAATATACAAGAAATGTGGGACACTATCAAAATATTGTATGTTTTAATTATAGGCATAGACTAGGAAGAATTTTAGGTCAATGTCGTTTTCTAGAACTTTAGAAAGACTATAGAAGACAATTTCCCCCAACTAAGAGAAGACACTCCCATAAAAATACATTAAGCCACAGAAACCCAAACTTGGCAAGGTCAACAAAGAAGCACTTGACAGCTCCTACATCTTTGGGTCAGAACACTGCAGATGGGGGATTGGAACATTATAGGAGCCAGAACACCAGGAAGGCTGCTGTGGGAAAAACCCTACCATAAATGGCCCTGTAAGAAAGACCAGGACAATGGTAGTGGCGATGAACATCCTAATTTGAAAGAGGCAAAATTTTTCAAGACAAACCTACAATAAATTGATGACTGCTAACTTCTCCCATGGCTAAGTCCTTAGTTGGTTGTCCAATACAGAATTTTCATCTCTGAGACTATATACAAACAGAAAAACACAGGCAACACATATATGTATGTATATTTAACAATCATAGCCTTAAAAATAGTCTATGTAAAAAGAGACTGTCAACTTGAGAATGGATGCAAGTGAGACCATAAGACTGGGTCCAAGGGAGAAAATCGTCTGGGAGGGACAGAGTAAGATGTATAATTTTATTGCAGTTTACAACCATGTTGACTCCAATTCAAATTAAAATAGTAAACTCACAATAATTCTCCCAAAAGTAATTTGTTACACAGAAATGTGAAAAGAAGCCCCTGATTCAACTTAGTGGTAAAGAGCTTGCCTAGCATTCAAAATGTCCTGGGAACAATATCCAGGTATTTAAAAAGGAAAACAAAAGAATAAAGAAAGCCAGAGAATCAATATTTTCCCTGGCTCTGGGAAGTGTGCAGTTGCAAAGCAATTAGTTCCTTGTCTTTATCAACACCATGTGTAAAACAACACTGGCTTTTGTCCCAAAGCATAAGATGTGTGTGTGTGTGTGTGTGTGTGTGTGTGTGTGTGTGTGTGTGTGTGTGTGTGTGTGTGTGTATGTTTGAGCAAGTCATAGATGCAGCATCATATAACTAAAATAAAAAAATATTTTCTTCTGGTCCATGCAAACATTATTTCTGGAATTTGATTAAACTGTTTACAATTTAATCAACTGTCCACAATCATCATGGAAAGAAGCATGGTGGCAGGCAGACGTGGCACAAGAGGGCAAAAGACTGTTCAGGGCAAAGCCTGTAAAACTCCAAAAAGACCCAACTTCCAATCTTTCCAAAACAGTTCTGTTTTGACGGGGGACCAAACATTCTAGTATATGTGATTTTCATTAATTCTCTCTCTCTCTCTCTCTCTCTTTCTCTCTCTCTCTCTCTCTCTCTCTCTCTCTCTCTCTCTCTCTCTCTCTCTCTCTCTCACACACACACACACACACACACATACACACGCATACACACAAACGGTAAAGAGAGAGAATAAACAAATTAAATCATTTTTAATAAATACCTCTGTATTCTCCCATACATTACTAGGATATTCACAGATGCTAAGATATTGAAAGAAAGCAAAAATCCATCAGCTGCTGGGTAGATGCTACATCAAACAAGTTTTTCTTTGTGGAATCTAAAGAAGTTGACACAGAAATGAAAGGACTGTTTAGTGGTTGCTTTGGTTGCAGATAGTAACTAAGGCGTAGGACGCTGGATGGTTCACTAATGAATAGAGTTATATAGGAGTAAGAGGTTCTTTGGTGTTTATTTCTCTGCATGGTGACTCTAGTTAACAATAATGAACTTTTAAAAAGTAATGAGCGCTGTAAATACTTTCACCATTAAGAAATGATAAATATTTTGAGTGATATGTAAGCTTGTCATGATTTAAACATTTTGTAATTTATGACTTAAAATATCACACTGTATTCTATGCATATTTTTGCTTTTGACTAATGTTTAAAATATACATTTCATTATAAAATAAATATAAATAAGGGATTGCAGTTTAGAAGACTTTCTGAAATATAATGATGGTAAGTTTCTATGTGTATTTTAGGAAGCACACATTTTATATATTGACTCTGAATATTTACTTTAAATGCAATGCTATGATTACTATAGGGTGTTTCTATGGAATTTTAAGTACAAAGGGAAATATAGTCCTACTAATACAATTATATTTTATTGTAATTTTCAAATCACAAAAATTTTAGTCTTATTTGCCAAATGATCTGAATATTAATTCATTATATAACATACCATATGTGTACACATGTGATAGAATGCATCTAATAAATAAAATACCTAAAAAAATAGGTTTTTGACATAAAGGAAAAAAAAACATAGTCATGTTGATACTAAAAAAGGAAACGACATTTTTATATACTGAAGCAGTGGTTCTCAATCTATGGGTCATGCCTGCTTTTGGGGGAATTGCATGTTTTTGGGGGGATTGCATATCAGATATCTTGTTATCAGATATTCACATTACAATCCTCAACAGTAGAAAAATTACAGTTATGATATAGCAACAAAATAATTTTATGGTTGGGGTCATTACTACATGAAGAACTGTGTTAAAGAGTCAGACTTAGGAAGGTTGAGAGACACCTTTCGAGAGAATCTAGTGCTAGCTCCATAGGTTGGAAGTTAACTGCAGCTGGCTTGGACATAAGCCAGGACATTCATAAAACTGTAGTTGTGAGATATATAACATAAATGTCTTAATTTGTTACTCCTTGGAACAGATCTTTGGGCATATTTTAGTGCAGAGTTTATGAGAGAAAAGTAGGAAGTGGGAGGATCTGCAAGCATGCGCTAAAAACTCGTCTTCAGTAGGGGGTAAAAGTGTATTCTTATAACTCTGAGAATCATCAGAATCATCATCATGACCCTCTTTAAGGGCTTTGTATCCAAAGGAGTAAGATATGAAGGTGTTTGTGCCGGCTGTCAGCTGCTATAATTTGATGGTCAGTGTCAAAAAGCAGCAGTTTTTCAATCAAGAATATAGGAGGTTTCTGAGGCTCTAAAGAAGAAATCCAGGGAGGAAGGATAGAGCAGAATGGCAAGCAGAGTAGGTAGGAGACAGAGAAAGAGAGAGCGAGAGGGTCTATATTAAACTGCCAGCATTCAAATATAACATAAAAAGTGCAAATGTTTACCACAGAAACACAATCCAATGTTACTATAGTAATTTATAGCATGAAAATGGGAAGAAAAAAAAGTTATTAGCTACAGACTGAAGGAATTGTCATAATTTAACAAGCTCAATACAACTCATCGCATTCAATGATTTATTAATTGATGGATTTCTGTGTGTGGAACTCAGTGCATTTACAAGATCTGCATGCAGATCTAGTGGTGGCCAGAAGATGCCAGATACACTTGGTCTGGAATTACAGGAGATTGTGAGGTACTGGGAACAACTTCCCAGTGTTCTTCAACAAGTGTGCTATGCTACTGGGCCATCTCTTCATACTGATATTATGCATCTCGATTGTGATTCTGTGGAAATGTAGAATATGCCAAATCTCACAAAAATACAATTCAGATGTACATACATACCATACAGTGCTGATACCTGCATAAAACATTTGTGTGCAACAACACTTTCAAAAGACATCTTAGGACGTCTCTCACAAATAGAGTAATATTAAAAATGTTTTCTTTGGACTGTGTAGTGGGATTAGGGTGTTATTTAAAGCTGTTAACCAAAAGGTTGGTTGTTCAAGCCCACCCCGGGATGCCAGCATGGTGGCGCTTGCCTGTAGTCCCAGCTACTCGGTAGGCTGACACAGGCAGATTTCTTGAGTCCAGGAGTTCTGGGCTGTAGTGTGCTACGCTGATCAGGTGTCTTCACTCAGTTCATCGTCAATAGAACTTTTAATGGAATGAAACAATTTGAAGAGAACGTTATCTGTTAGGTATGAATGAACAAAGGGCAAGCTGGCCATAGATAACATAAAATCATGTCCATTGTGTAACTACGATGGTTTTATTCTATGTCAGGGCATCGCCTGTAAAGTGTGATGATTGGGGATTTATTTTTTAATGTGAAAAGAAATCATAGATGGATAATAAATTAATAGAATAAAGTCATCACAATTTATATTTTATATTCATTTAAACTCTCATATATATTTTCCTCATTAAAACCCTTACTCTCTCAAACAAAGCCACCATCTTCATACATTTTGTGGGTTCTTTGTGACTGTATATTAGATGATAATTTTACCTTTGTGTTTTCTGATGGCATCTGTAGTTTCTTTACATTCATGTCTAAATATTAAATATTACTTTTTAGCATGGTGAATGCAGAAAGTCCTTCTAATTTGCTGTTACTCTCCTGTAGTGAGGCTAGGATACTTTCCTGCTTGTGGATTTAACTAATTACCTTGAATATGCTTGCTTTGCCCTCTGTCTCCTCTCTCATTAGGCTTTGTTGATTTGCTTGATAATTAATAAGCTTTATAAGAAAACTTTAATAATTCAACACTAACATTTTACTAATGTATGTTGAATTTAAGGGAATATTCAATCCTCTTTATAGAGGATCATATTTGTACATCCAAATGAATTCCTTTTGGCCATATGATAAAATAATAATAAAATGTTTGTTTGCTTTGCTATTGCCTCTGCTCCACACAGATTCTGCTTTACTCTGAAGTTCCATTTAAACATCATTCCTGCCTGTACACCTAGTGATAAAGGTGTGCTATTATTGAATCATAGTAATTTGAAGACTATATTTACTGACTTAAGTTCTGGTTTAATAGAACCTGTAATAAGGCAGAACTTGTAAGGACAAGTGGAATGGGATGCATTATCGGGACTTTCTAAGGTAAAAAAGGAAGGAAAATGAGACAATGTATGTAGGGAACTCGGTGAATTTAATATACACTCAGTTCAAAGCAGTGCATGAAAAATCCAATCAGACATTTGTGTAAGAAATTTACTTTCAGCCAAGTTAATACGTAGAGAGAAAGACAGGAAGCTAAGAGAATAATTTTACTTTTTACTCAAGATAACTGCTGTATCACAATGATGAAAGATTTCCTGTATATGTAAGACAAAGCTGAGCTGTAATGAGGTTATTCATTCTTCCTAGACCAGAAGATAAATGAAGCATAAGTAATGGGTTCAGATGTGGAGTTCTTTTTTCATAATGACAACAAGGGCCTTTCTAAACTAGGATGTATCTTTTAGTGTCTTCATGTGTTTTTCAATCATTAGAAATGAATTTTTCAAGGAGTAGGAGAAAGAAAGAATGGATTTTTGTTTATATTCTGCAACAGTTAAATGGTCATGAGGCCCCGGCACTTCAAACTTTCTGTGAAAATAAAAATGAAAGAGTATATAGAATGAATGAAGAAAGAAAGAATCTCATTACCACAAAACCTGCTTACTGGCGTTCAAAAAGCATATACTTAAAAGCATATATAACAGCAATTAGTGAAAAGTCAGCCATAATTTTGAAGGAGAATAAAGGAGGCATATTTTGGAAGGATTGAAGAGAGTGAAATGGAAACAGAAATATTATGATTATATTGTAATCACAACATTTAAAATGTAATATTAAAAATATAATAAAGTTTTAATATGACACTTGTAAAGGAGCCTAAAACAGCAATATTAAAGTACAATAAAAATAGGGTAGACAATCAAAAGGAGGTCTGAATGAGTTGCAGTTAGTTATCCTAATGTTTTGTGCAACATATTCAGCCATATTTAAAGCAAATTTCCAAGGCCTGTATTATGGTTGCAATGTAAGAGACATTTTGCATTCCAAATCAATTGCCCAGCACGGTCTTAGTGATAACAACTGAATATTTAAAAGAAAATGTAATTGTGGTAGTAGTTTAACCACTATTATTAAAGATAATTTGAGAAATATTGAGCTTGAATTGCTGCTCATAGTCCCATCAATTTTTTTTTATTGTATAATAAACATTAAGCTGTACTAAAGACATGCCAGGAAGCACTGTTGGGAGTTAATTGGGACCTGATGATTAGATACTAGTATTCTCATGGTTACCAGCAAGCTGAAGCAGGTGGCTCCTTTCCTAACTTTTCTAATATCTAGTATTTAGTGGCAATATTTCAATACGTGTTCAGTTTTTGGTATGAACATATTGAAATGTATTTACATTTCTTCATTGATAATATTTGCTTTGCAATTTGCCACTGTGATAGGTACAATCTGTTTGATTATTCTTGTAAAAAACGAAAACCTTTTAATTGACTTATGACATCACTTTTCTTACTAGAATATGATGGCTGGATCATGTAGTAGGCTATTAATTCCCTTCAAAAGTTAAATAGATTTTTTTAGCATTGTATTTCCATAATAGCAGTGTTTGATTGGACCAGTTAATCCACATCTGTGCAAATCTTGCACATTGTGTTTTAAAATTTATTTATGTTTATATAAACATGACAATATCTTGTAGTTCTAATTTTATGTATATAATGACTAATGATAATGGCCATTTTTTTGTCCTTTTTAAAAGATCTATATACTGTCTGTGATGATCATACAAATATCTCCCCACATATTCCCCTACTCTTTGCTATGCAGTCACAGTTTGAGATTAGCGACAACCCATTCTTCTCAGCCTTTCTGCTGCTGATTAGGATTACAGGCATAGACCACTAAAGCTTACTGTTTGTTATTATCTAATAGTGTATTTCAGAAGTAGAATAAAAAAATACATGTTAATTTTTTGTAGACAGGTAAGCATAACTGATGCCAAATTTGTGGGAATAACTAAAGTGTACAGATGGGAAAACAATGTTATTCAAGCTAATATTGAATGCATTTTGTAAATTTTTATTTTCAAAATTTTATTTTTCTGAGACATCATAGTAACTCTTCTATTTAATCTTAATTTCATGTCTATTTGGGTTGTTTATATGCAAAACAGTCAGTTGCCATTGAACTACTGATATTACTGTGTGTAACATTTTGAGGCATTCATGGGAACAACATATATTGCTTCTAGTTCTGTGCTATGTCAGTCATGAACATAGTAATTTGGTTTATTTAACTCCTAAATGATTGACTTTTTGAGGTGGTTTTGATATTGTGTAGAGGATCTTGGCATGTTGTAAGACAAAATAGGCCTGATAACACATAATCTGTATAAACTAATTACATAAAAAATACTCATTATTTTACTAAGTCTATTCTTGGGTAGCTCCACACATAGGTTTGATATGGTCTCACTTCAGTCTCCACACTTTCCTAGAGGTATCTAATGAAACTTGTTGAGTGTACTAGTGGGCTAAGAACTGAAGGCAATGACTCTTTCTCTGGAGTCAATCAAGAGACGACGATCCAGCAATGTAGGCTCCCTTAATCTCCTTCCCATCCATGTATTACGACTGACAGATAAAGTCTTGTAAAGGCTCAGTGAAGTAAATTATGATTGCAGTGTGATCACAATCATGGTAGCTTTGTTCCACCCAGATATGATTCTGTAGCCCTCTTCCTGGTCTTCCTGTTTCTACATTTTCTTCTGTCTACTCTTCTGGGAAGTTCCCTGATCCTTAGACAGGTGGTATCATGTTTCTAGATTAAATGTTGACCACGGGTCAATTCTCTTTTGTGTTTTTATCTAAAGAAACTGTATTTTATAATATTCTGGTTTCACAGGAATAGCTGATTGGTGATAAATCTTTATCTTTATAAGTATATCTAGTAACTTTCTAATTAGGTAACTGGTTTCTGGTGTTAGTGCTTAGTGAAATGAATTTTTCTTATATTTATTACTTAGAATTTTATGTTTATTATTACACATGTTTAATTACGATAAGAGACAACTAATATATATTTGGTTATCATGAAATATTTCTTATTTAATATTAGTATATATTTTATTCCATCTTATTCATCCTGGGCAACATAACATCAGTAGTTAACAAGAAGTGGGAAGGGAAGTCTGACCCTACTGAACAAGTAAACAACTCTTGTGAGTTACTGGCTTTAGGAAAATAAAAACACTTGTGTTTTACCACATAATGAATGAATAAATAAAAGAAATCACATAATCCTATATGGAACATTTTATTTCAGCCCAGTGTCTTCCAACAACTCAGATGAATTCTAATGTGCATAAAGTATGAAAAGTATGGTATAGTGTTGTTTTCAAAACATAAACAACAAACACCAAAATATGCTTACATGAGAGACTCAAGGGACCTGAAACTTAGGCAAAGAACTACAAACCACCAAACCATGTTGAGAACAAAAGAAAATAAATTCAGTTTGGAAGACTTCCAAAAATGTTCATGTAATACAAAACTGCTGGGAATTATATGCATACAATTAATATTTTATGAAATAAGTAGATTATATGCATACAGTTAGAGAAATTTGTATAGCCTGAGGTTAGTGAATCATGTGCTATAATAATCAAACATGTCACCAATCACTGAAAAGAGGGTGCTTATGAAAGTGTCATTATATGGACATTTTAGTCTTATTTTTATAAAGATTTTGGGTTGTATTAATTTACTCATATATTTTGTTAAGAATCATACTTATTATTAATTTTTAAATTAGTGTTTTGAGAATATTAACTTTATGAGACTTGATTGGACAAAAAATACTTATTGTAAGATTTGGTGTATGTTAGTTTTTTGTGAAGGATTAAGAAACCAAGTGTTTCTGTTTCCTTAATCCTACTAAAACTTTGTGCTTGCTAGAGATTGAAAGTTCACCTTTAACATTTTGGCTTCGTTTTACTTTGTCTCATTCTAGAAAAACTACTGTCCAAGAAACATAAAACTATTTAAAATTTAATCATAGTAATCATCAGCATGTTAGTACATTTATGTGTATTATTTCAGTAAATCATTACAAAAGAAAATAGCTCAAAATGAACAATGAAAATTCTGAGGCAAAGATTCTAATGCCTTTAGAATTTCAATTGTGTGTGAAATTAAAATAAAGTTACATTTAATGTATTCTTGAATTCTCTGACAATGCTGACAAGATCACTCAGATTTAAATATAAGAACTCAGAGACTTAAAAAAAATATTTTCTGTATTACAAAAAAAAATGTTCAGCAGCTAAACATTTCTCCCAAATTACAAAACAATTGCAGTTTGGGTTCACAGAACCCATGTGAATGTCGGTGTGATGTAGAACCTACCTATAGCTATAATTTAAACTTCATTTAAACACACATGGTCTGGAGCAAGCTGACTAGTGAAACAGGTTGCACAGATGAGTTCTGGCTTTGACTGAGAAACCATATCTCCAAGAATAAGATAGAAGAGAAATGGATACATATTTATAAATATCAAGACCAACTTTAGTCCTCTACACATGCTTGCATGGGCTTATTCATCTCTCCCCACACTCAGGCTCTATACTGTGTGAACACATACACATAGACATTCATGTTTTCCTACTGTACAGAAGAAACATCTTGGTTTGCGTCAAAAGCTGTATATACATGCATTCATACATATGTGCATATGAGTATGAATATCCACTGCATCCCAACAACTCATTTATTCCCACACTTTGTCATTGTTTATTTCGTTTTGTTCTCCCCTCTCATCTCTTCCTTACCTTTCTCTTTGTTTTATTTTTTTTCTTCCAACAATGGTTTACCAGAGATCTTAACAATGAGCTGGCATAATTGGTATTATTCATACACAAGAGTAGGACTTAGTTCATGTGCCTGAGAAGTTTTACAGAAACCCTTCAACCTTATAATTACTAACCCATCTGAGCTATTTTAATTTGACCCTATTATTATTCGATGTTACTTTTTTGATACCTTTTGAACTGGACATAGACTTGTATATATAATTGTAGAACCATTCTCATCCCAATAAATCTAGGGAGTTAATATTATGTGAAGAATACTTTGAGCCTAAAGTCTTTGTCTGTTTCTTTGAGTCAGCTATGACTATTATTCTCAAGGTATTTTATGTTGGTGCAGATTCTAGTTGATTGGTTAAAAACTAAAAGTTATTTTTGCTATGCTATATGTATGATTTTTCTATTATTTTGGGTTTTGTGGCTATACAACACATTTAAAATACAATGTATATTAAATACAGGTTAATAATCTCCTATAATAATCAAACTTATTGTCATATTAGGTAGGTTTTTAAGAAATATATTTAGATAGACAGACGAACACTTTAAAGACCTAAAGAGTCTGGTATTTAAAATATTTTAATGACTTGTTTCATGACAGAGACATGTCTGCTTCAGAAAAGATGATGGACACTTAAGAAGCTTTGTATAGTTTTTCTATATGGCAAACGCTAGCCATTTGGGCAACAAAATCTGCCCTTGATTTCTGATAGTATACTTTCCAAACTTAACCTGCAAGTGTCAAACTTTGCCAAGAAAAGATAGGACAGTCCTTCAAAATTCACTGCTTCTCCAAAAGGTTTGTCAGATATATTAAGCTTGTAGGTTAAAGATGGATGCCTCAATGTTATAAAAAAATTTGGCTGATGTCCCTGTCATTAGGTAATATGTTATTCTTCTGGGGTCTTTTATGATCTTAGCTTTAAGGTAATTACTTAAATGTAATAAAATAGTAAATTAGATATAAAATGTCAAACTTACAAAGAAAAGATAAATAATAGTATATTTTCTCTAAGCTTGCGAAATACAAATGAAATGAGTATTGTAACTAATTCTTCCATGATTACTTTTTTTGTTGTATGTAATTTACTATGATAAAATTAAAACTTCATTGTTATCTAGAAAAGGAGGGAAATGTTTTGGAATGATTTTTCTGTACACTGTGAATATATATTGTCACTGGCCAATAGCTAGCTAAGGTTTGAGGGGCAGAGAGAATTCTGGGAAGAAGGGCATGGTCTGAGGAGGCATCATGAGATACAGGATGAGAAAGGGTAGAAAGGACTTGATAACATAAGCAAGTCTGCATACAGCACATAAATTAATAAAATGGGTTAAAGTAAGTTTAAAAATTATCTGAAAATGAGCCTAAGATACTGTTTGAGCACTTATAATTAATAATTAGTCACTGAGTGTTTATTGAGGAGTAACTGCAAGGACCCAGAGAAACTTTGCCTACAAATAAAACTTTGTCTTTCATATTATTAATTTGTATAGATTTTTAACACAATTAATCTATATGGGTTTTAATTACAAGCAATACTTTCCTGATTTTATATAATTTCATCTATGTGTGTTTTATAATGAAGAAAACAGTATTGAGATCTTTTACTTAATTATTACAGTTTAATATTATGGATCTTTTTATGTATAGGGACATCTGAATTATTGAGTAATATTTACACACCAGAAAAAATTTGACATGTCAATGATAACTGCTTCTTACCATGGAGAAAGAACAGGACATCAGGAAATCTAATCAAAAGGATGTCAAAAATATATATTTTTGCAACACCAACACATTCTTTGTGTTTCATTTACTGTCTAAGATTTTTCTAACATAAAGATACTCATACTAGAATGAAAATTGTACTATTAAATCCAATAATCTTTAAGTGCTGTGATACAACCATACATACAATGGAATTTAAGGGAAGAGTAGGTAAAATATGCATAAGGTTCTTAAATTATGCAGTAGCAGATTTTCTGCTATTGAGCTGAAGACCTTACAGCACCTTATAATTGTCTTTTAGGAGATTCCTTTAATCTCTCCCCAGTGTGATGCTGAATTGAGCATGTTATTTGCTTTGATCCCTTGAGTGTCAGCAGATGTCATGCAAGCAGGGCTTAAAATGGCTTTATGTAATTGGGTTTTCTAGAAAAAAAAAATCTAGAATAGCCTTCTAGACTCTGGAGTATAGTGCATTGAAGAAGTGCAATTAAATTGTTCTAGGCATCACCAGCGTGTTCAGCTGAAGAAGGTATATATGCTAGGTGACAAGCAGACATACAAGGGAGCCTAGCAAAGGGTGTTTAAAGACCTGTGCTAGACTATCTCTGGTAGAAGGATGATCCAAGCTTGATATTGCTAGTTTTTTATGTATTGTCTAGAGACTTTAATATATAAAGTTTAGTTTTAAGGAACATTCATAGAAATGAAAATTTATTTATAAATTCCAAAAGAATGTTACAACTAAAATCCATCTACTCTACTCGAGTTAATGGCCATTTATACTGTTTCTGTTAAATATGGAAGAGTCCATATAAAGAGAAACTGGTATATGTACCCAACGATGGCAGCAGCTGCTTACTAATGGTCTGTGTCTTCTGCAGTGGTGAGGACTGAACCCCACTGGGAACTTTGTCAGTGGAAATACCTTTTAATAATTGCTGACAAATTAGCAGCCACCCAAATGCTAGTTTTCTGTTGACAACTTGTGAAAAACAAACATATGGTAACTTGGCCTCATCTTAATTTTCTTACAGGGGCTGTTTCATTTTGATATGAAGACAAGTCTATTTCAATAAAGTTTGTAAAATATCATTAGTATAAGGTTTGAAGTTTTCTTCAGTGTTAATTTTTTTGCCACAATTTTTTTAAATTATGGCTTTTTAGGATGTAAAAATACCTCAGGAGTTATATTCTGAATTTTTTCTTTGACATGTCCATGCGTGAAGGACAGAGCTTTCTCACCCACAATCCTGCAGAGGTCACTTAAGACAATTACTTAGAGGCTTATATTAATTATAAAATGTTTGTTTTATAGGCTAGACTTATGATTAATTAGCTTAATAACTTTATTTAATTTATGTTTACTAATCTATTGTATTGCTTAGAGCTTCATATAACCACAAGGAAGACACTGAGTAATCTCAATGGTCTGTGTGTAGAACTTTGAAAAAGAGAGTTTTCAAATGGCTTCATTTTCCATCCCATTTCTGCTTGAAGCTTATGTTTAGAACACACCAATATTTGGTGAAAACCACAGATTTTTACACAGAAACTTCATGGGAGATCAGATGTGAGAGGACACTGTCTACCATTTTTTTAAACCTCACAATGTACTAAAGGTCACAAAAATGGTCAAGATGATACGTGACTTTGAACACATGAGCCTTTCTTTGACATGGAGTGGCATGTGAACACACAGAGGCTTTGTGAGTAACCAGGGCATCTTGGTACAGATGAAATCTGTTTTGGTATGAGAGGTGGATGCATCTCAAATATGTAATATTCTCAAGAGAAAGCATGTTTATTCATTGTAAAAAAGTAAATTAAAGCTAAATTTTATCACTATAAAAAGACAATTTGCAATTGTTTTCTTCAACAAAAGAATACAGATAAGCCAAGAAGTATGCATATACATGTATATGTGTATTTTTATAAAAATATTTATGTGTGAAGTTACAAATACTTAATTCTATTCACATTAATAATATTATATTAAAAGTAAACCTTAAATTGTATTTGTAAAATAGCAATCATAAGTTTATAATCAAAATAAAATAATTTATTTTAGATACATTATATTAATTTCAATGTAATATGCCTATATATAATAGCCAAATTTATTAATGAATCTGTCAATCATTATGTATTTGACAATGCCCTGCGATGTGAAAATTCTTTTGATGAATAATACTGAAAAGTAAATTACTGATTTATTAGCAATGTTAATCAAAATGAATGACAGATGTAATAGATATTAAGTATTCCTCCTACCAAACTTAAATTATAGGCCCTGCCCCTAGGCACCATCTCTCAGTTTGCATGACTCTCCATCTCTAATAACTATTCCTCTGCTCTCTGACTCTGTAATTTCAGTGAGAGCATCACAAATAAAGGTACAAATGAACAGTATTTGCCTTCATGCATTTGCTGCTTGTGCTGTGAATATCTTTGAGTAATCTATTGGAAACTTAAAAGTTATAAGATATTGTGTGGATATCAGATATCATTTATATACAAAATTATAGATGCCAGAATATGTAATTGAATTATTCCTATCTACCAGTGAATCAAAATAAAAAAAAAACATACTTAATTTATTTCAATAAGGAACCAGGAGACTATATGGCTTAAGGCAGATGAGCTGATATGACAGGCACCACCAAGCATTGTGAGGTGGTTTAAATGAACATATCCCCCTTTGGAATATAGGGACTCTCATTATTTGAAATAATTAGTGCCTCTGGCCTTGTTAGAGAAAATCTGCCACTAGGGGTAGGCTTTAACGTTTCAGAAGCTCAAGCCAAGTCCTATGCCTGATCCATATGTAACACTCTTAGCTACCTGTCCAGCATCATGCCTGTTGGCATGCCAGCATACTTTCTGCCATGGTAAAATTGGCCTGAATCTCTGAATTACAAGCTAGCCCAAATTAAATAATTCTATTTACAAGAGTTGTCATGATCATAGTGTCTCTTTACAGTAATAGAAATCCTAAAGTAGACACATAAAATATAAATTTAATCTCTGGGACCCATATGGTGCAAGGAAAGAACCAGCTACCTTCTCCACTAGCACAGTATACGATTTCTTGCTTCAACAAAAATCAATATTTGAAAAACATTTAATTGAAAAAAATATGTAAGTTACTGAATTAGGATGGGTTTTGGACATTATATTGAGCACCTATCCTAAAACCTAAGAACAATTTCCTCTTAGTAACATATATTCAGTATTTCCATTACAGCATGTAGAGCATGTACAACACATGTAAGCAGTGCCAGGGTATATGTAAGAATGTGCTAGATAATCTAAAACTGGAGTTATTACCATTTATAAGTCTTTGACTGGGCACTTAGAATCACAGTTTCTCTTCAAGGGTAACAAGTGTTTTTAACTCCTGAAACATCTCTCCAATATTGAGAAAAATCAGTATTAAATCAGTCTTTCTCCATCTCTATACTAGCTAGTTAACTTTCATAGTTCACTAGGCTGCCATGGGTGAAAAATTTCAGTAATCTTATCCACCCCTGGTCCCTACAGACTACAATACCAGTGTTCCAGACCAAAGGCACCCACAAGCAATTAGAGGCAAGAAAGCTTATGGTTATAATCAATTGTTTATTTGAACACTGCTTTATGGGGGAAGAGTCTTGGCTCAAACTACAAAATTGAAACAAACAATGATTGTAGATGTTGCAGAAAAAAATTTTGCTGCTGATGTTTTGCTAAATAGACTTGTAGGCAGCTGCCTATCAAATGTTCGTGTTTATATATATACAGAAGGGAGGGCAATGATTAATGAAAAGAATCACAGTTCTTCAAACTCCTAAGAATCAGTGACTAATAGGGATCAGGCCTGAAGAGGAGAAATAGTTACACCAAGGAACAGAAGAAAAATGAAAACGAAAGGCATAGATTGTAAGAGTTTGTGAAGAATAATGAATGCTTTGAGTTGCTGTCTTCTGGATATAACGCAGGAGTTATAATCACCAACACCCAGAAGCTGTGGCAAAATGAGCAGCACATGAAAACAAAACAAAACAAAACAAAAAAACCCTATATGGTATGAAAGCAACAAGAAAGAAGGGGGGGTGTTGTCAGTCTATAGGGAGATAAGAAAGGGTGATGTGGGTTTAACAGGAATAAAATGTACTCTCTAAATATATCCAGTCATCAGAAATACTTACTTAAAATAAAAACAGAAAGCAAACTGAGAGATTGAGAGCATGCGAGATGAAAAGATAGTAAAGGGAGATGGGAAAATAAACAAAGAAATTAATAGCAAAAGAATGGATCCACAGACGCTCATGTGCATTTTGGTCAACAGAGTGTTAAAAAAGCCCAACGATTCAATCTAAAGACAAAGGGATGTTTGTGCAAGAACTGTATCTGTACAAGCCTCCAACAGCTGGAAGGTAAAGTAGACTGTTTTTCTGAAGATGCAACCCATGCAGAAATGAGACTTGGAGGAACAGAGGACGGAACTGTAAACTTCCTCTTGGGGAATACTTCACATTCTGTTGGAAGGTGTTATGTAAGGTGCAACAGGTCAAGGAAGAATAACAAATTGTAGCCATTCACATCTGTAAATCCTGTGATCTCCAAGTATATCCAGTTTGGCATTATATAATCAATGCTGAAATAGAGGCTTCTTTAGCTTAGGGAAAAAAAATGAATAGCCATCAAATAGCACTTAAGACCAATTCATCAGGTTGCTATTCATTCCTGCTACCGTGAACCTAGCAAGCTATGTGTGACTTGAAATTGCATAGTCTCTAGATAAGATCCTACTATGGTTATTTCCTGAAATCAATATTTTTACATGTATTTTACTTTTTCTTAAGGCACAGATATGTGTGGATCTTATCTCTTATTGAGCAAGCTCTTGGCAGGAGTAGAGCCTATTGCAGGGATCCATAATTGCTCAAAGTGTAGAGAATAACTGAATTTATTTGCATAGCTCCCTTGGGATATCTCTTAGACAACCTTTATACCTAAGGCTCATTACAGAACCTGGGCAGAAAGGCTCTAAGGGTGCCTTCTGTGAGAGTTCCTTCTAGACATGGCAGGAAAAATCAGCCCATGAAATCTCATCAATAAATTTGCCTAAACAGGACCTACAAAATAAGCATACCAATGGACATAACAGTGCCAATGATATACATTTTGTAAGGCCCCTACTAGAGAAGAAGCGATATAGGCAATTATCAGCTGCTGAGGTTGAGAATCTTTTTTGCCAGGGATAAGGCTCTTGATAGTTCATGCAATCCCTAGACACACATATGGTATACAGTAAATGAAGTCAGCACGTGTGCATATGTAATTATTAAATGATAATAATTATAGAGAGATTTGAAGGGAACTTGGAGGAGTTGAAAGGGATAATAGGTGGGAATTATGAGCATATGGTACTAATGTGTGAGGTATTCAAAGCTAATCTTTCTGTCACTTATAAATACAATAAATACAAATATAAAGGCTATCATAAAGCTCATGGGAAGAAGACTATCTTCTTATGCTTTAAGATAGGAAGAAATTACTGCTATGAATACTCAGTAAGACAACAATTATAAAGCTGGATTTTACTTTTGACTTCACAACAAATAAATTGCTCTTCTCAACAAAAGAAAACATTAGTAAATCAACAGTTTCTGGTGAAAATGTGAACAAAATAGCATGAATGTGAGTATTTGCTAGCATTAAGATGATATTCAAACTTTCTAAAATCAGTATTATTGCAGTAATACTCACTAGCAATATGTCATAGAAAGGATTAACATTTATTGAGTGGTATAGGGTCATTCACAATACAAATTGAACCTTAAGATAATTCTTGGAGATTGGAACTGTCCCACTAAGGCGATCTGCTCTCTGAGAACACAGGACAAAACAGGAAGGAGCGCAAGTTCCCTGGTGGCTTCTTAATCAGGTCTGGCCATGCCCCATTCAGGCTCCCCAGACTCCAGAGACAGGGCTCCAAGCTTTGTCAGATAAGAGCTGAATCCCACTACATCTCCCCCTTTTGTCTAACTAAGAAAGTTCTAAACTAAGACTATATACAGTAGGAATTATTATAAAGTAATGTCTAGGGGAGGAAAAGGCAAAACTTAATCAGGGGGAAACTACAACTAAAAGCCAACAAATATAAGGTACATCCTACATGTCTCCATATTGGTAAGTGGTGAGGTACAGAAAATACTTCAAAGCTGTTTATCTTGAATCGTAAAAATCCAACACCTGAATGTTCTTTGCTAAGAAATCAGAGGATAGTAACTTTTAACTGTCTAGTATTCTACCACATCAGACCTGAGAATGAAAAAATATTACCTGAAGGTTGGAAGCACAAGAGAATAGTTTCCCAAACAGCAACAGTCAGCTACTTGGATAGTCATCCATGGTTTTTCTGTGCCATAGGCCAAACAATTTGAAATTAATATAAGTGTCTGAGTTACTTTGGGGGGAGAAAAGCAGCCACCAGTGAATACGTACTGTGGGACTACACCAGACCAGCAACCTCACTGTTATACAGTATCAGGAACATAAGCATTCCAATTAAAATTAGACAAAAATAAATTCAAATTATAAATGTTCTAATAAGTATATATTTACACACACACACACACACACACACACACACACACACACAGTATCATTAGTGTGGAAGAAGTAAAAATTAGAGCACTGATTTTAAATTCTGTTAGATTAACCCACATCAGATAAACTATAACAAATCTGCAAAGTTAAAGCACAGTAAGTTTTTATACCATAAAGCTGTTGTAGAAAATCTATATCTAGCTTGTAGAAATTGAGGATGTAGTCTTTCAAAGGTTAACTTGGCCAGAGTAGATGTTAATGAGAAGTAAACTTTAAAGAGCACATGCTGTGGGACTGTGCTCTTGTATACTGTAAATAGTTGCTACTGTAAATATTGGTTTAGTAGAACACTGATTGGCCAACATCTAGGAAGACAGGAAGTATAGGTGAGGTAACCAGAAGAGGACAATTCAGGGAAAAGATAGAGCAGAGCAGAAACCAGCGAGATACAATAGAAGATGAGAATGCTGCATTGAGAAAAGGTACCAACCATATGGCTAAACCATAGAATTATGGGTTGATTTAAGTGTAAGAGTTAGCAAGTAATAAGCCTGAAACATATGCCAAAAAGTTTATAATTTATATAAGCCTTTGTGTGATAAGGGGCTACAGGGCATGGGATCTGCCAGGTAGGACAAAGAAGTTTCTGACTATAAGCATATAGATATATGTGATTTTTAAAAATTTGAAAACATATTTTGAGAACTATTTAAGGAAGGAACTCTGTTAGAAGGACTGAGTTCTCAAGAAGGAATAGACTTCTGATTAAGAGGTATTGCAGCAAGTCTTGGAACATCCTCTGAAGAACAAATGGATAACTACACAGAACCAACTGCATCTCATCATTTTGTGGAACTTCTGGGAACTGTGAGAAAATAAAATCGTCTATGTGCATGTCTTATATAAGTATATAAGTGAAGTTTTTTTTTTCTTTTTAACATGCTTAAATATTCAAAATATTTAGGAGGTTTTATTCCTATATTTCTGAATATGTATTTTAGCCAGTCTCTGAGTTATCGTGAGAAGTTTAGGGCCATTTTGCAGGAAAGGACCTAAAATGATTTTTCAGAAAGGGATCTTGATGAACTTTGTTTCATGCAAAAAACTAATAGAGAATGAGGTGACTATTAGAATCATACTCTATACTGATTCCCAAATACGTCCTGCATCTATTTTTGGTTTATTGTATTCCACAGGCAGGATCACTATATATTACATCTAACAGGTGTTGAGAAATTATGACAGATGTGGCTCAATGTCGCACCTATTAATAATGGCCTCAGCTATATTGGAGGAATAATCCTTCCATAAACATAACTACCTAAACTAAAAGAGAGAACTTTGTCACCTTTCAAGGTAATTACCCATTATTCTTCCCTGAGGCTCCTGAAAACAATCTCAGCCTTAGTTGTCAGGAACACAGAACACAGAATTCTTTGACATCTGTGCCAGCTGTTCCTCTTCTTGAGGGCCATTTGGCTTCCGAACAGAGATGAAAATTGCCATCTTTAAATAAAGTGGTGATTTGGACCTTGAATATCACTTTAAAACTAAAATATTTGTATTTAGTTGGTATATATTACAACTTAATAGCTGATATTAACTGAGAGGCTCCAACTACTAACAGTGTTATTAGCACAATAAAATAAAAATCTTGCAAAGTATACATCATTAGCTCAGTGCCTTTGATTCATGCTGGGCAGGGAATTTCATACATTCAAATGTGTTATCTCCGAGAACATGACATTCTCTCCCAGACTATCATTGTTGCATTTTTAGCTTGCCTGCCAATATTTGTCATTTTCTGTGATCACCTCATAGGTATTTCACTACATGTGAACAACAAAAAAACAAAAAAAGATTGTCCTATGAATCTCAGATTTTCTCAAGTTGGTTTCATCTAAATATTTTACAGTTAAAAAATATTTTGATAGCAATGCATAATTAAACTAGTTATATTGTTTAGTGTTTTAAATATACAACCTTATTGTAAACAATTTTTTTGGCCGATATAAAAGAACCTTTGATGGTTTTGACAGGTGTTTCAATTTCTTTCAAAGTGATTACTAGATAATACAAATTGTGCAGTGGAGTGGGATGGTGCATGCTTTTACTCCAAGAAGCACTCAGGAAAAAGAGGCCGGTATGTGTGAGAGGCAGGTATGAGACCAACCTGGTTTGCTTACTGAGTTCTAAGTCAGCCAAGGCTACACAGAGAGGCCTTGTCTAGCAAAATAACCAGGAGTCAACAGTTGGTGAAATCATGTACTGTATTTCCATGCATGAGTGTACATCCTTGGATGTGTTTGTGTGCTGGGTGTGTGCACACAGTAACTGGGTCCCTGTGTGTGCATGTGGAGACCGAAAGTCAGTATCAGGAACCTTCTATTTCTTGTGACATTATTCTCCTTGTTTTCTAATACAGGTATGAGTTCTTTTACTGAATCAGTAGTTGAACAATTGGCTAGACTTTCTGCCCATCAAGACTTGGGAATCTTTCTGTCTTCTCATCCTAGAGCTAAGATAATGGGAGTGTGTTACCAGGACTAAATTTTTGTTTCTGTTTTTGCTTGTTAATTTGTTTTTGTTTTTGAGACAGGGTTTTTCTGCATAGTATTGAAACCTGTTCTGGAACTCACTCTGTAGGCTAGAATGGTCTCAGACTCACAGAGATTCACCTACCTCTGCTTCCTAAACACTGACTTGGATTAAAGGCATTTGACTCTATTGTCAAGCTCAGATATGAATTTTTATGTATATACTGGGCATCAAATGCAATTCTGTGCAAATGTATCCACTGAGTCTCATGCTAGCCTTTTAGGAGGGTTTCGCAGTATACAGATATGGTAATATATTTTATATATAGTAAAATCAGTATGGAATAACAGAGAACAGATCTACCCACAGTCAAGCCATAAGGGTCAGAGACTGGTAATTCAATGCCTTTAATCCCAGCACGGGAAAGACCTAGTAGTGACCTACCTACACCTTTAATCCCATAACTCCAGAGTCAGAGATCTTTCTGAGTTTCTGTAAATTCAAGACCTAACTACCAAATAATAGTAGCTCACACCTTTATCTTAACTCTAGAATTATGATGCAGAGTTGAACCTGGAAGTGAAACACCTGGGTGAAGAAGATATTTAAGGAGGCGCAGGAAGAGGGTGTGGTATTCAGTAAAAGTGACCAGCCAGGAAAAGAACTCAGGAAGAAAGCCTTTACTCTGAGAAACTGGCTGAATCTGTTTCCTCTCTCTGATATTCCAGCCTTTCCCCCAATATCTGGCTTTGAGTTTTCATCAATAACAACTGGAATTCATGTTACATCCAGAGCCAAAAGGTAGTAGAGAATAATTCTTTTCTCTTTTACATGCTGTTTTTCAAAAAAAAAAAAAAAAACACATTTCAAATACCATCAAGGGAGCTCATGATAGCAGAAAATGTAATGCAATCCATACTGTGCTGAGGTTAATGTTTTTTAAATACCAATATTAAATCCTTCAAATGGTTGGAGATATATCAGTAAGCCTGAAATAAATCTTAAACTTGGGAGGAAAACATGATCAAAAAATGTTGTACTGATTCTCACAACAATGGAAGCTTAGGGGTTTTTTTTGTAATGATTTATTTGATCTAGGTTTTTCATTGTATTATACAGTCAACATCTAATTGCACACAGCCCTGCAACATTCCTGTGCCACTACCATAAAAGAGGCCATCCATGGATTTTGAGTTATACATTTGGCCAGGTAACATATACCTGTCTATTTTCTTTCAATTCTTTCTACCATATCTTGTTCCTCCATGGCAGGATTTGCTGTAGTGTTCAGCCACCCAGGTTCCAAAGTTGTTCTGAGTTGTGTGGAATCACCCCTCTGGTCTTTGGCAGGCGTGGCGTACCATTTAGCCTTGGGTGGCCTGGAAATCTCTATGTAGAACAGGTTGACCATGAGCTCACAAAAATCCATTTGCTTCTGTGTTACAAGTAGAATTAAAAGCATCTGTTCCCACCTCAGGCAGTGTGTAGAATTTTTAGAGCCCTGCAGCTAATCTGAGTTTAATAAAAAGACTGCAGAAGTCCCCCACTTATATGACAATTCCACTTGATTGTGCCACGTGAGTAAGAATGTGACTAAAATACCAGGACTAAAGAGAATGACACTGAGAATGTGGCCATTTTCTCTTGGTGATGACCATGTCCTTTCTTTCTCTCGTTTCTGTTTGTCAACTGTTCAAATACAGGGCGTCAAAGCTTGAGATTTTCCTGACCGCCAATACAGTGTCCTTTTTTTATCCCCCCTTTCAAAATCCTTGTGGATTTTGATTTTTAAAATGCATTAAAATTTACCTGAATACTTTTCTAGATCTCTACTTTGCTTTTACGATATTGGATTACGATATTGTGAAAGAAAGTCAAGGATGCATCAAGTAACTAAATTTTTGTTTTTTAAGTCCTATATTATTTTACTGTTTTAACCGTTAAAAATATAATTTGTCTAACAAAGTGACTGTTATTAAACAGCTTATAAAAATTTGCAAAATAATATAGATAACAGGAAATCTACTATGAAATGTTTAGAGTCAGTTTTGAATTAGTGAATTACTTTGGAAATGGATTTTATATTGTAAAACATTGTGAAGGTAACATTGAAATTAATACACGTTAAATAAAAGTTATTAACACCAACATGGAGCTTTCCACTTAAGATCAATAACTTGAAGAATACATTATGAGAAATGAGGACTTTTTAAGGACAAAATATATTAATATAGAAGGAGAAACAGATAATAACGGCAATTTGAGAGGTTACATAGATCATAATACAGAGGAAACTACCTACAGTATATACACATATGAAGTCGATCTAAATGAAATTGCCAAAGAGTGGGAGACAGAGTCCTAATTGTTTACTACTTGTCACCCACTGAAGCTTTCAATAACGAGATTGGATATAATTTAAAGGGGCCCCATGGTCATTATCAAAAATATATATTTGTCTTCACAAGCTGACAGCAAGTGCACATTGCTAAAAGTAAAATCTACAAAGCTAATTAAACATGGAGATGGTGAGTTGGTGGCTACATGCAACAATATCACAGTGTCTTTGATATGGCAAGGTACTCTGATAAAAGGAAACACAGTGAGAAAATCAGCCACAAACCCTTTATTTATAATGGCGTCTTGCCTACAATGTATATTGGTGTAATATTAACACAAAGCAATAATTGAATTAACTAAGTCCTATTCCATGAGGTGGAACCCATACCTGGCACTGCTTTGGTTACCAAAAACATCATATTAGATAGCCAGGAGACCTAAGGTAAATTGAAAAAATATTTCCTAAAAATTAAAAATAAAAGTTGCATTAAAATGACTCCTATTAACATTTTGCTATAGTCATAGCTCTGTAACAGATGGTAACAAATATAAAAACTTACAGTCAGTCATTACACGTAATGTGAAGCGCCTTGGAACACTAAGCACTAACTGTAATAGCTTCTGCTTTATATTATTTTATTTTACTTTGTTATATAAAAATGAATTAAAGAATAAATGAATGAATTAAAACATAGTAGCTAGGGTAATAGCTGAACTGTCATCCATATTTGTTAGGGGAGGGAAAAACACTTTTCTCTATTGTAGTGATACTAGATATATCAACTACTCTGGGGCAGGGCAAAATTTCAGGAGTAATTGACCAACATATAATGGACTTTATAGTTTACAGTGTGTGTGTGTGTGTTTCTATTTGATTACGGTTTGAATGCTTCCTATTTTGCTCTGTTTTGGGCTCTTCATTGTTTTATTTTGTTTTCTTGGCTTGGGATATTTGCAGGTCTATTGCCTCTTGTTTGTTTTTTGAAAAAGTTGAGTATTTAGGGAGGGTATGAGTATCTGAAAGGCCTTGTGGAAGGGAAAATATTATCAAATATATTTTTATTGGAAAGTTATTTTAAATAATAAATATATAAAATGATTTCATACCTGATAAGACCTAAATTTCTTTATTAGAATACAGTCATTGAGATAAATTATTGTAACTTTATTATAATTTTGGAAGAGGAGGCAGCATATTTATTGTAGTTAAATTCTTAACATTTGAATAGAATGATACATTAATTATACTTTACTCACGACTGTGTACATGCATGTGGAATGTAAGTACAAGGCAGGAAGTTTAGCACTCTGTGCCTGTGGAGGTTTGACACAACCTTGTGAAGAGTCGGTCTTCTCCTTCCATAGTGGAATTTAGTGACTGAACAGAGATTGTCTTAACAATAAGAACGGTAGCAATGTTTACACTATGACAGGATAAAAACAATGTTTAGAAACACTCTCCAAAGGTCCAGACATAGGGTCACTTGCAGATTATTTAAGTGTATGTCACATTACATATACTAAGTTCCTCACAGCGATAAATACCATATTAGCAAGATATATGAATTACACACATACACAAAGCTGAGTGTTAACCTTTTTTTAGAGGAAAGTAATTGTTTGAAGAGTTCACTCCATGAAGCACAGGGAGCAAGATCTGAAAAGACAAGAAAACATTTGATAGAGCAAGATTCAGTTCCTAAATGAGATTAAAAATTTGAAGCACGATTGACTATATAAAATATTTTAGGTAAATGAAAGTTTTATGAGCAATTGGTATTTTGTGAATTAGTTTCTAAATTTGCATGTGTAATTATACATATATTATAACTAGTTATATTTAATACGATATGCAATACTATATTCAATAATTTTAAAATTTCTGCACACACTACATACATTTATCTAGTTAATCATGTAGTTCTCATACTTTTTATTCCACTATGAAGATTGTATTTTCTTTTAGATTTTTCTAATCTGCTTTAAGTATTTATGTCAGTGACATGTAGTGGACAGACAATGAAGGATTAAAAAACTAGTAAAGAAAACTGCATACTAGGATGTAACACACACATACAAACACACGTACACACATGTACACAAAGCACTTGGACTGTACTATTGGAAAGAGACTGACATTATAACAAGATAAATTCTTTCAATCATGACAGTTTCTCAGTAGGACATTGACACTGGCTATGGAAATGACCGAAGTAGAAAGTAATGAAGAATGACAGCAACAGCTTACATGTAGAATGAGATCGAAGAATCAATTATTCACTTTGCTAAAGACCACCCACTGTGTGTTGTACGTATCACTAGCATTCCTGTGTTTCAGACAGTGGCTCCTGAAACCATACCTACCTACAACAACCTCATCATGCTGGCCTCTTCAAAGCTTTGTAAAAGAAGTAAAAGGTACCCTAGTGGGTTATCTGGGAAGAACATCAGGGATTCTCACTTCCTCAAAGGAAGTTAATTCATAAGTTACCAATGAGGGATACAGTTGGTATC
Organism: Phyllotis vaccarum; assembly: GCA_033318265.1. NCBI lineage: Eukaryota > Metazoa > Chordata > Mammalia > Rodentia > Cricetidae > Phyllotis > Phyllotis vaccarum. The sequence goes on from JARWLC010000007.1 coordinate 4,099,844, forward strand.
TCCCATATGAGAGATGCGCATTAACTAAAGGGCTGCACTTTTCTTGTGGACCTGGTAAACAGAGACAACCCCACTGAGGGCAACTGCAATGACATACTCATCAAAAACATGGCACAGAATTCCTGTTTCTCTGAAGACAATACTAAGAATAATCTTCGCTTCTTTAAGGACCTGAAGCTTTCCAAGAGCCCCCAACTTACTGTCTTTCCATGAACATTTAAATTTTCCCAGTAAGTTCTATACCCCCAATGTCAAAATAATCAAAAATAAACAAGTTCCCATAAAAGTCATCGAAAATGGTCATCTGAATTGCTATCAGGAGAATGGAAATAAAAAACAAATCATCAGCTTTCTCTCCCTCCGTAGTCAAGATGAATATCATCAAGAAAACAAGTGACAAATGCTATAAAGATGTGGAGAAATATAACCCATGCTATTGGTGGGATGTAAGCTGTTACGTTCAGTTGAGACACCAATGTAGAAGTTTCTTCAAAAACTACAACTACTGTGCCATCTGGTTTCACTATTTCTTCTCATGTTGCCAAAGGAGTTTAAGGCAACTTATTTTCACATTCCTTTTATTTTACTATATTTTATTTGCTTCTCAGCACTGTTCACAATAGCTTGGGTACACAATTAATCTAGGTGTTTTTTAACTGATGAATGAATAAGTAAACTATGTGGCTTACTAAGGTTAAAAGAGAATAAAATTGTCAATCCAGGAAACCAAATGAAAGTGGAGGTTGTCATGCCAATAAAAAAAAAATCTAATTCAAAAGAGTAAATATTAAACATTTTTGTGTGTGTAATATTTTAAAGAATGAGAAGTAGGGTGTTTGCTAAGGAACAGAATTGTGTTGATTGAATTGGAGTAAATATTAAAAAATAAAAGAATGAAAATGTCAAAAAACTAGTTTTATAAAAATTGGGCACTAATAACAAAATAAAAACTAAAAATCAAGCAGGATAGTGTCAGATTCTAAACACACAATATCATGACGATGATGGAAATGGCTTTAACTCACATTTCACAAAAAAGACTCAAGCCATCAAAAGACAGTATTAGAATGGTACTGTTTGTTTGGTATTAAAAAAATAATCTTGAGAGAGAAAAGAAATGATCATTTTTAAAATAATTTGTCTTTAAAAATTTTAAATGCCACATAGTTCATTTAGCTTTTTAACCGTTCCACTTGTGAAGAGAGATAGGGATATTAGCTTTCCATTCCATCTCCAGCTGTAAGTCGGGATCCAGGACAACCTGGATCATAAGTAAGTGCTGCCTCAGTAACACCTACTCCCCAGCTACACACACATAAGCAAATAACTGGTTATATCAAGTAAGCATTGTCAAAATCATAAAAAATTAAAAATCTGAAAAGAAAGATTTGTGAGTGACTAATCCAGAATAATCGCATATGAAGTAATATCTTTCTAGAAGAGGAAGAAAGTCCAGAGAGCTACTTAAGCAGGAAGTTTAGAAAACATGTCTTCTCAGATGGCTCAGCTTTGGTTCTGAGAACCACGTAGCAGCATCACAAGGAATCTGACACCCTCTTCTGGCCTCTACTCACCAAGCATGCACATGAAGCACAAACATGAAAACTAGCAAAACAGCTATTTTACAAATGAAATAAGCATATTGAATATATTTTAAAATATTAATAAAATGTGAAAATGAAGAAAATGATAGACAAGCTATAGAACAATATTTCAAAGTATGTTTAGTAAATATTGTAGAATATTGTATAAAAATGGTAAGACATTTTCCAAAGAGCTTCCAAATTAGAAAGAAATATATGGAGGTTATTTTTATTTTTTAAATAGACAAATGTGCAAAAAGACAATATCAACAATTAGTTTTGATTCATAAACATACAGTAAGGATGAGAAAGATTGCCGTGAATTTATGATAAGTTAGTTTACAAGCAGAAAACAAGACACCCATAGAGTCCCACCCTGATTATTCCCCTCCCCCCCTTTTCCCCCTTTTCTCTTTCGATTTCCCAGGAAACATCAACTCTAAATAGTTATTCAGCAAATGATAATATATTAACCTTACAAAAACTTTGATTTGGGTTTTACTAAGTTGCTAAAGATACTAAGGTAATTTTGAATTGAGCAGAACATTATTCAAAACTACACAATTGCTCATGTCTAGGATTTTTAAAAGAGAATTTTAATTCTCATGAATAAAATAACGAGTGTACTTTATTTGTTCTTTGTTCTTACATCTTTGACTTCTGTAAGAAACAAAATGAAACAAAAATTATTTGCAGTTTTATTACCTGTAAAGCTTCTTTAACATGTATATTAAATTATATTGTCTAACACAAGCATGTGGGAGTCATTATTTCGTCTCTCTGCTCAGTTTTCTATAACTATTACTTTTCCATTCCGTTTCTGGTATTTTCTCTCTGCTTTAAACGCTTTCCTTATTTCTTTCATGCCAAATCAGTAAGAATAAATGTTGACATGGACACAAACAATAATATCAAATGCTTAGGTTTACAAATACAGGATAATTCTACCGCTTAAATATATACCAACATTTGTGTTCTTCAAATGAAAAAACAGGCTATCTAGAATAAAGCAGTCTACCTTCAAGCAGGAAGATGATGAACTACAGATATATAATTCAAATAAATAGTTGATAACCACAATCTATGTCCATAAGTATGATTCTCTAATGCCCTTTGTGACTTCTGAAGAAGTATAATCTAAAATGTCCAGCTTTCTGTGATATTATATATGTAAAGCCAGGTCCTAGAAAAATACTTTAATCAAGTTTACATTATATTGGGTTAATTAACTGTGTTTTAGGAATGAGAAGAATATTGTTTTTGTTAGAAGGAGTAAAACTTTCTAATGGGCCAAATAAAATATTTATAGAGTTTTTATTAAACTGTCTCATTTAATTGTCTTCACTGCCTTGACTAATTTTGTTTCTGGTAAATTACACTGTAAATTGTTGTTATTTTTAGTATCTCTTAAGTAAGACTTGGTAATGAATGAAAATTTGAAACTAGAATAAATAAGCAAGTGGCTCTCCATTTATTTGAAGTGTTTATGAAACAAAGTTTAAATTTCAGCTTTGGGTTAATAACATAAAACGAGCTGGTATTCAGCCCAAAAGATATCAGTTATAATTAGATAAAAATTCAAAACTGAGAGAATTGGATTTCAGGAGGAAATGTCCATGTGTTGAAGGGCTGCTCCTCAGGCTGAGGGAGGGAAGATACTTTCTCATAAAGTGTCAGACTTATCAAATAAGAAATAGATTGGATTATTAATGCATTCTTAATATGAAAGCAATACAGGATAATGGCAGCAACTAGCTCATGGGCCAGTTAGAGGAAGTAAGTGATTGGAGTGTGCCTGTGGAGAACTGTTCTCTGTGTCTTGTCCCAAATAAGATGAGCCAGAGCTATTAGACTTAATTCATGCTTCCTGCCATATTTATGTGCCTCTTCAGGAAGGGGCCCAGGAGCAATGAGCCCTGTATTACCAACTGAAAATGATGTTATAATGCAAAGTCCTTCACTGTCAAAAGTTGTTGGTCTTGTCACTATCACACACACACACACACACACACACACACACACACACACACACAAGAAAACCAAAAGAATTTAATCTTTTAACATGTAAGTTTTAACAATACCATAAACTAAATTTTATGTGTTCCTCTTAATATAATTATCTGAAAGACTGGGATGCTATAAGGAAATCATATTTACATATTTGTTCTCATATATAGAATAGTTAACTTAAATTGAAATATATATTTATGAGTCTTTTTCTCAAATTAACTTTTTCCATGATATTCACCATACCTAAAATACTAACATTCAGAAGGCTGAGACGGAAAGTCCACGGTTTCAAGGCTAGTTATTTACAAATTCAATGCCTCAGAATTAATGAATGTTGACAGACGAACAACCAAAATCCATCAACATTAACAAGGTTTAAAAATATAAACCACCCCCAAATTTTAAATATGTATTTTATTAAAAATGTAAATTTTCAGGAATTGTAAATGGTTAATTTATTCCTAAGCTTGTCGAGCTTTTGTGAAAGATAAAGTAGAAATGAAACCAAATTGTCAAGATGTACATATATATTCTGAGATACACAAAATAAAAACATCTAAAAAAGCAAAAGAAGCCGACTTTTGACACAAATGCATACTGAATAACATTTTTTATTATAAAAAGAAAGAAAACTACATAATGAGACAATCATACTAAATAAACCTAACTATCTATTTACTGTAAGTTCCTTGTTTGTGTTCAGTGCTAATAATTGTGTTCAATGTATTTTAAATATGTAATGTTCTATTATTAACTATGTTTAATATTCTAAATATTCCAAATTTGGTTTATCATTACATACATTATGAAGTTGTGTTCTTAGGGAAGTATCTCTCCATTTTGCCCACATTTCTAATTGTCAAAGGCATTTCACTTTCTTTCTGTTTTTTGCCTTCTTTTAAAAAATTCTTTTTAATTTTTTTTTTATTTGAGGTAGTATTATACCAGAACCTACAGTTGATCTGGTACTCATTATGATTCCAATTGTTGACTTCAGAACCATATTCCTCCCTCAGTCTTCCAATTGTGAAGTTTGCTGGTTTCTGCCACCCTGTTTAGCCAAACTTAGCAGATTAAGATTCTATGTGTAAGTTTTGTTTTGACTTTTTTTTTAAATGTGTCTAATTTCACTTAGGATAACATCTAGGTTTAACCATGCTTTCACAAATGGCAGGACATCATTTTCTTAAAAATCTAAATAACAGGTTTTTGTGTTTGCATGCTTGTGTCTGTTCATGTATTTGTATAAGTACATGTGTGTACACAGACGTGTATGTTTGTGTATGTGCATGTGTACATTTGAGATGTTTGTTTTAATTTGTGAATTCATTCATCAGAGGCATATGTTTAGGTTCTTTTCATACCTTTAGTATTGTGAACAATACTGTGAGATCCCAACAGAATACATTTGCTGCCTTTTCATGCTTAAAAAAATGCAAAATTTCTAATGTCAATTTTCATTAGGAAGCGTATTTTTTTTTTTTGCTTTGGTGGAAAAGATATTACAGGATGCACATGTAGATCATTTGGATCCAGAACTTGATTTTATTCTGATTACTTTACCCTCTACGCATTCTCCTACAGAAATATTAATGCACAGGGAAAATATTTTCTTAGAATGGACCTTTCTACCACATAAACAGAGTAAAAACAAAAAAAAATCATGTGGAATATTCTCTATGTTAATTCTAAAATGAAAACTGAGGCTTTGTCAATTAGCAGAAATAGACCCATCAGAATCTGTAGTACATTTTACTAATTATTAAATTGAACAATTATTGGCAGAATGTCCTGCAGTAATTTTGGGTATACATTAATAACATATATCCCCAAAGTGAGAGAATTATATTCATAAAGAGAAATAACTGGATTCCTCCTCACAATGTATGAAGGAATACCAATTTCTGGAGTACTTACATTTTACTTTTATGTGAACAAATCAAGAAAGCCAGATATGTAAATCAGAGAATTAAAGTAAGTAAAGTGGCTGAAAGCCCTTATGATTCTGTTCAGAAGTCAGAATTGCAATCCTATTCTCATGTTATCAATTGGTTTTCATTACCTTTTAACATACTGACTTTCAGTATACAGAAAGAGTTGTTTTAGAAATTGAAACTAATGAATTTATTCCTAATGAGTCAGAATTCTTTTTGTTATTATTCAGTTACAAAAAATAAACAAAAATAGTTATTATCTCTCTTATATAACACACTTCCAACCTCCTAAGAGTCTGCCATGCACTCTAGAACAAGGTAATGATAAAACTGATCAATTATTGATAGGAAATATGCTGGCAGCTTCAGAGTTTCCTAAAAAATAGCAAGGATCGTAACAAAAAATACCCATCACTTGGTAATCATCGAAGGAAATTGTAAAGAAATTTCCTACTTGTTCTTTATACAGGCAAATTCCTGTACCTGCAGGAAGTAACCCAAAGGACACTCAAAAGAATGAAATCTGGCATATAGATGTGTTTCACTTTGTAGAATTTGGAAAATTAAAATATGTACACCATTTTTTATACTTACTCGGGATTTCAAGTGGTAACTGCTTTGAGTTCTGAAGGGGCTAATTATGTAATCACACATTTGCTAGAAGTAATAGCCATCATGAGTAAATCTGTAGAAATTAACTGACAATGCTCAGCATATGTCTGTAGTAAAATGGAACATTTCTTTTTGCTTATTACAATATAGAGCATATTACAGGTATATCACATGATCCTACAAAGCAGTTTTAGAAAGATCAAATTAAATTCTAAAGTATATGCTGAATAAACATAAAAAGGTAATAAAATACTGCAGAAATAGATTGCATAATTCTTTATTAACTTTGAATTATCGAAATACTAATATGACAGGAAGGACAGCTGCAGAGAAACATTAGATAATAATAATCTGCTTAATTGAGTCATCTTGAATACTTTAAAAATGTTATGATCTCAGAATGAAAACTAAGATTTGTGTCACATTGGGGAAGAGGTTTTGATTAAGTTTCCCTGGGAGAAAAAAGAGCTATGCATATCATCAAATTGATAAAGGTTTGATGTGAACAAACAAGACCTCTTAATTAAAAGGGGTGACCATTTAAATTCTATTAACTTTAAGATAACAACGCTCTTCCTTTTATTACGTATAGTTTACCAACAGGGAACCTACCCAAAACTGGGGTAAGGGAAGGGTTTTGTTTTTGTATTTTCAAGAGTATGAAGGCATCCAGTTAAGAAATCCAAACAAATGAGACATGTGAACACAAAGGATAAATCATTCAGAAAAAAAAAAATAGTCCCTAAATTAAAGTAAATTGGCCTAGTAGCATATCACATTCTTAACGGGTTAAAAATTCATAAATATTTTAAAATATTTGATTCTGCTTTTCTCTACAGTCATGTAATACAAATGGTCCTTTTGTAGTCCCAGTTTAATTAAAAATTAAAGCTGATTTAAAGTTGGAATGTGGCTCTCTCCTTCTCTAAATCCATGCATACTTGTTAAAGTAAAATCTAAAATTTCTACCTCATGTCAGAAGAGACACCTGATATGGAACAAAAGAAAATCCAAAATCAATGGACTATTCCTTTGTTACATATCTCATGGTCCTTTGATTTTATTTAGACTCCTTAAAACTTATTTTAAGGTGTAAATTTTATCTCAAAATACGTAACTTTAATATATGTATGTATATATATTAAATTAATGGTCATATAGACTACTAACTAATTTTAGAAATAAGCCTTCATTTAGCATCCTGTATATTATTTTATACTTAAATTTCTATAGAATATTATCTCAAAATTTATAAGATCAACATATATATATATAAATTTCTATGTGCTAAACTTTTTATTATGATATTAATGGTCAGATAGACTACTCACTAATTTTAGAAAAGAAAAAGCCTTCATATAGCTTCCGTACATGACTTCAGGTTTAAATTTTATCAGTATTTTTCAGTGAATCATGACCATGCCTAACATGACCTTTGAAGTCTCCAAAAAAGATGATGAGCCTCTAAAATTATCATTTCTCATGGACTCTAATAAGTCCACTAGGCTTATAAACACCACCTAATTGGTTTTGGATTATAAACTGCTCAGGTCTATTTTGAATTGGCTAACTTAGATGATCCAGCCTCACAGACTATGCTAGTCAGAGCTTGAGACAAGCCCTACAATGTCCTGTTATACAAGACTTGACAATCAACCCAATTTTTTTCAGGATTCCTTAAAGATACCATCACCTCCATGAAGTTATTTTAAAAATGCCCACATTCCTAAGATGGAGGGTGGGTGTTTCTTTTTCTTTCAATTGCTTGCGGATAAATGTCATTATTTATGGTGTTTTGTTACTAGTTATTATTGGTAATAGGAAAACGCTAAGCAAGGGAGATTAGATTCAGGGATCTCATTTTGAAAAGAAAAAAGATACAAGTATGATAAGATATAAGGTAGATTATTAAATCTAAATTTAAAACTCTATTACTAAGATTCTAATTTACTTTGATTATATTAAGCTAATAATCATGAAGCCACATCTCAATTAAAGCCATTAATCCTTTAAATAAGTAAGAGTTCATCAGTGAAATCTTTCAATTTTGTTTGCTCTAACTTTGTGTGTTTGTAGCATAAAAATCTAGAAAGAAAAACATTTAGTGCTTTCAAAAATTTTATTAAAAATGCTTAAAATTCAGATGACTGACCAAATTTTGAAATAACAAATTATACATGTAGTTAAGATTAATAATCCTTAAATTGTACTTTTACAAAGTTTAAAAACTCACACACCTAATTATCAAGTATAGAACCTTCATCCAGCAATTGATATTGGCAGAGCAGAGATCTATAGCTAAGCACCAGGTCAAGCTCCTGATCCAGCTGGAGAGAGAGGTCGGGGAAGAGTATTATGAGCAAAGGGATCAGGATCATGAGGAGGAGAATCAGAGAGACTGACTCAGAATAATCACTGAGGAACCTTAATGGAAAGGAACTAAAACCTCCAAATGTAGATGATAGTCATTAGCTTAGGCAGTTTGTGGAGCCTCTTGCAGTAGGATCAGAGTATGTTCCTGGTGCATGAACTGGCACCTCGGAGCCCATTCCCTCCAGAGGAACACCTAACGGAGCCTTAATACTGGGATGAGGGTATCGGACCTGCCTCATCTGGATATGCCAGACAAAACTGATCCACCTTGGTACTCCTTGCCCTCCTTAGGGAATGGATGGAAGGGCCGGGTGGGGGGAGAATGAGGGAGAATTGGGAAGAGGGAAGGTAGGGGAAGCAGTGGTAGATATGAAAAAAAAAAACTTTTTAAATAAAATAGAGTTAAAAACTCATATACTGTTTGTCTAAACTAGAGTTTCAAGATATTAAAACATTATTTAGCTGATATTTTTAATAGTTGACTTTTTTCTCAGCCTCTCTTTATTAACCAAATAATAATCTCAGCTGGAAAATAAAATGTCAAGGAGTTATTAATGAACAATTGTTAATGAATCAGAATTTTAAGTTTTCAAAATTCCACACTCTAATGATACTTTAAAAACTAAGAAACTTTTCTGAAAATAAACTAGTAGAGAGCTGAACAATTTCTCCATAAGGAGGCTGTCCCCTGAATTCATGGCTAGACAACCCATCCATAAGCAGACTGTCCACGCAGTGCATAGCCTGGCCAATCCCTGCATACTGAGCTTGTCCTCATAATGTACCATATTTTGCAGCAGACACCAGACACACACGAGAAGGGAAGAAATGCAGAGCTGGATAATCCTTCCATAAGAAGGCTGTATAAACAGTCCTTGGCTGGACAATCGCTATATCAAGGGGATTTCCATATAGTTCATCAGCTTTCTCAGATGACACTGAACATAGACAAAGAGCTCCAAGAAGAAATATGATCCTTTCCGATTCCCTAAAACAGGGATAGCCCCTACAGGAGCTCTGTAAGGCGATAAGACAAAGTCATCATGCCTGTTTTGTTAAACTTAAAGCCTACTCAACAGGAGGGAAACTATGCCTGGTATAAGACAGTTTACCATATTCCTCGGGGAGGTGAAGTCGTCGATCTCAGAGAAAAACTTACTACAATTTCTTCACTACGTAAGCATAATTCCTAACTACATTTTAAATATTATCATTATGCCCACAGGTAAGAATAGCTATTAGATCTTATCAAATATGTTTTTCTTACAGCATTAAAGACTAGTACAGAAAAAGCATAATTGGATACATTGAAGAGATCTAGGACACTGAAGAGCCCAGAGTGGATTGATAGTCCACATTACAGAACCTGTATGTATGGCTCAAGGAACATGAAAAGGGAACGCAGGATTGTAGGAGTCAGAATATTAGAAAGACCACCCTAAAACAGTCTCTTGTAGAAGTGGGTGCATAACAGGACCAGAGCAATATCAGTATCAATGAATGTCCTAACAGGGAATGAGGAGAATTTCTCTAGGTTCCGTTCTTAAATAATAAACAAGCATCTACTGTCTCTGCTGGGAAAGGAGAGTTAACCTGCTACAGGGATTAAACCAATCCTTGGTTAAACAATGCACAGTGGCTAGTTCTAAAACCATATACACACAAATAACCAAAAGATACTCAACAGGTATGTGCATATGTACATATATGTGACAAATATAATAAGAACAAAAGAGGATTTAAACTTGAGGGTGGGAGGGCATGGGAAGAATTCAAAGGAGATGTACCCGGCCTCCAATGAGCACTACTTCAAGCCTGAAATGTTAAAATAATATAATAAAATAAAATAGTCATAAAAGAGTCGATATTAAAGCATTCTATAAATACGGTGTAATAATTGATTGCACCATTGGTCTTGAAGAAAAAAACACAATGTTAAGTGAATATTGAAACAAAGTATGTTGGGATATCCTAGGAGAGATATGAACAAGAGTCAAACAGGGCTAGTGCTAGTATCAGTTACAACTATAGAAATTGAAAGAATGTTGACAGACAGAGAAACAGTCATACCAAGCATAGAGCACACCAACAGGCTATGTAATACCAAATTATCAGCCCTGATACATAAAAGTAATAAAAGTACCATTGCAGACTGAGCAGTATGTGTGCGTGTGTGAGTGTGTGTGTGTGTTTGTGTGTGCGTAAGAACATATGTTTATAAGAAATAGGTAATTATATTAATGATATTATCTATACTTGATATCATAAGAATTAAAAAGGAATATTTTATATAAAACATGTCAAATCAAAAATTATATTCTTGAGTATTGTAAATATTGACAATATCTGGAAAGTTTTCTACAAAAGAGTTTACCTTGCTTTAGAAAGCTATTAATATTATTATTTTATATTGAACCAGATTTTTGCATAAAAATCAACATCACACAGAAAATATTTTTCAAAAAGCATTTATCATAATAAAATATTTAAATTGTATTTAAAATGGACCATTGTTAATCCAGATCCAGTTGTGGAAGTCTTCCTACCCACTCCAAGACTGTGGTGAGCCCTTAGGGTTCAGAACTTGCTGATGTACCCTTGAATTCTCTACCTGTTTCCAGTTAGAAACCATATATATATGGTATATATATATATATATATATATATATATATATATATATATATATATATATATATATATATATATATATATGAAGTATTATATATATTATTTTACTTTTTCGGTACTGCAACTAGCAACTAGAGCTGGCATAAATTTTCTTTATATATTTCCCTTGGAATTTTGTTTCAGTGTGGTTTGACATTTGAATGTATCACATCTTTATAGTTAAGGCATGCCACTATCTAACAAATTATGGCAACGTGCACCCCTGGGCCTTTCAGAAAATATAAAATATGACACTTTGCTTATATTCTTTAATTTTACATTTATATTTCATCATAGGGGAAGCAAACCCAAGGGTAAGTCCCAGGGCATTTTTGGGTACAAGGAACAATTTCCTGACACGAAAGCAGATGTTTATGTTAATGAAAACAAAGTTGGGAATTGCCACAATTTCCTATTCAATTTTTTCAATTTTAATCTTTACAGCTGGGTATGTGGGGAGCAGCAGATGGATGGATATATATTTAGATAGTCTTTAAGATCATCTCATAAAAGTTTTATTCTCTAAACACAACTTGAATGTTTTTTAGAAAATTCAGTTATAACATTATTGCATTTCCTAACATGCTCTAGATTAAATGAACAGTATAACAGACATTGACAATTTTTAGTAGTAAACTGACTCCTAATGACCTATTCTTTTGTAAGCACAGGTTAATACATCTCTCAATATTCACTCAGAAATATGCTATTGAAGTAGTGATTAACACAGAGATCCCTAACTGGCAAAGGCACTGATAATAAAAGTTCAGAATGTTCATGCCTAGGTAAAATTTATAAACCAATGCCCCCTTCTCTTATAAGGCTCTGGGATTATTGAAGAAGAGGGTGGATAAAAAAAAATGTAAGAACCTGAAGTTGTTTATGGCTGCAATAGAACAGCAAGTTATGGACAAAGCAGGTCAGCTGCACATGTGAACTCACAGCAGTTGTAACATGTACAAGATACAAGTCAAGACAGAATAGAACAAATTCCAGCAAGGAGAGGGGATGGTTATAAAATTATGTCCCCAGCCAAGGGGCTGTTGGCCATGGGGCTGTTAGCTGTAAAGAGGGAAAATTGCTTTTCTTTTACAGTGTAGCCTTTGGTAAAATGGATTATATACCAAATAAAGGTTAAATATCAAATGATATTTAGGCTGCACAAGTTGATCTTGATGAGGACAAAATAGCCAATAAACTGGATAGAGAAAGATGTATAACTGGGAAGAGGTTGAGGGAGAAGGTGAATATAATTAAAACACACTTGAAGAAATTCTCAGAGAACTAATACTAAATATTATAATTTGGGCATTATTATTGATGTATAAAATAATAAAAATTCTACTGTAAATTATTAATTTCTCATTTTTTTTTGTTCTGAAATACAAGTGTTCCTTTTCAGAGCTGTGGAAAGGCTCAGTCACTAAAGCACATGCTATTAAATCATGAAGATCTGAGTTGAGACGGTCACCTCTCCAATAGGGATTGCTTTGATGATGAGTATCTATAACTCCTAGCAATGGAAGATAGAAACAGGTGGATCCCTTGAGATCACAGGACAGGCAGGCTAATGAGTTTCGTAGTTCCAGGTCAAAAAGAGATGCAGTCTCTTAATATAAATGAGAAAAGTATCAAAGAAGACGCTTGCATAACTCTGTCCTTCATAAGCACATATGCATGCACGTATACCATCCACACAATGCAGTAATCAACCTATGAACTCGATAATATTAATATAGCAAAATGCATATGAAGTGTAAAATAATAAAAGTTTTAAAAATCTGAAATTAGTGGTAAAGTAAATGTTGATTTGAAGAAGTTAGACATAGAGAAGGAACGTTCATATAGAGACCAACTAGAACAGAACTTCTCTTGTATTTATTTATATATTTGAGTATGGACAAGTTAAATTTGGTCATGTACATAAAACAAAGAACATAAGGTAAATTGTTTCATTAACTAATAAACATTTTAAAATGTATACAGAATGATTCACATGGGTTGGGAAATGAATTCATTTAAACTTCAAGAAATTTGCATGATTTTGAATGTGGAAAGTAAGAAACAATAAGCAAGCAAATAAACAAGATCAGGTATTAATGAGGACAATATAATAAGGAGATGAGACCAGGGAAAGAATATTATTTGCTTGTTTTCTTTGAAAAGATGCAGCTTGGACAGAAATATGTAAGAAGAAAGACAATAACCATCATAGACCATGTGGAACAACTGCCTTTGAAATGGTGAGGCTGCATATGCAAAGTATTTGTGCTGCAAGGGGCCTACTTGAGAAACTCCTAGGAGAGCTCTGTGCCCACATTAAGTTAAAGAAGGAAGGAAAAAGAAGATCTTGTGTAGTATGAGGTTTCTGGCCTTGACTTTCGGGCCTAACCTCAAAGTTTAGGTCCACAGTCCCGCAGACCCGCAGACCTGCAGTCCTACAGAGACACACAGACGCTTTCATTAATTTTAGGCTGATCGGCCTCAGGCCCAGGCATATCACTTGCTAGCTCTGTACCCTTCACCTAACCCATGTCTCTTGTTCAGCCATGTGGCTCCGTACCTTTCTTTAGAGCAGCATAGTTGTCCTCGGCTTCCTGTGGCTTCTCTCTGGTGGTCTGTCTGGCACTCTGTTCTCAGAGATTTTCTTAGTCTGGTAGTCCCGCCTACACTTCCTGCCTGCCTTTGGCCAATCAGCTCTTTTTATTAAACCAGTGGTTGGGACAATTATTTAAAATGAAACAATACAACCTCCCACAATCTTGGCTTTCCAATGTCAGGAAAAAAGTTATATATGGATTATGTGATCGACTATGTTTACTCAGCATTAGATTGACCATAGAAGTAAAAGAATAAAAATGAAATACTTAGGAGTTGTACCATAATGCAGTTTAGAAGTGGGTTGTGGGGTGTTACTTTAAATATGCAAAGATGTGTTGCATTAGCTTATGAAGCATTTGTTCAACCATGTAAAGATGTGCTGTATTTAGTTTATCTTGCCTGCCTCTGACGTCTAATTGGTCTAATAAACTGTTGAATAGACAATTGCTGGGAATTAGAGAGATAGGTGGGAGTTTATGGCAGAGAGACTAAGTAGGAAGAAGAATCTAGGCTCAAAGGAGAATGAGGGAGAAATAAAGGAGATGCCAGAGGCCAGTCAGATATGGACAAAGCAGGTTAAGTAGGACATGCAGAATGAAAGAAAAGGATGGATGAAGAAAAGCAGGATTAAAAAATGAATAAATAAAAAGCTAGTCAGAAAGAAGTCTAAACTAAGGCCAAGCATTCATAACTAATAATAATAGGACTCTGTGCCGTGATTTACAGTCTGATGTCTGAGCAAGCCTGCTACAAAAGGGGATATGAAAGATCAGAATTAGTGGATGAAAACTGGAGATATTTTCAAAGCTGAAAATTCAGAAATTCTTGGGGACTAAGAAAGAGGTAACTTTATTAAATATTTTTTGTACACCTAAAAGAATAAAGTTATTTTTTTAATGAGGGAATATTATATTAAATAATGTATTTCCTTAAATTCAGGTCTATATCCAAGATCAAAATATGAAAATATTTCAAAATAAATCTGTGTTAATTTTTGCCAGTTTGATACAAATATAAGCATATTATTGAAAAATAAATTTCAAATTTGCAGTTGTCTTCATCGGGTTGTCTGGTGAGCAAATTAGTGGGGAATATATTCTTGATTAATAACTGACAAGAAAGGGCCCACTGCCCTGTAGGCAAGAACAACCCTGGGCAGGATAACTTAAGTATAAGAGAACGAGTTATAAAACCAGAGAGCCAGCCAACAAGCCACATTCACCCGTGAGCTCTGCATCAATTCTTGCCTCCATGGACAATCTATGAGGAATTCTTGCTTTGACTTCAGTGACAGTCTAAAGTATAAGGTAAAATAAAGGCTTTCTTCCCCAATTGTGTTATGGTCAATGTTTTATCATAGTGACAAAGGAACAAATTTCAAGAATTCCTTACAGAGATTTCAGAAAAGAATAAATAAGCAATTTTATTGGGTTATGATGGGTAATAAATCAAATTATAGTCGAATTATAAGAGAAATTATAGGATAAAACCATTCAAACAAACAAGCAAAGGAAGCAAAGAGTCGGGAGACAACAAAAATTGTATATGCCTAGCACATGTAAAACTTGTTTTCAGTTCCTTTCTGGGGGTAGGGCATGGGAAAGATAACTAGAGAACCACAGGAGGTAATAGAAAGACAATAAAGACACTGTGTGTTCATGCAAAGAAAGAAAAATTATGTTATTAAAATTCCTAACCTTCATGTAGTTTAATGTGGTGAAGAAAGTAGATAAAGATGAAGAAAAAAAACTAGGAGTTTATCTGAAAAAATTATGAAAGTTTGATATGAGTTGCACGTCTTATACCAAACCAAGAGCAATTGGTGGTGGAGTTTTGTGGAGTTTGTGCCTCACTACTGAGTAATTGTTATTCCCAGTTGTTAGTGAGGTAAATCACATACTGAATAAGTACAATTGTGTACAAAACAGACAGAAGTATTGATCAGTGGAATAGTGTGACATCTAAAATTTAACGGTCAGATGAGCCAAATAAGTGACACAGAGACGAATATGAGCCAACTGAAGCAGATTCAGGCAGAATTGCCGTTGTCAACAAGTTTGGATGTATGTTGGGTTGCATATTGAGTTTTTTTTTATTTTGAACTGGAGATCATCACTGTTGACCTTTGTGTCCGCTTTGCTCATGGAGTTTAGGCAGGCCACATTTTCATTGATTTGGATTCCAAAGAACATGAGTAAAAGTTACTTAAGTTTAAGTTTTAATGTTAGACAACCTTGAGAGTTTATATGGCAATGGGAACAGAAATCGCAGAGATGCCCGAGGTAGATGCATGCATGCTTGAATCATGAGAATTTCAGTTTTAGAATCATAGAAATAAAAAAGAAAATATCTTTTGTTAAAATAAAGTGACTTGAAAGTCCACATTAAATCATCACTTACTTTGCAAATTTACTTTGCAACATCATTGATATTTTGTTCATTCTTATAAATAAAAAATGAAATTGACACAAGTAATTGCATGTTGATTTTACTGAAGTCAAAATCAACACAAATATGAAAATATACCACTAGACTACTCATCTTTGGAACTAAACAAACAAAAAGAAGCATCCACTAATACCAATAAAAAATAAACATCATATGGCAGTTAACTTCTATGCATATTAATTAGCCACTAGAATTTTAAACATTTTTTAGGGCAATTCAGCTATGGATTATTGCATTAATATTCACTTGCAATATGTTCTACAAAGGATTAATATTTATCAGTGGGTGTATGTACACTCATGATATAAATTTGACCTTAAGACAATTCTTGGAGATAGGAACTGGCCCTGTCTGGTCTGCTGGGCTGCTCTCTGAGAACACAGGAGCAAAACAGGGTGAAACTCGGGGTTCCCTTGGTCCCAATCAATTTTGACCACGCCCTGTAGGGATCCTGAACTCAGAAGCTATGAATCTGGGTTTCCTTAAGCAATGCCCGAATCCCACTACATCTCCCCCTTTTGTCTAACTAAGAAATTTCTAAACTTAGTATAAGACTATACACAATAGGAATCATTACAAGGTAATGTCTATAAGAGGAACAGGAAAAACCTAAGAAAGTACAACTAAAAAGCAACAAATATAAAGTGCATCCTACAAGTCTTGAGTATTAGTAAGTGGTGAGGTATAGGAGTATCTGGCGACCACACGGGTTTATTTATTCTCCATGATAGCCAGGCCACAAGCCAAAAGCCAGAACCCTGCAGTTCTGGGCCTGGAAGCCTTCGCTTTCAGCTCCAGCTTAAAAAACTGTGAGCCATTTAGAAGGGTGTCTTCTTTCTGACTTCCCAGGCTACGAGCTCTGGCCCCACGATGGGCTCCAGATATTCCATTAAAATTCACTATTAAATCTACTATTTATTTTTTCTTTTATACTTTGAAATTTTATCCCATATAGACATTTGAATATTGTGCATTGTTTCCATATAAACCAACGTTTTTCCATGTAAAATTTACATTGGCAATTCTCATTAAGTAAAATCTATACATTTTTGTTTACTTTCGCCTTCCCTGTTCATTTTAATTCTATCTGCTAGAAAGTATTAATTAACATTTTGTCAGAAAAAATAACTTTAAGATATGTTTATCTAAACTGTATGTAGACAGCATTGATCTCACTAATTGCCATTCCTATGCGTACCAACCATGGACTTGCTGCCTCTAAGCCCTTTCCATCAAAGCCATTTCTTTCAAACCCTGTCCACTGCCCTAATCCCTTCTCTGTGTTTTACTCTACTCAGCTGGAAAGCCCTGGAAGAGCAGCTAATAATCCGTAATGAAAAGGATGGAAGGTCTCCCTCAATTCCTGTGTGATTTCTTTCTTCTGGTTTGAGCAAGTAATTGGTTTTCCTGTGACTCACAGTTAATGCATAGGTGTCTCCAGTGTGTTTAGCAGTTCACATATGGGCATTTTAACTACAAACGCTATGGTATCTTGGTAGAAGCTGCAATGTTCTTCTCCCCTGTGTCACTTGCTTACTGACTCAGCCGAAAAAAGACCCCCTTGCTGAAAAATTCTTTGAAGATTCATTAGCACCACAGTAGTCAGGAGCAGGTGATCTATAACTAATCAAATTCAGATTCAATATTCCATACAGCGATGGCTCCAGCACTCTCTTCCAAAAAGTCATACTCTTTACTAAGATTGGTCTTTATTATTTTGTGTTATTAAAATAATCGTAGGGCATGCATGTGCCTTTTTTGTTTGTGTGTGTGTGTGTGTGTGCTTATATTTTATTCTATAAATGACTACTGTATTTGTAAATCTTTAATGATTCTTTATATTTTAACATGTAAATTTTACATGGTTGCTCTTAGACTATTATCTTTTTACTACTTTCTTAATATTAATACAATTTTTTAAAAGGATCTTATATTTGAAAAATTATTTTAGTATTATTATTTGATAATTTATAATGGGTAAACAAAATGTGAATGCAGTATATGTTTCTGTATCTATTTAATATATAATTGTATGCATCTTAATAATATTCAAACAATTACAAGATCCAAAAAATAGTGAAAGAAGTATGCGATTAATCTTAGTGTAAGCACATGAGCAAATATGGGGATTTAAAAATATAGATACTGTATTCTGACTATGGCAATAATAAAATAATGAGTAGTTTGTTGCTACATGATATGTTTTGGTGAGTCCATTTAAACTAAGATCCCTTCACTTGGATTCTCACATCACAGAATACTCTTCTTTTGCACTGATTCTCAGATGTCCTCTTGGACCTCATTTCCCTTATAATAGTCATAGATATCAGGTTATTCTCAAAAGGACTGTGGAGATACTGTTCTGTCTGCTCTGCATCCTTCATGGGACAAGATAAACAACTTCAGTCGTGGCTCATCAACATAAACACTGAAGTGTCCCTCAGTAATGAGTGTCTATTATCAACTTCTGAAACCCTTGAAAAGATTTTCAACAGTTTGAGTATATATTTATACTCACTGTAGGACCCAAGTAGGTCCATAAATTCGCCTTTAATTCTCATTTTTAATAAGATGGTCATGGATTTTGATTGGTGCAAGAGTGGATGTTTGGGTTTCAAGACTTTATTTTTGCTCTTGGGGAGTTGTAAATGAGTGGAGGCAGCCATGTGTGTGTAGTGTTACTTCACTATTTAATTTATTCTTTGATAAAGTCTACTTTATTTCACTTAAAATACAGTATTCAAATATATTTAGTAAAATGTGCAATAATGAGTAAGACTTATTTCACTTTGAACTACAGTGGATAGTTTAGTAAAGTGTTTACAACTCTTGTAATCACAATATAAGGCTTTAAAAAGCCAAGGATATCCTTCTCTCAGTTTTACCATATTATAAAACCAATAATTTTCCTTCTTTATTTTTGTAGATAATCTTCCCCTCACAGAGTTTCTATGTGGACATTCACCCTATTGGTGATATAATATTCATATGAAAGGTACTCTAATGACACATAGAGAAGATAGTCTAAATTCTATATTTACTTAAAATGAAAGAGCAGTGCCATAATTTGCCAACCGAATTTATGATTTCCAGTTCCTAATTTTAGTAAAGTAAAAACAGAAATTGTGAGTCTATGCTCAATCCTGTGAGATTCCAGTTGTTAATGGTTCTCTGTGTCTGGTTAGATTCTTGCTTATTGCTTACTAGTTACCATTTATTCAGTTGCTAGTGGCATACAGGATCTGTGTAAACTTTATTTCCAAGAACATTTGTAAGGATGTTAAGCTTAAATATATTTTGAACTGAAAATTCAAAGCCCTATTAGAGATGCAAAGATGCTAGGGCATCATAGTAGTGTTTAGGATCCACCTCAGTCCCTTGGAGTTCTTTCTTGGCAGTAACTAAAGTTTTGTTAAACTATCTGTCAGTGCATCTGGGTGCTGGTGTCAAGTTTGTAACAATGGGAAAACAAATTTAAAGCAATGGGTGATCACTGATGACACTTAATGAAAAATTCTATTATAATGTGCTATTTTTTAAATATCTAAGGCTTTATATCGGGACACAAGTATCTTTAATTCTCCAAATGTGAATTAATAGTTTCAAGAGAGATTAGAAATTATCACTACTGTGATGGAATACTTTTCTGTGTTTACCTTTCCAAGAGTAAAATGGACATTTTTAATACTTTTTATTCTAATGATACAGTATCAACTGATAGTAAAATCATTATGAAAGCATGTAAAATTATATTTAAAAACCATACAGAAGTACCTAGCCAGTTATCAATTGCTGATTAGAAGAGTGTATTTACTAAAATGATTGACGAAATTAAAACATAAGCAATTTTCTCAAATACTGACAAGTAGAAATCACATAATTCCACATTAGTTAAAGTTAAATATTTTGCAACTTCTTGCTCAATTTATTCTGGAAATATCTTGAACTTAATTATATCAGGGTTTATTGCAAAAAAGAAAAGTTAATATTAAGAAAATATATATTAAAAATGTCATCTCGGTGCTGAGGTGACGTTTTCATAGAAGTCTGGGTTCTGTTTTTAGCACCCAGTCTGGCTACCGTTGTCACCTATAACTCAGGATCCACAGAATCGGGTTCTGTCTTGTGGAATCCATGGCACCTGAACTCACACAGGCACATTTACAATCACATAGAGACACATATATACACATATATAATTGTAAAATGGGAAGCATTCTGATATAAAATGCTATCATTTTCTATAAACTCTGATATTAACTAAAAGTAGAATATGAAAAAATACATTTGAGCAAAATTATCTTAAAACATATACATCTTTGTAACTAAAGTTCCAGGGAAAACACCACGGACGGCTAAGGGCACAGCAAATCTGTAGGATGCTCTGACTCTTACTGTCAACTTGTTCTGTGTCAAGTTGTAACTTTACTATCTGGACTTCAACTTCATCAAATGTTCCAGAATAATATAATATTATCCAAGGAAACAGGAAGTACATTTCAAGCAACTTCCAAAGACATAGAAAATACAGACAATGGCTGCCTGGACCATCATTCAAAGTCCCTCTGCAACTTTGAGGCAACTATCTTTAGCCTATAGGCCTAGAATATCTGGCAGGTACCTCTATTAAGCAATAATTTGAAAAACTATAGTGCCTAGATTTGGGAAAGTTCAGCAATGCTTTCTTGTGTGTGTTCTGCAGACTTCTCTACAACAAAGGAATTTTGAAGGACTTTCTCACATGGCAGTCTCCTTCCTTTGTGTCCTATCTTTGAAGTTTGTAGAGCATAGTGTCAGCAGTCAAGACAAGAAGAGTTTCTATGCCCCAGAGAACAATGCACAATCAAAGCAAACTCATCATCTTCTATGATGTAAATTAGTGCTTCCAGGAGCATGCATGTTTGACTGTTGTGAAGTGTTTCATGTTATTAAGTATCTTAACTGTCATATTCCATAGGTCTTTGAGGATCATCCATCTGTCTAAATATATCTGTTTAGCCTTGAAAACGCACTTAACATAAATAAAACTTGATTAATATAGATAACCAAATACTAACATGCATTTGTTAATTATACACTACATTTTAAAATAAGATAAATAAGATCAATACCCTAATAAGAGTGAAAGCAAACCTTCCATACAACAAAATAACTTTAAACTTGTATAAATATATCAAAATTCATACAATATTCGACATTAATATCTGTCCACTTATTCCACATTCCTATATCATCCTTAAACAATGACAAACATCCATTACCAACCAAATGGCCAAAAGTCACACTCACCACCTCTTGGGAATGTGAGTGTTCTGCTCTGTAGGCAGCTTTCTGATGTCTGTGAACAAAGGCATCTTTGGATAACCTGAGGAAATGAAAATAGTGGTCAGGTCCTGGAAATTATAGTTCTAGCATTTGCTGTCCAGTCTCTGTGCATTGGGAAAGGGAAAAGCTTTTCTGTAGTCCTGACTAGAATAGTCTGTGAAGCTTGACCATTTTAGCAAATAGCCTTGAAGCTTTCTAGATACATGACTATGAAAAAAACTGGAACAAAGTTGCTCTGAGGGGTCTAATCACCTGGCCCACCCACTTTGGTGGCTAGTTCTCTTGCTCTAAAAGCACACAAACTTTGAAAGGTAAAATACACACCTTTGTTAACACAAGTATTGACTGCATTTTAAACAAGGCAGCAAACAACTATTTTTGTTTGTGTTTTATGCTTGGGCAGGTAAAATATACACCACTTGTCATTTGTTATTCTAGATTTATTTCTTTGTTTTATAGCTGGGATTTTCAGAGGATCTTTGCTAATCAATCCTTATTGTTATTAACCTTCAATTAATCTAAAGCCTTTTATTTTCTGTGGAAACAAAAGCATAACCTCTTCACAAAAGCAATACATTTTTTACCTACATTTAAAAGTCTAGGAACTTTTAAAAATATCTACATTATTTTATTTTAGCAACCCTCATTTCATCCCATGTCTCTCTGCAGTTGCCTTTTGCTTATGAGCAATCAAAATATTCAACCTGATACCATACAGGACCCAGACTTCCCATTTATTTCTCATATCTATGTAGTGTATTATTTTTTATTACTTATGCACTATCTACTTTTTTCAATGACTGTCTATACCTATTTTCTGTTCTTTCTTAAATCCTACACATATTTTTAAATACAGTGTAACCCTTTTAGAAGTTTTTTATTTTTCATTTGAATCTGCTATCTCTAGCCTGTTTTGTCTGTATGAGCTAAATCTTAATCTGGTAAGTTACCTCTGGGTCCTCCATTGCAGCTTTGGTGGCCGGGTCCACCTCATTCTCCTGACTCCAAGTGCCAGCCTAAGCCCACCATCCCAGTTCTGATGTGTGTGTGTCCTGGAACTGCACTCAAACCTCCAGGAATAGGAAGGGGTGCTTTGCATTGCAGGCGGACATTTTTAATAGCTTGCTTTGCATTGCAGGCGGACATTTTTAATAGCTTGCTTTGCATTGCAGGCGGACATTTTTAATAGCTTGCTTTGCATTGCAGGCGGACGACATTTTTAATAGCTTGCTGCTTTTACTTAGCACTCAGCTTCTTTTCCTCTCAGCCTTCTCGGACCCTATGTGAAAATACAGGCCCAACATTGCAACATCAAAATACACCAAGTAATTTTATTAAATATACAATATATCACCAAACAAGACTTTTTTTGAGGATAACAGCCCCAAGCATCTCCCAAATCATGCACGATGCATGGCAGAGAGATTTATCATTAGTTTTGAATGCTCTGCCTAGTTTAGGTATATTTCTGTGTAGATTCTAACCTAAAGTAGTCTCTTTGTTTTTATCTATCTTTTTTACTTGTATTCTTCACATTTTCTTTACTGTTGTCTCTTTGTATGGCTGATTGATGACAGCCTTGCCTGGGCATCTCCCTCATTATCTCTTTCCCCTTCTCTCACTCTTCTTCCGAAGACTAAATTTCTCCTGTTTACTCTTTCTGCCTAGTAGCACCATCTAACTCTCTCATGCTTAGCTACCTTCTAGTCAGCTCTTTATTACACCACTCTGATGCCTGAGGTGGGCTAGGTGAACAAATATAACACATATTTTTCAAAATTAAACAAAGGAATCATGGACAAAATTAATACCCCTTTACACAGTAATATTAAAGTAATATTCTGCAGCATAAACAATTGTATCTTTGACTTGTATGTTGTGGAATATTATTTCTGATCAATTAAAAACATTCTTGCTCAGAAAACTACCAATGAATCATGGAGTTGTGTGTTCATGCTGTATACATTTGATATTTGTTAATATTAAAATTCCTAGAATGTCTTATATTTAAAAATATTAAATAATATCTGATATAAATCTTCATATTATTGAGAGATTATTAATGACATAAAATCTGTGGACTTAATTTACCCTTGAATTTATTATACCTGGGAACTGAATAGATAATCAGGTGATGATATCCATCTTGAATTTTTTCACCAAAATTAAGGCTATATTCAGAGAATTTAATATTAGTACACAAGATAGAATTATTTTATTACTTTCTCTTATATGCCAAATGTTTTTAGTAAACACAGTCTTTCTGTAGTGGTATGTAGGGAATGCATGTTGAAGCAGAATTATTATGTGAGACATCAGATAGTTCTATTCTAATATGGCAAAACATATTTAATATTTCTGAAGCAATTTACAGTTGAAAGGCCCAGATTTTAGTGGTATAAAATATGAAAACTAATTTCTAAATGAAACACTTTATTTATATTTGTATATACATATGCATATATACACACACAAAAGCAATATAAATAAGGATAGATAATAGTGACTACAGTCTGTAATTTTAACATTTTATAATGTAGAGAAAGTATAAAACAGAAATGCACAGGGTTTATATGCTCTTTTTATTGAATACAATATTTGAGGTGCTTAAGATACAAATCAGTGATAGATCTCATAACCAGAAGACAACAGGAAAGCATATAATTTTCTACAAAAGAAAATTGGATTCCCTCAGTTCTCATATAAAATAAAGGATGAAAAACAGGGAAACACTGGACAGAGGGAGAGCCTGGGAATGCTATTTTGAAACCCAAATCTCACCACCTAATACCATATCCCCTCCAAAAAAGCCAAACCTCCTAATCCTCCATAAACATTAAATGGTACTTAAGAATTTAAACTTTAGTTATGTTCTAACTTAGGCACCTCTTATATATGTTTTCCAAGAGCATCATACTCACCTATAAGATGGACAATGACAAGACCCAGACATCGTTGGTTTGGTTTGGAGGCTCAGAAGATGAAGTCACTTAATGTCCAGCTTCATTATCTGTATTTGAATTATTGGAATTTCGTGATGGAAGAAGAGAATGGACTCCATAAACTTGTATTTTTATTTCCATAGATGGTTTGAAGCATAAAAGTATAGACAGATAAATACACATAAACACACATGAATACACATAACACACATATACACACACAAACCCACATGTACAGATGCAACACACACACAACAACCACATACACAACAAACATGCATATACACTTACACACATAATAGAAAGATTAATACATTTTAAAAGATAGACATGTTGTAAAACAATTTTGTATACTTCCCTTGACAAAGGTGCTATCGATGTGTTGTTCTATATGTATGTTAACATTTTAGATGTAGTCCCTTAGCAAATTTAATGTCTAATTACTAACTTCAGATACTATTGTAGCAGTGAAGTTCCTGGTCCCGGGCAGCCAGAGGTCCAGACCCACAGACCTGCACCCCCAGACCCCTTAGCCACCGCTGCTGCTTAGGCCTCCAAAATGGCTCAGACACATTAAGTTCATGCTGTTTGGCCTATGGCTCAGGCACATTGCTAGCTTGCTCCTACATCTTAACCCATTTCCATTCATCTGTCTGCCACGTGGCCCGTGGCTCACCTGTGTTTCTTACATGCTTCCTCTTGGGCTTCTGGATCGGCCTATTTGACTCTGCCCTGGTTCTCCTACCTATGCTCTGATTTCTCCTCCTACTTTTTCTATGGTGCCTGTTATGGATCAAAATTTAAAGACTGATATTCACAGCATACAGAAAGACATTCCTACATTATACTAAGTTTTATATTAGGTATTTAGCATGCATATGGATCATTGTAGATAACATGTTACAAAAAGACATACAAACTTGGAAATATGTTCAACTGAATGTAGCAAGTGTTAGGAATATGTTATGGCTCTGTGGAACTCAAGCATTCTGTTACATTTGAATGCATATTAAGTCAGGTTGATTTCTAGAATAAAAATGTTGAGCACATTTTTAGAACCTAGAACTTTCTGTTAAAATATGCAGTGACATAGGTCAGCAGATGTTAAATAAAGTTTCAGGTAAATAGTTGAAATACAATTCTATGGCTTGAAAGAACAGTGTACATAGAAGCAGAAAGAATGTAGCCACAAAAATTAAAACTGCGAAGTTCCAAATCAGGCAGTGTTGGCAGACCTTTTTAATCTCAGCATTTAGGAGGCAGAGGCAAGCAGATCTCTGTGAGTTAGAGGCAAGCCTGATTTAGGGCAAATTCCAGGGCATCTAGGACTACATACACACACAAAAAAAAACCCCAAAACTTAAACTAAAAAGGTATTCTAAAAAGGTCTAAGTTAGTTGTTTTATTGTGTTACAGCATCTTCCACTAAAAGCAAAGCAAATGCATAGGTAATGTAACCACACCATCTGTATTAATTAGAAGAAAAATTTAAAGGAAAAGAAAAAACATTACCCTTGCATTTTTGGCTCCATGTAGTGTGAGCCTAGGGTATGGGGGTTATATTCATACATACAGTATGTTTAATTTTCTAGTAGTGGCATAAGAAACTACTGAAGCTCAGAGACAATATGATACAAATGTATTATTTTGCATATATTACACTTCTGTAGGAAAGGAACCCAGTTGTTTTCTCCATAAGTATTGCCAATTTCTGCTAGCAGACAAACAAATGTATCCTCTAGATTCAGCTCATATTTTCTCCGTTCTTAAATATCAGAT
This sequence comes from Phyllotis vaccarum, assembly GCA_033318265.1. NCBI lineage: Eukaryota > Metazoa > Chordata > Mammalia > Rodentia > Cricetidae > Phyllotis > Phyllotis vaccarum. Next base: position 4,126,119 of record JARWLC010000007.1, read on the forward strand.
GTACTAAGAAGACAACGTAAGGTGTCATGGTATACATGGGAATGAACCTAGGTTCTCCTGCGTGCTGGACAGTGACTCTCTTACTGAGTTACAACATCATCCCTTCTTCTAAGGTGTCATGTGTGACACAAAAATAATGAAAAAATAGAATTCTAGGGCTATTATCCAGAAACCTTAATTTCAGTCTGGCAACTGCTAGAATCAGGTCAGAACAAATTTCTGTTACATTAAACCTCCCAATTAGTTGAGGCTGCCCTGGGAAACTGAAATGTTTTCTCTTTGTAAACTCCTGGTCACCTTTGAACACAGTAGGCTCACAAACTTTGCAATTCCATTTTTACATACTGACCCACAGACAAACTCTCCATATGGCTTTTTGAGATATTTGCAGTGAATTCACAGCTTCTTTTAATCAACACAGAATTTTTGTGCTTATTGAAAATACCTCATGGTTTCCTTATTATCTGGTGTTCTTTTGAGGCAACATGCCAATCCTTTTAAGTCAATTTTTTTTTAATAGTGAGATGCTATCCTTTCTTGATAACCCACGGAGAATATTTTATGGCTTATGTAAGAAATACCCCTAAAACAAAGTGTCTACATTAAATATTTAGAACTTACTCTATTGAAATATAAGAAATCGATGGAAGAAACAAATAGAAGAAGTTTTGAAATTTAATAGATTTATGTCAACACTTCAGTAGAAAGAGCGTTAGAATGAGGAGCTGCTGATGTGTATATTATCCTCAGCATTGTTGCCTAGGAGAAAGATGCCCAGCTCTCCTGTCAATCATTTCTTGCTTTCTATAGCAGCAGTGAGGAAATCTTTGTAACCAGTGTTTCCAAAGGTTGGTGGAGCACTGTGAAAGAGAGTTGCAGGTACGGGCCAACCAAGAAAGCACACGTCAAAGCAGAATGCACTTGTCGTCTAAACATTACTTCATCCCTGAAGTCTTCATCATTTTCTTGATCTCAGTTTCATGCCAAGTTCTGCCCTGAACTTTGTCCCATCAGCTGAGAAGCCACACATTTTGTGGATGATGCTGTGTTATAGAAACTCAGGACATTTTAGCTTTAATTAAATGAACTTTTAACAAATCCCCCCATATAAAAAGTCCCCCCCCCCGCAAGAAGCTATTTTAGAAGGAAAGGTGAATATGAGCAAAATACGTGGAATGTGCTGTGCGAGCTGTCACCATCGCCACACTCACTTTTGTACACACACTGGAATTTTATAAAGTACATTTAAAATATAAGTAAATATATTAAGATAAATTTAGATAAACAGAAGGTTCCTTTTCTCTGTGATGTACTTTGTATTCAACCCTCTAATTTCCGGTACATTTCCATTTATTAAATGCTGCTTTTAGTACTATAAAAAAAAAATCCCTCTTTAAAACATTTTCCATGAGAAACTATTTCTCTGAATTCCTTCAGCTAGTTCAAGGTAAAAACAAAAACAAACAGACCAAAGTATTAGTGCTTTTATTTAATGTGAAGGAACCTGATGTCTTATGTTTTATGACTAGAACTAATTTGTTTGAGACAGCTATTCTAAATATTTGTAGCGATACTGAGTCAGAGCAGAGGGCAATGCCTTTATATTATTAAAGGAGTATAAAAATGACTCCCAGAAGTTGTTTGGCTTACATTGTCAAGAAGATTTGGAGATCTTAGATCGTTTAACTATTTAACTATCTCTTTGCTCTGGTTTAGCATGAACTCTATTGGAGCCAAACAAAGCAAGTAACCTCATCATTACCATTATGGCTTACTAGAGCACATTGGAGAAGATAAGATAGGTATACTGTTCTACCTCCTTCAAATTAGCTGTATCAGATCACCAGGAATGACAGACACATGACAGGGTACTGTGATTTTCTTCTTATTATTGGGTTTGTTTGTTTGATTTTCTGGTTTCTTGCATTTTAAAATTTGCACTAAAATATCTGATAGCCTGGAAACATGATTGTAATTTAGACAAAGAAAACCCAAATAAATTAAAGGTTAAATGGTTTCATGAAAGAAAAAGAAACTATTTTAACTGAGAGTTTGTCATTAAGACAAATTTTAAATTTTGTTTCACAGTACAACCAATAAGACCATGTACTTTATTTGACAAGATGTTACTAGACTCATAAATATATTTGGCAAAACTAATGTTACAGAATCTGTAAGACCTTTTATTTTCTGGTTTTTTTTTTCTAATTTACCATTGAAGGAAATAAGAGAAACACAAATATCAGACTTTCAAAACTGTTTATGCATTTCTCCAATCTCTCAAATTCTTTGTACGCAAATGTGTTAAAAAGCATCATTCTCCAAAGATCCTCACACATTTCATTCACGGCAATTTTAATTTTACTGCAGAGTATTAAAAGATATTCTTCAGAATGCTACTCATGTTTGTAGAACACACACACTCTCAGCAAGGGGAAGAGATTTTTATAATTCAGTGACATATATGACATGTTGATGATCAGTCATAATAATTATTTCCAAATATAATGAAGTCTCACAGGATGTTCGTAAAGCTAACAGAAAATGGCATGCATTATAGATATAACATATATTCATTTATTTCTCTTTAAAGAAGCATTTTAATCACTATATGCTAAGCTTGTGAATATTTTATTTGTAATATTGAGATTCTACTTTAAACATTCAGTTTAAATAACGAAAAGTACAATTTCTTCATTGGTTCAGTGTTATTGACAATTATTGAACTGATAATGAATTATGAATTTTACAGAACTGAAATTTCCACTTCTTGAATGGGTACTTTTGTTTTACACATTAAATACAGAAAAATTGTGACTTTTCATCTAATTATTTTTAAGTAACTAATAGGTAATTAAAGATACATGTGCAAAATATAAAGTGTTAGTACCATTCAGTTTTCCATTTAAAAGTTAAAGAATTTAAAAAATGTAAAAAAATTCAAGGATAAAAATGGTTTTTGAAACTGATTAATTCAACCTCCAAGTTATTTTTAAAGGATGATGAGTTTAAAATATCAATTAAAAGAATTATCTCTAGGTAGTTTCTAGAAGTAAAAACATAAACTATAGGTTTTCCATAAAAATATCTTTTGTCTCAATAAGTGCTTTGAGAGATGAGTAATTTACAAAAACAATTTATATTATATTGGTACAAATTAACACAATTTAACAATAATATTTTGTACACATGGCTATAAACATAATAATCATCTTGTATGTGTAATTTAAATGTAGTTTTTTAAAAGTCAACAATCAACAATAAAATAGAATATAGACAGTAATAGTGATTTTAAAATATTTTATGTGTTTGCGTGTTTTGAGTGCTTATACAAGTATATTATGTCTAATATGTAGAGGCCTGTAATGGCATTTAATCCTTTAGAACTGAAGTTAAAAATGTTTGTGAGCCATCATGTGGCTTTCAGAAACCAGAAGAGCAGCCAGTGCCCTTAATTACTGAACTGCAGAACAAGCTCTGTGTATGACATTCAAATAATTTTAAAGTATCTAAAAAAACTATAAAATGAGTAATATCAAAACTAACAACTGTAAAAATTTTAATAGTTATACTTTATAGAAATATCAAATGTTGAAAAATATATTGAAACAATTAGGAATTGGAGGATACAAAAATAAATAATTAAATGCAATAACTTTCTCTCATATAGAAGACCCACAATGACCTTCTTAAATGCTCATGGTAAAGATCTAATTTACAGTATTATGGGTTACGCATAAACATGCATACATACACGTACACAAAGTTTGCTACGTTGTTGAAACGTGATTTTCCAAAACAGTTTTCTCTTTCAAAATGATTTCAAACATGTAAAATTTTAAAATTAGGTATACTTATTTCATAACTATATAATGGTACAATGATTCTCTTAAAGAGTAACTCAATCAGGTGTGAGTTACTCATTCAAGATGTTATATACGCTGTGTGTGTTTGTAGTAGTAAGTTTCTTGGTCCCATCCTGTCCTATGGTCTGAAAGAATCTTTCCCTCTCTCTGTCCTACAGCCGATTAGAAAATAATTATCTCAGAGGTTTAATTGTATGGTAACTCTTTCACTTAAACCAACCCTTATTTCTTATCTATGTTTAGGCACACGTTTTGGTATCTCTGCTTCACGGGAACATTCTCATCTTGCTTCATCTGCGTCTGGCTGGTGCCTGGTGCTGTACCTTTCCTCTTTCCAATATTCTTTAGTCTGGTTGTCCTGCTTCTACTTTTTGCCTCTCCTGGCCAATCAGCATTTTATTAAATGAATATGAGTAACAAATCGGTATAGAGTACAAGAGCATCATCCCACATTCCCCTCCTTTTTGTCTTTTAAAAAAGCAACCCAAAAATCTTCTTCCTTGTTTAGCTATTTTTTTTCCCGGTCATGATTTGTAACAATTTGATATAGACAAAAGAAAGAAAGAAAATATCCACAATCCATGTTGGGTGAATGTGGGTGTAGTTCCCTATACTACTTTCTGCTTATTGGGGGCACTGGTAATTTTGTAGAAAAGCAAAGAAAGTTTAGGATCATGGTCAAGTCCTTAGTGGAGTAGTCTGTGAAGGCTGAATCATCTCAGCCTTGAAGCTGTTCCGTTGGTTTCATGCGTGAGATCAGATACACACTACCAGATGTCACACTAGAATTTATTCAGGGGCGTTTCTGAGCAGGTACAAGGGAGAGAAGCAGAAGAGAAAGAGACTGACTTTCACGTGGCACAGATTTATATAACCACGCCTAGGTGTGTGCCCTCCATATGTGATGTGTTCCGCAGGCACCATGTTGGGTTTACCATGTGGCTGCTGTGTTCCAGGACTCCTTATATGTCCTCCATGTAGAAATCAGGGAAAACTGCAATAGAGGTACTCTAAAATTTTGAATCAACTGGGCCATTCGTTCCCATCAGAGACTTTTTTCAGGGGGTCTTTGCCAACCAAACCTTATTTTTCTTAGCCTGGAATAAATCTGCAGACTCATTTTCTGTGGAAATGTGGAAACAAACACATAACCTCTTTTCCAAAATAACATATCTTTTGAAATCAAACAATTACAAAATATATAGGTTGGATTAATTCAGCAGCATTTATAATCAAATGTCTCTGTGTATATTTATTATTTGTTTATATGTATATTTTTAAGTGTTTCCTATACTAGAGAACCATATAAGGGTTCAGTTTTATTTAAGGGTTCAATTTATAAAATCACATCTTGCAATGTAATATTTTAGTTTTCAATATTGCTTTATAATTTGTTCTGCTTAATAAAAATTCATGTAGTGTGATGTGTTCACCACTGTTGTGGTACACAAACATTAGCCTCATTCATTTTAAAAATAACTCTGTGAGGGACCTTGATTATCTTTGCTTTAAAGCCAGGAAAAGAAAAGTTCAGTAATTGAGAATAGTACTACATGATTAATTTGTGATCTGGGATTTAGTTTAGCTGTTCCTTTATCTAGATCCCATGCTTCATAAAAACTATTTTATGCTTATTTATAATGAATGTAGAGTAACTTTTTTATGTAGAACACGCATAATATTTTCAGTCACATTCATTTATGTAAAATTACTAAATGCAGAACAGAAAACCCATTAATCAAGGATGGCTAAGTCACTTACTCTACAGAACACTCTGTTTCTGGGAAAGAACTGACATTTTTTTCATACTATAAATTCTATTATTTTTTTAATTTTAGTGTTTAGCTAATGGGTTCAGAATAAGGTAAATATAATAAAATGAGTACAGTGTTGCTTTTGAATCCTTTTCCCCTTTTTTATTTATTTCAAAAAGTTTTATTCATATCTACCACTGTTCCCCTTTTTTCCCTCATTCCAGTCCCTCCCAGACCCCCTCAGGCTCCCCACACCCCATCCCCCCATCTATTTCTCAAGGAGGGCAAGGAGTCCCGCAGTGAGTCAGTACAGTCTTGCATATCCAGTTGAGGTAAATCTGAGTCCATCATCCCAGTATTAAGGCTGAGTTAGATGCTCCTCTGTAGGGAATGGGCTCAAAGATGCCAGTTTATACACAGAACATAGTCTGATCCTACTGAGAGAGGCTCCACAAACTGCCCATGCCATTTGACAGTCACCTCAGTGGTTACTTCTGATTCACTGAGCTCCCAATAGTCAGCCATATCACTCTCTCATTCTCTCTCTCTCTCTCTCTCTCTCTCTCTCTCTCTCTCTCTCTCTCTCTCTCTCTCTCCAGCTCTTCAGCTGGATCAAGATCTTGACCATGAGCTTAGTTATAGATCTCTGCTTCCACCTCTATCCATTGCTGGATGAAGTTTTTTAATGTCAATTAGGATGGTATTCATTTAACTATAGGGTAAGTCCTGATTCGGAAGATAATGGCTTCCTCTTTCAAGAAATACATTTCTATTTTGTTCACGCTCTGTTGCTCCTCTCACTCAGCCATCTCCTTCTCTCATGATTTGTTCCCACTTTCCCTTGCTTGCTCCCCCTTTATGATCCCAATTTACTTAGGAGATCTTCTCTAATTCCTTTCCCAGAGGGATTCCTACATGTCTCTCTTAAGTTCCTTCTGTCAGCAAGCTATTTAGAGGATATGGTTAACGGCATGGGTATTCTTTGCTTTTTGTCTAAAATTCACTTATAAGTGACTACATACCTCATCTCTTTCTGGACCTGTGTTATCTCACTCAGGATGATACTCTTCAAATCCATCCATTTGTCCACAAATTTTAGGATGTCTCATTTTTTTTTTTTTTCTGCCAACTAGTAGTCCGTTGTGTAAATGAAACACAGTTTGTTAATACATTCTTCAGTTGAGGGACATCTCGATTGTCTCTAGATTCTGGCTATTACAAATAATGCTGCTAAGAACATAGTTGAGCTAATGCCCTTGGGGTAAGAATGGGCATCTTTTGGGTATATGCCCAAAAGCAGTATTGCTGGGTCATTGGGAAGATTGATTGCCAGTTTTCCGAGGAATCTCCATGCTGCTTACCAACATGCCTATATAAGTTTACATGTCCACCAACAATGAAGGAGTATTTCCCCTTGTACCACATCCTTTCCAGCATATACTGCCATCTGCTTTTTAGATCTTAGCCATTCTGACAGGTGTAAGATGGTATGTCAAAGTTGTTTTGATTTGCAAGTCTCTGTTTGCTAAAGATGTTGAACAATTTTTTAAGTGCCTTTCAGTAATTTGTAATTCTTATATTGAGAATCCCCTTTTGAGTTCGGAACCCCATTTTTAAATTGGGTTCTTTGGTTATTTAGATTTTAGGGCTCTAGTTTCTTGAGTTCTTTATTTTTGAGATCAGTTCTCTGTCTGCTGTAGGGTTGGTGAAGTTCTTTTCACATTCCACAGGCAGTCCTCTTTCTTATTGACTGTGTCCTTTGACTTACAGAAGCTTCTCAGTTTCAGCAGGATCCATTTATTGATTGTGATATTTATGAAGTGGTCACCTGTGTTAATGCATTGAAAGGCATTTCCCACTTTCTTTTGTATCATGTTTGGTGTAGTTGGGTTAATATTGAGGACTTTGAACCACTTATATTTGAGTTTTACAGGGAAATAGATATGGATCTATTTGCATTATTCTACATACTATCATCCAGTTATGCTGCCAGCATTTGTTGAAGATACTATCTTTTCCACTATATAATTTATGCCTCTTCGTCACAAATCAGTTGTTCATAGGTGTGTGAATTAAGGATGAGGCCTTCAATTTGATTCCATTGATTCACAAGACTGTTTTTTATTATGTAACTATAAAGTATAGCTTGAAGTCAGGGATGGTGATGCCTCCTGAAGTTCTATTATTGGACAGGATTGATTTAGAAATCCCAAGTTTCTTGTTATTCCATGTAAAATTGAGTATTGTTTTTTCAATGTCTGTAAAATATTGTGTTGGTAATTTGATGGGGATTGCATTGAATCTGTAGATTGCTTCTGGTAAGATGGACATTTTTACTATGTAGATCCTACCTATCCAGCAGCATGGGAGATCTTTCCGTTTTCTTATATCTTCTTCAATTTCTTTCTTCAGTGAAATAAAGTTCTTGTCAAACAAGTTTGCCACTTCCTTCATTAATGTTACTCAAAGATATTTAATGCTATTTGCAGCTATTATAATGGGTAATGTTTCTCTGACTTCTTTCCAGCCTGTTTATCATTTGTGTATAGAAAGGCTATTGATCTTTTGTGTTAATCTTGTACCGCGCTACATTGCTGAAGGGGTCTAGCAGCTGTAGGAGTTCCCTGGTAGAATTTTGGAAGTCACTTATGTATACAATCATATCATCTGCAAATAGAGATAGTTTGACTTCTTCCTTTCCCATTTGTATCCCATTAACCTCCATTTTTTCTCTTCTTGCTTTTGCTAAAACTTTGAAAACGATCTTGAATAGATATGGGGAGAGAGAACAGTCTTGTCTTTTTTCTGATTTTAGTGGGACTGATTTGATTTTGTACCATTAATTTAATATTGCCTTTATTATGTTTAGGTATTTTCCCTGTATTTCTGATCTCTACAGGACTTTTGTGATGAAGGAGTGTTGGATTTTGTCAGAGGCTATTTTTATCATCTAAAGAGATGACCATGTGTTTTTGTTTTGTTTTGTTTTGTTTTTATTTCAGGTTGTTTATATGATGGATGACATTGACAGGTTTTGTATGGTGAACCATCCCTACATCTCTGGGATGAAGCCTACTTGATTATGGCGGATGATATTTTTTTTTGATATGTTTGTTTGAACTGTGTTTTCTAGTATTTTATTGATCAGATAGGACATGTTAACTCTCCTTAATAACATCCTTTACTAATTCCCAAGTCTCATAGCTAACTCTGAAGCATAGTGCTCACAGGGTCCAGAAATCTGCTTCTGTCTCTATTCTCTCAGGACTGCAAAGAACTTCATTGCACACCCAGCTTTCCTCTGTCTTGTGATTCCTTTTAGCCACCTGCTTCTAAACCATTCACAGTTAAATACCTACAGACATGTTCTTTCTAAGACCTCCACTCCTGGCAGGGAATCAGAAGCATTCCTCAACAGCAGAAACCATAGACACCACACATTCCTAAGACACAGAGTGAGCAGAAAAACCAGTCAATCAACAGTCTCTGTTCTGGCTAATTTTATGACTTCTTAACACAAGGTAGGGTTGTCTGAGAAGCAAAAGCCCAATTGAGAAATTGAAAAAAATGCTTCTTTTTTCCCTTCCCAGGGGGATCCGTGGATGTCTTTCTTAAGGTCCTCCTTGATTCCTAGCTTCTCTAGGAATATGAATGGTAGCCTAATTTTCCTTTGCTTTATGTTTAAAATCCAGTTATGAGTGAGGACATACCATGTTTGCTTTTCTGGGTCTAGGTTACCTTGCTCAGGTTAATTTTTTTTAACTAGTTCCTTCAATTTACCTGCAAATTTCAAGATGTCATTTTTTTTTTACTGCTGCGTAATACTCCATTGTGTAAATGTACCCATTTTTAATCAGTTATTCAGTTGAAGGGCAGATATGTTGTTTCCAGGCTCTGGCTATTACAGATAATGCTGCCATGAATATCACTGAGCTAATGTCCTTATAGTGTGCATATGCATCCTTTGAGTACATGCCCAAGAGTGCTATTGCTTAATCATGAGGTAGATTGATTCCCAGGGTTCTGATTTTCCAAAGTACAAGTTTACAATCGCATCAGCAGTGGAGGAGTATTCCCCTTTCTCTACATATGTTCCAGCATAGGCTGTTCTCAGGATTTTTATTCTCAACCATTCTAATAGGTGTGAGATGGTATCTCAAAGTTGTTTTGATTTGCATTTCCTTGATCTCTAAGAATGTAGAGAGATTCACTAAGTGTCCTTTGGCCATTTGAGATTCTACTGTTGTGAATATTGTTTAGGTCTGTACTCCATTATTACATTGGTTTATTTGGTTTTTGGATCCTTAGTTACTTGACTTCTATATATATATATTAGAGATTAGCCTCAGTCAGAGACAGGGTTGGTGAGCATCTTTTCCCAATCTGTAGGATGGCATTTATTTTTTTCTTAAACCATGTCCTATGGCTTACAGAAAGTCTCCAAGTTCAGGAGGTCTCATTTATTAATAGTTGCTAACAGTGTCTATCCTCCTAGTCTTAGACTTTAAACATGGTTTTCTGTGCCAATATTCAAAGCTATTTCCCACTTTATTTTCTATCAGGTTCTATATAGCTGGGCTTATGTTGAGGTCTTTGATCCCTTTGTACTTGGGCTTTGTGTAGGATATTAGGCATGGATCTGTTTGCATGTCACCATCTAGTTGTGCTGGCACAATTTGTTGAAGATGCTTTCTTTTCTTATTGTATATTTTTGGTTTCTCAGTCAAATAATAAGTGTTCATAGGTGCGTGGATTAATGCCAAGATTAGCTCAATACCACCTGTTTATTTTTATGCCAATATCAAGCTGGTTTTATTGCTATATTTCTACAGTAGAGCTTAAATTCATAGATGGAGATGCCTCCAGATGTTCTTTTATTGAACAGTTTTCGCTATCCTGGGGGATTTTGTTTTTCTGTATGAAGTTAGGTATTGTTCTTTCAAGGTCTATGAAAAATTACGTTGTGATTTTAATAGCATTGAATTTACAGATTACTTTTGGAGAAATTGCCATTTTTACTATATTGACTCTACCTCTCCAAAAGCATGTGAATCTTTCCATTTTTTGATATATTTATATTTTTTTCTTCAATTATTTAATTTCTGGCCAGACAGATCTTTTACTTCTTTGGTTATAATAACCACAAGATATTTTATGTTACTTGTGGTTGTTGTAAAGGGTGATGTTCCCTTGCTTTTTTCTAAGCTTGTTTATCACTTCTATATAGGAGCGATATTGAATTTGTGAATTATTCTTGTGTTCTGCCACATTGTTGAAGGTGTTTACCAGCTGTAAAAATTCTCTGGTGGAATTTTGGGGGTCACTGTATCATCTATAAATGGTAAAAGCTTGACTTTTTCATTTCCAATTTGTATACCTGGATCTTCTTTTATTGTCTTATTGCTCTGTCTAGAATTTTGAGTACTATATTAGAGAGATATTGAGAGAGTGGACAGCTTTGTCTTGTTTCTGATTTTAGGGGATTGTTTTGAGTTTTTCTCCATTTAGATTGATGTTGGTTGTAAGTTTGCTTTATTATGTTTAGATATATACCTATTATCACTGACTTTTTCAAAACCTTTATCATGAAGGAGTGCTCGATTCATCAAAGGCTTACTCATCATCTAACTGACAGAATTTTATATTTAACCATTACTGCATCTCTGGAATGAAGCCTACTTGATCATGGTATTTAATGTTTTTAAATATGTTCTTGGATACGATTTGTCAATATTTTATTGAGTATTTTTTTTTCTGCAATGTTCATGAGAGAGAATAGTCTGTAATTCTCTTTCTTTGTGTGGTTTGGATATCATAGTGACTGTGGCCTTATAAAAAGAGTTTGGAAATATTTCTTCTGTTTCTATTGTGTGGAACAATTTGTGAAGTATTGGTATTACTTCTTCTTCTTCTTCTTTTTTTTTTTTTTTGAAAAATCTTGTAACACTTTGTCCTGAAAACATCTGGCCCTGGATGTTTTAGGGTTAATAGATGTTTAATAACTGCTTCTGTTTTCTTAAGTATTGTAGGTTTATTTAAGTCATTTATCTAAGTCCATTTCTTTGAGGTTTTCTATTTTTTGAATTATGAACTAATGACTCTGGATTTTCTTGGTCTCCACCTTTTTGTTTCTGATTGTGTAAATCTGGATATTCTTTGTCAGTCATTTGGCTAGTCTTTATTTTATCTTTAGATGCCTATTGTTTTTAATGGAAGAAAGAAATAGAATATGGATTTGGGTGGGTCTGAAGACGGTCAAGAATTTGTGGGAGTGTAGTCAAAATTATTGCTCCAAAAATCAATTTTTAATAAAAGTAAAAAGAATCATAAACAAAAAAATGATTTTTGAAACCCATCACTAAATAGTGAGCATATGCCAAAAAATAAAAGTAGATAAAAATTTAAGAAAATATTAAATGGCCATTTACATCAGATTTGAAAGTAAAATATACTTTTTTCCACAAGTAATCTAATCTCACCACATACCACTGAGACTCATAATAACTGAGGTGCTATGAATCAGAACTGTATATGCTTGTTTTTATTATGGTACACACTGATTATAATCCAATTATATATTCATAAAAATTGCATGTTAATATTGATAGTATCTGCCACATACATTTGTTACTTTCTATCTCCAAAATGTACTTGATGCAATCAGTTTGCAAAGACTAAAGCCGGCTAAGATAAGTTCAGGTTTAGTTGTTGATGCAGCTTTTGGACTGGCTGGAAGCAAAGTTGGGATACCAAAGAGAGAGAGAGAAATGATGTGTTCCAACTGTTCGTTTCAAGGTCATGACCCTAAATTAAAAGGCTTCTCACAAAAACCCATCTGAAAAAGTTTCCACCTCCTGTCAAAGGCATCACAGGGGAACCGAAAACTTTCATATGTGATAATTTAAGAAACACACACACACACACACACACTATAAGATCACATTTGGTATTTTTTTTTTTTAATTTTCATATAAAACCTACCCAGGTACTTAATAGTTTTAAATGTTCTAAAAAAAAAAAAAAGCATTAATTTAAGTGTCAAGATAATTTATTTTAGATGGTAATGAGTTTAGAATGAGTAATTTAGACATTTTTATTAAAGATTATATGCCCATTTATGTAATGATTTTTAAAAGACAAGAGGCAGACCCTAAGCACATTTTTCTACAGAGGTGGAGTGGGCATCTAGAAAAAGAACACTTTGAACAAAACTTGTTCACTTTAGATGTAATTAACCTCCATGTGTCATCTGCATCATTAATGTGATGGGACCATTATTCTGTTATAATGTGTCTGCATTTCTATTAATATCTCCTACACTAAATAAAAAATGGTTGTGTAAGATAGTTTTTTTTTTTTTTTAACTCTTCAGTATGGAATTTTTCCCAATCTATGAGCTTGTTAAATGCAAGCCTAGAAAATGCTTTTCATGATGTTTTGAATAGAACTAAAGGCCATCATTTTATTAAAATGACTTTAAAAATGATCTGCAATTAAAAGGTGAGATCTTGTTCTTTATGGTATTTAAGTTACTTAAAAATAAGTTTTGAGTGGCAAGCTGCACTGACAACATACTTAGGTTAGAGTTAAAATGTTTATGGATTATCTGGATAAGTGATACTTTTAATATTTCAATCAAGTTCTAAGCTGAGTTTGAAGGGTAATACTGTTACCCTATTTATGTGGTTTTATTTGGGGCAGTCTCTTTCAGCAATAATAAAGTGGTTTTTGAACCTAGCTAAACCTCCTTAAGCATTTTATTATCCTTCAAATAGATGAAATAGTTGTTTATACTATTTCTAGCTAGAACCTGTAATACTGTATGACTTTAGTGGCCATATATCTCAGACACTACATTTAAGTGTTTGATATCTCTACAAGATTTGGAAATTAATTAATCAAATTAAATATTTGTTAACTTCAAACAAAGTCCTGATGGTAAGAAACCTATGATTATTTGTACTTTATAGAGTTATTTTAATTGCAACTGCTTTTTAAAATTAAGAAAAACGCAACAGCCTTCTCAATATTTATGACTTATTAATGAGAAAATATTAAACATTCTTCTTCAAGGATTTAAAATAAATATATAATAAAGAATCCCTTTCTGTAATCACCCCACTTTGCAGTTGATTACTAAATTTTCCTATTCTAAAATAAAATAAATTAATTTGGAACCATTGAACCACTCAGACTTCTATAACTACAAATCTGCTCTTGACTTTCATGCAGAATGAATTATACCACATGGTTCTTATTGGTTTTGTCCTGATCAATCACACCCAGCATTCTATTCTCAAAATCATGCATGTTGTTAAATAACATTTTTTTCAGTATACTTGTTTTTTTTTTTTTATGTTCTCTATTTGCCACATTTGTTTCTTTAAGTATTGATGAGTTTGTAGATATTGGTTGAGAACAGATCTTGGATATTGTGATGACAGCTACAATATGTATAGCAATGAAGAAATCTCAGGAGTGGGATATATGTGTGTGTAGTAGCACAACCATATTCTTGTTTCTATCTTTAAAGGAATGTCAGCCTATTTTACATTTCTCTCATAGATTTCTTTGCTATACAGAAACAGTATAGATTATATAAATAAATTCTTTTTATGTTTGTTTTGGGGTTTACGCTTCTAAGATCATATCAAAGTTTGCCTTTAAATTAAAAGAGAAAAAGACTGAGCAGCACAAGTCTTATACTTACAAGAATTAAGACAAATATTATAACAAGTATATCACACTATGAAATCACCACATTCTCTTCCTAAGCAACTTTGGCAAGGAGACCATAGATTTGACACGAGATGTGTGTAAAGACGTTGAGGATGAGTTCTCAGGAGATTTATAATGCACAGTTTAAAAGTCCTGTTAGGTGTGGCAACTTGAATGATAAATGCTTGAGTTTAAATTATCCAAAGATTTTTGTTGTTTCTTTTTTTTTTTTCAAAATAAAGAGAACTTGATCATGATTTCCCTTTAAAGATCCACCTAGAGGTTTAACCACGAGGCCATATTTGTGAACCCAAAACCAAGAGTCAATCCAAAAAGGCATTCAACTATTTTGTAGTGCAGGGAAATGGAAGTGAATGAATGGAAATGCTCAGCTGTGCTGTGGCATTAAAGTTTACCCCAGATACAACATTTAGGGGATATTATTGAACATAAATTTTAAAATATATTTTGCTTTGGATAGTGTCTCCTCTGTCCTAGGAAATTTGAAGTTCGTGGTTTATTTTATGTAAAGAAAATAGATAAAGAAACAATTGTAAAATCATTTATTTCTCAAAGTTAAGTCCCACAGGTCCTTGCTAGGGCCTGTAAAAATAAATTGGAAATGGTATTATTTCTCTTAAATCTTGGATAATAGCTTTCCAAGAAAGTTATCTATTACACTCATGTACACCTGACCAATCAAAATGATAGATTTATTGACACCATTAGGATGTAAAATAATGCATTTTTAAGGCACGAGACTTTAGAACCAAGTTTGTTTAATAAAAATTATATGCAAAAAATAAAACAAAGTATTATACCAACCTAAGCTTCTCATGAGACTTTTCAGCAGCAGTATTTTATAGATGGACTATCACAGAGTTACATTTTCATAATTACAGAATTTAATGGTTAGAATTGCTGTCTTCCTTCAGCTTCATGTTGAAAATATATAGAAACTTTTCTTAGAAAAAAGTCTGAAATAGTTTAATCTCAGTACAGTTGAATTAGCCTTAATTACACTATATACCATGGCAGTAGCCATACATGGAGATCAGTGTACGTATGTGTGTGTGTGTGTGGGGGGGTCACTCCCAGATTCTTGATTTTTAAACTCTAGTCTAGCTTTACGGTCTTTTATTGCTACCAATTGCTCAATGCTTTTGGATATAGTTTTATACTTGAGGTGCATCCTATATATATACAACAATAAGAGCAAGGCATGAATGGTCAGCTTAAAGAAACAACAGTTTATTCAAGAAAAACTAAATGTGGATACAGTTTTGCTTCTCCACAAATTCACACATTGCAGCCTCACAGTCAATGGTGTCTGGAGACCGGGTTTTCTGGTGGTAACTAGAATTGAATGAGTTTACAAAAGTGGAACAGACATATAATGGCATTAGAGGCTTAAAATAAAGAAGGTTACTAATCCTTTCCTCCAACCATCCCCCCCCCCCATGAGGAAAATGACCTTCCGCAACTGACTTTCCACTAAAAATCTTACTCTAGCCATTTTACAATTTCAATGCGCACCTAACTCACATTGCATAGAAATTTTCACCTGGTAAATATGAGAAGACGTAGAAACTGTCACTATCACTACTACAGTGACAGCTTTATTGACATATTAATATTTATTGCCATATCAGTAATATGCTTCAGCTAACATATATTTTTTATGATTAGAGAAAATGCTATTTAAATGAATATGCTTAAATATGGGACCCGTAAAGGTTATTTCCAAAGTTAAGAAATAAGCCAGGAAGTACTTAAGCCATCTTTCACAAAGAACCTCTGTGCCAAAGGAAGTGAAAGTTATATAAGAACATGTAAAGTCAAATAATTAAAAACTCAAAATAAAATCTATCTTGTTATGAACGTTAGGAAATGGAAGTACAGTTCACAGATGAGTCCATACAGAACAATTTAATTTTATCCTAGATTCACTTTTAATCATAAAAAAGATGTTTTGATTTATAAGCTGTTTTAATTCTGCATCAATGCAAACTTATATTGAATATATTTGTTTAATTACATAAATATCAATTTTGTGACTATGGATTTCACTTTTACAAACTTCAGTGTTTTGTGTTTTACAGCCACACGAACAGATATGATACCATATTATACGATTTTAAAGAAAATGTCACAGTCTATATGCCACCTTATTTCTGTTTTTCACTTCAAAACTGATGAGTCTTGTTTCTTTGTGTTTATATATTTCTTTGTTATTTTATAATTTATTTGAAATAAAGTAGAAAGTTAAATATTTTAAAATATCGGCAATTTATGTTCTCAACTATAGTGCTAGATTGTATTAAGCTAAGTTAACTATGGTATTATATAGATTTTGTCAAGTCAAATGATAATGTTTGTGTTAAATTATTAGAATATGTTAATTATATATTACATTGATAGATGTAAATAAAGTACTTGAACAAACTAACAACAAACAGAATAATAAATAGAAAGTTTTCTTCCTAATAAAATATTTTAAAATATTAATTTGGAAATCTATAGGTCTAAAATGATCTTGTGGGTTGTAATATAACTTAAATAAGTGTGTGCTTTATTCTTAAAATCTTTGGTAGTGATAGAAATGCCCTGTAATTTTGGAGCAGCATCACCCACCTAAAAACCACAATCCTTAAGCCTCTACTTGTTGAGTTACCTGGAAATACTTCCCTCTTTTAAGTTGAGTAGATCACAGGGCCATTCATATGCCCAGCATTATCAGAGAGTGGAATTATGAGACATTTAAATTTATAGTAGGTCTTAACAATGGGTAACAGACAAATGTCAAAATAAATAATAAGACTTGTGGGAACAGGAGACAAAGAGAGGTCAAAGTTTAAAGAGTTTACGCTTTCAGGAGACAGTGAGCAAAGTCTGACCAGCACGAAGTACTTACATAGGAAAGTTAGAGGCTCTTGGAATTCAGAAAAAGGCAGCACACATATGTTCTTAGTTCTGTGAAGCAAAGATTTATAAAGGTAAAAATGTAAATCATTGTTATGTTTTATGGTTTTTCTATTGGAAGTCAGTATTCTTTAATTTCATGTATAGATAAAAGATAAATTTATTGCTAAATTATGATAAATATTATAATACATTTAATACAAAATAAATAATGACAAAGTAAGGTGTAAAGACTGAGAAATGCATATTAATTAAAAAATAAATGTATCAAAGTCCTA
The DNA here is from genome assembly GCA_033318265.1 of Phyllotis vaccarum. NCBI lineage: Eukaryota > Metazoa > Chordata > Mammalia > Rodentia > Cricetidae > Phyllotis > Phyllotis vaccarum. Next base: position 4,143,657 of record JARWLC010000007.1, read on the forward strand.
AAGTTTATGGAAATCAGCATTGTAAACACGAAGTGTGGTGTTTGTTTACTAAGTATTTATTAATATTTTTGCATTGATATTTTATTTATAATCTTCTATTAAACTTTCTCACATTAATAATATATTTTAAATTATAATTACTTGCAATATATTGTGATATACTATAAATTAAACATAATAATTTCTGATTAATCTTGAGGTTTAGTCTATAAAATTTTACTGCATGATTTTGATTTAACTGTTTTCTTTATATATTAAAAGGTATCATTAACATTATTCTTATGAAACCAAAAATTTCCAAGAAGATACTAAAAATGTCCAGAAAGTTTCATATATTCATATTATTCTCTGTATTTCTACTAATTTTATATTATATATTTTGAAATTCTAGCATTATAACACAATTTTGGTGTGAGTTATTACAAAGCTAAATTTTTAAATCAACCATCTTCACTTAATTGAGGAAGTAGCCCACTATAAAATCATACATGGATGTTGATACATAGGGATATGATAGATTTTCCTAACTAGCCATTTAATTACGTATATCATACCCCCTTTTCTGCATGCTTGTCTTGGGACTCAGATACACAAAAAATTTTGTGAATTCATGTACTTTTAATTTTATTCTCATTTGGATGTTTTTGAGTCTACCATATTTCCGATTGTTCTCTAGTGAGCGCTGTTCATATATCTCTTCCTTTGTTCAAATAATTCGTAGGCTAATCCCCTTTTCTTCTCATGTGACTATTTACTAATGGCCTCATTCATTGTTCTTTGGAGTTGCTATAGCGACCATAATGCGCTTCCTTAAGTTTATAAAATATTATTTTTTAGACACAGGAATAATCTAGCCACCAGATGTGTTGTATTATAATCTGCAAGAATTTGTTATTAAATCTGCACAAAACAATTTTATTTTGTAAATTTTAAGAAAATATTTCCATCAGTAATAATACGGTTACAAATTTCTGATTATATATGAATATTACTTCTGTTTGGAGTTCAGATTCAAGTATGTCTCTAGCTACTTTCTTAGAAAAGATGCAAATTTTTTGTATTATCTAAAAATTTTCACTGAAGTAAAATTTTAAAATACTTTTATTTTTAAAAAATATTTAGATATTTACCTAACACTTAAATATATACTAAAGCTCTAGTTTTTAGATGGTTCTCTGCGTTTTTTTCACGAATAGATTTTTCAGACCAAAGAAGGCCTAATAATTTTATCTTCATCTGGTTTGTGGAAATTTATCACATGTGTAGTCCTAAGGAAGCAGAATTTATGAAGATATTTGATAGTGTCTCACATCTAACAGGAGCTTGTATCTTCTGCTGAAGTTAGCAAATAAAAAAACAAATCCTAAATTTTATGTATACATGCATGCCTAGAATTTTCCTGAGTGTAAGTACTTGCTTTTGTTCTTATTTCATTTTGTATTTAATTTGTAGTGCCTTGAATTTCCTTTTCATAGTGGTATTTAACAATGAGAAAACTGTACACCATGAATATTATTTATTGGAAGCAAATACAGGCTTCTATTTCAAGTCAGAAATCAAGTGTTTTAATATGTCACATTCTTTCTGTAATCAGATTCAACTTCCAAATCCCAAATGGCTGTATTTATTTATTTATTTTATTTTATTTTATTTTTTTTAGATATGGTAAATTTGGATTTATTACAACAGTAACTTACTGATCCTGATTTATTTAATTATTCAAAAACATATTGTGACTAAGTATGATTATTTTCACATGACACTGTATCTACAATATTTAAATATATAATAAATGTGTATCATCAAACTATGCAAATCTTTTTTTTTAATTTCTTAAAGTTAGTGTTACTTTCTACTATGCTTTATAAGGCTTAAATAACTCAGAAATATCCCAGTCTTTATTGTGTTTTAAACAGCTTAATCCATCACTGTCATGCTGCAGATACTAAATATGATTCATGAATCTTTGGATAGAATGTGGCTTTAGGCTAAAATTTTCGAATGGATTAATGTGCCCTGAGTCTCTCTTTGCCCGTCTGCTGTATATTTTTAAATTGTCTTCACTCTCAAAGTGAAATATTTATAGAAAAAAAGCCTAAGTTAAAAGGCACTGAAAACTCAGGGAACAACACTCATGGTGGTATAAAGGAAGAGATAATTAACCCTAAGACAGAAAATGTCTAATTATTACTTACAAGATTAAGAGTCTATTTCCATATCAATATGAGGAATGATTATAGGTAATTGCTAAGACTGTCATTGCCACTATTTAAACAATAATAAAAAAATAAGAGAAGTTAATTTTATTTACATAAATGCAGTTTTGTTAGAGAGAGGGGGAATGACTGTAGACTAACAATAAAGCATTCCATGCTCACTAAATTTGATAGTAAGTATGAACTATACTATCTACTGCATTACACATTAAATAAAAGACTTCAATACAAAATATAAAACTGTAATCTATCATTTTCTGGATGATAAAGTAATTTCACTGACAGAAATGGAAACACTGGTCAAGGAAAATAATAGGTGACTCAGAAATAAAACAAGTCACAATTAACCATTTTAAAAAATATATTTTAAATATTTTTTAATATTATTCCCCCTTAATTCCTCGAACACTTCCTACGCACCTATTTGCTTTCTCTGACATTCACGGTAACTCAATTTCTGTTGAAATGTATGTAATAATAAATGCAGAAATGAAAACATTCTATACAGTGCACTTCCATGAGTGAGTTAATGAAACTATTATCACACCTATCACGCTACACAAATTCACTTAAAAAATGATCAAAGAGCGCAGTTGAAAAACCCCAACTACTGAAGAGAAACATAGGTGAAGCACCTCAGGCTATTAACACGGGAACTATCTAAACTAGACTACAATTGCGAAGGAAGTAATCCCACAAGTCATCAAATAAGATTAAATGCCTTCAATATGGTGCCAGACATCACAGGACAATACCGTGGCAATACAGTGGGGTAAAAATGTCAATGAATTGTTGGAGAGATTTGCTATTAAAGTCAACTGTTATAATGAGGTTTTCTGGCCCCGGGCGGCCAGAGTTCTAGACCCATAGATCTACTGCACCAGACCCCTTAGCCGCCTGCAGTCCCATGTGCTTCTGACTTTCAAGTTATATATTTTCCTTCTCAGGTCTTAAAGGGGTTAAAAAATAAATATTTAAGGTTACTACCTTATTATCCCTTAGCGAAAAACATTCAAGTGTTAGATTTTCACTTTCCCAGATAAACAGTTTTAAAGTAATTTATACACCCCACCATCTACCAATATTCTAAAAATGTGTGATACACTTTATATGTGTTAGATTTTAGTTGTAGTTTGTGCCTTTTCCTCTCCTAGATATTACCTCATAATAATTCCTATTATATATAGTCTTAGTTTAGAACCTTCTTAGTTAGATAAGAGGGGGAGGAGTGGTGGGACTCAGGTGTCAGCTGATAAGGTCGGAAGGCACTTATCCAGGGTTCTGGGCTCCTGAAGGGGGAGTGGCCAACCCCATTCATAAAAGGCTGCTGGGACCTGGGGAACCAGTTTTGGTTTCTGTCTGCTTCAGAGACTGGTTCGGCCGTGGTGTGGATAATCAGATCTCTCAGGTGCCTATATGAGCTGTTACCTGTATCATGAGTGTTGGTTTATATTCCAATAAATATTAATCTTGGATTGGTATAATTTAAAAGAGATTTGCACCTTCAGTCACCCACCACCAACAATGGAGAGCTCTCTGAGCTCTGAACAACACAGGACAATCCCTGAGCCTCAGCAGGGTTTCTTCTTCTCTGTCTAACTTTATTTGGAGAGTATCTCCACAGAGCCCCCTGCAAATACTGATGACTCAGCACACAAGACTCGGTCTTTCCAAACCCTTGCGATGATCAGGTGCTGCATTACGACCAATCAGCTTTTACGACCCATGAAACTAAGAATCCTTATATGCAGCCCTGAAACAATGCAGAGCTGTCTCTCTGAAGCTGACTCCTGCCATTCTCCTGGCGTTCTGAACCCTGCTTGCTGTTTCTGCTCCCTCTGTCCTCCCGGGCTATTGACCAAGACCCCAGAAAACATGGACACCTACAATCAATAGGACTAATGACTTGAGTGGCAATTTTGAAAAGCAGAAGAACAAATGGCCAATAAATATTTGTAAAATGTACTAAATACATCGAAGAAACACAAATTAAATGACAGGATTTACATCTTACTCATATTGTAATTTCTCACATCCACAAAATAAAATAATAAAAAGTGCTGGAGAGGACACCAGGAAGAAGAAACCTCTCTCACTGTTTGTGGGAGTGTAAACTGGTCTAGTCCCTACAGAAATCATATGAAATTTTCCTTAAAATTCATTTTAAAAATGCAAGCATCATATGATACACTGACAGTAATGCTGAACACACACACAGGGAACAGTTTTGGGCCATACAGATATTGTTCAACTAGATTTCTTTGGTCAAAATAACAAGGAAATGAAATCAACTGAACTCACTATCAGCAAATGGGTGTACAAAAATTATGTGGTACATATATACAATGCTATTTTAGTTTTGAAAAAAGGAAAATCATAAAATCAATAATACATATATAATATAAAATATATATTTATAAATAATATGTAACATATTTTAACATATGTATTTATGTATACATATACACACATATAAATATATACATATGTACAATGAATTTATATTTAGATACAGAAAGACTACACGTTTTCTCTTATAAAAGCAGCCTAGATTGCAAATGTATGTGTGTGTGTATGGGTTTGTGTATATGTGTGTATGTGTGTGTAAGTGTGTGTTTATGTGTGTGTATGTGTGTGTCTGTATGTGTGTTTGGGGGGTATGGTGTGGGGGTGTGTATGTTTGTGTATGTGTATGTTGTGTGTATGTGTGTGCCTGTGTATACACGCACGTAAAATTTTATGATTAGTTTCATGAAGCGTGGGAACTACAGTGAGGATAAACAAGTTTAACACAAAGGATAGGGACACTTGTGAGGTAGAACTAAGTGTGTAGTGGACCAGCAATGTTGGAAGAATGCAAGGGAAGTTCACGGGATCACAGAACAGGGTGGCAGATGAAGAACAACACAGAAAATTGAAAATAAAAATGCCACAATGAGTCTCACTACTTCATATGTAAATTAAAAATATGGACAAATACCAGTAGTATCTACTTAAAAACTTTTGATGAATTTTATGTAAAATTCAAAACCTTTATTTATTTGCACTTTTATGTTTGATGATATGCCTAAGTTTTCATGGTATCTTCTTGATAGAAGCCTGGTACTGAGGATTTTTCTATTTACATTTATATTGAAGTATTCTAAATTAATTTTCCCATAAGCACTGTGTTTCAAAACAAGGAACATTTTCATCCTATTTTGGAAAAGAATCTATGAAAGTTTGTTCTCTCTCTCTCTCTCTCTTTCGCTCCCTCTTCCTCCTTCTCTCCCTTCCTCCCTCCCTCTCAGCAACTGCTATAGAAAATAATTGTGGGGAAAAGGTAAGAAGGGATGTAGGAAGAAGTTTCTGAGAAGCTAGCCCTGAGATTCAATCCAGCAGCCCTAAATAGTGACAGAAATTCTCATCTTAATTACATGCTGTTTAGCCTATGACTCTGGCATATAACTCTTTTAACTCTTACTCTTAAACTAATCCATGATTAGCCACGTGGCTTAATACCTTTTCTCAGAGAAGCACTTTCATCCTGCTGAGTCTGGTGTCTCTGCTCTGTTCTTCCTCTTCCCAGAGTTTTCTTGGTCTGGTAACCCCGCCCATACTTTCTGGTTTTGGGCCATTCAGAATTTTATCAAATCAGTAGGTGGGACAAAATTTACAATGCACAAGAGCATAATCTCACAGTAAAGAGAAAAATAAACAAAATAGCATTTTAGGACAAAGAATTGCTATTAGAGTAAAAAAAATAGTATTTCTGAAAACAAGTATACTGAAGAACTAATCGTTTGAAATGTCAAGGTATGAGACAATAGAAAAAAGTTAAATAGCTAAAGGATTTGTAATCTTGTAAAATTTAACGATCAATTTTTATCTCTAATAACATTAAGTTCATTCATTTTATCATTATTGAACAAATGTCTTAATTTTAAGGAACTACAAACCCATAAAACCTTGCAAATAGAATGAACTGATAATTATGTAAAAGTTTAGCAATTTCAAAAATCTCTAGTTATATAGGTATTTCCCAAACTCAATCTCGATTACCAACTTAAAAAACAAGTTTCTACTGCTTAAAAAACTCACTAAATTTTTTTAATAACAGCTATAAGCATTCACTATTTTAATTAGCTTCCAATTAATCTTAGTAATTAACAGAAATGAAATTTAAGTACACTTGACTTTTGGAAATAATCTGCCACAATAGTTCCAAATACACCATTAGAAAAGTCAAGTATGCGATGATTGCATTTTGAAAAACTGATCAAATATTTATGACTGAGAGATTGTAAAGCTAAGAAATAATGTTATGGCCAAATATTCTGCATACCATATCCCTATATTGCTGTTATTATATAGACTTAAGAAATGGTGGTATTAAGAAGCACATTAAGAGTACAAGCTACATAACAAATGGTTTCTCTTATAACAGATTTTTGTTTATATTAAAGTAAGACATATATTAAAGACAATATTCTACCATCTACCTTATCCTTGACACTCTAAAGTTTCATATCTAATATACCTTTTATAATGACTAAAGAAAACTACATATAACTATCTAATCTTCAACTACATAAAAGACCACAGAAGGAAGGATATAATGTTACCCAAGCAAACCAAAAGTGCTAGGAACTTCCAAAATCAGAGATGACACCTGACTGTTTGGACAGTTACCCGAAGTTCCTTTGTAATAATGTGGCATCCATCTTCAGCCTACAGGCCTAGAGTCTCTGGTGTAACTTTCAGTGAATCAGGAAATTTGAAGGACTGCTCTGCCTATTCTGCCATAGTTATCAATTGCTTCTACTTGTGTTCTGTAGAATGTCTGGCAGTTTTCTTTGTGAAGCAAAAACCTGAAGGACCTTTTCAGCTTCTTCTGCCAAAATGCAGAGGTCATTTTACTATGGGTCCTACATATCTAGTTTATCCAGCATACTATGAAGCTTCAATACAGGAACAGTTTCTTGTCCAGTGGCTAACCTAACCATTGCAACAAAGAAAGTAAAGTCCATATGGAGTTTCTTCAGTGCCTATCACCCTCTTGAAGTAGATTGGTGCTGCCAGGAACAGACCTGTCTCATTGTCCAGAAAATTCTAAGTTCTTAAAATATTTTAAATGCCATATTCTGTACATCTTTGAAGTGTTTGAACATTACCTATCTAATTTAAATATGTCTTCACATATATAAAAAAATCTTACTAACATGACTATAAGTTTGGTTATCTTAGATGACTAAAAATCTGCATTTCTTAACTATTCATTGTAATTTTAAATGAGTTACATAAACATCATACCTTAAACAAGAGTAGAAAAGTATGTACAGCATAACAAAATTGACCTTAAATTTGTATCAGTATGCCAAAATCTATACTAATGTATAATATTTTGAGATAATCAGCTGATTTTTGGATTAAAGGAAATGTAATAATCTTTTAAAAATCATTCATATGCCATACCCTCCCCCTTTTCTAGAAAGATTGACTGTAACCATTAACCATTTATAATAAAAACAAACACTTATAAACAGCGTTTTGGGAATTTGGGCGTAGCTTCTCATCACTGTGTCCTGCTGATAGAGGGGTGCCTGCCATCTCACCAGTTGGAAGGTTAGCTGGATGCATTTTTCCCTGAGGTCACCATTCTTTCCATCATATTTCTTAGTCTGTTACAGAAAAGTTAGTATCATTTGTCATCATTCTATTTTTTTCTGCCTTCCTTCTCTTTAAATTGTATATCTGAAGTTTTCCATTTTCAGCTTACTTTTTTTTTTTTTTTAAATTATAGAGCTGTAAAAGTGTGACCACTAATAAGCAAACAAGAGCCTTTATTAGGCTCTTTTGTGATTTTCTCCACTTATGGAATTAATTGAAAACTTTTCAGTTTTGCTTTAGGGAAACTTTTCAGACAAAGGCAAAAAGTGACTACAAAAATATTACAAGGGTAATCTTAGGCCACATAACTATCACTCTTCTCCTCTGAAACCTATTTAGATGCTCACATTTCAACTCACCCTCAGCACAACAATCTTCCATTCTCCTGCTAGTGTGGTCCAGTAATCCCCACTTAAAACATTCAACTGCTTTTCTATTCCAAAATCTCAAAGTGTCCTATATCCATCTAAACAAAAACAAAGTCAGAGCAGTCACAGCAATATCTCAGTCCCTGGAACCAACAGCAGCAGAAGGCTAGATAGCGACAGCAACACATAAAGTATCTGTCCTTTTAGAGATACGTAGGGCAAAAAAGAAAATGAAGCGATCAGCTTAAAAATGTTTTCAAGCTAAATAGTTTCCTATTAGCTGTGATGACATTACTCATACAAACTTATGAGTTCACTCCAAAATGCATTAAACCATGACTGTATGAGAAAAGGATTATGTGGCTGTTCTGAAAAAATATATGGTAAAAAAAAATACCAAACTCATTACTATAAGAGGAATTTTATAGAAAATCAGAAAGGCGGCGGCATAGCCATTCAGAATTAAGTCACAGGGAGAGTGAAGGAATGTACTTCCTACTGAGATTGCTAATGTTAACTGTTGAACTTGATGGGGCCTGGAATTACTTAGTAGTCAAGTGTCTAGACATAGTTGTAAGAAATTATTTTGCTCTTCGACATTCCTACTAGGGATTAATTTAATTAGTTAAATTGAAAACGATTCATCCTAGAAGGATGTTGCAAAATTTCCTGGAGAAACAGGCTGAACATAAGTGTTTTCCTTGCTGACAACAGATGCAATCTAAGCACCTCCCCCAAGAATCTGCTACTGGGCTTTCCCCATCCTATAAAACTACGCTCTCCTACTGTGAGTCAAGATTAACCCCTTTTCTCTTACCTCCTTTGTTAGCATATTTTAGAAAAAGAACAGCAAAAGGAACTAGGAGAGGAGTCTTTAATATGGGAGCCCACAGTGACCATTTTGTGGTTTGTTTTCATCTTGACTCAAGATCAGGGTGCCCTAGCTTGCTTTGCTTCTCAAAGCTGTATTACAGGATGTCTGGCCAAAGATGTGGTTACTAGGTGTCTTACTCTTCAAGGCCAAATAACAGGATTTTTTTTTTTTTAACCATAAGGTACGACTACTAGATGTTTTGAAAGATTTAAGCTTGCTTTGAAGTTTTTAAGCTTGTCTATACTCTGTACTTTGAACCATGGTGTCCTGGAGAAGGTGAAAGCAAGGGTTTTTTTGTTTTGTTTTGTTTTGTTTTGTTGTTTTTTTGTTTTTGTTTTGTTTTTTTGCCTCCTTTCCTTTGGCTCTAAGAAGAACCTGAGAAATAAATTTGAGGTTTCAGTATTGACTAAAAACCCCTCTGACTTTAATTTTCTGTCTCTGTCTAATTCTTTCTGTCCCTGTTATTTTGCAATCCATGCTCCTTATACTCAGGACATTTGAAAGGTCAGGAAAAGTCTGGTACTTAGATGCATGACTATTTCGCTGTGATTTATTCTAAAGGAAATGGGACCATACTGATAAACTGAATATAAAAGAACTGAGATATTGTAATGCTCATATTAATAGTATAATACTAAAGAGTTTTCAGAAAATATATATCAAATATAGAGTAGAATGGATAGTTCCCCCCCCAAAAAAATGCAGTGATCTTGGAGTAAAGTGGTAATAAAAGGTGTTGTTTAAATAAAATATACTACACACATACATATCTAGCTTGAGTGAAGAAATGATGAAAAGAGCCTTCTGATTTAGGAGAGTCTACTGTTAGTTTTCTGGACAAGACCCCATGAATCGAAAAGTTTCATTGACAAAGGATAAACTACATTTTTGTCGCACGAATGAATGAGACTCAGGGATAGATCTCTGAAGAAGTTGGAGATACTAGAGGGAATAAACACCACAGTCAGATCTTACCCAGCTGTCTTCCCGCTTCCTTGGCCTAGCTTCCCTTGGAATGGCTTCCCTCTGTGTTTCTATCCTGTCTTAAATACCCTTTTGGTAATTAAAACACGGCCCCACCACACCTGCTTGGGAGCCTGGAATTCCTTCTATAATCTGAAGTGACCTTGACTCAGTTGGGATTAAGGGTATAGGTCACCACTCCCATGATACTCCCTGTGCTGGGATTAAAGGTTTGAATCACCACTCTCTGATTTTCCTAGACTGACTATGGTTAGAGCTCTAGGACTTCTGGAGCTTTTACTAACCCCTCACCATTGCTGTATCTGGCTCGCAGACCAGCATGAGCTGCAGTCATAGAGAGAGACTCCGTTGCTGACACTCAAGTTCAAGCAGCATGTGCCTTGAGTTGTGGAAGGAGCAGTGATTAATATCCTTGTATCTGAAAGCAAAAGTTTCATCAGATACAGGGGAAGCACAGGCTAAAATATCTGAGCTAAGCTTGGAAGGCTAATCATTAGTACTGAAGATGACTTGTTAATTGTCAAAATAAGACTTATGAACATTGTGAACACTGATTTTTGTAGCGTTCATTCTTCTGGTGTGTAGATGACAACTAGGCTACATGAAAGTCAATAAAATCCTATATCATAGGCAAATTACACTCAGATTTCCAACCTAAGTACAAATGTTAAGGCCGTTTCCTTTCTTCACTTTCTGCAGATACTTGGAGGATGCCACTTAATTAGGATATTTACAGTCTATGGCTGCACATTAGCAATGTCTTTGAGTTGGTCCAAGCCTGATGAAACAAGACATAGGGTTCCAAGGGATAACAGCAAATCTTGATGCGCCAAGGGTATGTCTCAAATAAGTTCAGCCCAGAATCTGTCAACATACAATTGACTGACTTCCTTGAACCAAGCAGAACAACCTGCATCATAGATTCACAAAGGAATTGCAGTTGTCCTGGGTGACAACTCATCTAATTTCTTTCAAATATGGCTAATTTAAATGCTATGGAAGCCAAAAGCAACTATTTTTCACTCTATTATTTTTTTTAATTTTTACACAATTTTACTTTATTCTGCAATGTGGTAATATATTATATATTTAATAAAGCTTGACTGAAAATCAGAACACCGAGCCAAGCCATGAAGGTAAGCGAGTGGTGAATCATGCTTTTATTCCCAGTACTTAGGAGGCAGGTAGAGATCATATAGACATTTATGAGTACAAGGCCAAACAAAGCCAGGTGGTACTGACACACACCTTGAATCCTAGCTCTAAGAAAATTGAGAAGGAACTGGGATATTTGGGCAGAGAATGGGAGATAGGAGTTCTTCCCTTTGCCTGTACCCCCTTTCAGTTGAGGAAGCAGAGGCGCTGAGCCTGAGATTTTATAGAGACAGGATCTACCTTATTGGCCTGAGGAGTTGGTTAGGTGAGAACTGGCTTGTTCTGTCTCTCTGATATTTCAGAAAAGCTTTATTAAAAATGCAATATATCATCACACTTTAGACCTTTTATACTTTTAGTTTACATTCCTATTTGGCTACCATGTAATTTTATTCACTATATAATAACACTTTGTCTCTGCTTCTTCCTTTTCCTCTTCCTGACTAATTATTTTTCATTTGCTATGTAGGTATGTAGTACGAAGTTTCTGTTCCATACTTTCGGGCCTAACCTCAAGGTTTAGGACCCACAGACCCGCAGTCCCACAGTCCCACAGAGACACACAGATGTTTACAATAGTTGTCAGCTGATCGGCCTAAGACCCAGGCATATAACTTGCTAGCTCTCTACCCTTCAACTAACCCATGACTCAGCCTGTTCAGCCATGAAGATTGGTACCTTTTCTCACAGCAGCACGGTTGTCCTCTGCTTCTTCTGGCTTCTCTCTGGTATTCTCTCTGGTGTTCTGCTCTGTGCTTCCTGTTCTCAGAGTTTTCTTAGTCTGGTAGCCCCACCCACACTTCCTGCCTGCCTGTGGCCAATCAGTGCTTTTTATTAAACCAGTGGGTGGGACAATGATTTACAATGTAACAACATAATCTCCCACATAGGTAGACTTTTCTGTCCCACCAGCTAATTTCCAAATCACCACGTAGAGACTTATTATTAATTGTAAATGCTAGGCCAATAAATCAGGCTTGTTTTTAGCTACCTCTTGAACTTAAATTAACTCATTTTTGTTCATGTATGTTCTTCCCTGAGGCTCCATTACTTCATGTACATAACGATCATCTTGCTCATGAAATCTCCTATTGATTCCTCAGAATCTGCTCTTCTTCTTCCCAATGTTCTTTCTGCCCTGAAAACCCTTAGGACCTATGATAAAATCAGCTTTGTATTAACCAGTTAGAGTAATACATAGTAACAATGAATAAAAGGATTATCTCATAGCATTGTCTTTCTGTGTTTCCTTAATCCTTGACACTTCATACCAACTCATACATGTTACTGCCATTTGTTATTATCATACTTTGTATTGATTTATATCTTTGTAGTTTATTATGCATTACTTCTATTGATCATTTTTAGTTGTAAGAATTACACTGATTGAATTTAGATTCATTTATTTAATAGTATTGCTATATGGCAATTCGTTTTTTTTAGTTTGTTAGTGATACCATGAATTGAAACATCATTTGTGTGTGTATGTGCACACATACACATATGAATACCATACTCTATACTTAAGAATATAAATTATTTTAAATATGAAAATAAAAAATATATAGTTTCATTGTTTTATATGTATGTAATATACATGCATATTTATAATTGTAGAGGACGAAAGACCTTATGACTAAAGCTAAACACTGGAGAAGTATATTTCTTTATTAACTGAGAAGCTGCTTAGGTATGTTTCCTAGAATTCTAGAATTATCCTAGATTTTCCCCCCTAAATCTTGAGCATTGATTCAGGCCATAAAACTGATCCTCATAAAATACACAACTTGTTCTTTACAACAGCCTAAGTGACGTATTTGCTATTGTAAATCCATGCCAATCCTGACACTCACAGGTGGTATGTTTACAATAGTCATTTTTTTTTTTTCTAGATCTTAGTTTGAGCACTGTTTCCAAGTCAACTGAAAACTTCTATGCAAAATTGTCTTATGCATTGTTGTACTCATGGTGCTAGTTAACTGTTATTGTGAATTTTTTTTCTAAAATTTTGCTGTGCTTAAATATGACTAAAGTAATAGGATCTGGGTCACCCTCTAGAAGTCCTGATCAAGTGGCAAGTACAATTAAATATGACTGAGCCCAGTTTCATTCTTACCTCATATGTATGCATTATACTCTATATTCTCTACTTCAGAATCACATAATTTTAAATATAAAAATATATTAAGTTTCAAATACCAATTGAAACAATTCTAAAATATCTGACTAATTACATTCATTTTATAAATGTGTATTAGATATTTTCATCAAGTTTTAAGTATGTAGAAATCACATCATATTTTCAGTACTAAAAATAAATTATTTATTAAAATGTAATTTTATACTCATAATTATTTGTATGCTTTTGCCTTCTAGTTTTATTTATATGTAGAGATACATTATACATATTATGTACACAAAAACAAGCTCCTTAATGTAGTGAAATTTGAGAAATTTTCTCAATTACATTTTAGTATAACAAAAACCTTTATCTGCCTTTATCAAAGAATACTAGCTGAAAGTCAGCTGTACTGGTGTATGACTTTAATCTTAGGACTTGGGAAGCAGAGGCAGGTGGATCTCTGTTGTCTACATAGTTAGTGCTAGGAGAGCCTGAGCTGTATAAAGAGATCTTGTATTAAAAGAACAAGATAAAACAATAGAAAATAGAATACTGTCTTAAGTAAACAATTTCATAAGATATAAAAACACATATGATAATTTGAAAAAATAAATAATAAGGCCAGGTCAAGTATACACATTCATTTTTAGGAATCTATTTTACAATTGGGTAAGAGCTGCTCAGATTTCCATGGCATTTTAGTGAACAGAAGCCTACTCTTCTCTTCTTAGGAGAACCATACATTTCCTTTCTATTTCTCTTTCTTTTAGTCAGATCCAATCAGTCATCTTAATCCTCATTGTACCCTGACTTGGGTTCTTATATCCTTCAATCTGATTCAGAATCCCATTTAGGCATGCCTGGAACGAGCACACAATGTTACTCTAGTCCTTGGGATAGAGGGTTTAACACCACCGGGCTTCTCCAGGTCATGCCCAGAGTCTACTGGAGAATTAGTTCTATCTGATGCTGCCTTATGTCATCACAAAATTCCTATGAGAGTCAAATCAAGAAAAGAATCGCTTTCTTCCTCACAGATGTGAAGCCAACAAGGGAAGTTAAGTGACAAAATAGCCTGGTTTTCAACAAAGAATGACACTTATGTTCATAAGGAATATTTAGTGAATAATGAAAAGCAATACTAAATGGGAACCATTGATAAAGTAACTTATATCTCCATGAATTAGTGATATTTATAGTTTATCCTTTAAGAAGATGATGGTTTTATTATGCTGTATTAACGTATCTTATTTGTCAAAGTTCAGTCTATTTTTATAACACTATTTAATATAAATCATAGGTAACTTATAGCAAAGTTTAATAATTTTATTTGTCTTTGCTCTACAATACTCTCCTGTAAGTGTTATTTAGTTCACCATTACAGTCATCTCCATATACCTATGTTTTAATAAGGATACTTTGATTTATTATATAATGTGTTTTTTCATGCTTTATTGCCACTTTATTATGAGAAATTTTTAAATGAAGTCCATTAAAAATAGTTCAATAATGTAATCTCTCATACAAAAATTAAGATGTACTTATAGTTATATAAATTAAAGCATTTCAATATTTTCAAATAAAATTAAAAATAAGTATTCTGTAACTCCAAATTTTAATGTTCATTTGTTATAAGATGGTGTGTTAGTCATTTAAACATTGTGAAGTCGTAGAGCACACTAAAAATGAAAATCAGCCATCAGTTCCATTTAGATCTCAATTGTATCTTTGAATCATCTTATTTTCAAATGAACCATATCTGCTTGGAGTCAAAGGTCGGAAAGCAAGCATCAGCCAAAGTGGTCTCAGCTGCATCAAAGCTGAACGTGAACTAAAAGTCAAATGCAGCAGTGCGGCTGTGCCCTGTCGGTTTGGGCATAAGGTCACAAAGATGTCAAATTAATGCTACAGGAGCCAAGAGAAATGTTGTGATTAGCTAGTCATTTTCTCCCGAGAGCAGCAGGTAAGATAACTTTAGATGTTACAACTTAATAGAGATATACCAGAGAAAATGTCTCATTTGAGCAAAGCTACTTCTTGAAATAAATAAAGCAATAAAGACAGATCTGCACCTTGATCAATTTCTATAATATAGTATAGCAATTATAAAAATCCTTAATGCTTAGAGTTAATATATTGCACAGTGAATGTAAGAAACCTCTTATTCCTTCACAATACAATTTCTTCATATAAAAGTGAGCTCTAAACATGTTCTTGCAGCTGTGTGTGTGTTCTTGTGTGCGTACGCGTGTGTGTATTTGTGTGTGTGTAAATGTGTGTATGGGTGTGTATTTAATATCAAAGCAGCATTTTCATCCTTTAAGAAATATTGATACTTCAAAATTTTTCTTCCCAGAGAATAAATGCTGATTTCCTCTTGCACCTCTTAATGAAGATAATACCATTCTTCATTGTACTGGATACTTCATTGTTTTAAAATTGACAGATTTCTTCATTATTGGAGGAAGTTGTATTATTTCATAGTACATTCTTTTAATAAGTATTTTGAATTATTTTATCCTTTTTGTCACAGACAATATAAAAAATGAGGTTGAATTAATGTGGTTCTCTTCAGGCCATTGCTCCACTGTCTTATCTGTTTGATTGGAGTTTATTCTTGTTATAACTGTCTTAGAAAGGATGTATTACAAATAAGCCGTTTTCTTATGCTATATGTTTCTAAAAATCAGACTACATAATATTTATACCATAATCTATTGGAAAATATAACATTTCAAAATACTTTATGCAGACAAGTTTTAAAATGTTTTCTTTAATTTTTCTGGGAAGAAATGAATGATACTCAGTTCTAACAAGATATGGTCAAGTAATCAATGTACTTCCATGAGTATATGAACATTAATGTGACATACTTGGCTTATTTTCATAGGCTTCCTATGAAATCTAACAACATATCAGAATGAATATTTGGACAATGTTGATCTAAATTACCAGACTTATGTCTGTATGTCAGATAAGTGGGTTTTGGAATTTCTCCAGTTGATGATGCAAAGAAAGTAAAACATAATATGCCATTTTAATGACCATTAAAATTTATTTCAAATATGCTGATAAAATTTATGAAAAGGCAGTTTATAAGAGGACTGATTTCATACTTCTATAGTCACTTACTTAAACTCTTACCTTAATTATATACATTTTAGAATATGCCTCTAAATCTTATAGAAAATGGTTTTGTGAAGACCAAGGTCATGTATTTCTAGAGTTAGTAATTCTTGGGATCCCTCTGAGTCTTTATTCTAGATTTAAGTCTGGAAAGGAAAAATATTCAGTAGCGACATTTAATTAGCATTTTTGTATGTGCTTAAGATCTGTTCTAAAATTAGCTTATTTTTGTTGAGCTTTGGTTAGTATAATAATTTTCCACGTATGAAATGTAAATGTTAACCAGGCTAAGGATCCTATAATAATAATGTACATCAGTAGACTTTATAGGGCCCTAGAGATTAAAATGTGTGTAAGAAAAATCCAGATTTAAGACCATGATGATAGAATATAGAACAAAGATAAGCCACAAAGATAAAAATATTAATATTCTAAGCATCAATTGAAAGTAGAGGAGACAGAAAAACATTATGATAATTTTTACATAACACATTACTTGGATAAATACATACATGCAAATGGATACACACTTTCAAGCAGATTATACATATATAAATGTGCTATCCAAATTGATAACATCTGCTTATGAATATAGAGTATCATAAAAATATTACCAAATATGTGTTTTATAAAACTTCTTAGTGATATTTATTTATTAAATATTTTGATAATAAAAGATTAAGTTATTCAAGAATGTAATATATGCATGAACATCTTAGTTTCTTCCTTTTTATAAGTGCAATCCTACTAGGAATTTCTTACAAGGGAAATAAAGTAACCAGTGATGCTTTTAAGTACTTTAATTTTGAAAACAACATTTTATCATTATCAGAGTCAATCATTACTGTTTAGATGTTTTGAAAAAATTTAGAGGTTGTTTGTCTGGTTCAGATTTTAAAATAAAATACAGAAAATATTTAATATTCAATGACACTTTAAAGGAATGATGTACTAGCTCATACATATATCTGTGTTATAATTTACATATTATACTGATGTAACTATGCATATTATAAACACACATAAGTGATTATATATCTGAATATTCACATTTCTTTTATACCTTTATCTATCAAAACAATCTATTTTATTCTCACAACAGCACCCCAATAAGACCCGTGTTAGCTGCTATTAAAATATGAATTCATACATGCAAGATCACCACTTTTTCACAAATGTCAAATGGTTTGTATCGTGAATTTTTGTTAACGAAAATACCCGAGAAACAAATCAACTTCAGAAAACTGTTTTTATCCCCCACTGTTTCAGAGGTTTTAATTGTTGTCAGACTGTTTATTTTTCTGTGTTTTTCGTTTCACTTTGCTATAGGCCTGAGTGATCTGGGTACCATGACAAGACAATCACATACTGGATTAGTCACTCACCTCATACTGTATAAGAGCCAGAGAGTTATGAGGAAGAGGCCGTGGGATAGGTAACTCCAAGGAACCAGTTACAATAGAGTATTTTCCCCAGCTAAGTGTCAGTTTCTAAATGTTATTTCACTTCATAAAACAGTAGTAGAAGCTGCAGGCTAAAACTTCAGTGCAAGACCATGCGGGAAGAATGGTGTAGCGGCACCGTAACAGAAAGTGTTTGAGTAATTTTATTTATTTAATCTGTCCCAATAATACTTTTACCTTTGTATTTATATGTTCGACATAAAATTTAAATTTCTGTTGTTCTGGCATCTGAGAACTTATCAGTTACACTTCTTCAGTGTGTAGTTTATGTTCGGATTTGTGTAATCAGTGAGGATTATAGAGTTACTGCAGGTAACATAGTGGTCTCTCTGAGAGTTGAGGAGGCTAAATTACTGTAAGCATTGTATATGTGATCTGTTAGGACTAGATACTAGATAATTTTAAGTTGTGAAGTTATTTGAACCCCATTACTCATAACGGTGCCTTACCCACCTTAATGGAATCTTTCTACAACTTGGTATGCCATGTTTTGTCGCTATCCACAGGCCTGCCCTTTTCTGAACAGAAAGAGAAGGAGTGGATGGGGGAATGGAAGGAAGATGGAGGGACGGGCTGAGAGGAGAGAGAAGAAAAGAAGAGGTGCTGTGGCCGAGATGTAAAATGAATACATTAAAAAAAGAAAAGGTTCAAAATCATGTTAATTAAAAACATTCACCTATATCCTCCTATGTTCTTAAAGTTTCAGATTTGCATTCTTAATTCATTCTAAAGCATATTTCAAGACATCTACAAAAATTTGTAGTTAATTGTTTTATTTAGGCATCAAAAAATAAAAAGGACCTTAGGTAGTTCATTTTGTAAAAATGTACTGTGTCGTCAGTGGGAAGGTTCTCTGTCCTGCCAGGCTGGTCCCACCGCTACTTATGAAGTAATTGGCTCAGAGGCGTTATAGTAACTGCTAGGTTAACAGTTTGGTTTTATCCTTAAATTAACCTATATAATTTTTTCTATACTTAACCATGTGACTGGTACCTTTCCTCAATACAGCATTCTCATCCTGCTTCCTCTGCATCTTTCCGGCAACTGCTGCTCCGCCTTCCCCTTCCCAGAATTATTCTACTCTAGCTGTCTGGCCTACACAGGAGACTCAACATATTATTAAACCAAATGAGTTACAAATCTTTACAATATATAAGATCTTTGTCCCAAAGTATTGCTATATTTTAAATTTTTATTTTAGAAAATAAGTAAATCTTGATATCAGAATGCAGATCCCTGATCTCTCATCATTATGCGTTGGAGCATTGATGTTTTTACTCTGGTGAGATGGTGCTTTAAGTCAGGCTTATGCTCTCCGTAGGCAAAGACAAAATTCCATATCAGGTCATTGAATTCTTCTTGGAAAATTCCAGACAGTTGTTTGTATCTTTCCATGGCAATTACTGAGATGAATGATTGATGTGGGAATGCCTTTCTGTATGCTGTGAATCTCAATCTTTAAATGAAGGAGCTGTTTTGGGCCATGGCAGGCACCATAGAAGTAGGAGGAGGAATCAGAATAGATAGGAAAGGAAGGGCAGAGTCAGGGACAGATTAGCCTGAAACCCAAAGGAGCAACATGTAAGGAACACAGGTGAGCCATGGGCCACATGGCAGACAGTTTAATGAGAATGGGTTGATTTAAGCTGTAAGAGCTAGCTAGCAATGTGCCTGAGCCATAGGCCAAACAGCATGAAGTTAATATAAGTTTCTGAGTCATTTCTGGGGGCCTGAGTGGCGGACAGCTGGGCAGCAGAGGGGTCTGGCGCGGCAGGGTCTGGGTCTCTGGCAGCCTGGGACCTAGAAACCCCACTACTAAAATGATCATTTTCATATGACCAATCTACCTTCTATCACTCTTTGACCTAAAATTTACAAATGATATTTAACTCAACAGCGTTAGTATACACATTTAGTAAATCTATGTGAGGTGATTAGTTAGGAAACATTATGAGACAAACGGATAAACCACAAGATGTTTTTACTTCCTGATGCAGAATGCTGTGACTCAGCTCATTTTGAATCATTTGCTACAAAGACAGCTTGTAACTTAAAGGAAAATAATTAAAATAATTAGGCAACTATGAGGGGAAAAGCCAATAAATACTGTGAAAATTTGGACTTCCAAATGAAACTATATATGTATATATATGTGTGTGTGTGTGTGTGTGTGTGTGTGTGTGTATATTTATAGAGAGATCTCCAGTCTTTTATCAAATTATAATTATAATCTCCTGATTAAATTTTTACTGTTCTACCATATGACTTTTAGTCAGTTTCTTGTGGGTTTTTTTTTTTTTTTTTTTTTTTTTGGTTTGCTTAATTTGGGCGGTTTTCTTTTTCTCATGAAAATTCTATCATACTGATATTGAATTAATTTTCACAGTCCAAAACTATTACCCAGTTTCTATCTTCTTTTATCTTTTTTGAAGCTATTAAAGACAAAGAATACAGTTTAATTTGCAATTCATCTTATAATGCTAAGAAAGGCAATGTTCCTTATTATTCATTTTTAGACAAATATTTTCATTATTAAAATGAAATTGGGCTTCATATTAAAAATGTTGACAAAGTTAATGAATATAAAAATAATTTTGTTTACAGCAAAGCTACTACCTCATGCTATTCACATAAAATCAGTCATAAATCTAATATAGTAAAGAAACCTGCACGTGTTTGTAGAAAGTACACATTCCATAACCATATGTTCTCTTGTAATTGGCATGTATATTAATTCACTGCCATTTCTTCTTCTCAAGCCATATAGCGTTTTTTGAATTTTAGAATTAAAGAGGTCTTTGAAAATTAGCCACCAAACCCCAGCTCTTCTAGTAAAAAAAAGTTTGACTTCAAATTTTACCTGAGTAAATTTATATTTTACCATATCCTATAATATAGTCACACATACATTTTATAATAAAACTAATAAAAAATAAAAAAAAAACAAATTACTGTGAGAAGAGACTTTCTAAAAATTTTTTTATGGGACTATTAACCTCTGGGTAAAATTGGAAAAGAATCATGATAGGATCCACAATTTCACACTGTGATTTCTTGAAAGAAATTTCTCTAAAGTCTTTGAAAATAAATAAAGCAAAATCTCTAGTCACTATGTTTTAAATGTCTTCCATGTTACATCTTCCACTTCGTGACAAAATTGTATAACTGAAAATAGAAACTTACCCTTATCTTACATTTTTATTGTATTTCATTAAAGAATGATAAGAGAAATATAACTTAAAAGATTCAGTCAATATTATTTCAATATTGTGTTAAACTTGTCACAAGATTATAGTTTTAAGTCAGGTACATACATTTTCTTTTTTTAAATTAAAAATGGCTTCTTCTTTCAAAGAATGCAGACTAACTTCACTTTTCCTGCCTCTTCTCTTTCTCATTTCCTCTCTTTCCTCTTCTGCAGACATGTTCCCTCTTTGTTTCCACTTAAGAAAAGAGCAGGGCACCAAGACACTGCAGGCAAGCATAACAAATCAAGATAAAATAAGAAACAACAACAGTCCTCACATTTTGACTGCTAAGGCAACCCCCAAAGAGAGAGTCCAACAACAGGCAAAAGAGTTATGGTTAAACCTTCTTCCACTTTTAAGAGTCTCACCAAACGCCAAGATAATTTCCATAACGTACACACGGATGACCAGGCGCAGACCTATGCAGGCATTAGGATTTACTCTGAGCTTGTGTTTTGTCTGCTTATTTTGTTCAGTTAAGCATGTTCTTCTGGGATCCCCTATCCTGATCGACTCAATGTTTTCCCCTCCTTTTTCTGATCTTCAACTGGAAGGACCGAATGCATACCTCCAATATAGACTGTCTTTCCTCATAGCGTCTGGCTGTGGGTCTCTGCTGCAGATGACAACAGGACAAGGCGTATCGCTATGAGAATAGCATAATATCATTAAGAATAAATTTATTGCCAGTTATAACTAGGTCTCTGGGATATTAAGTATCCAGTTCCTGGCCATCCAAACAGTATTGGGCATGAGCTTTCTCTCATATCTTGGGTATCAGGTTAAGCTAAACATTGATTGGCCACTCACACAAGTGCCATGCCAACATTGTTCTACCACATCTTACTGGCAGAAGAGATTGTAGGTCAGAGATTTTGATGCTGGGTTGGTGTCTATTCCCAAATGTTTCCACTGCACTGTGACTCCACGTGCTAAATGACCCTCAATTTCAGCTGCACTTTTCCTCTTAACCTCTGCTCCTCACTCAACTCCTCCAGCTCCCAGTCTATATACAAAGTACATTCTGCTTTTTCTACCTTGGGAAATGCATACATCCCCAGTAAAGATTCCCTCTTTAGATAACTCTCCAGTCTAATTTATAGCTTGGTTATCATTTATTTTACAGATTATATCTACTTCTAATTAAACACACCGTATTTCTTTTTCTGGGTATAGGTTAGTCATAGTATCTTTGGTTAACTATAATCTAGAAAGTGAAAGACTTGTATGATAAAATATAAAATCTTTGAAACAAAGAAACTGAAGAAAATATCAGAAGATAAAAAGATTCCCATGCTCATAGATGGGCAGTATCAACCCCAAAGGGCCTTCTTACTAAAAGCAACCTACATAGTCAATAAAATCCTAATGAAAACTATAGACCCTGAAAAGACAATAGTCAACTTTATATGGAAAAACAAATTACTCAAGGTAGCTAAAACAAAAGACAAAAAACTAAAGAACAAAAAATAACTACTAGTGTCATCATCATCCCTGATTTCTTCTGTGTTGAAGAGGTACAGTCGTAAAAATTGGGTGGTATTGGCATAAAATCAGACCCATTGATCAGTAGACTCAAGTTCAAAGTCCAGACATAAATCCACATACCTACATAAACCTTCTTTATTTTTGATAAAGAAGCCAGGAATACACAATGTGAGAAAGAAAGCATCTTCAAGAAATGGTGATAGTCAAACTAGATGTCTATATGAAGAAAAATGGAAGTAAATCCATATTTATCTCCCTCCTTAACCAACTCCAAGTGGACCAAAAAGCTCAACATAAAACCAAGGACACTAAGCCTGATAGAAGAGATATTGTGAAACAGCCTTCAGAAAACTGGCCCAGGAGCCCAACTTCAGAATAGAACACCAATCGCGCAAGCACTGAGGTCAATAATTAATAAATGATAATTCAGCAGGCTGGAAAGCTTATGTAAGACAAGGGACACCATAAAACAGAAAAAGAGGAGACTTCAGAAACGGAAAGGGTTTTTAAAAACTGCACATCTGTTAGAGATCTAATTTACAAATTATATACAGAACTCAATGAGTTAGATATCAAAAACCAATGAATCCAATAAAAGTAGGGTACAGATATAAACAGAATTTTCAACAGAAGAATCTCAAATTATCACTTAAAACACAAATAGTCAACACCCTTAGACATGAAGGAAATTAAAACTAAAATGACTTTGAGACTCTATCTGATACTTGTCGGAATGGCTAAGGTCAAAACCACAAGTGACAACCCACGCATCCACTTTGAAAATCAATATAGTGGTTTCTCAGAAAATTGGGAATCTATCTACCTCAAAACCCACCTACACTAGTTGTGTGCATATGCCCCAAGGTCACTCTATCCTGGCACAAGGGCACCCACTCACATATTTTCATTAAGGCTTTATTGGTAATAAATAAAGAATTGATAAAGCAAATATGGTAATGTATACATCAGATTATTACTTTATTTCTTAGACTATCATTTTTTTTAAATGCCATCATTAAATTTGTAGGCAACTAAATAAAAGTACATTTTTGGTCATTATTTTTCTTACATTTACTTTGAGAGAAAGAAATACTGCAATGGTTTTTAACATTTCTTAATTATTTCTGAAAATAAATTATGTACAATGAAAACGGTTGCTTCTATAGGTTTTGTTTCTAAAAATATAAATTGATGGGCATAATTGATATGAGAGATACTGTAGTAAGAGGCAGAGCCAGCTCTTCTGGTCCCAGGACATTAGGACTGGTTCTCTCAAACCCATAGTGAGGTCTGAGGGCTACTACACTAAAAAAGAAAAAAAAAAAAAACCAAACAAACAAACAAAAAAAACCCTCTGTATACAGGAATAACAGAGCAGAGATGGAAGAGAGACACCACCAGAGATGTCAGCAGACACAGAGGAAAGAAATATAAGCATCTGTGTGTTTATGTGGGACTGAGGGTGTGGACCACAGGCCATACAGGCCAGACACTTATTTTTACAATGAGGAGCAGGGCCAGGCCTCCTGGTACTGTGACCAGAGTCAGGGGTAGGGCCAGGTATCCCAGAGCTAGTATAGGACAAGTCTGCCTTATCATGGAGCTAAGGTTTCAATATGCATGGTTCTTATGGTGCCCTGTGGTAATGAGGGCCACAAACATCAGCACAGACCCCATCCTAAGCAGGACATGAACCCAAACATGGCCCTTAGCATCAACTCGGCCCTGGATATCATGACAGCCCGAGGCAGTGCAGATCACCAAGATCTTTGTGGCCCCAGTGGCAGCATATTCCTTAACACCAACATGGTATAGGTGGATGAACAGACTGCAGGCATCCCACAGCCCTCAGTGGTAACTTGAGCCACTGACTGATGTAAGAGTTTTTGGCTTGGCCTAACTTTGTGGTTTGAACTTCTCTGTGGTTTTTTTGTTTCTTAAAACGAATTAGATGTTTTATATTAATTGTATGTTGTTTGGCTTATGGCTCAGGGCTATTGTTAGCTTTTTATTTTATTATAACTTATTTTTACTAAATTGTCTTGTCACACGGCCTATGGCTTACTTGTATTTTTTTTAATATATTGATCTTTGGAAGGCTATATTGAGTCTTTTTTGACTTTGCTTTTTAAAGATGTCTTGCCATAGACCAAAACAGTCTCTGTATTAACTAATAATATTTACAGCATATAATAAGATATAACAGACAATAACTTAGACCTAGTTGCTGCAGAGCTATGGACATGGATGCAGGCATCAGCCCAAGACTGAATGTCAGCCTGGCCCTGAGTAGGAGGAGCAGTTCTCACATCAGATTGTTCCTATCACCTTTGCTTCTTCTGCCTTTTTTTCACAGCACATGAATCATTCTACCTCCTTTTCTCTCTCATTTCTCCACATGTATTTGCTCACTATAATAGAAGCTACCAGGAAAGCATTTTGTCATGGGCCTATGACTGCCTCCAGCAAGCCCGGAATGTGAGGACTCAGGCTGGTTCCTGATGTCTTTCACCTGCCCAAGCCAAGTAGAACCAGCCAGGCCTGTGGATCTCTTCAACCAGCCAAGGCTGTGAGGATCCAGCCTTGCCCATGGTTATCTTTCATCCACTTGAGCCAAGTGGCACCAGGAAAGCCTTTTTAAGAGCATGGTGGACACCAGGAGAATAAGACCTCTCTAAATCATCATGAATAAAACAACTCATGAACTCACAGATACTAAAGTAGCAAGAACATGGCTTACACTGGTCTGGACCAGGGGTCTTCTACTTTGGGTCCTAGTATTTGTGGAGACTCCTGATTCTTGTGCCTCCATTTGGAACTCTTTTCTGTTAGTTGGTTTGCCTCCTAAAATTTGATATAGTAGATTTTGCTGAATCTTATTATATTTTATTTTGTTATAGTGTGCAGTTACCTTTTAGAAGAATGAGCTTTTTCTAACCAGAGACAGAAAGAGGGTGGATCCAAAAATAGAGATGGGGAGGAAGTGGTGGGTGCAAAGGGATGAAATGTTGTAATCAGGAAATATCAAGTGCAAAAAGAATCTACTTTTAATAAAAGTGGAGGAGGAGTCTATAAGCAAAAATTTTGCCACACATTTTATTTTGAAGACAGCTCTAAATTGTTTTTTTCTTATATGCATCTTAAATGTCTCTGTGTCTGTGTTTGTGGAAACCATGAACAAAAGAAAATCTTCTGTTTTCATATAGCAATATTATAAATAGCATTTTATATGTTGTTATACTATCCATATAATAATAAGACGTAATTGTTTTTCGCCCAAGCAGTAATATCTTACTTGTATATTTACTTAGAAAAAGGCAAGAGGAAATTTTGTGTGTCTTCTTAATGTAAACATCCACAATGCCTCAGAAAAATTGCTCTGGGTCTAGTATTTAGTTTGCCCAGTAGCTTTTTGAAGTATGTACAAGTTAATGATGAAATTGTAGTTACAGGTCATATGTGTGATTCAGGCTCTAATTCCATCTCTTCTACTAATTTCTACTGTACTGAACCTTTCCATCAAACATGAAGACAATCTTACAAAATATATAAAAAGTTCTTCTCACTGCACATGAACAAATCATTGATGTAGAGTATAAGTAGAAGAAAAAAAATTCTTCCGTTTATTCACATTTTACGTATCCAGGGAAAAGAACAGTGAATCTACCTGTGCAGGCACGGTACTATACCTAGGAACAATCTTCACACTCAAATTTGTGTCTACAGATATTTAGGGTTATCTGTCAAATTTATATATTATTTACATATGTATATTCAAATAAAGGGGAATAGTAGTCATTTTAGCATTTTGAAAATATATTTGTTTCTCCATATTTTTATAATTTGTTTTATAGTTTTTTTGAAAGTATAAAAACTTAAAAACATCAAATTTGAGAAGGAAAGACTCAATCATGGGATATTAGAAGCAGAGAATACCAAATAATGAAAACCATATTCTACAACATATTTCTTTCTTATGGGATCAGTGTAGCCCTAACTAGACAAGAATCTCAAATTCTGAGAAACAATATATTCTCACTGTATCAATTCCCAGACACACAGATTTTTTTTTCCTTTTTCATGTCCTGATCATGACAGGAGCATAAAGTACCTTCTATATTTTCTGTATTGATTAACATAAATATTAGAAACAGATTACATTATTTCATTCTTACTGGAAATGGAAACCATGCTTCCTCGTCACCATGCTATAGTATGCTGCTTTATGTTATGTGTGTTCTTTTGAAAAGATAACAAATCATTTTTATTGGAGTTACTCTCATGTTTATTTCAGATGACCAAATGCTGAGAAGAACCTCATGTGCCGTAATTCAGAGCATCTTTGTAACTGAGATAGAGGAAGCCATTCCAGTCCTATAATGACAGCAAATCATTATAATATGCATTAACGTATGGTTCTCCCCAGGGGTTTCAGTAGCAGGAGATTTGTGTAATCTGTCTGATGGGTTAATGAACTAAACTCCCACATAAAGAGACAAGAGTTCAAATTATATGTGCACTTTATGCTTAAAACAGACCATTGACATCAAGTTATTTATTCCTCTTCAGCCAGCTAGAAATAGAGGTGATTATTAACTGAATCTTAACAATCTGAAATTGCAGAGGAACACCTAACCTAGTCTTGATGATGTGGGATGAGTGGATCCTAGTTTGGGATGAGTGGATCGGACTTGCCTGGAGTGGATGTGCCACACTGAGCTGGCCCACCTTGGGATTTCTTGGCCTTTTTGGGGAGGGGATGAGTGGATGAGGAGGGGTGAGGCTGAAGGCTGACTGACAGGATTGGGACGAGGAAAGAGAGAGGGAGCAGTGGGATATATGGATAAAAAACGACATTTTTAATAAAAAATAATAAAATGAAGAAAAGAAAACAATAACAAAAAAGAAAATGTCAGCAATTTTAAGCATTCTGAATTTAAGATTTAATAAATTTCCAGAGGAATGGAGTTTGAGAAACACACAAAGGATACATTAAAAGAAATCCTTTGGGTCATAACCCAGCTCTGAGAAAAAAAAAATGACATTTTAGATTAGATCAACCCACAAAGGAAACATGAGTAGTTTCCAACTAAATTGATTTTAATTTAAATTTATAGGAAAGCAGTGATAAAATGTTAGCACAAATGACTCATAATTCTCAACATTTACTGTTATTAAAGCACAGCACATTCTTCCACTAATATTCAAAATTTTATATTCACAAAACCATTGAGGTTAACAAATATTCCTCTAGTTGGACTTCTTTAGTGCAGTTACTAAGACTAATTCAATAGTTTGATGCTTTTAAGATGATGACTATATACAGCATGGTTAAAATTGATACAGAAAATTCACAGGTGATTTTCATTAAAATAATATTCATAACATAATATAATGGAAGTCAAGTAAAGGGAGTTCATACTGAGAGACTATGTCAAGATTCCAGAACTCTAGTATAATCAGCTCTAGCTCTGTCTGCTATAAATGGTTCCCCCCACATTTTAGTACTTATATATTATCATGGTAAAGGAAGGTAGATGGTGGAAGATACTGTATAAAATGAAAGCTCCATTTTGTAAATAGAAGATAGCCTTTTAATTTCTCAAACAGAAGATAGTCTTTTAATTTCTTAAATGTTTACATTGTAACTAACCTGTAAGTGCTTAGTAAGTAAACAATTGGTGTATAATGTGTGAGAAACCAAAAGCTTAATAATACTCACAAGCTTTGCAAACACTCCTAATTAGTTCTGAAGCAGAAGTTAAATTGTTTAAATCATTTTCAAAAGATTATCAAATCAGTATCTCCCGATTGGTTTAGAGTAGCAGCACTGTTAGGGGAACTGATACAAACTTGCCTCTGACCATGATTCATCACTTGTATAGAAAGAATGAGGGAACGAGCAGATGAGCTGGACCGAATGATGACAGTCTAGGTTGGTAGGTGAACGTTCTATCAGAGTTCAGAGGAAAGAATGAAGCTCCCTGCACATAAATTCAGAGGCGTATTGAGCAGTATCTTCTATACATTTCTTTGTCTTAGCCTATGAGGTTTTCTGTGCGTGACTACATAGTGAAAGAAATATACCAGAGGTAAGTGGAGTATGGGCATGATGGGATTATCCGAGGTAACACATCTTACTCCAATGTAACTACACGCAGGTATTAAAACAGAGATGGAGAAGAGCAAAGGGTACAAGTAGCTCGGGGGAGGGGGCTGGGAGTGGCAAGGAAGTATTTGGGAGCTACTGTTTTTTGTTTGTTTTTTTTAAGAGTGTCAGAATTTCTTAGTCTCAATGACATCTTGACACCAGCTGTGTAATACCTACTTTTGATATCTGATTTCCAGAATTCTAAGCTTTAAATTCGGGAGAAGGGAGAAAGAAGTATCAGTGTTGAAAAGACCTGTCTGCTCTTACGGAGGACCCGGATGCAATTCCCAGCACCCACAATCAAACCATAACCAGGTATCTGTTACTCCAGGGGACCCAACATCTCCTTCTGTTCTCAGTGGTCATCAGGTTCTCACATAGTACCAAAAACAGACACAGATTTATAATAAAATAACAGAATCAAAAGTGGCGGGTACTTTGACATTCCCTATTTGGTTATTTGATACAATAGCAATAAGGAGCTAATGTGTTATCATTCATCCCCTCCATGCCAAATCCTGCATAAGCTGTCAGTAAAACAGACTAAAACTTTTTAAAGGAAGGGGATGATAAAAAGGAGCCCATAACAATAAGATAGGCGGAAATGAGGAAAACTCAGAACAATAGTCTATTGTTTTACTCAGTCATGATTAATCTATACAAGATCAGTAAAAGATATTTTTTAAACATCCTAGTTTTTTGCCTACTTTAAATAGCTGGTATCTATTAGATTTTTCTCTCAAACTCAGATGCACACGAGGAAGAGACTGGGTGGGGGAGGAAAAGGTAAGGGTAGGGGGAGAGTTTTACTTTTCTTTTCACTTGCTGAGTATTTTTGAGACAGGCTAGTCTCAAATATGCTATGTAGCCAAATATAACCATTTTCTAACACTCTTGCCTCCAGTTGCCAGCTTTGTAAGTGTCCAGTTGTGTGTCATCATGCCTTGTTCCAATGTATGGCTTTTATTTCTCTATAATAGTCACAGTGTATCTATACTTTTCCCTATTAATTGTCCTATACCATGTTTTGGGGTTTTGTTTGTTGCGTAAATAAAAATAATCAGATCACATAGGTTTTGCATTTAAGTCAGACTATACACCTGAGGTTTGTGCGTTGATTCAATGAATGTACAAACAAAAGAGAGAGGCTAGAATTAATTGGATCAGACAGTTACAAAGTTTTACCAAAAAAAAGATTAGTCTATCAGACATCTGCATGGAAAATGCCAAAGGGCTCAGAGATATGTTTTGAATGGGAGGAAAAAAAATCAGCTTTAGTTCACCAGCCTAGTGTAAACGAAGTTTGAATTCATTGTTTTGTTTGTTCTGTTGATACAAGGTTACCATTTCCAAGACTAACCTTACTTAGAATCACGCATATCTAGCTGGCTTTGCTACTTGTGGTAATCCTTTTACATCATCCTCAGGAGTCCTGGGGTTACAGCTGTGAGCCTTCACACCTGCCTTCGCATAAACAAGCCCTGATTATAGTGCACATTTATGATATTCATTTGAAGTAAAACTAAACAGACCCTGATCTTTCTGTTGTGAAATACATAAATCATCCTCATATATGTTTATAGGTGATGTAAAACTCAGAGAATGATCTTCATATCAGTTCACCAGTAATAGAAATGTATAGAAGCAGCCTCTTCAGCAGTATTCATTGACGTAAAATATAGGAGTCATTCTTGCACTCTTTGTATATGTATTTTTCTAGCTAGAACAGAACGATTTAATATTCATTTCCATTTATCTCTACTTACTTTTATTAGAACTATCCTATTGCAAAATCTTCCTCCAATTATACTTACACATCCATGTATGTGTTGATGGAGAGGAGACTGCTTGCATGTGTTTGTGTGACGATGTACATACTGAATTTGATAATTAGTATCAAAAATCTAAATTCTTAGCTCTTAACAGCCAAAAGAGTAATGTCAATTTTAAATAGAATAGTCTTTAAAAAAACACACTTCTACAAGATGCCTTTATATTTGTGAATGGATAAAACATACTGATCCATTCATTGACACACAGCATATTTATTGTTAAAAAGAGAATGAAACATGTGTTTCTTAGTAACCAAGATAAAACTTAAATGCATTGTGTTAAGTCAAAGCAAACCAGTGTGAAACTCTACATAACTGAATGAGTCTATTTAAAGATCAGTCTAGAAAATAAAAATAAAAAAAGCTGGCCGGGAACAAGATCACTAAAAGTAAGATATTTTACAGAAAGAAGTGTATTGGTTTTATGAAGTGTGCATATGCAGAAGTGTGAGTGTGTGTGTGTGTGTGTGTGTGTGAGTGTGTGTGTGAGTGTGAGTGTGTGTGAGAGTGTGTGTGTGTGTGTGTGTGAGTGTGTGTGTGTGTGTGAGTGTGTGTGTGAGTATGTGTGTGTGTGTGTGTGTGTGTGTGTGTGTGTGTGTGTGTGTGTGTGTTGACCAGAAGAAATGGCATATGATAATGTGGTAAAGTGCATCTAACATTGTGGTGTATCTATCAATGCTTGGAAAAGCTCATGACATACATATTAAATAGTAGTTGACCTAAATGTAAGAATTTAAGATATTATGGCACCACAAAAAACTATTTTAATAAAATAATTTAACTGATCAATATGCTCTCACTGTAGTGAGAAGGAGGGCGGTGCTTAATTAGATCAATGTTTAAGAGTAAAGACCAAGTATTACTCCTTAGCACTCTAGTTGAAAAACATTTTGTGAAGATTTATTATAACAGTTTTTTAAAATAATATCTAAGAAATAATGAATGAATAAGCAAGTGGATGAACAATTATGGGAATCAAGTTTCTACTATTGAAACTAAAAGGTAATAAAAAGGAGGAAAAGCCTAGATAATTCACAGGTACTGAATTATAATGAGATGCTGTATATCGTGAGATTGTTTATGTACACACTCAAAGATGGACCCATTTAATCAAAGAGCTATAGAAAAATATTAAAAAATAAGAATTTAATAATAGATAATCATGCCAAATATATGACAGACACATTTGCACGCCCTTCGTTATAGAAACAAATGGTTTAGTAAATAAACGCGGCAAGAACGAATAAATCTTTGCACAATTCCGTATGATTTGTGTGGAAACTTCATCTTGAATGGAGTGGATCACAGTCCTCCACTGCAGTGAACAGGCTGGGTTTGCCTATGTTGTTCATCGTTGCTCCCCACAGAAAGGATCAAACAGCAAATTGGGGATGGAGACACCAATGAGCAAGCGACATCCAGTTGTTGAATGGAAACACCAATAGTAAGGACCTGGAGTCATAGTACACATCACAGTATGGTTTACTGAGAAGGGGTGCTTTTC
Organism: Phyllotis vaccarum; assembly: GCA_033318265.1. Lineage (NCBI taxonomy): Eukaryota > Metazoa > Chordata > Mammalia > Rodentia > Cricetidae > Phyllotis > Phyllotis vaccarum. Next base: position 4,175,837 of record JARWLC010000007.1, read on the forward strand.
TCTCCTATCTATGAAGTCAGCCCAGTCACAAGAAAAGTATTAGACAACTTTATCTGAAAGGAAGGTTGCAAAACAGTGAACAGAGTTCTAGAATGTTAGGATTGTAAGATGGTGGGGAAGGGTGGATAGTAGGACAAGTTGATAAAACACCACAGCGCAGTGGTGCCTACATTCTTTGGGCAGGAAATATAATCTTACATGCAAGATGGGATTCCTAAGGTAAAAACTAATAACTTAACATTCACGCATCGATAACAAATCGTGGTATCTGGAATTAGCACCATACTATTTAACAGTTAATTAAAGAGAGCCGGAAGACAAAGCAGCCCTCAAGACAGGATTCTATCTTTGTAGTATGTTTGCAAATATAAATGCCTAAATAAATACCATTAAAACCAATTTCTGGGAAGTGAAATGGTTCGGAGGATATAGGTGCTTGCCAGAGTCTGAAGTCCTGAACTTGCTGAACTTGATCCCTAGAACTTTCACGGAAGATAGATTGAACACATTCCTGAAGGTTGTCCTCTGACTTCTACACACACGTGTTGACATGTACAGAGCTCAAGAAAATAAATAAGTAAATATATTTTATACAAAAATGTATGTCTTACCACCATACTGCTGATAACATGGTTTGGATCAAAGATGAGGTGCTAGATGAGGCCCTATTTTCCAACAAGCAGAAATGAATAACAAAAGAAGAAAAAAATACTTTATCCAAAAGATTCTCTTGCCTCTCCATGACTAATAGTGTTGAACAATAAAATATATTCTTCTGTTATACCAAAATGCTCATAAGCTTCAGCAGATGCAAATCTATCTATGATGATCTCAGAAATCATTTTTCAAAAAGTAAAATGTCAAAAACCAACACCTACATTTTCTGTTCTAATTTTTATAAAACTACATTTTGAAATTATATTTTGTTTTTCATAAAATACATAGCGAATATTAGAGTTAGGAATTTGTTTAAGCACTACACATGCTTAACACCAAAACTTTCCCAGAGAAAAACACATCTACTGCAGAGAGCTTTCTGTTTACTATAGAGGGTTTTGAATTAAGAAGGATGAAAAATCAATTCAAGACATTTTACGTGTTGTAACATTTACTGGAAAGTCTTCGTATTACTCTACATGATAATGATTTCTGTACAATTTAAAATATGTTTAAAGTAACAGTAAAGTTGACATCAATAGCAAAGTGAGATTAATTGATATTGAGTGCAAATGATTACTGAAACCTTCAAAGTGCACAGATCTGGAAGTCCTTCCTAGGACAGCTTCTGCCTTTCTAATAAGCCACAAATGCACCATGCAGAATAAGCAAAATCAATTTAATAATTCAAAAAATATTCTGACCACAAATTTTATGGTTACATTAATTGATTTTTTTAAAAAAAAAATCCAAAAATACAAGCTTGAAGCATTAGCACGAAAGGATCTGAGGTCATTTCCAAGTCAATGTGATAAATGATTTCAGGTTCATCAGCACATAGTTTTGCCAATTAGGTGTCCAGTACTGAAAACAAGGCAAAATGATTGTGGCCATTTCTGCCCTGAACATTTCAGTATTTAGTATATGCCAATTTCTAATTTTTTAATTATTTAGCAATTACCAACAATTAACTCCCGTATTACTAATATTCAGACACTTTTGTTTATACATATATCTATTATTAGATGTTTATGAACTATAAGTATATTTCTATATTATTCAAAGATCTAAAAAATATAAACCATGAATCCCAAACATGTATTATTTAAATTGGTTGTGCCTTGTATTTCCCTTTCTAAGTTACTAAGTTCATGCTACAATCTAAAGTTCCACTGACTGACATACAATATTATTTTTCTATTGAGATAGAATTTGAGAAATGAAAAATAAAATTTATATTCATAAATGGCATGTGTTAGTCTTCCACTACTATAATAACCACTCATCATTCAAATTCATCAATTAACTACTTATTAAATATTATGAGAGTCACTTATAGATCTTTCATCTTATGGTCCCATGAAATGACTGATTTAGGACCTATAGTAAGGGAATGCAATGTAGAGCAAGACTGCTGGGGTCATGGTGGCCTGGACAAAAATGATAAGGACGAACTTCCAATCTATCAAGGTTTCTGGCATCTGGCTAAAGTCCCAATTCTTATGACTCTTGAAAGTCATCTCAGACAGAAATTAAAGGTCAAGATATTTCACTATGCCAAATAAAATCTGCTTTGTCTAATATGAATGAGGAAAAAGTATATAATAATTGAATCATCGCCTTAAAACCTAGAAATACAGGCATATTATCAGTATACATATTAAGGATTTCTATTAAGCAAGACCATCATGAATAAAGATTTTCTAAACACTTATGGATTTTGGAAAGTGACTTTGCAAATCAAGTGCATCCATGTAGAAATTAATGTTATTAAAATATTTGCTCTTATTCTGAATGGACCTTTCTTAGTCTTTTGTGGATCGTTTTTTATGCAATAGAAGAATTCCTTTTGCGTCTGAAAAGGTATTCACAAAGCTACAAAAAACTCATGAGTTTCATGAACATCAGAAAAGCACCCACACCCAAAGGTAATGATATCTGTGAAATCACTGGGGAGACACTATGGCAACACAGCTGCGTGTAAGGTTTTCAGGGAGACCATTGATGCTCTGGTCTGTAGCTCATGTGAACCCATTGCTTTGCAACCTGCATTTAGAGGGAGTCATTCCTTCAGTCTCTCATTCCTGTTAAGTGATTAGAAGAAAATGTATCCCAGCAAAAGTATTAAAACACTACCAATAATTATTATAAAACTCTTCCTACCCTCTGCCACTAACATTCAGTTATAATCATGAAATCGTGCTATTGACAAGCACTGAAAATACTTCAATTTCTCTAATTTTAAAATTTAAACTTTCTTCATGTTTTAAGTCGATTGGTGCAAATTGAAATCCTCTTTATCTATTATTTAGCTTTTTCCTTTTAGATTGAGCATCCTTATTCTATTTCAATCCACTTGGGTTTTTTTTTTTTTTGTTTTTTGTTTTATATATATAAAGGCTTGTGAACTTTATAGCTTATATCTGCTGATTTTTGTAACTAGACATCAACCTACTCTAATAACCACAGTGAAAGAATGCAATAGTGTACATCTTTCATATCTACTATATTATCTTAATAACATTCTGTGGTGGTGGGGTTTTTTGGTCCCGGGCAGCCAGGGGCCCAGACCCACAGACCTCTCGTGCCAGACCTCTTAGCAGCTGCTGTTTCTCAGGCTCTCAGAAATGACTCAGACGCTTCTATTAACTTCATGCTGTTTGGCCTATGGCTCAGGCACATTGCTAGCTAGCTCTTACATCTTAAATCAACCCATTTCTATTAATCTGTCTGCCACGTGGCCCGTGGCTCACCTGTGTTCCTTACATGTTGCTACTTGGGCGGCTTGCTCAATCTGCTTGACTCCGCCCCACTTCTCCTACCTATACTCTGATTTCTTCTCCTACTTCTTCTATGGTGCCTGTCATGGCCCAAAACAGCTCCTTTATTTAAAGATTGAGATTCACAGCATACAGAAAGGCATTCCCACATCAACATCCCATTGTTCTGATAAAATATTCTAAACTTAAGTATGAAAGAGGTCATGTTGGCTCATTGTTCTAGGGTAGAGTCCACTATGACAGGAAGGCAAGCCAGTAGAGATTTGAATAAGTTGCTCAAAGTGCATCCATAGCAAACAAGCATACTGTGACAAATGGCTGTATCCCTCTCACTCTCTCCTTTCTATAGGGTCCAGAACACAATCAGACTGTTAGTAAGGTTCTTCCTTCCTCAGTTAACCTAATCAACATAATTATTCACCATCTTTCCCAGAGGTTAAATAACTTCTTCCCTGTATGCTATGGGACTTTTTTCTTAGGTGATTCCAAATCCACTCAAGTTAACAAACACAGACTCCCACCTTCATCAACTGGAGATTCAAACATATCACTTTGGAACATTAACTATTATTCTCAAAAAAGTATAACAACTGTAATAATATAGAAGAATGAATTTCGTGTCTCATCTGACTCAGGGCAATCTCTTATCTGTACACTCCCATAAGAAAATAAATTTAATTAATTAATTAAACCAAGTTAATATTTCCAATATACTTGGATACAAAGTAAAAATATCTCATGCTGTAGTGGATTTGTGGTGTTGCATTGTAAATAATTGTCCTGCCTATGAGTTTAATAAAAAGCACTGATTGGCCAAAGGCAGACAGGAAGTGTGGGCAGTGCTACCAGACTAGGAAAACTCTGGGAACAGGAAGAACAGAGCAGAATTCCACAGAGAAGCCAGAAGAAGCAGAGGACAACTGTGCTGCTCTGAGAAAAAGGTACTAAGCCCCATGGCTGAACAGGATAAGAATCATGGGTTAGATTAAGGGTAAAGAGTAGCAAGTTATATGCCAGGGCCTTAGGCCGATCAGCCTAAAATTAATGTAAATGTCTGTATGTCTCTGCGGGTCTGTGGGTCTAAACCTTGAGGCTAGGCCCAAAAGTCTGGTCCAAAAACCTCTTACTACATTATGCCGGTATAGAATTATTCCAACAAAGCAGGGTGAAGGAACTAAATAAAAGTACAAATCTAGCAAAGAAAACACTATGTCCTGTAGGACCATGTACAGAATTGGAGGTTCCCAATATAGTCAGCATATTCCAAAAAGATTAATTGTACCAATCCTATAGCTCTGTTTCTCTTGAGCCAGCTTTACAGCACACCTAAGCCTGTCTCCTCATCTTGGCATCTCCAATATTCTTGGGTCTCCACTGAAACTTGGATTTTGTCATTAAGTATTCTTACTGTGATGTCCTGTGTCCTCTTTACAGGGACTTATTTTGTCACAGATTGTGTGGATGCTGCTTCTCTCTGCAAAAATCATGGTTCTAGAATAGGAATTCAGAAGTATTTCAATTGTGTACTTCTCAAATCTGCAAAACCAAAGCCACTTCATACCCCTTGGGAACAGGGTGATAACTCCTCTTTCCTTTTACACTTGCTCCCATCACCCACGTAGATCCACAGCTGTGTCTGCTTCTGATTGCCAGTCACTGGTAGAGCTTTCCTGGGAAGCTACTTTTGAGGAACAGCTGTCCTTCTGCTTAGGATTTTTTACTTTATTTAAAAAATGTTATTTTAATCTATGTACCCCGCTCTCTCCTTCCCTTCCTTCCTCCCAATCCTTCCCATCAGCCTTCAGTCTTGCCCTTCCACATCCACCCATCCCCTCCCCCAAAAGGGCAAGAAGTCCCTGAGGTGAGTCAGTTCAGCCTGACACATCCACTCTAGGCAAGTGCAGTTTACTCATCCCAAAGTTAAGGCTGGGTAGATGCTCCTCTAAAGGGAATGGGCTCCAGGGTGCCAGCCCACGCACAGGAACACAGTCTGTTCCCAGCCCTCGAGGCCACTTAATGCTTATGCCAATGGACAGTTACCTACCCTTGGAGGGCCTGGCTTCTTTTCCCGATGGTTCCCCAGTGGCTGTTCTTGATTCAGTGAGCTCTGCAGAGCTTCAGGCAGCCATTACTATGAGAATTTTCCTCATAATCCCTATCCCCCTGCTCATACAGACTCTCCTCCCCTGCTCTTAGCTGGACCAGGAGCTCTGCCCACGGCTCAGCCATGGATCTTTGCCTCCACCTCTATTCTTTGTTAGATGTAGGTTCTGTGATGACACTTAGGGTGGTCATTCATTTGGTTATAGGGGAAGTCCTGTTTAGGAACCCCTTCTACTATTTGGAGACTTAGCCTGGGACATCCTGCGAGTTCCTCGACATTTTCCTAAGACCCAGACTCTTCCCAACCCCACATTGGCTTCCACTATCGAGATATCCATCTCCCTCCATCTCCCTCTTTGCTCCTCTCACTCAACCATCCCCTTCTCTCATGATTTGTTCCCACCTCTTCTTGGTTGCCTCCCGTTATGATCCTAATTTGCTAAGGTGATCTTCTCTATTTTCTCTTCCTAGGGGAATTTCTGGATGTCTTTCTTAAGTTCCTTTGGATTTTATCCTTTAAATAAATGTTGAAATAACAAGATAGAATTCCTAATAGATTAGGCTTTGGATTCAGAAAATGTTTCCTCTGGCACAAGTGCAGAACTGCTGTACTTACATCAAGCACAGGAGCACACACCTCATCCTTCTCCCAGTAATGCTCCTCTGTTTCCAGGTTACATGTGTTCATCACTATCTAATCCCCAGGCCAAACGTGTTTTCCCCTATGCTTTCCTGTCAGGTTTTATGACTTACTTTCCCAGACATAATTATACACATACAAAGATGAAAATACAGGTTCTAAGTATAACAGTATATGTAAGACACTTGACTTTTGAATCCTTCTTACTTAGCTTAATCTAATATTTTTAGGTATATCTTCTTTATTGAAAATTAAACATCACATACAAATATACATGTCTATATATGCTTGTGTGAATATGTATATATATATTCTCAATTTCAGTGTATAGTTGACAGTTACAGGAGAATCAAGGCAGGGGTTATTTGAACAAGCTATTCACATTTCATCCACAGTAAAGAAGTACAAAATTATTTTTTTTTTGTGTTCTTTTAACTTTTCCCTTTCTCCTACTTATGCACACACATACATATACATACATAGCCTTGATATACATCAAGTTGTAGAAATATATATTCTCCAAGAAAAAGAAATGATTCTTTGAAATTCAGTCAAATTAGAGGCTATTTAGTTCAGGTTAATTAGAGGCTACAAATAGTTCAGCTTTACAGTTTGGTGTCATGGAATCGAATGGAGGGTAAAACAGTAACTTTAGTGCAAGGAATGAATGCATCTTCCTTGTCAGAGAGTTACTTCTTGGTGATGAAAGCAATTAAATTCTACATATTTAATAAAAATTTCTGACACTATCCAAATTTTAACATCTCTTATCCATATGTCCTACATTAGATGCCAAGATCCTTATTTATATCTGGCCTATTCTCTGATCTGTTTTATACTCATCTTCTGATGCATAACCTACAGCTTATGAAGCTACTTTATTCTCTAACTCTGTATGTGGATACTGCATATAAATAAGGTTGTGTGATCATTTTTTAATGTCAATTTCATTTCTATTAATGACATTCTATCATGTCAAACCACGCTGTGGGAAGACACATGTTCTCCCTTCGTAAGACTAAAAATTATCTCATTGTTTTCATGTGGTTTGTATAGAGATAGCTATGGTAGTAAATACACATGTACATATGCATGTAATTTTATTTATCTGTTCATCTGCTTTTGTACTTCAGCTACTTGTGCTTTCCCAACAGTAAAGGGCTTAGGAAAAGTTTAACTATCATTTCTACTTTACGTTTGAATAAAGCTCAATGTGATGTTGTCATTCCTATTTTACTTTCAGATATAACTTAGTATGATACATTTTTTGGGAAACTCATTATTATGGCTTGAATGTTCTCTCTGAATATAACTGACTGTAAATATCCATATGACATTATAATATCTTCATCTCTTGCATATTTTTAGACATTTCTACATACTGAGAAGAGTGTTTCTTAAATGACAGGTTGTCTAAATGCTTACAGTTGTACATATATTTTTTATTTCCATAAAACTGACAGTGGTCTGTGAATTTTATTTCCAGAACAGACAAAACATATCTGTTCTTCATTCTGTCTTTCACAACCATTGGGTAAAGATTCTGCAGAATAGACCTGATCCAATAGCATAATTAGAACCTCAGGCTTTCTGTGGCTTGTTTTGACACTTCTATGTGTTCACTATCCAAAAATCAACAGAAGTTTATGTCTTCTGGAGAACCAAGAAGAACAAACCTAGGTACCCCGTTGAGCTGTGCTGCTGAAGATATTTTTATTTCATGCATTAAGCAAGTATTGAGAGTCTTTTTGATAACACTACTTACCATTGTCATATTAAATACAACTGTAAAGCAATAAAATAATTTGGGGTCTATGTGTTCTTATACATTATCTTTCTAGTGTCAGTATGAAGCTTTATGTAAAACTTCTGAATAACTGAACTCATTCATTAAGACCGAAATAAACATATTATTTTTCACTTTTATTCTTCTTTCTGTTTTCAAATCAATCCGTTTATATAATGTTTGAGAGGTTCGTGTGATATATTCTGATGATAGTCAGCCTAACAACGCCTCCCATATACGTGATCCCTCCATCCCGACAAGATTTGTGCTCTCTTTCTTCCTTCCATTTTTAACCCATCAAGTCCAAATTGTACTTCACTGGAGCTGATCTTACCAAGAAATATTCTCATTAGGATACTAATTCTCCTTTTTGCAGCAGAAGCCAACTGCCAATGGCTCCATGTCTATGGGGTGCAATCTAGGTGGAGTTCCCACTGATGCTTCAAGTCTAAATTTGTAGTTACACTATTGTGTCAGGTAAATGCCGTCCTCAAGAGTCCTCCACCTAGCTGATTGCTTTTACAGAGCGAATGAATTGTTTCTTCCTTCTACCTTGAGTATCTTCTTTGCTCAGTTGCTTCACTTCCGGCTTCAACTCTGCGTCATAATCCTAGAGTTATGATTGAAGGTGTGAGTTACTACTGTTAGGTGTGAGGTCCTTCACTCACAGAAATGCAGAAAGATCTGTTTCCTGAGTGACGGATTAAAGGCGTGGGTCACCACTTGATCATTCCCATGCTGGGATTAAAAGGGTGAGTTACCAACTGTCATTCCTGCGCTGCGATTAAAGGCATGGGTCACTACTCTCTGACCTACTGAGAAATAGACATTAGGCATAAAACAAAGGATAACTAGGCTATACTCTATAGGCTAGGTATCGAAGAGGACCCTGAAAGACTCATCCATGGATCCCCCTGGAAATGGGAAATGAACAAGATCTCCTGAGTAAATTTGGAGCATAGAGGACTCAGAGGGTGAGGTGGGAAGAGAATATGAGGGGATGGATGGATGGTAGAGGTGAGAAAGGGAAAGAGAGGAGGAGTAACAAAATAGGTGTCTGCGTAGAGGGAGTCGCTTTGGGTCTAGGGAGAAACCTGGTGCTAGGGAAAGTCACAGGAATCCACAAGGATGGCCTCAGCTAAGACTCCAGGCAATCGTGTAGAGGGTCCCTCAACTGCCCTTCCCCTGTAATCAGATTGATGACCACCCTAACTATCATAAAACCTTCATCCAGCAACTGATGGAAGCAGATGCAGAGATTGGCATCAGAGCACTGGGTTGAGCTACCAGTCATGCTGAAGAGAGGCAGGAGAGATTATAAGAGCAAAAGGTCAAGATCATGATGAGGAAACCCACAGAGACAGCTGACCTGAGCTACTGGGAGCTACTGACTCTGGACTGACAGCTGGGCAACCTGCCTGGGACCATATTAAGCCCTCGGAATGTGGATATTAAGCTCTCTAAATGTGGATATTAAGCCCTCTGAATGTGGATAATAAGCCCTAATAATATGGCTTGGGCAGTTTGTGGTGCCTCTGGCAGTGGGACCAGGATTTATTCCTAGTGCATGAACTGAATTTTTGTAGCCCATTCCCTACAGGGAGATACTTTGCTCAGCTTTAATACAGGGGAAGGGCTAACTTAGTCGTGCCTTAACTTGATATCCCAGACTTTGATGAGTCCTCATGGAGGCCTTATTTTCTGTGAGGAGTACACTGGTGGGTGGAGTGAGAAGAAATTGGGAGGTGGGTGGGAAGAGAGGAGAGAAGGAGAACCGTGGTTCATATGTAAAAACAAAACTAACAAAAATCTTCTAAATAAAAAATAATTTAAAAAGATCTGACATACTTTTCATTGAACTCTATATTTTGACGTTAAAAAGGACTTTTTAATAATTTTTAGTAAACTCACAGGTACAGGGAAACTGATATGTCCTTTCAGTGCCTGGAAATCTCATCATGATTGACAGAAATAAATCATAATGCAGATTACCCTTTGGATAAGCTCTTCTGTAATGACAACTTCATTTGGTTGTGAGCATTAAGTTCTAAGTAACATAATTAAATTTTCTCAGTAATATGTTTTAACACAGTGTTGTAATTAAGTTGGTTTGTTAAGGAGTATCCAGATCCTGAAACATAGCTTCACAGATCAGAGGGAGTTTACCTTAAATCAAGGTAGCAAGTGCTGACACATTTTCTGTTACTTCTGTTCTTCGAATTAAGCTGAAATAGTTTGCCATCAGGGCCATGTGGGGGAAAATGGCACAGTTAGTTTTCTCTGAGGTATTCTGGTACAACTGTGGACTTGCCTTTGTTCCAGACTCCAATGATTCTCCTTTCAGACCGCACCACACAGGAGCAACCCCTGAAAATTTCACTCTGATGCTGTTGCTCCAGCTACCCCAGGGTACTTTTAGAATTTATTGCCTCACTTTTTTATAGTGTGAGTTTCTCACCACTACCTTTCCCCTAGAATTCTCGGTAAAGTCATTATAAACCATTCCCGCCACAGCACCATGGTTCCGTTCTTAAAATGTGACATGAAAAATGGGAAGCAAGTTGACTAAAATGTTTTAATCTGATTATAAATTGCTGTGTGTGTGTCTGTCTACTTGTATGTTCTTCATATGTCAGTAACAGTGGAGAGTAAGATTCTCAAATATGGTGTGTGTCTGCTACAATACAAAAAAAATGAAAATTATTATTTTTTTTTATCAAGTGTTAGCTTTCTCTAAGAGGGTCAACTGGAGGGCAGGCACATCGATCCTAATGGACCCTAACAGGCTTCACTCATAGTACTTTGTCAAGAAACAGTCGCCTCTATTCTTAGTGATATGGATACATTCAGTGGTCTCTCTATCAGAGTACATGCTGCTTCTTTATATCTGCTTACTTTGTAACAACACCCTAGTTCCTAAAAGAGTTTTAATTTACTTTGTTTTTTATGTCCTATCCTATCTGCTCATCTCCTTTATCTTATTTCCTTATTCTATCCACTAATCATTAACCATTTTAGAATTCTGTTTTGGAGAATAATCTCTTAAAACCTGGACTTTTATACAAGGCCTCTGCTTATGGTTATAATGATTTTTAATTAAACGAGATATTATTTTAAAAGAAGAATAATATTAAAAGTACTTATTTAGTTATTATCCACCTTAGAAGTTTGTAATTATTTCAAAATAAAAAGGTCTAAAAAAAGCTTCATTATCTCAAATATAATAAAATATTACTTAATTCTGTTTACCATTTAGTTACTTTAATTTTTAAACTGTATTATATGTGAAATGCATCCTTAATTGTTGTTACTTAATATTTCTTAATCATGGCTCATTTAAAACATAAAATATAATAATACACATTTGCATATTGGGCATTTACTGGTTGCATTCCCTACATATTTGTTCATATATAGGGAAATGTACCTACTTTAGCAACCTTCTAGTCTATTATTCTGATGATAAAACTGAGACTAGGGGTAAATGGGATCACAAACAAGATCAACTAGCTGGTAAAGTACAGAACTGTATATAGAGATACATTTCTTTCTCTATTTAAGTCTGCATCATAACCAAAGGAGTTTAGCTATCAGTAGGTCCAACGTGCTCATCATAAGGATAATAAAAATTCAGGGTTCAGTATGGTCAAGTGGTTTACCAATGGGGAGTATGAAACATAGCTTATACAAGAACTTATGTCCTCTGAATAGTAGCAATAACCAATTCCTTCTGCGGTTTGACTTGTTAGGTTCTAGGTTTTGTACTTAGCCATGAGAATAAAAATGGATTAGCTTTTGAAATGTGGATGAGATACTGCAGTAATAATGTTCAGTTGCAATATGTGATATAAAGGTTCATATTTGTTGTGGGTAATAAACACTCACAATACGAATTGAACCTCAAGACAATTCTTGGAGAGTGGAATGTCCCACAATGGAGGAATCAATTGGATCCTGGAGAATGGCAGGAATGAGCAGGCTCAGGCCAGGGTTCCAGGCTCTCTATCTGTTCTGGACAAGCCCCACAGAGGTCCTGAACTCTGAAACTATGCATCTGGACTTCCCTAAAAATGCCTGAATCCCACTAAAGAATCCTTTTATTTATTTATATCCATTTTTTCCAAACTACCATTTGCTAAAATTACAACTCTAATTCCAACTGATAACTGATGCTCTTAGAAGAAAACCTTTGAAATGTTTACAGACAGCATAGTAGAAAATGAGGGGATCTGGACAATTGAAGAAAGATTAAAAAAATGAAATAAGAATGAAAGAAAAGTTACTGAAAGAGCTGATGAGTACGAGTTTGAGTACTTTTGGAACATAACAGATTTCAACTGAAATTATAAATGATTATATCTGGCACATAGAAAGATCCAAACTATTGTAGTGAATAATGGGGTACAAAATAACCTCACCATCTATGAAGGTTTACTGGCAGCAAAAGCTACCCAGGATGCTAAACGTTAAAATAAAGGAACGTATAAGTACTTTTTTTGGTAGAAATAAAGATGTTATTACAATCTGAAGAAGTAAACATTTCATTGGCAGTATGTGATAAGCACAGAGCTGAGTGTCTTGCTGATCCAAGTTTGAGAATTTCAAAACGTTTGATTGACGTTTATACAAAGAACGTCAACATGAAGTTAGCTGTATCGAGTAACAGCAAACAGTAGTAAATGATAAAGACTGAATTAATATTTGCAATTTTACCAAGGGAACGAAGCAACTCATGTGAACATGCATTTCCTCTGTCTGCTGCTCTATAGCTCATTATCTCACTTTCAGAAATGTTGATTTATTGCATGGATTTTCTCCATCCCACTAGAGTGTGGAGGTATTTGTAACATTTTTATTATAAATTTAAAATTGCAGTAAAAATAAACAACTTCATTTATGTATCTATTATGAATAAGAGTTCTATCTAATAAAGATTATGAAATAATATTATATACTTGTGCTGTTATGTGCTAAGAAAGTTTTGTTTTGAATGACTTACTCTACTGTTAAATTTCATGGAATTAATGATGAAAAACTCTTTGTCATGTTAATTTCTATTATCTACTGAGAAAAGTTATCTAATGTAAAATTTAAAACATTTATAAGACCATTGTGATAATTTTGGCGGAAAAAAGTGACTAACAAATTTGAGATCTTTCCTCTATGAGCTAGTCGTGTATTTTTGATTAATTTATTGTTTTCATTGAATTTAAGGCAGTCTGACTTCATCATTCAAAACATAAAGATTTTCGACATTATGATTAATGAACAAAACTGCTCATGACTGATGCATTCTTGTAATTTGGAATTTATTTGAAACTGAGAGTAAGAAATTTTATTTTAACAGTAACAAATTCTCTCTTATTTTCATACCTTATTCTTCTGACAGATCAAACTTATATAACAATAGATAAAATATATACTGGCCTTATCATGCTATTGAAGGATAGATAATATCAGTTGAACACAATATAATGTTTGAAAGTATAAATGGGAACGATATAGTATGAACTGCTACTATAAACTACAGTGTAACTTAGATCCAGTAAGTTTCACACTCTCATTTCCAGAATATTTGTCCTCCTATGATAGTGACATTTCCTGGAGTACTCACTTTACATTATATTTTAATTTAGCAGAAATTTATAAAATATATTTTCTTTAATGAACTAAGAAACTTTTGAGATAGGCAAACAGTATTACTCTTACTTTTAAAAAGTGTGAATCTACATCTTGCAATTTTTTAAAGTTAAGCAGACACTGAAATCTACTACTTCTCCTCTTCTTCTAATACTTCGTTATATTACAAGTTACTAATCATTTATATTTTTTATTAATGTACTTTTGAGCATTCATAAGAATTCTTGTCATTGAATTTTGATTAACATATTTTCTCTAACATATATCTGGCTTAAAAATATTTAAACCAAGATTTAAAATTGTTTTAAAACATATACCGCAAACTCTGTAATTTTACCATTGCTCACTGATTTTTAAGAGGTGGTCCAAGTGTTTATGATAGCCCAAGTTTTACCCTCAGACATCAACAAGGGTTCAGGATGTAGCCAGACCAAGGGCGTCCTCATGGTCTTTCGTGTTAACATGAGTGATGGAGTTCAACACAGACCCCTGCTGCAGTAGGACCACTGACCCAGACACGGCCATCAGTGGCAGCATAGGCCAGACATCACCATGACCTCAGCAGGCTGTAGAGGCCACGGTAGCCTGTTTCTCATCCCGGTGTCTTCTTCTCTAGTCTTCTCCTTTCTCCACAGCACAGGGACTTCTCTGCTTCTCTTTCTCTCTTTTCTCTACACCACATAATTGTTCATCATAGCGGCCCCACCTGTAAGTGTTGTAAGGTGGTGGGTGGTCCTCTCAAATTGTTCTGTCTTAAGGCAGTTTTAAAATATGAATATGTTTCTAACTTAAATGTTTTGGTGTTTTTTTTTCCTTTTTGATTTTGTACTTTAATGACAATATTTCTTTCTTATATTTATCTTTCTTTACCATCCCATATTCTCTTTTTCAAATGTCTTCTTTATTCACTGTTCATTATTGAATCCGTACATGTATTTGTACGTACATGTATATTTTATTTCCAAAGTATGTGGTCTTTAAATGTTCACCTTAAATAATATAAAATTAATTATTTTTAAAGTATTTTTTCCATTAGTGTTTAATATATGATCATGGAGATTCATGTACAATTTAGTGTACACAATTTAGGCACAAACCATACGTGTCAGAGCCACTTTTCAAATATAAAAATATGCAGTAATATTTTAAAACAAAATATAAAGAAGATAAAATTTGTGAAGCTCATTGTTTTAATAAGGTAAATATATTTTGTTTGAGAAAAGTACTCTAATATCCTTGGTGACACATGTTTTAATTTTTAATATAAATGAATAATGTTCAAAGAAAATTAAAAATATTATTGTAAATATTTTCAAACCACTACATTCAACTATTCTTCATTCACAAAACATTTTTTCTTATTTTATCCACTCCATTTCACTTACCAAAAGGGTCTTGACTTGAACCATGGAGAAGAGGAGTTCTAACATACTATTTATTAGAACATTTTTCCAACTCCATTTTTATGCAAATTAATTTATATTTACCAGCAATTAACTAGGCAAAGCATAAGAGTGATGGGTTATTTCTAATGCACATTTGTTTTTCTTTTGTTTTCATGGTACTGTAGAACAGATGGAATTTTATGTCATGTGCATCAGTATACTGTTAAATTTTAATTTCAATTAATGATCTTTACTCTTTTCTTTTATGCACATGAGGGATATTTTAGGTATTCATTTCCCTGCTAATTAGCTTTTATTGCAGAATTCATTTTGAATTGGGAAGTCATTAAATTCTAAAACATTCACAGCTGAATTTATGTAGACCTTAATAAAATTAATTAGTCCCATGAGCAAAATATTTTGAAATTCTTACTTGATAAGTTTATTTTCTCTCTCTCTCTCACCTTTCTCTGTGTGTGTGTGTATGCATGTGTGTTTGCGTGTGTGTGTATGTGTGTGTATATGTGTGTGCGTGTGTGAATGTGTGTGTGTGCACGCGCATGTGTGTATGTGTGTGTATATGTGTGTGTGCGTGCGTGTGTGTGCACGCGTGTGTGTGTGCGCGTGTGCGTGTGTGTGTGTGTGTGTGTGTGTGTGTGTGTGTGTGTGTGTGTGTGTGTATGTATACTCCCAGGGTCATTATTTTCTCCTAAATAGGTCCTAATTTTATGTACTAACTATGACCATTCAAAATGTTCTCTAGATTTGACTGTGATTAATGCCTGTCATTTTCCATGGTAGGAACTCCCAGTGGAACACAGTTTTCCCTTCATACATTGTGTTCCTTCAAAACCTATTCCTTTTCTTCTCTTTTCATCATTTACAATGTTCTTCACTTTTTATTTTATAACCTTCTTAAAGATTACTAGCCACTTCTCGGCATGTGTTTATAATATTCTTGAATGTAGTTTGATATCATAGCATTATCTCATTAAATGTTTGATGATTTAAGTCTCTTAACCTTCCAAACCAAATGCAGGAGAGACAGGGTAGTCAAACATAAATGTAACGTAAGTTAACTCAAATTATAAAATGGTTTAAATACAACAGAACTTTTATATTCAAATAATTAAATTATTATTTTGTTAATAAAATTCTCTAGACTCACAAGATCTTGTTTTGTTCAGAGGGGGAGGGGGTTGTATTGTTTTGTTTTGTTTTTCCCCAAAATTAGTCCATTACAGTAGGGAATGCAAAGGTAACCAGAAACGTTAATTACTATGGATCCTTTAGTTTTCATGTTCTGTCTATTGAGATCTCTTTTGGAAACTCAAACCCCCTATTCAAGGCACTAAACATGATTTTCTCAAGAGATTCAGATGTTCACACCTAAAGCCAAATTTTATCACTCATAATAAACAAATAACAAATATATATGCAATAATGTAAATAGCTTATAAATGTTTTGAAGAGGTATTTTTGTACACGTTAGGATATTTGAAATTTTACTCTATATTTTATCTGTCTGTTGCTCTATTTATTTTATATTTTAGTATGTATTTACAGTTATTGTTTCAAGATTTAAAAATAAGATAACTTTGAATTCACATGTTTGTATTCAGAAAGCAACCTCAATTTGTTGGATACATCAAAAATTTTCTGTTATTCATTATGCTTTTGAAGTTCTAGGTTGCCTGTTCTCAACAATATGTACATATCATGTTCAGAGAAAATAATGAACTTACTGTCCTGAACAGTTTATAGCCACATGGTAGGTATTTTGAGGTGAGAGTCTTGATTCTTGGCCTATTGCTCATTCAAGAGTGTCTTGATGCATCTCCACAGATCCACAACATTCAGATTATGGTTTCTGCCTAGATACCCACCAAGAGATAAAGGAATAAAGACATATGATGCATAAGTAAGCGAGTAATTAATGGGTGCATTTTACATGATTAATTGTAAGTATATAGAACTAAAGCAGCAGTGATAAAGTGGATTCTCACTGATTCAGAGGTGGTGGGACCTGAGAGAGTGGAGCCTAAAAATGAAATGTTCTGAAGTCTCATGAAATACTCAACTTTATTCAGTGCATCAAACAATCTTATATTCTGAAGGTTAAGCAAAGACAGATGAAAAAATTCACATGAATTCAAGCGTGTGCAATCCCATGCCTTGCCTAGAAACATTATTTGAATATAAACAGTAAAATAATGGATAATCCAATGTAACCCACACCTATTTACTTTAACCGGGAGGAATACAAAAGACATTTCAAGAACCACCTCACATTTTAGAAGGAACAGAGATCCTAAGACTCTTGTTTTCTGCAGTTGGCGCAAGCACTCAGAATTCCCCTCAAACAGCTCCATTCTTAGATACATTCCTACAATGGACCAAGGGAGAGAGAGAGGGAGGCAACAGAAAGCTTAATTTTTAAGGTGAGTGTAAAGTACAGGGCACATGTGCATGAAAATATGAGGGAACTCCTCACTGTGTCTACCCATGTTTGTTAGTTAAAATGTAGAAATATAGTGGAATATTTTTTTTAAGAAAGGTTAAACGTAATTTAAAATTTACAAACAGAAACAAAAGTACAGAAAAATCAAACCTAATTCTGGCTGCTACAAAGTAAGCCATGCATTGTAAACATCAACTATAATACCCACGTGTACCAGATGCTAATTAAATTACAACTTAATTTAAAACCCCAAGGTCAACATTGTCCAAGGTTGTTAATGATGATATTCATGTGAAGGCAGAATTGCATCGCATAAACCAGAATTTTGTCTGATATTTAATCAATGAATAATAATAATTATAATAATACTCAATCAAAATGAAAAGATTCAGTGTGTTAGGAAATCATATTTTCTAAGTAAAATTATGACACAAATATGATTATTGATTTAAAAATGGGACAATCAGTAAGCTCCAAGGAAAAAAAAAAGTGAGTCTGGGTTCAGTTGTGGCAAAAAGAAGCTGTGAGATTAAATAGAGTGCACTGAAGACCTTCAACTAGTGTGTAAGACAGATCACTGCTCTGTTTGCTGACTGTCTGCTTGAGAATGTTTCATGTTTGCCATTCTTTTTTTAATCATTCTCAAATTAACATTCATAGTTGTTGGTTTTCATACATGTAGATGGAATGTATATGTTATACACATGTGCATATGTTTTATATAAACATTATTGTAGATATATGTAGCATATATGGTTTGTCTATCTGGCTTTCCCTCTTTAACTTTGCTGTATTTTCTTCCATTCCCATTTTTAACGCCTCATCATTTTCTCTCAGAGTCCCTTGGTCCTCCTACTTTGCTGGCCTTTAGCCCACATTTACTCCCATCTTTATATGTATGTTTAACCACCAGAGGCTATAACCTACATGAGACTGAAACCTGTAGCATTTGATTTCTGAGCGTGGGCTTGCTTGCTTGACGTAGTGCATCACACACTTATGATTGTTACAAACTTAGAGAATGAAGGAAAAGGAACATAATCCAAACTTCTACTTAGACAGAAGTGTCAAAATACAAGCAAGAGACAAGGCAAAGAGGACCCGACTGCTGGCGACAAGGTAGTCAATTCTTTACTTTCACTTATGACATTTGAAGTGTTTATCAGGACTTTATTATTCTGTTTTTAATATAAGTTATTTTTTTTATTGAAAACATTATAAATACTAGAAAATGCTTTTTTCTTTTACAACAGCCGTTATTTGTTATAGGTTTACTTTTATTGAGTCTTTGATAACCTGTATTTCTCTTTAAGTCAGTACTTAGTTGCCTAAGTGATGAGTAGAAAGAATCTGGCTGGATTTATGTCAGTAGTTCACACAGCTGAGGAACCAGCTCTAAAGTGGCCATTAGCATTTTCCTTTCCCTGTATCTTCACCCTGAACAGATCAATTTAAGAAGTAATCATTGACTAGATCTCAATGGCTTCTTTGTTAATCAGTTCTTTATGTTCTAGAATTTAAAGTTAAATGCAGCACCATGAGCAATATTAAAATCCACATTTTGTGTTAAAGGGAAATTATGTTTGTATTCTATTAAATAAACCTCTTAGGAAATGTTGGTGAACGCTAGAGTCTGCTTATCCTAAGATTTTAGTAGGAAAGAAAGGTGAAGGGACCTGATAAAATGAAAGTTGGCTTAGCTGAATATTTCTTTACTGTGGTTCTTTTCAGGCAACATCGCTTGCTGTCTTGTATCCCCATGTCTGATTTGACTTACTTCTGCTTTTTCACCTTTAAAGTTCCTAGACTGGCTCAATTTATTTTAACTTCAGTGCTCTCAAGTCCACACATAGATGGTCGACTACATTTACATCCTTACCTTTGTGACTTACCTGTACCTAATCCTCTTTGAAAGATTCATACTATATTCAAATCATTTACTGGGCGACTATTTCAAAATTTATTTTCATAGCTATAGTTTATTTCTTTGCCCTCATTACTACATTTTAGAAACTACCAGCTTCCTATTTTGCTATAGACTTTCTGTCAATATGCTCTTTCCTAGCTGTTGTCCGAGCTTGCTGATGCATACATTTTTAAAAGCATATTTTCTGGGTCCTTTTATTCCCTTCTAACTCATGATCATTATCTCTTAAATTGCCTTCCACTGTTACATTTTCAGCATATGAAATATAGGTAATGAAAAGTGTTGCATTTGGTCATCTATTTTGAAATGTAGTGTCTTGTAAAAAGTTTTAAAAGCTAAAACTATTCTCTCTCTTTTTTTTCAGTTTGGAAAGTTACCTTAAAACTATGAGATCTGTAGTTCAAATATGTTGAAATAATTAACTCTAACAAAATAGTTTTGTAACTTCCAAAATAACTACATTACTGGGATTTTTAATGCAAGTTATCCAAAGTACATTATATTTCAGTGTATAATTTTAAAAACTATTTCCAATATCTGTAATTTTAATTTGAGTCACACTTTACTTATGTCTCATTTTTTTATTCTTATTGCCTTATCAATCAGTGATGACCTTTGAGCATTTGGATATGAAATTATTATTTTATTTTTTTAGATTTATTTATTTTATGTATGAGTTCTCTGTCTGCATGTGCAACTATATGCCAGAAGAGAGAGCATCAGGTCCAGCTGTAGATGGTTGTGAGCCAACATGTGGGTGCTGGGAATTGAAATCTAGATCTCTGGAAGAACAGCAGGTGCTCTTCACCACAGAGCCATCTCTCCAACCCTGGATGTGAGATTCTTATGCATTTTAATTTTAACTGCCTTCAGAACATTATTGATTGAATAAATGAGAACAACTTTTCATCAATGTTTAGGTTCATATTGAAGATTATTTCTCCAGTAGATCACTTAAAAAGCATATTTTATAGTTTTCTCATGTCTAAATGAGGCATTCAAATTAACAAACATTTTATTGCCAGTGACTGGAACCATTTTTAAATACCACTGTATGTATTTGTGGAAATGATTGTGTCAAAAGACAATATCATTACAATTCCTTTAGAAGAACTTCACTGGCTGTTCTCATTCTGTGGCTGTTATCTCTCTCTACAGAATAAAACAAGTTATTTAAATAACAGAAAAAAGCATTGTAAGTGAGGAGGTCAGAGAGCACACACACAGATCTGTAATTTCAAATTACTTTCCTCAGAGGTAAAGCAGAACAGATTCCCTTTTGTGCTGGACTCTCTTATTTTGTTTGTTGTTTGAGAATATTCACCATTACAGAAACCAGTGGTAAGACATGACAGCAAGCCCAAATATTTCTATCTTCATTTGGTCTAATTCATTGAGTAAAATTTAATTCAGGAACCTGCATGGAACTTGTAATAGTCATCTCCACATTTTGAAATTTAAGGGTGGGACTAGAAAACCCATCATAATTGAGGTAACCCAGGTGTAGAAAGATAATCATAGTATATACTCACTTAAAAGTGAGCATCAGCTGTTAAGAAAGGGATAATCGTGCTATAATCCACAGGTGCAGATGGGAAAAGTAACAAGGAAAATTCAAAGTGGGACACATGGATCTTTCTGGGAAGGGTAAAAAACAGATTTTTCAGGTGGATCGGGGACAGATGGGGATGGAAGCAAGAGGGATCAGGCTTGGGGATGCGAAGAGAGAGAATGCTGGGATAGATGACAAGAAATGGCAGCTTTCATGGAGTAAGGTAGAAACTAGTGCAGTGGAAACTTCCCAGAGTCTTCAAGGGTGACCATAGCAAAGTCTCCTAGAAATGAGGGATACAGAGCCAGAACTGATGTGTTCGTGTTATATAACCAGACAAGGCTCCTACCAGTGGAACTGGGACATCAACCCAGCCACAAAACCTTCCAAATGCAATATGTCCTATCTGAAAGATATCCCAGGGTTCAGAACTTATGGGAAGGGTCACTCAATAAATAACTGGTCCAACTTGATGTCCAGGACTCTAAAGGGAACCCACACCTCACATTGCCTGGATGGCCAGGAATCAGAGGGTGAACCACCCAGAGACTAAGTATACAACCAAACACAACTGGCCAAAATATATCAATGATGTAATTCTTAATGATATTCTGCTATTCTCATACATTGGTGGATAGCCCAGTTGTCATCAGAAGGGAATCATCCAGCAGCAGTGCAGATACAAAGACTCTCAGCCAAACATCAGGTAAGGAAGAAGGATTGTAAGAACCAAATGAGTAGAATACACCACAAGAACACTACCCACAGATTCAACTAAGCAAGATTCATAGTGACTCACAAAGACTGAAATGACCATCAGCAATCCTATATGGGTCAGTTCAGAAATCTTTACAGCTCAATGCATCCCTATTTCACTGAGGACAGAACCTCAGAGACAGACACACTTAGAGAAGCAAGCTCTCAGGAATTTCCCACTTGCTATTTAAACCTTGATGTATTGGAAGCAGTATTGCTGCAAGGTCAGCTGGCATTGTTTTATTGTTTGCTTGTTTCGAGTTGCTGAAATCTGAGCTTCTGCCACTGTGTGATCTAGTAATGTGTAGAACCGGTGTTGGGAAAGTCTGCCTGGGAGTTGTTATTCACAATCATGATTCTCTGCCAGGTTTATAAGAGAATAGAACAGTATTGTAGGAGAGACCAATTAACATATGTTTGCAGGAACTGTTGAATATGCAATATCGATGTATTGTGGCATTGTCTACCAATTAAAGTAAATTAAGCACCTGTATATGTTGCTTTAAAAATTATAAATTGTTGACGAGATATTAGAATGAGAAGGAAAAGAAATCACTTCAAATGGTCATAGCAGATAGTTATTGATTATTAGAAAAAACCAGAAGCCTATCGGTTGCTACCAATTAGAAATGAAATGTGACAAATCCAAACAAAAAGTTTGAAATGAGTAAATAGCAAAAAGAAAATGAGTGGAGCAAAGCAGCACTTCAGTTAAAGGGACATCTGCCTCACTGAAGATTATGTGTCCTACCCAAAGCAATGTCAATATTTGTCATGAGAGCTCTGTTAGCAAAACCATACTATAAATAAACTAGAAAATGATGACATTTGTAATATTCAAGAGCCTAATGAATATTCCAGAAAGCATAAGACAAAGGCAGGTCTATGTAATATTCATTAGGCATTTTAGATTCATCATTAAGTGGACACAGAGTTTTCAAACTGTAACTCTGGCACTCAAGAGACAGAACAGGACTGCAATTTCAAAGCCAACCTCAGCTGCACAGTAAGAGCTTTGGGAAACAAAGCAAGATTAAGCAAAGGATTGATAGTGAATTTTTTAACAAAATAAACATTTTAATTACTTCTTTCTGCTAGTTAATAATACACACTTTAGTTACATTTTAGATTGTTTAAAAATTATTAAAATTTTCAGAAATTAAAAAATTAGTGAATTTAGAGATTGCATAGCATTGTTATACTGATAGAAAAGACAGTGGGAAATAGCCTTGAATGCATTGGTGTAGGACAGCACTTCCTAAATACAACACAGGTAGCACAGACACTGACGGGAACAACTGATAAATGAGACCTCCTGAAACTCAGAAGCTTCTGCAAAGCAAAAGGCATGGTCAATAAGACAAAACAAGATTGGGAAAAGATCATCACGAAACCTAAATCTGACTGAGGACATTTTATATATTCACACATAAGTGGATATTCGATGTATAAAGGATAACCAGGCTACAGTCTACAACCCCTAAGCATCTAAGTAACAAGGAGGAGCCTAAGAGAGATATCCATCCTGGAAAGGGGAATAGTTAAGATCTCCTGAGTAAATTAGGACCATAGGGTGGTGGGGGTAAGGCGAGGTGGAGAAGGGACATGAGGCAATGAGATGGTTGAACTGGGGAGGGAACAGAGATGAAGAACAATGAAAAAGGTATCATGATAGAGGGATCCACTATGGGGTTAGAGAGAAATCTAGTTCTAGGAAAATACCCAAGAACCCACAAAGATGACCCCAACTAAATAATAGTGGAGAAGGTGCCTAAAATGACTTTTCCCTATAATCAAATTGATAACCACCCTAATTGTCATTATAGAGTCTTCAACCAGAAAATTATGGAGGCAGATGCAGAGATCCACAACTAAGCAGTGGATCAAGCTCCCAGTTCAAGCAAAGAGATGGAGGAGAGAGTATATGAGCAAAGATCATGATGAGGAAACCCACAGAGACAGCTGACCTGAGTTATTGGGAACTCGCTGACTGAACTTATAGCTGGGAAACCTCCATGGCACTGAACTAAGCCCTCTGGATGTGGATGACAGCTGAAAGGTATGGGCCATTTGTGAGGGAGGTCTCTGGCAGTAGAAATGTGCTTTTTAGAATGTGAAGAGAATGCAGGTTTGGGGGTCAATGCCTCAGAGGTTAAGCAACTTTACATGCGTAAGTGTGAGACAAGGGGTTTGTCTCTCCAATGCCTGAATACATGGTAGTGTGCATGTCACCCCAACTAAAATTATTGATTTGGAGAGCAGAGACAGGGTATCCCCTTGCTAGCTGGCTACAGAGATTAGCCACATCTGCAACCTCACTTAAATTGAGAGATTCTGATTCAATGGATAAGACAGAAGAGCCATTGAGGCTAATCCCAGACATCAAACTTGTTCCTCCACATGCAGATACATACATATGTAATTGTGTGCATACATATGCAAACATTAACACCATGCCGCCAGATATTAGAAGAAGAAAATTAGCAAAAAAAATATGTGAGCACTTTGGATTTATTTTTGCTTTATTTTCTGATGTTTTCAAGTGATACCCTACTGGGTGGTTCTGGCTGACTGTGCTACCAGTGAATTCTTTTAGAAATTCACTGCTATTAAAGCTTCCGTGGAGAAGTCTGTGACCTTTCGTGAGGAATAAAATGAAGCTAGAAGAAGACATAAAATTATATTTCTTCAAGTTGAGAGATAATCTGGCGTCAGAACTCATACAAAGTATCTCGAAAGCTTGACTTCTTCTATGCTCGACTGCACCTCTATGCTTTTCCTATGGTGTGGTAGGCATTTTTGTATTTTTACTCTATATTTGTCAAATAATTTTGAGTGTTTTTGTTCTTTTCCTTTCATTTGTATAATCTACTTTATTTAATGATGGGTAAGGAAATAAAACTTTAATTCAGGTTAGCTAAGTCTTCAGACTGGAGTTCTCAGTTATTCTCATAAAGTTATTTACCACATCAATGAAAACTCTAGTTACCTTCCTAATATATTTCACTATGTTTCATTAATTCAATATTAAATATTTCACACAGATGTTTTGTGTAAAATTTTATCACTACAGTTGTGGCTTTGTCATTTGTTTTCATTCCTAGAGATAAAAATCCACTTTCAAAGTTTTCAACCTAAAATTAAAAAAAAAAAAAAACATTTATTATATTTATTTCATGTGTATGAGTGTTAGTCTGGATGAACTCACGTGTAGTGTATATATGTGAGGGGTCCGCAGAGGCTTAAAAGAGACCTATGATCCCCCCTAAACCTGAAGTCACAGAGGATAACCTATCAACACGTGTGTGCTGGAAAGTAAGCCAGTATTCTACAAGACCAAAAAGTGCTCTTAACCACCGAGCTATTTTTTCAGCTATGGAAGGATCAGCCCTGAGTGACACATTCATATAATATCTCCACTGAACAGGGCTCAGGGATGATGGTGGAAAAGGGGATGGAACCTCTGTAATAGCCAGAGCTAGTAAATGAGTCCAAGGAAACAGTGTCTTCTGGATGTTATTGAGCAAACAGCGATAGTAACAGAATGAGCAGGACCTGTGAGCTCAAGACAGTAGAACTCTCACTGAGGTCCTGATGTCCCACTGCTAATTGAGGAGCAATGGTCATGTGATCCTGCCTAAGGAGTGTGAATCCTGTTTCTTCAGTGGCATGACTCCTATCGCACGAACCAAACAAGTCCAGGATATGTCCGACACCTAGAAATATATGGTGAGAATTTACAGAATTTAACTAAGCAAGAGGGCATAAAGTTCAGTGGGTAGGGAAGAGGGTAGGAGTGTATTCATCTGCACATAATTGGGAAAAAGTAGATGGAAATATATAATAGAACACATATAGAAGTCACAAATAATTTATACAATATTTTAAATGAATAATCTGTAATAACAAACCTGCTTACTATATGTAAATTTTATTCTTATTCTTCTGCCATAATGATTTATAACTAAAATTCATTTAATATTTATGTAATTTATTTAAAAAATCTTGTTTACCTTTATGCATTCCTATTGCTTGGCATTAACAATATCTATAAAGCATGCTTGGTTTATTAAAAATCAAAAAACACAGCCTTTAAGTGAGTGCTGAGCTATACTTTTCCAAAGGCAAATCTAGGGTCTATATAGTTATGTGCCTGAGCAAACTTGATAAATCTAATTTTAAAAAACCACAGAGTCCATCATATAGAAGAGGGACACACTGAAAATACATGCCCTCTGTTCTTAACATGGACCCAAAGGAGAAGTGAGAAGCAGGAAATTACGTGAGTGGTGCTTTATTTGAGTTTATCTCCTATATAAGGCTGGAACAAGAAGAGAAAAATTAAATGGAAAACCACTCTTAATAACACTGATATTGCACATCACTTGGCAAAAACTTAAAGGTGATGTGGGAATGCCTTTCTGTATGCTGTGAATCTCAATCTTTAAATAAAGGAGCTGTTTGGGCCATGGCAGGCACCATAGAAGAAGTAGGAGGAGAAATCAGAATAGATAGGAAAGGAAGGGGCGGAGTCAGGGGCAGATCGAGCAAGCCGCCCAAGGAGCAACATGGACATGTAGGGAGCACCGGTGAGCCATGGGTCACATGGCAGACAGATTAATAGAAATGGGTTGATTTAAGATGTAAGAGCTAGCTAGCAATGTGCTTGAGCCATAGGCCAAACAGCATGAAATTAATATAAGCGTCTGAGTCATTTCTGGGGACTTGGGCGGCTGGGCAGCTGAGGGGTCTGGCAGGGCATGTCTGTGGGTCTCCGACCTCTGGCTGCCCGGGACCGAGAAACCCCACTACTACATAAAGGAGATTGTAAAACTTTTAGAAGTCAATATCTACACTCTTTATAATATGTTTTACTATTTTTAGTAAGCCATTTGTTTTGGCAAAACTATAGTAAGATATTATGTACCTATATGTATATGCATAGACTTATGCATATATAATGCATTATAAATAAGCACTAAGTCATTAAGAAATATATTTAACAATAACAAGTATTTTGTTATACACTTACTTGGTATATAAATAATCTGAAATTGTCAAACTTTATCTGGGAAGAAAAGAGGTTCTGTATTAAATTTAATATATGATAAGGCTATAAATAAAGCTATAGATAAAATATAAGTAAAATATAAGTATTTGTATCATTTTCTTCCTAAAGTTTTATAGACCAAGCAGCAAAGCTTAAAACCCTCAAAGTAAAATGTTATATACAGCTATTTCAGTACATAACCTCAATTTTCTTCTTAAAATTATCAGCTACTTACACGGTGGAAAGAGTCTTGGTTATTGGAATCTTGGTGATAGCAGTGTGTTGGCTCAGGGCAGGTAATAGTCTAGAAGGACTTTACCCCACATATCTGCTTGATCTGTAGATCCTGTCGCATCTTTCTAAACTGTGGACACCACATGGTCTAGTGATGAGGGCAGGTTCTTCATAAGAAACACACATACACACACACACCCTACACAAAGGGATCTTTTACTTTTAAAAAATTCAGAAATGGCA
This sequence comes from Phyllotis vaccarum, assembly GCA_033318265.1. NCBI lineage: Eukaryota > Metazoa > Chordata > Mammalia > Rodentia > Cricetidae > Phyllotis > Phyllotis vaccarum. Next base: position 4,203,051 of record JARWLC010000007.1, read on the forward strand.
AAAGAAACTTTCCACAAATAAGGAGAAAGACCATAATTATTGTTCATACTATAAATGTCTGACTACAGAAGGATTTAGAAATGTCAGCGGAGGCTGAAATACAATATTCTTTCAGAGGACAGCTACTGAAATCTGTGGAATTCCAGGACTAGCTTAAAAGTTCCTTCTGTTCTGGCCCTTTTTTAACTGCAGAATTAACAATTTAGATAAACTCAAAAGGAAAATAGGATAAATTTTAAAGAACTGATGATATGAAAGAGAATCCTAAGCTGAAAGAGACTTAGGGAAAAACCAAATTAGCACTGTTTTATAAAGGATTTCCGAGTATTCTGAGAGTTACAGTTTATGATTTAAATAGAAAGGAAGGGGGCTAAGGCTTCCCCTCTGATGACACTGTCTTGCGAAGGGGAGATTACCTGGAAAATGTAAGCTGGACTATGATTTATTGTGATGTTTGCAAAAACATTGACGTTTAAAAGAGATTGAAACTTAGAAAACCCTTAAGCGAATACTCGTGACTGCGGCTTATCTGACCACATTTCATATCCAGATCCTCTTCAAATAGTATGAAGATTTAGACATTTTCTCTCAGTTTGGATTGAGCTAGAGAAGCACGTTCAACTAAAGCAAACTTCTACCCAGGTGGTTGAGTTATATGAGTGTCTGTATATATTAGAGTCGAAAATATGATCTATATAGAGAGTTATACAGTAAATTTCAAGGGATTAAAATTTATAAAAACGTAAGAGTTAAAAGTGCGCTTATTGTTTTCTTTCCCACATCTCAGTTTGGGAGGAATCCAGAAAAAAAAAATACACTGAAAACTGGTGTTATGGAGATTAAGAGGGTCCCTGTTGAAATTAAGGAAATATGACTTGGTTTTATTTGGCCAAATTTCATTGGCTATTCTAGAGAGAAATAATGTAAACAAGAACAAACCCTGTGCTCAGGTGAATTTTAAAAGCAAACTCAGTCTCAGGAAGAAACACCAGCCTTGCCTAGTAATCAAAGCCTCCTGCTAAACCTACTCATAGCATTAGGTAAAAAAGAGACAAATGAAGACGACTTTCCTCAGTTTATGTGTTTTCTGGTTCTTACATCACACTGATATTTATCTCCAGAGTTGTTCATTTGTGAGAAGTATTCATGTAAATAGTGTAGACTTGTCTAAAGGATTTCTCTACATAATAATTTTTATTTGACCTTTGATAATTTCATATATTTATGCAATATTAATTATATACATTGATTTCTACCTCCCAGTTGTGCCTCCACTGTTCTCTCGACTTCATGCTGTGTTACATTTATTTTTGTGTCTCATGAGTCTCTGAGTCCAGTTGGTGTAGTCCATTTGGATAGGGGTGAGACCGTCCACTGACATAGGGAGCCATATCCCCAAATGAAGGTGACAGTCATATCATCCATTGTCGGTAGCTGCTCTGTCAACAGCAAGGCTTCAGGGGCCCTTTCCTCATTCATTTTGAGGAAAAAATATACTTTTATCATGAAAGTAGACCAAAAGTGAAATTCACTCGGTATTATCACCGAAGAGGCAACCTGCTGAAATTTCAATTTGAATTTATCGTTCTGTGTTCAATGTCTGCCTCTACAGCTGAAACAAATAGCTATCTGTGAGGTAACCAAAATTGGATAGACTTAGGTGTCAATGGTTTCCTTTAAAAATATTCTATGTCCTTGAAATACACCATTATAAAAGCAATTCACAAACTTAGAGGCGTTGAAAATGTACTGTCACAGTGTCAGATATATTACCTCCATGGTCACCATTTGAATCATATATGTGATTATTTTATCTTAACCTGGTGAGCTCAAATGTGTCTAGCTCAAACTGCAGATTTAACGCTTCCAGTTCCTAAATAGGTATCATCCTGAGAAAGGCAGTCAGGGAAAATGCAGAATAGAGGCTCAAGCCTAAAGCAGGAGTTTTACCACTAGTTTGACAATGTGTGATGTCAAATGAATACCAAGAAATCTTAGAAGACAGTGTAACTCTGTCTTAATCAAGAAACAAATGAATGAAAAAGAAAAAAAAATAATTTGATTGTGATGTGCAAAAGTGAAGTGGGAATGTCTTTCTGTATGCTGTGAATATCAATCTTTAAATAAAGGACTGTTTGGCCATGACAGGCACTGTAGAAAAAAATAGGCGGGGAAATCAGCACAGGTAGGAGAAAGTCAGAGACAGAGACAGAGAAGAACAAAGAAGAAGCATGTGAGGAACACAGGTGAGCCACAGTCCACCTGGCAGACAGTTAATGGAAGTGGGTTGAGTTAAGATATAAGAGCTAGCTAGCAATGTTCCTGAGCATAGGCCAAATAGCATGAAATTAACATAAGTATCTGAGTCATTTTGGGGTCCTAAGCATCGGCGGGCAGCTAACGGGTCTGGGGCAGCAGCTCTGTGGGTCTGGACCTCTGTCCGACCAGACCAGAAACCTCAGTGTAACAGTAAGTCTTTGGTTTGCCAGACTCTTGATAGATTTGAGTATTAAGTCATGTTAAAATGAAGTCTAACATGTTCTATACTTTATATAATTTACATTTAATAAATAGTATTTTGTATTTCTTTCTGTAGTTTTGAAGGATAAATAATTCATTTTGCTCCATCAGTATAAAATAAACACACAAAAGCTAAAGATTACTTGTCATTCCCCTTCAGATAAATATTTTCAGAGCTAACACAGTTTCAATTCTATCATGACCTTGCATAATGATAATAGAAAAAATATTCTGCTAAACATATTTCTAATATTATTTTCCTAAATAAAATATCAACTACTAGTTTTTAACATGAGATCAATAGAAATGTCTTCATTTTTTATAGATATCCTCATACCTAACATCTTTACTTCCTTTACCATTTATTCATTTATAAGTCTCAACTGTCTACATTTCATTTCAGATATAAATGTAAGCATCAATAAAATATACTACAAATATATTACAAATAAAAGACAAGTATTACATATTTGTTTCAATTTAGATAAACTCAAAAGGAAAATAAAATAGATTTTAAAGAACTGATGATATAAAAGAATACAACAAATATTTTATAGTCTGCTGATTTTAATTATTTTCATCAATTCCCTAAGTGAGCCCTCAATGAACTCTCAGAACCTAAGACATTTCTCCATTTTGGAATACCTTTAAAATTAATTCAGTCATGTGAATGTAAAATGATACAAAGTGCTGCTATCTAAGATGCTTCTCCTCTTTTTTTATATCCGTATATAGTGTATATTTATGTCTATACACATAAATAATTTCAAGTCCAAAAATCAAGTAAAAAAATAAACTTAATGTCTCAGGTAGAAAATTTTCTCTTTCATATTTTATAAAATATATTTAAATAACCCCAAAGTATTATTTTTTCTATATTTTTTTATCTCAGAGGAATTTTAGGAATTGCCAAATTAACATAGTACTGTAATTTATTTCTAACCATTAAGTTAGTCTATCCCAGCTGAAGACAAGTTATTACATGTATCTGTTAGGACTAGTACAGGGTTTTAAATCCTTACTTATATAAAACTAAACAAAATAAAAACAAAAAACCATAAATGTACATTATATTATCTGTTAAAAATAAGGTGTCATTTATTATTTGCACAAAGCTCAAAATTACTGGTAAACAACAGACATCTGTCACTTTCTGAAGGTAGAGAATAAAATTTCAATTCAGTTCTTTGGAAATTAAAAACTGATAGTACAATGCCGACAGCTAATAGTGCTTACATCCATCTTTGATTCTTAACTTCTAGAGAATTAGTGTGATTGTTTCCATCCCCTTTCCAAACAAACCCCACAATCATATAAACCTCGGTGATATTTCTCTATGCTTGTAATATATCCCTCCCATTTTCTAAACTTGATTTCAATGTCATTCTATAAATATGGGTTAATTTTGATATCTGATTTAGTTTGGAAGTGGGAATTGCATTATCAGTACTCCACAAATGATACGATGACCACAGTGTAGAAAGAGCAGTCATTCATAAGACGTATTCATGATTTTGTCAGTTTTATTGACAAGAAACACAAAGTAAGTGTAAAATTCTTGTACTTATTGTATTCACAGATTCATGTGTGCACAGAAAAATCTAGTAAAGGTTAAGCCTAGATATAAAATAAGAGTTGAAACCATAAAATGTTAATGGAAACTTTGAACGATTTTCACCATAACTGACAATGGAGACGGTAACTAAATTGGAATCCTTCAAACTTATGCATGTGTTTGCTTCATTCATATTGCTGAGTTCAGTCTTAAAAAAATGTCAGGATGTACAAAATTATCTGATGATTCAAAATTACACTCTAGGTACCTTTCCAAAACAATTCTATATGTACATCAGTGTCTATGTTTGTATAATCTCTCCATTTAAAACTTTTTCAGGAACGTTCCCGAATTATTATCTATACTAAGTCAAATATTAGAAGAAAATTTACCACCCAATAAAATGTGGTACTTCTGTCAGTGAAATATCAATGAGATAATCATTCAAACTACGAGAAATTTGGGACCATTGTGCCAAACTTCTGAACCTAGGATTGTGCTATTTGGTTATATTTGTATAAAAGGCTATGATCAAATAATTCAGCTATGCTGAATGCAATAAATAACTCAGTAACACATATTAAGCATTTTGGGGTGTTAAAAAATGTGTACTAAAATATGGTTCTAGTTGTGAGATTTTAGAACCATGGGTTGGTTTTAGGGTAAAGAGTTAGCAAGTTATACATCTGGGCCCTAGGCTGATTAGCATAAAATTAGTGTAAGCATCTGTGTTTCTCTGGGGTTTGCAAGTCTGCAGGTCTGAACCTCGAGGCTAGGCCAGAAAGTCTGGGCCAGAAGCCTCTTACAACACTTCTCCATCAAAATATTATAATGATCTCTAGGCCACTTATGAACATTCTTCCCCTCTGAAACACTTTTAGCTGGGTCCTCTTGTTCAAGCACTGCCCTCAATTCTCCTACCAGAATACCCTCTTAGGCCCTACTTAATAGCTTCATCTTCTTTTCTGAACTGAAGTCCCAATGCTCATATCCCATAACAAGCAGCAGGATAGACCTGTCACAGCAATACCCCTTTCCCTGATACCAGCCTCTGCCTCAGTGTTCTATTGTAGTGAAGAGACACCATGACCACAGTATTTAACTGGGGCTTTAGAGGTCTCACCCATTGTCATCATGGTAGTGAGCACTGTAGTATGTGGGTAGACTTGGTGCTGGAGAAATGCCAGAGAGTCCTACATCCAGATTCAAAGGAAGATTCTGGACTTGAAATGGGCTTTCTGAAAGCTCAAAGCCCACCTGTTGCACGAATAAAGGAAACTCAGAGCCAGATCTCAGGGAAAGGCTGAGATATCAAAGAGAGGAAACATCACAGTCAGATCTCACCCAGCTGTCTTCCAGTTTCCTCAGCCTTGCTTTTCCTGGCTTCTATTGCCAACTCTGTCTTTCTATACCTGCCTTAAATACCCTCTTCACCCAGTTGTTTCACATCCAGATTAAGATTGAAGATATGGCACCTCTGCCTGCTTGGGAGCCTGGAACTCCCTTTGTAAACTAAACTGGCCTGAAACGCAGATTTACTGGGATTAAGGGTTTGGGTCACTACTCCCAGATATTTCCCATGCTGAGATTAGAGGTGTGAGTTACCACTGTCTGATCCTCCTAGACTGATTGTGGGTACATCCCTCTGATATCTCTTTCTTCACCACCATGTTCCTTACTTCCTCCCTTGCCCTTCAACTCGAACATAATTTTACTTTCTTGCTTCAATGATTTTTTTTTGCTCTGTAAATTTTATAAAAATTGAAACTAAATGAATAAATTTTCCATCCAGAAAGCTTTTAACAACATTGATTTATGTGCTCATGCTGACACACCTCTGTGTAGTTCACCACACCAAAGTACAGTAAACATCACACATCTAAATGGCCTTAGACTCTGATAAGATATGCGGCGCGAATAGAAAATCAGTACTGAATTATTTAGGATAATGTTCCTGGTAGAACATACTACAGGAAGCCTCCTCAGTGACTCTGTTATTATGATGCGGACATTAGGTTATGTGACTTCCATATATAAAATAAAATAACTAGAGCAGAAAATAATAGCAATGAGTACTTTTTAAATGCTTATTTCAAAGTCAAAATGAGTGAAATAACCCAGAAAAGAAAAAGGAACTCCCCAAGCAAGCAGAATAGTCAGCCTGTAAAACATCCTAAAAGTGGGCTGACATTACTGCTCTGCCAATGGTCACCCCCCCCCCCCACTTCTTGCACTTCAGTCTCCACAGTATTAACCGTAACATTCTGTGTAGGCTTTTATTTGTATATATCAATAATTACATATGGCTGGTGCAACAATAGAACTAAAACAATTCTTTTTATCTGAAGTTCCACGGACTGACTTGAGCAATCGCAACAGAGAAAAATCAATTAGCCCCGAGGCCTTCTCAGCACAACCATCCGTTGTGTATGTTACATAAAGTGATGTGTATCATTTCAAGTGTCTTCCAGATCTCGTGACTCAGGATCTCTATTGAGATATCAGATGAAAGAGCATGGAGTGTGTGAAAAGTTGTTCACCTCCAATCTGAGGAGGTATAAAGTGAACGTTCTATTTTCCTCCTACAAAAGAGCTAATATTAGACAATATAGTTTTTCTAATGCCTATAATTAGGCCTGTAACCAGTATACATATTAAAATAGTTTTCAATACATTCATTTTATTTCTGATAGTTTGGGAAGAAATTTTAAGTAGAACTCAACCAACTGAAAACCTGACACGTATGCAGGAGGAGTTAGGAGAGAACTGATCCAGAATAAGATTCTTATGAAAAACTATTTTTCAGTTATAAAAAGGGAAGCCAATTGTAATCTGTATTGGAGTTGTATAACTTTATTCAATATGAAAATGCAGACATTTTCGCATAGATACAATCTTCCACTAAAGTTCTAAACTTTGTTGTTGCCCATTAAAATATTTGTTTTTAATTTAAGCAACATATATAACCTACCTCTCTACCTACCTACCTACCTACCTACCTACCTACCTACCTACCTATCTACCTATCTATCTATCTATCTATCTATCTATCTATCTATCTATCTATCTATCTATCTATCTATCTCTATCATCTATCTATCATCTTTCTATCATCTATCTATTATATTTTAGTACATCAATATTATCTACATATATGAAAACAATATTAAGTATACCCAGCACAATTTTTCATCATATCATTGAATGAAGCATGTATGTGTTCATATGAAGCTTCAGTATTGAATATAAATATAGAGGACAGACAGACAGGTTATAGATAAAGCAATTAATACTATTTTTTTTAATCCTAGTTTCTAAGAAATGTGAGCTAACTGGCTGGATTTGAATGAATATATCATTGAACTTAATGCTTTTGAACTAAAACTATTAAAACATATCATTTTTATGATTTGTTTTAGGCCTACAGTTAAACAAGGTTGAGTTAGACTATCAATGTGCACCTTATGGGAAATTAGTATCCCCATATCTTAGTCTATTTGCATGATTTTTTTTTAGTAACTAATGAATACACAGAGAAAAGTTATAAAACTTGCCTCAAGTTTAGTGCACTTAATATTAACTGAATGTTGGATATATGTTTAATGTCACTATAATGGAGGTTTGTTTTACTCTATTTTCTAATCATGGTTAAATCAATCAATTATACATTGATACAGATACTCACAGTATATTAGTATTTATGTAGACAATCTTTGTGTTGTGTTATTCCTGAGTTAGATAGTTTAACATTTTCTCAATCAAGCATGTTGATAGTAACATTTTTTTTATAAACATATATTTGTCTGTTCAAGGAGTTCTTTGTCATACATCACATTCTAGGCACAGTGGATAATGCTAAAAATTAAACAATTACTAAAAAATCCCTTAATGCACTTGTTACTCTGTGTAGTAAACATTAAAAATGTAAAAATAATAGGAAAATATTATTGTAAAGAAAGAAGGATTTGAGCCTGAAAGCTGAGGTAGACTCCTCAGAGGATAGTAACTAAATACCGTTGTAGATAATTCTGATTAAAATTGTTTGGTTTAACACATGAGAAGGTACAAAATAAGAAGCAAAACATATTTTAGTAATGGATAAGGACATTCCATCACTATTTGGTGAGCGAGTATATCAAGCTTTAATTTGTAACTCTAAATCAATGCATGCAAGTAAGTTATAAGAGACACACATGGTCATGGTATTAAGTCCAGTTCATTTGTTTTCCCCTTAATACACTTCTCCGTGAAGGGTATGAAGTACATTAATCTCTCATACAAATAATTATTTTCCAAGTGAAATATTGCTTGCCTCTCTGAAGGATTATTTCTCATTCAGATGTTTATTTTTCAAATCATAGTCTATAAATATAATTTCAGGCGAGTGAGATAATTTTCAAAGTAACTTATGTGTGAAATGTTCCTTGAGCAATTATTTGCCTTACCAGCACCTATTTTCTGCAATCTACTGGACATTAGTGGAATAAATCATAAGATCAAACAGCATGTCAGGTGCATGTTGTACTTCTTCAGTGGCACAAACGTGTTTGAAGCCTCTGCCCCACACAGATAAGCAGTACCCTGTCTATTTCTGAAAGCCACGCGTTTTCTTTCTCTGTAGAAAGAGCATTTCAATTTTTCACTCAATACCTTAAGAAATACTGGTTCGTGTTTGTTCTCTGAAGATTCTTATATGTAAAATTTAAATCGTTACAACATTGCTTAACAGCAGCATGAGCATCTGAGCAACGAGTCCTGATAAATACCTGTCTCATGAATATGTGCTGAAATACATTTCTGCTGAAAAATTTGCATAACAATAGGATAAAATCAAAGACAGAATTACTCTTTTTTCTCAAAATTAAGATTGTTGTGGTAGCTATTTTGTGTATTTTTTCCGTGTGTACCCTGACAATGCTGCACTTATCACTATGTTTTGGTGCCATCTCTTAAAGAGTACAATGAACTGGTAACTCAAGTTTTATAATTTCCTTTGATAAATCTGCAGCACCAACCTTGCAGTGACATTTTTGTCCTCCTTAAGTTGACATATGACTTACTGATGAAATAAAAACATAAAGCTAATAAGAAATATAAACTATTGATTTTCTTAAAATGAGTTTATTTTCATTTTAGTGTCTCTCTTTTCTAATGTATGTGTGTGTGGGGGGGTTTGTGAGTGTGTATATGTGTGTGTTAATGTGTGTGTATGTGTGTGTATGTGTGTGTGTGTTTATGTGTGTGTGGGTTTGTGAGTGTGTGTTTATGTGTGTGTTTATGTGTGTGTGTTTGTGAGTGTGTTTATGTGTGTGTGCATGTGAATGTGTATATGTGTGTGTGTTTATGTGTGTGTGTGTTTATGTGTGTGTGGGTTT